>CAJGYO010000001.1:28478260-29078260 GCA_904845875.1 Miscanthus lutarioriparius
CAATGGAGTGTCGCAAGCCTATGGCCGCGTCTGCTGTTGGTGGGTAGGAGGCAGAGAGGCACGGCGACGTTCCAACGCCGAGGAAGCATACTGCGAGCTCACACACCGTCGGCGAGCGAGAGGCGAAGCGAACGCGGTCCCCACGCCCTTCAGATGCATCGTCGGCCTTGTCCCCACCTGCTCTGGCCACGGTGGAGCAGGCCAAGCGGTTGGAGGAGCATGCTCGCACCTGTGCATCTTCGGGGCCGGGGCCGGTGCGTGACCCACAATGGGGGATGCCCGCCCCGTACTGCTTCGGTGGCGCGCCTCGGCCGCGTTCATGGTGACTTCATGGGCGATCGAGAGTGGTGGTCGACTCCCCTTGGTCGAGGTGAGGGGGCGTGTCTCACAGCATGTGAGTGGCCCTCATCTGGCGGGCCCATTGCCGGCGGGTGGGGGCTTCAAAGCCCTGCTTCTTACATCCCGGTATGCTTTCTTCATTTCTTTTCGATCTTGTAGTTGAGTATTTTAGAGTACGACTGACCTATACTTTTTCGACTGTGGCCAGTTGCTACCAGGGTTGAGCATCGCCCCGCCTCCTGTGCAGGAGGAGTGGAGGCCCACCTTGCAGTGCATCGCGACGAGCGGCGGGGAGGCGGTGCGCCCTTCCCTTCCGAGGGCTGTGCCCCTTGAGTCGGTCATGAGTACAGCGGCAGCGGCGGCAACGGTGTTGGCAGTGATCCCGGTGGCAACGACGGAGGCCACGTTGGAGGTGACCCTTGCGCCCCTCCTGCACCGGCTGTGGCAGAAGAGGGGAGGGAGACCGGGGTCCCTACCTCACCGGTTGGAGGGCCGCATGGCTCGCCCTCCCGGTCGGAGCTGGAGGTGTCAGGGGGAGATGCGGCCAGGCCGGAGGCGGAACGTCCATCGGTGGTCCGTGAAATCGAGATAGTGGAGGTCTCCTTCGACGGCGAAGCAGGTGACAGGGTGGAGCCAACGGCGCCGTCGCAGGAGCTGGCGGTGGTCCGATCGTTGGCTGGGCCTTCTAGCGGGCTGGGGGCTACCGACCTGGTGTGGCCCTACCCTGAGGACCCGAGGAAGGTTCGATTTATCCTTTTGGATGAGCAGGAGGATCAACTCTGGGACGTGCTTGGGGGGAGAGGACTCGCCATGGAGTCCGATCTCGCCAAAACCAAGGTGAAGCTCGAGGAGGCCCTGGAGCGGGACAAGTCCATCCAGCAGGCGGTTACTATCGACCTGCCCCGCGTCGCAGAGGTAGTTTTTCTGCATTCATCCTTGGCTCCTTGGTCTTCCACTGGTTATCTCAGCGTGTTTGCCTCTTGTGTTGTTGGGCTTGGAGGAGATGTCGAGCCTCAAGCCTCGCTTCCTCCGGCAAGAGCATGCTCAGGAGGCCACGATGTCACGGCGGGTCACCGAGCTCGAGTGCGATTTGGAGTCCGCCCACCGTGAGTCTCAAGGCCAGGCAACTGAAGAGACGGAGGCGCGGGCAGTGGAGCTGCTCATGGCAGAGCGGGCGACCGCCACTGAGCAAGGGCTTGAGGCGGCGAAGGTCTGCCAGGCAGAGACCGAGGCGGTGCTGTAGAAGTCCCTGGGGAAGACCTAGGTGGTGCTCCAAATTTCCCTAGAGGCCCTAGAGACGGAGCGGAAGGCCCTAGAGTCAAAGCAGAAGGCTCGGTCAGAGGTTGACCAGGAAGTGCTCGCGCTCTAGGGCCGGGTGCTTAGGACAGAGGAGTTGAACGCCCGGTTGTGCGAGCAAGCGATTCGACGGGAGGAGGGAGTCTCCATCCTCAAGAACACCCACCTTGGTATGTATCTGTTCTGCTTTTGATGTCTTGGTTTTTTCCTTTACCCTGCTTCTGAGCTTGTCATCCTTCTTCCAGAGCTGGGCGGAAAGGTTGGTTCTTTGGACCAGGACCTAGAGACGGCCAAGGTGAGGATTGGCCGGAATGCGGAGACGCTGGCCAAGTCCCATGAAGAGCGACGTGCTATCAAGGGGGAGCTCAACCAGCTTCACAACGTTGCCCAAGTCGTCGTCTCAGAGGTCTTTGGGTCGGCGCCGAGCACCAGCACGCCCGCCATCCGACTGCCGGAGGTCCCGGATGAAGTGCGGGCGCTCATCACCGACGGGATGTTCTACAGGACGTTGGGGGTGCAAACTTCGATGGCGATGCACCACCTAGACCTAGACTTCGCCACCATCTGCAGCAGGTATGCCGACGGCTGGAGCCCAGAGGCCATCCATGCGCTCGAGGAAAGCTTGCTGCCACACGCATAGTTGGTGGCCGAGCAAGTCTCCGCGCAATGGGTGATGGATGCCCATCGCATGAACGTAGCCGAAGGTGCGTGTGAAGAAGACGCCGTCCAGCCTATGGATGGAGTAGAGCCTGGGTCAGAAACGATCATCGCCCCGCCTTCGACCGAGCCGAGCGTTGTCCAGCCGGAGAGCGAGCAGCCCCTACCTTGCCGGTCGCGCTGTTAGCCGATGCCACCGGGCAGCCACAGTAGGAATTAGAGTAAAAGTAGTTTAGCAAATGTAAAAGTTAAGTTCGTGGAGGAGCCCCCGTGTGAACATTTTTGTGTATCCATTAATACAACAACTTTGTTTTTGTGATGAATCACTTTGTTCGGGGAAGCTTGTCCCATCCGTTCCTTATTTTTACTTTAGCATAGCTCTGTTTTTATTCTTTCTTTTTCGCACCTGGCCCATTCGTCCCATAGGCTGCAACCTTAAGAGCCCAGGCATGGCCCGTGAGGCTTAGCTACTCGTAACCGTAGGTAGTGCCAGGGTGCGATCGGTCGGAATGTTTAAAGCAAAGTCACGTAAGATAATTAAAGGAACGGACTACCCTTTCGTTCGGGTAGAAAAGCATTTACCATATGATAGTAAAAAGAAAAGAGAGGTGGTATTGCACCCTCATGGAGCCCCCGAGCGACCCGGACCGAAAGTATTTGGGCCGGGGTGCTTTGTAGGAGCAAACGTTGAATGAAAGAAAACGATAAGACCAAATTTTTATGAGAAGAAACGACGTAACTGTTCGATGTTCCAAGTGTTGGTGAGAACATCGCTATTGTCGTCCTTCAGTCGGTAGGCACCCGGTCGGATCACTTCGATCACTGTATAGGGTCCTTCCCTAGGCAGAGAGAGTTTGTGCTTCTCCTTGGTAGATTGGGTCCTTCGAAGCACAAGGTCTCCGACCTCGAGGATTCTCTCTCTGATTTTCCTCTCGTGGTACCTGCAGAGAGTCTACTGGTAGCGAGCGGAGTGGATGACGATCATCTCACGGGCCTCCTCGAGTAGGTCGATTGCGTCTTGCTGCGCCTCCATGGTTTGGTCATGGTCGAAAGACTTTACTCTTGGGGCGCCGTGGTCGAGGTCGGAGCGCAGCACTGCTTCAGCTCCATAGGCTAGGAAGAAGAGTGTGAACCCTGTGGATTGGTTCGGGGTTGTTCTCAGGCTCTAGAGGATCATGGGGACCTCCGGTACCCATCGCTCGGCGTACTTGTTGAGTCGGTCGAAGATGCGTGGCTCAAGTCCTTGGAGGACCATGCCATTTGCACGCTCGACCAGACCGTTAGTACGTGGATGTCCGACAGAGGCCCAGTCGATCCTGATGCCATATCCATCGTTGAAGTCCAGGAACTTCTTCCCAGTGAAGTTAGTTCCCTGGTCAGCGATGATATAGTTAGGAATACTGAACTGGTAGATGATGTCAATGAAGAATTTGACCGCCTCTTTCTGAGCGGATGTTGGTGATGGGCTTTGCCTCGATCTACTTGGTGAACTTGTCGACCGCTACGAGTAGGTGAGTGAAGCCACCCGGGCCCATTTTGAGGGGTCCTACCATGTCAAGGCCTCAGACCGTGAACTGCCTGGTGATGGTGATGGTTTCGAGCTCTTGTACTGGCAAATGAGTTTGCCGAGCGTAGAACTGGCATCCTTCACACCTGTGGATGACCTCCTCTACATCTCGTAGTGCAGTGGGCTAGTAAAAACCTTAGCGAAAGGCTTTTCTAACCAGCAACCTCAGGGCCGTGTGATGTTCATAGATTTTAGTATGGACCTCGAGGAGGAGTTGCTTGCCTTGGTTGGTAGGGACGCACTTCATGAGTATTCTCGATGAACTTCGTTTGTAGAGTTTGTTTCCAATCATGATGAATGTCTTGGCGCATCGAGCGATCCATCACACTTTAGTCCTTTCAGGTGGGAGAACCTCCTCGATGAGGTAGGCGGGTAGTGGTGCTCGCCAGTCGGCTTGATCAAGTGCCAGCACGGCGACGTCGGCGGGCGACATCGTCACGGAGGCACTGGGGTCGAAGCCCTCGAGCGCCAGGTCAGCATCAGGGTGTGTCTGGATCAGACCTTCTAGGATGCAGGCAGATGGTTCATGAAGGTCATTGATGAAGACTCCATCCGAAGACGGAACCCACCTAGCAGCCAATTTTGCGAGAAAATCGACGACGTCGTTGTCCTTTCGGGGGACATGGTGTAGCTCGATCCCCTAGAATTTGTCCTTGAGCTTGCATACCTCCTGGCAGTAAGCTGTCATGAGGGGGCTTTTGCAAGAGGACTCCTTCATGACTTGGTCGATGACGAACTCTTACTCGCCGTGAATGTAGAGTCGCGTAGCGCCGAGCTCAATGGCGATACGTAGTCCGTTGATGAGGGCCTCGTATTCCGCGGCATTGTTTGAGGCTCAAAAGTGGAGGTGGATTGCGTAGTAGAGCCTACTCCCATCTAGGGAGATCAGAACCACTCTAGCCCCCGTGCCAGGCGCCATTACGGACCCATCGAAGTACATCGTCCAGTACTCGTGGGTGACATCCGGGGTCGGAAGCTAGACTTCCGTCCATTCGGCGACAAAGTCCGCAAGAGCCTGAGATTTAATAGCGGTACGAAGAATGTACCTGATGTCATAGCCGATTAGTTCGAGTGCCCACTTGAAGATTCGCCACGCGGCGTCGCAGATGCAGATGATGTCTCCAAGCGGGTATGAAGTGACGACCGAGACTTCGTGGTCGGTGAAGTAGTGCAGTAGCTTCTAGGTCACCATCAGCACGACGTACAGGAGCTTTTGCACCTGGGGGTACTAGACCTTGGGGTCGGTGAGTACCTCCCCGACGAAGCATACGAGTCGTTGGACCTTAAGGTGTTGTCCCGGCTCCTCCCTTTCGACAACTAGGGCCGCGCTTACCACGTGGTTGCTTACCGCGACGTAGAGGAGGAGGGGTTGTCCCTGTTCAGGAGCGACGAGGATTGGGGCCGACGTCAATGATGCTTTGAGGCTCTCCAAAGCCTGTCGTGCTTCCTCGGTCCAGATGAAGGCGTCCGTCTTTTTGAGAAGCTTCTAGAGAGGCATCCCCCGTTCGTCGAGCTGGGAGATGAACTGTCTCAGGGCGGCCAAATAGCCGGTGAGCCTTTGTACGCCCTTGACGTTGCGTATGGGGCCCATGTTGGAGATGGCCATGATTTTTTTGGGGTTGGCTTCGATGCCACGTTCGGATACGAGCAGCTTCCCCTTTCGAACCCCGAAAACACATTTTTCGGGATTCAATTTGATGTTGAACCTTCGAAGGTTCGTGAACCTTGCGGCTAAGTTTGCGATCAGGTCGCAAGCTTGAGTCGTTTTGACCACTATGTCATCAACATAGACGGCGATTGTTGGTTTCGGTCACTCGACATCGTCAGGCTGATCGAGCGGGCCGATTTTATCGGAGAAGCATTGCTTGCATGCACCTTTGGTAGGTGGCGCCTGCGTTCTTCAGACCGAAAGGTATGGTTACGTAACAGTATGAACCATACGGGGTGATGAACGAAGTCGCGAGCTAGTCGGACTCTTTCATCGCGATCTGGTGATAGCTAGAGTAGACATCCAGAAAGGAGAGGATTTCGCATCCTGAGGTGGAGTCGACTATCTGGTCTATGCGTGGTAAAGGAAAATGGTCCTTTGGACATGCCTTGTTGAGGCCAGTATAATCAACGCACATTCTCCATCTCCCAGTCTTCTTTTTAACAAGAACAGGATTGGCAAGCCAATCGGAGTGGTATACCTCTTTGATGAAGCCGGCTGCCGGGAGTTTGGCGATCTCCTCGTCTATGGCCCTGCTCCTCACGTCGTCAAAGAGACGCAGACGTTGCTTGGTGGGCTTTGAGCTCGAGATGAGGCGTAGTGCATGCTCGGCAACCTCCCGTGGTACGCCTGACATGTCAGAAGGTTTCCATGCGAAGACGTCACGGTTGGCGCATAGAAAGTCGACGAGCTCGTATTCCTATTTGGTCGGGAGCTAGGTCCCGATCCGCACCGTCTCGGTTGGGTCGGTGGGGTCGATCCCCACCGCTTTGGTCTCCTCGAGTGGACGGAAGGTAGTCGAGGAGGTTGCTCGTTGCAGTCCAGGACTACTGGGGTCGATAACTCCCCGAGCTACGGGAGCTCGGAAGAGTTGATGATGGCAGTGGCGAGCTCAAAATGCTCGTGGTCGCACGTGTAGGCGTGCGAGAAGGTGCTGCCCACATTAATGACACCGTTCAGTCCTGGCATCTTCAGCTTTAGGTAGGTGTAGTTGGGGACCGCCATAAACTTGGCGTAGCATGGCCACCCCAAGATGGCATGGTAAGACCCCGGGAAGTCCACCACCTCGAAGGTAAGCACCTCCGAGCGGAAGTTGGCTCGGTCGCCAAACGTGACGGGCAGGTTCATCTAGCCGAGCGGGTACGCCTGCATCCCTAGGATCACGCCGTGGAAGGGAGAGCTCACTTGGTGGAGCTCCGACCGCGGGATGTGTATGGCGTCGAGGGTGTCGACGTAGAGGATGTTGAGGCCATTGCCTCCGTCCATCAACACCTTGGTGAGGCGCTTCTTGCGGACGATGGGGTCGATGATGAGCGGGTAGCGACCCGGTCTAGTGATGTGAAAAGGATGGTCCCTCTGATCAAAGGTGATCGGAGATAACAACCAGCGAAGGAAGGTGGGGACGGCCGTCTCCGTGACACATGCCTCTCGGTAGCGCACTTTGTGCTGGCGCTTGGAGTAGATGGCATCGGATCCCCCAAAGATCATGATGCATTCCTCGGGGTTGGGAAAGTCATTCCCATCCTTGCCCGTTACGCCTCCTTGCTTGGCCGCTGCCTCCTTGCCCTTTCCTTCTTTCAGCCCACCGGCCTGTCATAGGAAGCGCTTGAGGAGCTCGCCGTCCTTGTAGAGGTGCTTGACGGGGGTAGGCGTGGTTGGTGTATGGACTATCCATGAGCTTGTCGAAGTGGCCGGGCTAGCCTTGCTGGGGCTGCTTGCCCGCACGATCGTTCGCGGCGACCAACGCAGAGTTGGCCAGTCGGCACCGATCCTTCTTATTCTTTTTGCCCCTCTGTGTGGAGGGGCCCTCGTCTTGATCCTCGCGCTTGGCCTTGCCCTTGTCCCGGCCTCCGTTGAAACCCACTCCGACCACCTCCTCGCTGGAGGCGTGGTTCGTGGCGACGTCGAGTAGGTCGCGATTGGTTCGGGGCTTCAGGCAGCCAAGCTTGTGGATCAGGGACTCGCAGGTTGTCCTAGAGAGGAATGCGCTGATGACGTCCGCATCGATGACATTAGGAAGGGAGTTGCACCGCTTCGAGAACCTACGGATGTAGTCTCGTAGGGACTCGTTGGGCTCCTGCTAGCAGCTCTTGAGGTCCCAGGAGTTCCCCGAGCGGACATACGTCCCCTGGAAATTTTCGACGAAGATCCTCTTGAGGTCCGCCCAGTCGCAGATGCTGTCGTGGGGGAGGAATTCGAGCCACACCCGAACATGTTCCCCCAAGCAGATGGGGAGGTACTAAATGATGAAGTAGTCATCATCCACTCCTCCGGCTCGGTAGACGAGCCGGAAGTCTTCGAGCCATATACCGGGGTTAGTCTCCCCGGTATACTTGGCGATGTTGGTAGGCGATCGGAAGCGCTGTGGGAACGGTGCTCTCTGGATGCGTCGACCAGAGGCCCGTGGTCCCAGGCCATCCGGGCTGGGACTCCGGTCATCGGGTCGACGACCACTCCTTTGGTGCGTCTCACCGGTCCCCGCGATGGTCCGGCCGGAGCTCGGGCTGCCTGCTCTTACCGCCGCCCGATGGACGTCATCGTCATGCCGGGCCTGATGCTGGTTGTTGATGACGCTGCGAGCATCTCGGTTTGGCCCTAGGTGTTCTCGCACAGGCGGCCGGTGTGGAGCGGGCGCCGGGTCAGGTTGTGGCGCAGCTGCGGCCTCCTGTTCCACGCCTGGTGGCAGTATCGGCGAGCGGATGGAGTGATGCGTCTGGTGGGGAGAAAGGCCATGAGTCGGTGTCGCGGCGCGGAGCTCTCCGCCTGTTAAACGGCGGCGGTCTCCACCAACGCCCGGAGGTTCCGGTGGACCGCCTGCTCCTGTGGGTCCACAGGCTCGGGAAGGCCGCGCAGAAGCATCGCCGCCGCGGCGATGTTCTGACCAGCCCGAGCGAACTGTGGGGGATCGTTCCCCCTGTCAATGATGTTGTGCTGAACCTGGCGGGTGCGACCCCGAGCGTCGCTCGTTGGGTTACGTGCACGGGGTGCATCGTGGTGTGCCGAGCGCGCCGGCGCAGGTGGCGGCTGGTTCTGCCGCCTTTGTCGTAGCTCCTCGCCGTGCGCCTGCGCACACGCGAGGGCATCCGCGCGAGGTCCGGAGGGGTGTGGGTCTAAAGAGACTCCACCACCACTGGCGGCTGTCCCGGAGCGTCCGCCATGGCGCACTCGTGGGACAGAGGGTGGCTAGGTGCCACGACGTCGCCGATGCTGGAGCCGTCGCTCTTAACATCGTCATCCATGAGGTCGTGAAAAGAGGCTGGAGCGTAGTCCGCCATCCCCACGAATTCGGATGTGAGAGGGGGTGGCGCCAGCATCTTTCGGAGCCTCTGTGCATACGCGCCCGCGGGGGACGCGAGGCCATAGGGAAACCGGTCGCACGACGGTCGCAGCAGGTACAACGGGTCCCTCCAAAGAATCGGCGGAAAATAGTAGATAGCGAGTACATAACAAAGCGTACGTTACTCACATTTAGGTTTGAGCCTTGTGTGGGCTTGGAGTGAAGTGCAGACGCCTCGTCGTTGAGGTCGCCGGGTCGTCCGGTACCGACGGAGGGCGCTCCTCCTTCGACAGGCGCTGGGACAACTGCCTCCTCGCGGACCTGTGCCCTGGCCTCCAAGCCGCGGACGCGACACCTGTGCCGCGGACGCTGTGAAAACATAGGCGTTGTACGTTACTTGGCCAATTAATTAGTAAAAGTTTCTCCTCCTAGCTAAATCATGCCCCGTCCTCCCAATCTGTTTCTGGGTTAATCCGGCCGACTATGGATTATATTATATAGTACGGAGTAGTAGTAAAAGTTAATCACGCCCCTGCTCCTCCTAATCATTCAAAACGCTGCTCCCGAAGCGAGCGAGGTGACGCTCGCTGCCTCGCTTGCTCGCTCGTGGGTCAGCTCACGTGGCCCGCACATGGTTAGGTTTGGTTTGGGCCTCCACCTCCAATGGCGATTCAGAGCTTCCAGCTTGGCATTAAACAATGGGTGCCCGGGTTCACGAACCCCGTGCCGTGCGTCACCGTTACCACCAGAACGACGGGCGACGGCACCATGGCCTTCCCGTCGAATCAGCAACAGCCTTCCTGCGACAACGAATCGCCTAGCGGCTACGGCACAGGCGCTACCGGCCACCGAGCCACGATGGCGTCTCGCGTAATCCTGATGCAATCACAGGTTAACAACACTGCTCCAGTGCAAGCATCATGTCAGCTCGTTAGTTTAGTTTAGGATAGGACCTACTTCCGGGCCCAAAATAACTATCGCCGTTGGTACACGTGCCGAAAGATTGACTCGATTTATAGAAAATGCGTATAACATTTATATCTTTAAATAAATTTATTAAAAAACTAGATTCAATGATTTTTTCAATAACACTAATTACGTATCATAAATATTAATATTTTTTAATATATATTTAGTTAAAGTTATTTCTGGACGAGCGAAAACGACAGAAAAGGGAGTAAGAGTATTTGAATCCCATGCACTAAATTTTATTTTTACCTATAAACTTTAGTGCTATACTCGGTATATCCGAATAGGTGGAATAAAAGTAAATTAATTTTTATTTTTTTAACTGAACCACCAGCAATTAATTCATTACGAGTAGACTTTTAAAGGTGCATATGAGTTTTTATTTGGAAAAATTATTTCGTCCATGTTAGACTAGACTTAACCACATAAACTTTAGTTCTAGAAACAAGGTTAATACTCCTATCTACTCCATCAGACCAAAAATAAGTGAACTTCGAACATTTGAAAAACGTCCTAGAATCAGTCCACTTTTAGGTATATGGTACACCTCTCTCTTTTTAATTTCTCTGTTTCTAAACATGTAATCATTGCATGTTGAAATGATTTTTGATAGAGGTTAATATGTAATTTTCATGTTGCGGAAAGAGTGGTTTGGACTTTGGAGTCTTGGCCAGCGATGGACGGGGCAGATATTTCCGTGACGCCAGCGGTAGCGGCGCTGCGGCGACGGGAGTGAATTCTTGCGCCCGCAGGGCCATCACCCTTCGCTTTCAGTGATGACACGGAGCAGTGAAAAGTGGAGAGTGAAAAGCTTGCACACGCGCTGTAACTCCGGTGCCAGGGACACAGGATGGTCCAGGAGCGGAGCCCACGCTGGCGCAGTGGCGCGGTGAAAACCGAAATAGCTTGCTTGCCAAAACGGGCAGCGTTCGCAGCGACAGAAGCCGAGCCGCCAAGGACCGAGGGGCATCTATAATCTGCCACCACGGCACCACGCTAGTAGATCGCATCGCGTCGTGGTCGTGCGTCCCCTCTCCCTATATACATATCCACAGCACAGCCACTTCGCAAGGCCACAAAAAATGGCAGAAATTGCAGGGGGGGATGACCGGGGCAGAGTGCCCAAGCGATCGGTCACTGTGCATCATTTACATGCAGCTTTAAGAGCGACCTCCGTCCCCGCACCTCTGAACACGCTGCCAGGACCCGGACCCGAACGCAAAGATGGGTTGGGTGAAACAAAGCGAGAAGACACGGATCAAATGATGCTAACACAGCACGGCAGTAGAGGCTATTGAGAGGTCAGCATGTTCATGGGGCGGAGTGCAGATTCTGATCTTGCATTGCGGCAAAAAACAATCAACACCAATCCCGGATCAGGTTTCAGCGTGAAACCTGCAGCACGAGGCAACGACGGCGAGGTACAAGGGCACAACTCAAAGCACTGTAATAATGTAACAACTCATTCATGAAGATGCAGCCAAAATTACCGTCCACTAGCTCCCCCAGCTGCATCCCAACATTTTTCCTCTCTCGCCATTTGCCTTCAGTCCCACTCCCACCCAATACCAATCCCACTTCCCCCAAACTGTACAACAGCGAGTTGGACGACCAAACAATTCAAACCCATCGCTGCTTTCCCGCCACCTCGCTGGATCTCACGTTGCGCCTGTCTCCGCCTCGGTGCACGCCACGTCGCACATGTCATGTGTTGTGTAGGACCGTGGGAGACACGATGGCTTCCGTCAGCAGCTCATAGCCTCGCACTTCACCGGGAGCGCGCGGTCGAAGCCGCCGCCGCGGGACAGCAGGGTTCCCACCACCGCCATGTCGCGGCAGAACACCCCCTGGTAAACAGGGGCTGTGGACGTCACGGCCACCGCCGGCGCCTTCGGCATTGTCGCCGTGGTCGCGGCCTTGGCCTTGCGTTTCGGTTTCGGTTTCTGTTTCACCGTCTGCGCGCGTCCCGGTGGGCTTCTTGGACGGGCGCTCTCCGTGTTCATCTTGGATTGGCCAGGCGCCGGCTGCTGTGGTGGTTCCTGCTTCGCGACTTCCTGCTTGGCCGCCAGCGCGGCAGCCGCGGCTGCAGCTGCGGCCGCGGCGGCGTCCTTTGCCCTCTGCCTCTCGGCGGCCTCCTCGTCCAGAACGGCTGACATCACGAACGAGTACCCCTTCTGCAGCATCCTGTACAGCAGCAGCGCGGACATGCGCGCCTGGTCACGCACCGCCTCGAGGTCGCGGTGCTCGTCCACGAGCTCCAGGCGTTCCCCGAACACGACGGCGCGGTCAGGCCTGAGCTTCAGGGAGAGCAGCAGGTGCGCGCGCTCCAGCTCGGAGCGCGTGCACCCGCGCCGCACGCCCAGCAGCAGGTAGTAGTCGACGTTGCACGCCTCACCGGCGGCGACGCGGCTGCGCAGCCCCTGGATGCGGGCCGTCAGTTTGCGGTGCGCGCCGGCGATCTCGCGGTACCGCACGCCGCCCTGCGGCCGCCACCGGGGCCCCGGGAGCTTGCCGTCGCGGAGCGCGGCGTCGTACAGGAGCTTGAGGTGGTCAAGGTCACGGAGGCAGTCGGCGAGCGCGCCCACGGACTGGAGGAGGTCGGCGCGGGCACGGAGCGCCGGGATGTAGGCAGGGTCCAGGGCGAGCGCGCGGTTACAGTCCGCGATGGCGTCGGCCAGACGGCCACCGGCCTGGAACGCGGCGGCGCGGCCGACGAGGCAGGCGGCGGCAAACGGGTGCGGCAGCACGCCACGGCGTGCCTCGAGGATCTTGGTGAAATGGCGCACAGCCTCGGCGGGGAGGCCGGCATCCAGCGCGGCCATGGCAGCCGCGCGGCGCCGGAGCAGGAGCTTCACGTGCGCCAGGAGCTGGGACACGGCCTCTGACTCCATCACTGGGATTATGAATGCCGAACCGAACTTGGATGTTTTGCCGGACGGGATGGAGGGAGCCACAGCGGCGGGGCGGACGACGAGAAGCTATCGTCCGACCAGCACACACTCTCACGGCGGAACGCCGCTGAAGCGAGGTGGTGGCCGGTCTGGAGCAGCACCATAGCGTCCTCAATGAGGCCGAGGTGGAAGCATGCTTGCCCCAGGACCAAGTACCTGTAGATGGGTACCAACCATTAGGAAACCAGTCGGATTCGCGAAATCAAGACACCAGTTCGTGCAATGCTGAAGCTTTCGTACCCCCACTGGGTGTCCGTGTTTGGGTTCTTGGAGAGGCCGGCAAGGACACGGCGCTTGAGCTCGGAGATATCGAAGCAGCGGAAGGAGCGGACAGGGCGAGCGTCAGGCTCCGTGTCGTCGGAGCGGTGGCGGTCGGGCGAGAGGAGCTTGGCATGGGAAATCGTGCCGAGGTCACCGGAGCCGGTGGATAGGAGGGACGCCGACGAGGACGAAGAGGTGTCCTCGCCAGAGCACAACTTGCCGTAGCTGGGGATGTAATCGCGGAGCATCTCCGCGACCTCCCTGTAGCGTCGCAGCGCGAGGAGAGCGCGCGCCCGCAGCTCCAGGGCGGCCTCCATCCGCGGCGACAGCTCCAGCGCCGCGTCCACCAGGCCGAGCGCCGCCACCGCGTCCCCGCCGCCGCCCTCCGGCGCCGCCGCAAGAATATTCCTCGCCTCCCGCAGGTACTTGTCGATCACCTGATCAAAACGGAACGGAAACATCAGATTTCCCGCAGCAAAAGCGGTATTCTTCCGTCTTAACAGAGCAGGATTGAGCACTCTGAGATGAGATCATTCTTTTTGGGGGAACAAACAAAACAAACGAAACCAAAACAGGACAAGCCACCGGCCGGACAGAATGTGCTGGAACCAAGCTGCTGTTGAACGAAACAAACAAAAGGCACGCACAGCGAGCTTCAGAGATCCAAACGGTTCTCCGCCCTCCTGGCATTTGGACGTGAAGCCCTTTCCCCATCCAGAAGTCAAAAAGCACAAACTTGGCATTCGTGTAGTTCTTGAACACCAAGAAACATTCAGGTGGAAGAGAAAGGGAACCCAACTCAAGGATGGCGTCAGCAGGGGAGGACGGGAACAAACCGGCACTGACCTTCCTGTTGCTGAGCAGCCACTTCCTCTTCTTCTCCGGAGCAGAAGAAGGCGAGGACACCGCCATTGCCTCCCTCGCATCAATCGGCGCAACCCACGCCTAGCCGGAATCGATCCCAAAGCGAGGGGAGGAGACGGAGAGGGAGGAGGAGGGGGGAGGGCGAGGAGGTAGGAAGGCCGGAAGGGCAATCGAAGGCGAGAAGGCGAGAAGAGAGAGGAGGTTATATATACGGGGCCAGTACTAGCTCCCAAATCTATCGACTCTCGGCGTACTGTTCTATTTTCATAGTAAAGCTTTTCTGGGGTTTGAATCGAGTGGGAAAGAATTGGGAATACACAATTCAGAGTCAGAGAGAGAGAGATAAATGCCAATGCCAGCTTTGACTGCACTGCACCCCACTTCCTCTCTCCTCTGTCTCGCTCCTCGCTGCTTTCCCTTTCAGAGAAAGCTTCGATCCCTCGCCATCCTAGCTGGCCAAGATGCCCGTCCAGCAACACCTCTCATCCTCCTCCTCAACGCCCATCACAGGACCAGTAATAATAATAAAAAAAAGTCTCACAATTTCAAAAACCCTAAAAAAAAGGGTCTCGTGTAGGGTGGTGGGCTTTTAAAAGGGCAGAAATCAGTCATGCTGCCCCACTACTGCTCTCCTTCCTCCTCACACCCAACCATTTTAATTTCTTTCCTTCTTTTCTTCCCCCTCTTGCTATCTTTTCCTTGATTCGTTTATTCGCTTCCTTATTTTAGCTTATATCAGTTTTAAAGCTCACAGGATCACATTATCATTTTTTTAACAGAAAATCCCAGCCCTCAAAGCTGAGCTAGCCGTTCATCATCCTGTCAGCTGCAGCACATGTTACACACAGAAACACTCTTTTTTTTTAGCGTCATTTGGCGTCTCACCTACCAAATACGTGTGTAGATCAGTAGATGTTACTACTTGAATATCCAAGGCGTAAATACGAAGCCTCGCACGTCATAAATACGGGGTACCGCTACATGCAGGCTGGCTGCCTTTATATCCGAGTGTGTGTACTTCCTGTCGAGTACAGGTAAGAGTATTCACTAACTCACACGTATGTACATGTACTAGTATATGTTTTGCGAATAAATTCGGGTAAATAGGAGTAACAACAAGAGGCGACCTTGCTTTCGGCAGAAACGCGGCACCGGGCAAAAGCCTTTTTGTGCAGTCTATCTACGTAGCGATACGCGTTTAAGCGTAGAGATACATTTTTTCAGAAGTCTGAGGTCCTGTATACGTGCAGAAACGATCGAGGAACAGGAGCCTTATTAAAAAGAAAAGACAGGGGAACAGGAGATGGTGTACTAACTCCAGGGCAACATGAAACGCTTGCGGGAAGAATGGTAAAAGTAACTACTGGTGGCCAAACCTATGGGGGACGCAATACGAATGCTGTGCTTAAATACGCTCTCTGCGAGGCAGGACCGGCCGTATTTATACGGCGGCATGAGGTTCTGCAGGTAGGCCGCGCGGGCAACATTTCTGGGTACCGGCCTCCGTGGACCTGACGTCATTGGAGCAAGTTACCCCTGCTTTCACGGAGGAAAGAGCCATCGAGTTACGGATTCACGGTAAAGTCCGAAAATTATGAGTTGGCAACGGTTGGGGTGAGGTTGGCACTCGGGTCATGCTAAGTTTTGGGGGTCAGGGGGTTTGAGGGGTGATTTGGTTTTTCGCCACAAACTTTACTCCACAAAACTCATGATGGACAAGCAGTCCTCCATAAAAACCTGGAGTTTGTGGAGTACCTCTGATGTCAATATATGTTAGGTGCTCTCACAACTCCACTATTTTTCCTCCGAGCAGAGCAGAGTTCGTGTGTGGGAACCTGGCTGGTGAAATAAATCGTTTGGCTAAAAACATAAAAAGCTTGGCATGCGTGGAGCTGGAAAAACCATTTGAAATCGTTGGCTAAAAACATGGGAGAAATGAAAACGAAACGTGGGAGCGCAGGCGATCCCAAACACCCCCTAAGTTTTGGGCTGGCTCCAGTTTTGAAAGATTTAAACCGGGAGGTAAGTTTCAAAAAAAGAAGTCCGCAACTTATTAAGAATATAGTTTTGATGAATATGATTTGGTTTCATTGGTGGCTTTCCTTTGCATGAATAAGAAGAGATCGGTAGTGGATAGATATTGATCAAGCTAGAAGTACGAAGAATGAATATCAACAATAATGGTATTATGAAGAAATAACAAGCTAAGGTGAAAAGTAGGATGAGACATGAGTGTTTGCATATGGACTAGTCTCAAATAGAAAGCTTGCTTAAGAAAGCCAAGTGCGTTGATATTAAAGTGTCAATCCAAAATGTAGAGGATACACGTAATCGTAAACTGGGTTGACCATATTTGTGTTGATGCGCAGATGTCAATATATGTGATCAAAAGAAACGGATTTTCAACGACCGCTTAATTTGATCTCAATAGATTAAGAGTTAGAGAGCAATCATGAGGGACCCGGAACGAGCATGAGCTTTGTGAGTTGCTCACCGCCACCTCAACGGAGAGTAGAGTTCAAGTGGTGGGAACCTAAACTTCGGTGAAATAAATCGCTTGTGTCTCTTATGTTTTGAATTGTTATATTTGCTTTTCCACTCGATGTGCTTGGTTTGTATGTGTTTGTGCGTGGATGTACTAAACACATCTAAAAGTTTGTTTTGAGTTGGAACTCTAGGTGTACTTGTTTTTGAGCTTCTATGTATTGTGCGGAAGCTTCGAATAATCGCGCGAAAGTTCCACACTTTCCTAATCTGCTGTGAAGTTTTGATTTGTTGTTAAATTTCAGAAACGTCTATTCACCCCTTCTAGGCGACATAAAGTCTTGTCATGACAATTACAACGATGATTATTTAGTATACTCCATCGCATAAAAAGATACCATTCTTATTGTTCGAGAAATAAATACTCTGAATTTTTTAACCAAATACTCCTATACACAAGAGATTATTAATATTTATTATAATATATAATAAGTATTATTAGATTAATTGTTGAATATATTTTTATAATAAACTATTTAAAGGTATAAATATTACTGATATTTTCTATAAAACTTGTTGAACTCGAGAAAGTTTGTTGCGTGCAAAATTTTAGGTTAATTTTTTTTTTGAATGGACAATGGAGGGAGCACAAGTATAATCTCATTTGACCGTTCGATTTGTTTAGTCTGGTGGTCGAAATATCAAAGTGCTCCGTCCCGTCCCGGTGGCCCCGTGGCCATCTATTATTACTGCGTACACTCACGAGACTTTGCAAGAGAAACGAACACGGGATGCTGTTGGTTGCGATTGCGAATCGCGATTCTTGAGCGGTTGGGTTTTGCTTTGTTTTTACGAGCTCGATCACGCGCTCGCATGATGCGGCCTATCCACTGCACTGAGAGGCACAGGGCTCCCGGCTCTGAATGATGCAGTGGCGTAGTAGAGTACTGTACGTAGCAATATCTCCGCGCCGCCGTAGGGCAATTTATTGCCGGCGAGCCGACCGGCGGAGCTGCCGCCGATCGGAGTAGGCGTAGAGTGCTGCAGAAGCAAGCCACGGGGGGGCACTGTAGCGTGTAGCCGCGACCACGCCCAGCTACTGCTGCTCTGCTACACACACGCTAGCCGCGGTACACGGCCACGCCCCTACATATACTAGCGGCTCTGAATACCTTTCCCTTTTGCACGTCTCTCTCCCCTACCGGCTTTACCCATCGCCATTGAATGCCTGCCTGGTCACATGTACGCCGCCGGGCGCCGAGGAGATGTCAGCGTCGTCCCCGGCCCCCGGCCCCGGCCGCGCGCTCCAGCTTTCCCAATTCCCAGCTCCCCACCCCCGGGCGAGCCTGCCCACGTTCGGGTCGTCGTCCGTTTCCGTTGCTCTGCTTCCTTTTCCCTCCGCCGTCGCGCATCGCTGGATGGATTTGTTTGCTTCCCATCTCCCAGGGCGCCAGCTGCTGTATGCTCTCTTCCATGGGTCGCCCCCGCGAATTTTACGGCGCGTACAGGAGAACGATCGATCGTGCGTACGAGTGGACACATATGTACGGAGATCGGGAGATGTACGTATGTGTGACGGTACGTGCAAGGCGCAACTATAGGCACGAGGGCGTAGCCGCGTAGCATACGTTGCGTCAGTGGTACTCCTCCGGTCCGGGGGGCCGGGCCGGCGACAGGATCAGGGGAATATATGCACGCAGCGCAGGGCAAGGGCATGCATGCGTTATAGCTAGCTCGATGGATCCATCCATCCATCTGTGCTGTGCAAGCGCAAAGGTTACCCCCCCTATGATTGGAGCAAAAACGGGGGCGAGCATCTCCTCCCCCATGTTCTGCCTATTCGGGTTCGATCGGGGGCTGCTCCGCTCTTGATCGCCCTGCTGTCGGGATGCTCGCTCGTTCGCTCGTCTATCAGGTTTACTTGCTCGGAAAGCATGCCGGCCTGCTCCTCCGCCGGGGTCCGGATCAAGTTGTTTCTCCGAGCACGTAACCTTGGTGCTAGCTTAGCTAGTTGTAGCTCTAGCTCGGCGGCAGTTCCGGTGGTGAGCGTGCGCAATACGTAAGCAAATCCATTCGCGTGAGTGAGATCGTTGTTATGCAGCAACGTGCAGGGTCGTAGGCGGACGACGTCGCGCGCGTACAGGGTGGTTTCGGTTCGGCTGCTAGCTGTTTGGGTGGGGTGCACGTAGTGGGTATTGGCGCAAGTACTGGCCCTGGCCGCCGGACACTGCCTGCGCCCGCTGCCACCGTGGTCAGCACAGCAGCACGGCCGCGACCATCACCATCGGATGCTCATGCGCTGCGCCTGCAATCCCGGCGCCTGTCGCCGGGGACTCGGGGAGAATCAGAATCGATCCACCAGTATCTCGATGGATCGCTCCCGTTCTTCGCTCCCCTCTGATCGTTTGCACGCTTGCGCTGCATGTGCTCCTCCTGCTAACAATGTTTCATATGATGCGGCAGATGAGAGTCAACGTATTATTACTATCAATCAACTCACCTCTTCGAACTGGATAAGTGAGTGTTTGGATAGTCGTCGCGCACACTCCATGCCTTGCGTGCAGTATTGTACTCCGATCCGATCCATCCAGCATGTGCTTCACTTCCTGTAGAAAATACCCGTTGCTCCACAGCTGATCCCCATTCGACGTACATGTACTTTACTTACCCAGTTGCTACCAGAGAAATAGCACTACACCTGCCTTCTGCTTCAATTTTTCTTATCTTAAGGAAAAAATAAATAAACTAATGGTAGATGGAGATGGTGAGGGCCACTGCATGCACCTAGCTTGCCTACGTGCCTGCCATGATGCCAAGCACGTTGGCGCCAGCTGTCGACCTACTAGCGGCTCTGTTACCATTGGCCAGTGCTTTAGGACAGGTAAGCCTACGCTACTGAACAGCTTGTAGGCCCTTGACCACGCATGCCATTGGTCTACGTGTACCAGGGGCTATACACTTTCTCGCTTCAGACGAAGGCACCCTGTCACTTACTCACTTCCGAGGGGCTCACCACTGGCACTGGGTATACCATACCGTATACAAAGCGCGCTCGAAGCTACCGGACACAGCCGCGAGATGAGCATAAAACGATCGATTACAGTCAGTCGGATTGCTCCACAATCGTTCGATGCGGAATTAATTGCGTTCATTTTCGAACGGAGTATTGTAGTATAAGGTAAATTTGCTATAGAACATTCTTTAATGTTAGAATTTGTTGATATGGACACAACTTAATACTAATGTTTTTCATACACTTTTTAATTGTGACAATTTGCTATTAGGCACTACAGTTATTAAAATAATAGTTTCTAGGAGTAGATGATAGAGAGAAGTTAAAAGTGACCGATGTGACTTGACTATTACAGCACAACTCTTAATAGATGTCTAAAAAAATCATAACTTTTTTACATTTTAAGTCAGATGAAGACTAATTTTCAAATTATAGAGCTCGATGAGAACTAGAATTTCGTAATTTATCTACAATTTTTTTGGTACATCCATTTTACTATGCATCTAGATATAATATAATGTTAAGATACATAGCAAAATGAATGAACCAAAAAAGTCAAAGCGAATTATAATTTGGAATGGAGGGAGTAGTTGATAATTTTCTTATTTGAAATTATTTAGAGTACAAAAAATTGTTTCAAATAAGTTCTCGGGTTTTGAAAATTCAAAATTTTAAATTTTTGAACGTCCTGGATATTGACATGGTCCATACAAAAGTTGTAGGTATCAATGCAATATATAACTTTATAGCTAATTTTTTTTTATCCGAGGTCATTTGGAGTCCTAGATATTTGTTTTATTTTCTTAGATTTCAAATTCAGAAATTTAGATTTTTAAATGACTCTAGACGTTGAAATGATCAACACCGAGGTTGTTTTTACATCGATATAAGTAACCATATAAGACAATATATGTAGATGTAAGTGGTACAGGCTATCCACGTTTTTATGCATTTTATTTACTCTTTCTTCTTATACATGCGTTTGATTTTCGATATGGCACAATCTATTAGAGGCTACTGATTCATACACAATTTATTCGTAATAATGTAATAAAATATTGTCAAGTAATCTCTTACAATGTGATTAGCAGCAATAGTTTCACATGTTAGTGCTTTGTTTTCATGCATGTCAGTTGCCGAAAAGTTTGAAGAATGTAATGTACATGTGAGGTGTTTCCTTATAAAATTGCTACCAAGAGTATTTTGTAGGATTAGGTGATCATTACAAGTACTTTAGGGAATTAAACATGCGTTGCGCTTGTGCTTTTAAATCGAATAGTTGGTAGAAAAGAAAAAGAGAAACGTAGCTAAATGTCATTTAGCTGTTCTTTTAATTAAAAAGCATAATTGCACCGGTGGATGTGTCGAGCTACTGGTAGAGGATGCTTAATCATACAGGAGTACAGGTGTCGCCGTAATACGGTGCTGAAACGGTATTTAATCAACGGATTTGATTGGTTAATCCCATCGACCTGGACCGGTTGTTTGTTTAAACGGAAGCATCAGGCCATCAAGGCTTGTGGCTCAAGCAACCATTTGACCTTCATTTCTCAGCCGTCAGATTAACCAGACCCTCCATAGGTTAGGCTCAGCGCGTTCTTCGTTAGAGCTGGCTAGTAGCGCTGTCGATAGCCAATCTCGATTAGATGCAAGTGTTCCGTCATTATCATGACTAATTGTCGCTTGACAAATTAACATGGGGCTACTGCCAGCTAGCCTCGAATTTTCGTTTTGAGAACACGTTATACCAGCCTTCATTAAAATTTAATATATGAGATTAGAAAAAAAAACAATAGTATATAAGTATATTGGGTGCATATTATATATAGAAGCATGCCAGCTGCAAATTGAGCTGAAAAATATGTAGTTTGTGTGCATATATATATATTGCTACACTAAACCGACAATTATATGCTCCGACGCAGTGCATGAAGACATGCACTTTTAAACCTTATGATGCCAATTCCATATAAATTGAACAAGCAACATTTCATATTACAAGCTGGTAGGAGTAGTAGCCTAGTACCACTCATTGTTCGTTCCATAAACTAAGCTTAGTTCCCTAAATTTGATTTTATCATCTGAACGCGTTCGCTTTTTATTTGGCAAATAGTGTTCAAACATGGACTAATTAGGCTCGCTCGTCTCGTAATTTGCTGACATGTGCAATTAGCTTTTTAATTTCCTTGATTATTCTCACGTCCGTCAGAAGCTACTTGACTAAACACGGCGTAACATGATATCATCTGTACATTTCCTGTGCAAGTCTGGCTCGCTGATTTTCTGACATAACGCATTAATTCCTTGATTATTCTCTCTGACTAGCAAATCTTATGAGCACAATTTAATATCTTTCAGCAAAACAATGATTGTGCATGCAGCTGGTGCGTGCATAATTCATTTTGAACGACTATACTACTACACAAAAGATTTTATGAGGCGTTTTAAAATTGGATTCAGAGGCGGGCAAGCTTTTAAACCGCCTAGTATTAACTGAGATGGTCATTTTTTATTAACCGAGGCGGTCAAAGTCAATCACCTCGCAAAATCGATTTACCGAGGCGGGCAACCTAATGCGACCGCATCGGTTAATATTATTAACCGAGGCGGTTTTTCTAACGCAACCGCCTCGGTTAATATATTAACCGAGGCGGTCACGTTATAAAGCCCGCCTCGGTAAATCAGGCCCACCCGATTAGCCCAAAAGGCCCACTTCCAAGCACACCTATATATACTAGACTTTAGGTTTTCACCCTCAACTCCCTCCTCACTCCTCAACCACATGCGTCGCGCTCCTCGCTCCTCAGAACGCGCTCCTCTCTCCGGTCTCCCTCTCTCTTTCTCTCTCGCGAGCACGGAGCAAGGGGCCCGGCGCCCGACGCCCCCTCCCCTTCCGGCGCCCCCTTCCGATGGGGCGCGCGGTGGTGGTGGCCTCACGCGGGTGGCGGTGGCGGCTAGGTCGCGGGCGTGCGGTGGTGGTGGCTAGGGCGCGGTCTCCCTCTCCCTCCGGCGAGCGGATAGCGGCGGTGCAGATCGACGACGAGGTATGCTCCTCACTCTCTCTCCTCTCAGATCCAGGGTGGATCCATCCTCACCCTCCCACCTTCCCTCGCAGACGACGACGACGAGGCCCTGCACCAGCCCCTAGTGGCGAGGGCCCTGCAGCAGGTCCCGGAGGCGGATCCGCCCTCCCCCTCCCTCTCTCGCGAGCGGCTGCGACGACGCGTAGATCCGATGAGCTGTGGCCGCGGCGGCGCGTGGATGGGCTCGGCAGGCCTATGGATGGGCTCGCCGGACTTATCCACGGGTTTTCTTTTTTTTTGTTTTTTATTCGATTATCCGAGGTGGGTAGGGCAACCGCCTTGGTTAAGGCCAGGATTAACCGTGACCTTTCGTCCGAGGCGATTGCAAAAACCGCCTCGGTTAAGCATTTTTGCCCACCGAGGTAAAGTTTTGTGTAGTAGTGCTAGGTAATCTATACCTAAAATGAAGTTGATGGACCAAACATATCATGCAAATGCGCGTATAGTCTACTCCCTCTGTCCCAAAATAAGTGTCGCTATGGGATTCTTAAACTTTTTTAAAAATTTTACTAGGTTTATAGAAAATATTTAGAGAAATAAGTTTATTATGAAAATAGATTCAACAATCTATCTGACGATACTAATTATATATTACATATTAATATTTTTGGTCAAATTAAAAATATTTGGAGAAAAAAGCAAAATTATGATGCCAATTCCATTTAAATTGAACTAGCAACATTTCATATTACAAAGGACATCTACTTTAGAGCTTAGTTTGCTATTTTATACTAGGCTATGTGTTAAGTTTTTATAGGATTTGAACATGTTAAGGGGCTAATTTGTAGTAAGAGCAAATTCACAGGGGCAGGTACGCGGGGAGCGGGGACAAATTTTTTGCCTGTTTCAATCCTCGTCCCCGAATAGGGGAATTCTGTGCAGGGAACCGGGGATCGGGTTCCCATTGCATCTCTAGTCACAACAGGATGCTACTACAAAACCAAATCACACGAGCAATAACACAATTAAAAAAAGATGGGAGATTGATTCATTTTGATCATAGAAGTAACAAGTTGGATTGCCCTGCCAATTTCTTTGATCAAATTATATATCTATGGCTACGATGACATCGTTTTCATATCAACCAGAGAAAATTTTTAATCCTACAAGGTATTTTGTTGTTCCATATACATAAGTCAAAAGACTACCCTGATTCGGAGATAACAAAATTCAAAAACAATCTTATTATTTTTGGGACGTACAAAACCACCTTTCAAAACAAGTAGATGTCCAAATTTTGCTGGTACCAATAGTTTGGTGGTGGTTAAAGATTCCTTGTGCCAAAAGCAAATCCGGAAAATATTTGGAGCATGGACAAAATATATATATATAATTTTCACATGAGAAGAAACAGGGATTTCATCAGAAGAAACCGGATTAGGAGATGACTAGTTGACTACTACAAGTATGGAACGTTGAGAGAGACACAGTAAGCACTGAGCCATTCTAAATTCGAGGGGTGACTAGAATAAGCCGTGCAAAACAAACACTGTTTGGAATAAAATGCAACATTTGACAAACACTAGCAGGAATCTTGTTGGGCTAGGCAGGCAGCATCCCGGGCAGGGCCAGACAGGCGGTCTCCCCGGTGACGGTGAAGAGCACCCCAGGGTCAATGCGCGCGTCGCGGAAAGTTGCGCAAGAACAATCTGCCTAGCCTTCCGAGCCGCAGCTAGTAGGCTGGACACTGGACAGCCTAGAGCTTGTTTAACCCCAGCTAGTACTGTCATTATTCATACTAGACCTAGCTCCACCATGCTCGTCTCGATGGTGTAGTACGGTACCAGTATTGTTGTAGTGTAGTAGGGCACCCTGGCGTCTTCCGATTAAAGCCGTGCAGCTTTCTTGTGATCTTGCGTCGCCCTTTTCCCCGCTTCTCGCTAGCGCTGCGGCCTCTCTCTCTCTCTCTCGGTCCCTCGTCTTTTGCCTTGTCGATCGTACTACGTCTCAGCCCTGAATCACTGGCTACCATACATCGATGATCGATCTACAGCTGCCACCGGTGTATATATGCTATATGATCCGCTAATCGCTACAGTATGAGTACAACTGTAGACACCGTGCATGGGAAAGGGAAGCCGCTGCTGATCGTACGTAACGTAACATGCGTACGCTGCGAAATTAATGGCCGTGCATGCAATGCGATGCGTGCAGCGGGCGCGGCCCGCGGCTCGGTCGTCGGCCCCGATCGTCGACTTGTGCGCCGCGGCCCGCGGGCGTGATGTGATCGATCGATGGGCCGGTCGAATTGAAGGACATGCATGCCTGCAGCGATGATGGTGATCACCTCACCTGAGACTGACGAGGGCGAATCAAACCGAGATCGATCGCTTCTCGATCCGGGCAGCAGGGGCATGCATGAGCATTGAATGCCCTCACGCCGTCGCTATGTTGTTGTTGCTAGCTTGCTTCGGACACAAGCGGTAACGTAGCCGTGCAGTGACTGCATAATGACCGGCGGCCGACCGGGCGCGGCTCGCCGTCTCGTACTCCTACGATGCAATAAGTTATAGCACTTTACTACGTACTATACCTCCATTAGATCTCGTTTTGTTTTCCTTTTCCTGAATTGCAAGTGATATCGCGACGACTTGGATGGTTGTGGCAATGCAAAATATATACTTAAATACTACGTATATAATACAAAGCGTCAAACACGCATGTAGTATGAAGGGCAAGATGATGGCTGTGTTGTTCCTGTTTCCAGTGACATGATGTCTACGTGCGCAACCACTTTCTACCGCAAATTAACGCGCCTGGCCGTGCAAAAGAAATTAAGGTGGATGAGGAGTAGAGTATTGAAAGAAAACCCAAGCACCCGGATACGAGACATGCGAGACCAAGCGCTAGCAAACAAACATGTACAGCCCGGTAAAGCGCATATATATACAACCACCCCTGGCCACTTTATTTACTTCGGCAGTCGGCACAGCACAGAGAGCATCTGCCTTCAGATCATCAGGCAGAAGAAATCATGCACAACGTACGTATCTGGCTATCTATCTATCGATCGATGTCTTTATATTTATTTACCACGAGCATGGGCAGTGCTCGGCTGCTCGATGCTCTTGATGCTGTGTTTAGAGGACATGTCAGGGTCTCTGGGACTATGTTGCACGTACGAGCTGGTAACACGGCACAGGAGCTCCCGTTGGCGTACGTGGTGCACGCGGTGGCGGAGCTAAGCGCCGTGCGTGCATGTCTGATGGAAGCCGCCCGCCGCCGGGTGCCGGCACCGTGGTAAAGCCGGCACAAAGGGCACAGGAGGCGTACGGGGCTGTGGGCATAGTCACTTCACTCACGTACTGTACGGTGTCCGCCAGCGGCAGTACGGCGCGTCCAATTGAACGGGCCCTGGCCCGCCACGCCTGCCGGGTGCCGGCGGCCCGGCCTGGAGCGAGCACGAGAGAGCACAGCGCGCCGGCTCGATCGCACACTGCCTCAGATTTGACATCACTGGCGGATCAGTGACAACCGGCAGTGGTGTATTTTTACTGTTGGTTATGAGCTCGAAAATGAAAAAATAATTGGGATTGAGCTAAAACCGGCAGTGAAGTACCACATCACTGTCGGTTTGTGGCTTAAACCAGCAGTGTTTTGGCGGCCACTCATCACTACCGGTTTAAGCCAAGAGCCGACTGTGATTTAGATCTATCACTGTCGGTTCTAGCTAACAACCGACGGTGATAAGCCTACAGTACAAAAAGGCTGCAACCGTCCTCTTCTTCCTCCTCTCTTTCATCCCGAGAACAGAAGCGCGCGTTTGGACCTTTCCCTCCATTGTTGCGTCTGCTCTTCACCATAAAGCTAGGGCTTGGATTTTGAAGAATAGCTTTATCTTTTTGCTTTAAGGTTAGTAACAAATATCCACTCCTTTGATTTTGTTGCTTAATTAGCTTCGTTTTGATGGCTACATTACTTTATTTTTATTCTAGTTTTTTCTCCATTCTAAAGAACACTTTTTTAATTGGACATTTGTGCAAGGCTCAAATTATGGTGAATCCATCGTCTAAAAGGTTGGTGTCTATGAACACATTTAAATTCCTAACTAATTATTCCATGGTGGTCAAGATCATCATTGTTAGTATGTGATGTTATAATTAGTTCTTAGAAGTAAAGTAAAATAGATGTTCTTCATTATTGTGCAATAATTGTTTTTTACTACGATTTTCAAATTACAGGGCCAAGGCTACCAATTTTAATTTTTCAATAATTAGTGTACAATAATGCTTTCAAAAAATGATACTTTCGAGCTATAATTGTTGTTCATGAAGCTCGATTTCTTATTAATTCTTTGTAATTACTGTCTCAGTATTTTTTTTGTGCAGAGATGGATCGAGAGTGGATGCATCTGTCCCGAACGGACAAGCAGTAAATGCATGGCATCAGCTAGTTTATCACCGATGCCAAAGCCCATGCTGAGAATGGGAACCCTGTCTTCTGCCCATGCAAAGATTGCAAGAATCAAAGGAACTTTCGTCAAATTGAGTCTATACGATCGCACTTGATTACCAGAGGGTTTATGCCAAACTATACGATATGGACTATGCATGGCGAGATTGCTGTGAATGTTCTGTAGGAAAACGATGATGATGTGGACATGCCTGACGTAGCCATCCACGATGCTGACGAGGAACCCGGTGTCAACACGGAACCTATGACCACAGTTAATAATGTATTTAGGAACACGCTAGCTGACGACACCGAGGATAACGATGGCATTTCTCAGCTGCTACGTAATGTAGAGACCGAATGTCTTAGTGAAAGACAGCTGAGAAAGCTAGAGAAAATGAGACAACATGGCAAAACACCATTGTATAGGAATTGTCCAATGAGCAAACTGAAAGCCGACATCATGCTGTTAGAGTTCAAATCGACAAACGGATTGAGCGATAAAGGCTTCGATCAGTTGTTAGGTATAATAAGGAAAATACTCCCAGAAAAAAAAATGAGTTGCCAGAAAAGACATACTTGGCCAAGCAAATGATCTGCCCCATCGGCCTTGAGGTTGAAAAAATCCACGCGTGTTCCAATGATTGCATATTATACCGTGGAGAAAAGTACAAAGACTTGGACAAGTGTGAAGCTCCACGGTACAAGAAAGGGCCATCAGATGAGGGTACTAAGACCAAAAGAGGTCCCGTAAATATCGTTTGGTATTTCCCTATAGCTCCTCGGGTGCATAGGATGTTTACATGTGCAAAGTCAGCCAAACTGTTGCGCTGGCATGGCGAAGAGCGTAAGAAAGATACAATAATGAGGCACCCCGTCGATGGGCATGACTTGAGGACTGTCAATACTATGTTCTATAAGGACATCGATGGAAAGATAAGGCACCTTTGGTTTGCTTTGAGCACAGATGGGATGAATCCTTTCGACCAGGTTAGAAGCAATCATAGCACCTGGCCAGTGACGCTCTGTATATACAACCTTCCACCTTGGGTCTGTATGAAGCAGTCGTACATCCAGATGCCACTACTGATCTAAGGGCCAAGACAACCTGGGAATGACATCGATGTGTTTCTGAAACCAGTGATCGATGAACTAGTGGAGATATTTGAAAAGGGTGTGCCGGATGTTTGGGATGAGCACAAAAAGGAACATATCACGATCAAGGGAGTACTTATCGCTACAATCACTGACCTGCCAGGTCGAGGTTCGTTGTCTGGAGAGAAGACAAAATGCTATACTGGATGTGTCGAGTGCTTGTACGACACCGATGCGGTAAATCTACCAAATAACTCAAAGATAGTTTATATAGGACACCGTAGGTTCCTACCTAAGGATCACCCTTACCGCAGGAATAGAAAAGATTTCTACAGTACTATTGAGAAACGCTTAGCTCCAAAATATCGAGACGGGCCTGCGATACTTCGAGAACTCAACAAACTGGAGGTTGTCTTTGGGAAGGGGGACAATGCAGTAGTAGCGCCTGATGGAAGCATTTGGAAGAAAAAATGGTTTTCTGAAAACTACCTTACTGGCCATTTCTGAGTGTACGTCACTGTCTTGATCCCATACACATCACTAAAAAACGTGTGCGCTAACACTCTTAACACCTTGATGGACACCGGGGGGACATCAAAGGATTCACTAGCCACACGTCTGGACATACAACACTTAGGAATCAGGAAAGAGTTGCATCCTGTGGAGCTAGAGAATGGCCAGTTCTAACTTCTGGTTGCGTCATGGACATTGAAGAAGGAAGAAAAGCGTGCGCTTATTTCATTCTTCAATGAACTCAAAGTTTCGATGGGCTACTGTGCGAATCCGAAGAGGCTAGTGAACATGAGAGAACTCAAGTTCAACTATGGCCCTATAAAGGCCCACGACTGTCATGTCATTATGACTCAGCTGCTCCCTGTCGCCCTGCGTGGTATCCTCCCCCCAAAGGTCCGTGCCTCAATCATAAAGCTTTGCTCGTTCTTCAACGCGATCTCAAAAAAGGTCATTGATATGTCCACGCTAGAGCAGCTGCAGCGGGACATAGCCGAAACTCTCATTAGGCTTGAGATGCAGTTCCCGCCGACTTACTTTGATATCTCATTGCATTTGCTCATTCATCTTCTTGGCCAAATTAGAGTCCTTGGCCCAATGTACCAGCATTAGATGTTTCATTTCGAAAGATTGATGAAAGTTTTTAGGAGGTATGTTAGGAACAGATTCAGGCCAGAAGAGGGCATGGTTGAAGGATGGTCAACGGAGGAGGCCATTGAGTTCTGCACATATTATCTGGACATTAAAAGGGTCGGAGTTCTAGAATCTCATCATGAGGGAAGACTACGTGACAAAGGAATGATCGGGGAGAAATCTATTATAGTAGATGACCTGTTTTCTTTCAGACAAGCACAATTCGCTGTTCTCCAGCAAGCTAAGGGTGTGATGCCATACATTGATGAGCACAGGCAATCGCTACAAACTTTGTATCCGAGCAGGTCACAGGCTTGGCTAGATAAAAAATATAAGGAGGAATTTGTCAACTGGTTGCGACGTCGTTTGCTTGGAATAAAGTTGGGTAATCAACTAGATGCCTTAGCCAAGGGACCTTTGAGTACATATCTTAAGTACTAAGGGTATGAGATCAATGGTTCACATTTTACATAAAAAGCAAGATGGAAAGAGCACATACCAAAATTGTGGTGTTCATTTTGATGCTCACGACGAAAACGGCAACGTGCAGGCGACATACTATGGTTTCATAGAGCAGATATGAGAGCTAGACTACGGTCCATTGAAGGCAACCCTTTTTCACTGCCAGTAGGTCTGGCTCGAGGAAATCAACACTGACAGCGAAGGGTTCACTACCGTTGATCTCACTAAGACCGCATACAGAGATGACCCCTTCGTCCTTACAAGAGATGTTATGCAAGTCTTCTATGCAAGGGACAACAAGACAAAAGAAAGGCTAAAAGTAGTCCTAAAAGGAAAAAGGAAGATTGTCGATGTCGATGGAGTGACGGACAAAGAAGACTACAGGGGCTATCAGAAAATGCCTCCATTCGGGGCGAACGTACCCCTACCTATCCTTCAAGAGGGTAACGAACCTGCTTATGTGTGTCTTGATCACAATGAGGTCCTCATTGTTGATGCATGCAAAGATAGTTAGATTATTGTTAACTATGTAATCATTATTCGGACGTTGTTCACCAACTATGTAATCTAATTTATATTTTGTGCGCTTCTCTAAAATTAAATAATTGACTATGTAATCAAATATTGAGATGATGTTCAGAAACACTATTATTTAATAATTATAGACCATTAATTAATTATCATGGAATTAAATAATCGAGACACAAATATTTATATTATTTTACAATAAATTATATGTATTTACATGCACTAAACGGATAAAAGAAAAAACATAACCTAAACTAACGTAATCCTTAATGCTAGCGCAACGGTTAAGGCTCTATAATCTGGACTTCGAATTAATTAACCCTCGTTCAAATGATAAAACAAAAAAGAAAACGTACCTTGACATACTCCCTATCATAGCGCAGCGGTAAAAGCCAGCTACTGTGAAGCCCGCGCCCTTGGTTCGAATCCTAGGTGTGGCAAACTTTTTTTTATATTTTTACAGAATTAAATGAACCTCAACTTAAACTATAAAAATGATAACAAAACGTTTCCTAACATAAATCCTCCTTTAATGCAGCGGTTAAGCCACTAATCCCTCTCTCTCTCGCTCCCTCGGTTCGAAACCTAGGCCGGACATTTTTTTATTTTTTATCCAGAGCCCACGGCAGTGGCTCTGATTTCAAAAAAATAAAAGCTGTCGGTTTCTCAGGCCTATCACTGTCGGTTTTTTCTTAAAAACAAACCGACAGTGATACATGGAATCATTGCCGGTTCTAAAAACCTTAGAACCGACACTACTGACCCCTATCACTGTCGGTTTTTTAACAAAACCGATAGTGATACGGCAGTGGCTCTGATTTCAAAAAAATAAAAGCTGTCAGTTTGTTAGGCCTATCGTGCCAGTGATACATGGAATCACTGCTAGTTCTAAAAACCGACACTAATGACCCCTATCACTGCTGTTTTTTAATAAAACCGATAGTGATATTAATATTCCCTCATGGGCTAGCAGTGCTCCCGCTAATCACCATAGCAGGAGCACTGCTCCCACCTACCGCGACAGCTAGCCTATAAAATGGTGCCCTGCTAGGGAGCCTCTCCATGCATGTTGGTTTCAGCCAGGGCTTATCAGCCATGATATAGTGTTTTCCTCTCACAACAAACCACATATATCGTTATGCGTCGTAGTCCACCAAAATAGTGCACACAAGAGGTACTAAAAGAATGATACTGAAGATAGAGCAACGTCGAAGATTGGAGATGCCGCGAGGTTCACAGAGCCATCCGCTGTGGTGCGCATCTGGACTGCACCAAGAAAAAGGCCATGTACAGCAGAGGCATGGATTCATCAATGCACCTTGTCATCTCCAACCGGTATAGCTCGTAGACCACCTCAGTGCTGCTGTTTGACCCTAGTTGGTGCTAGAAGAATGCTACTGAGGTGGTTAAATTATAATGTGTTGATAAACATTGATTGTAACATTGACCTGTATGCAAATAGGTCTTTGTTATCGTATATGAAATTTTAGTGTAAGGTCTTTGTTATCGTATATGTAATTTATTTCTAATATTTTTGTTATTGTTATGTATTTCTGTACTATCTAAATAAATATATCGTTGTTGTTAAAACTTTCCCACTGTATTATCTAAATAAATATATCGTTGTTGTTAAAACTTTCTCACTGTATTATATAAATAAATATATCATTTACATATATACACCTTCACTGTCGGTTCTATTTACATACCGACATTGATATTCACTTTCACTGTCGGTTTTATTTAAAAATCAACAGTGATATTAACTTTCACTGTCGGTTTTATAAACAAACCGATAGTGATGTCTATGCCCCATATATAAAACAAACCGTCGGCCACATACATCGATCCCACCGACCCACGAACTCTCACGGTCTTATTTCTCACGTTTCACTCTCACTTCTCAAGAAATCCACTCTCTCTCTATGTGATTTGGTTATGGCTCCTGCATTTTTCAATGGTATCCATATGTTGTCTTCTCCAATATTCTATCTATATTCATCTGATCGATATTTATATTCATGTTTCTTTGCATTCTATATTTATATATATTCTTATTCCTTGCATTCAATCTATATTTAATTATGTTGCCATATTTTACTTGGAAGAAATTTTTGTGCATATATTTTATGTTCATATTTTTTTGCATTTTATCGATCAGGTGGTATGAACAACGGACCTCCCCCACCACAAGAACCAGATTTTCACCCTGGCGATGAGCCATTCGCTCCTAATGTGGCCATTCCACGATTCCCTGTTCCAGCTATTGTATGAAATATTTTTCAACATCTTTTGTTTTTTTATGCTAACAAATAATTGTAATTAGTTTAATATCATTGTTGCATACATATATGTCGTAGACTATATCCCCAATAGATTGGCTGCGAATAACACTTAGCTGGTTCTTTATCTCGAACATCGTCAAGAACACGGCATCTAATGCAAGTGGTCGGCTATGGACGTGTGAACTTAGTTTTTCCATCACTTTGAGGGGTGTAAATCATCGGAACCATCACCACGAGACGGGAAGATAGAGCCCGGACGTGATTAGCACCCAATTTAGTGTCGTGCGCATCTGTTTAGAGGCACTTCGACGTGTTGGCTATGATGTGCCTGATTTCTCGCACTTCAAGGCACTTGCTTTGAATGCTGGTGATATCCCCGTCCCACAAGCAAGCGAATGGTTTGCGAGCTACAGCCGTGCGGATGTGGTAAAATAGTCACTTATACCTGAGTCGTGGTTATTTATTATTTATTATTGTAAAAACATTCTCTAATTTTTTTTTCTTTTTCTCCGCATGCAGATTGCGCTCTAGGACCTTACCTATGCTGCATGTGGCTTATGGGCCGTTCTGGATCAAGCTACGGAGCAACTCGGGTACGATTGGGACTTCTGCAATGGAAACCTCGGCCAACTCACTATAGAAGGACGCTAGTACTGCACAAGGATTACTAACAGAGGCAGTGGTCGTTCAGTAGTTTACATCTATGGCCAACCATTCTTTCGATATTGTGACGCATGAGAGAGTGCACTCATATGAGCATTGACCTTCATCGATACAAGCGGATACATAATCCGTGACATCAATTACCATATATGACTATAGAGGCATGTTAGTGTGCATAGCCCGATCGATTCCGACAGCGATTCCGATAGTAATTAATGTTTATTTAGCTAGGTTTTCAAGGTCGTAGTTTAATTGGGTTCTAATTTTAATTTGTATGGCTTGTGTGTTTAATTATTGTCATGCATGTAATTCGTGTAATATTTGTTGGGCAACTAGAAATATATATTCTGGTGTCGTATTGGTCTCAAAATTATTCTCAGGCTTGCACGTGACATAGGTGAAGGAAACACAAAGTTTGGGATTTTTCAGAGATGGTTTGCTACTTTCTAAGGTTTAATTGAATTTTCGCGCGACGACACCGATTAATTATACGTTGAACTGAGTCTACCCACGAAAAGATCCAGAATGGTGCCAAACTTTTACACAGGTTCTAATCTGCCCTAGGGACAAGAATTTTGTGGAGGTCAATGAAAAAATCTATTGGGTCCAAGATGTAATTCACCCTCTTTTGTCTCATTCAGCACAGAGAAAAATATATTAATAAAAAATGATCAGAAAAACCTCAGATCTTGTTTGGGGCCTTAATTTGGGTATACATGCTTCCCAAAAAAATTTCAAGCTATTTTGACATAGACGGAGTATACATGCTTCACAGAGGTACATGAGCCCTTTTATCAAACCATGACTATACACATAGGTTATCAAGGTTTCTGTGGTTCATACGCATTCTGGTGTCGTATTGGTCTCAAACTTTTTCTTAGGCTTGCACGTGCCACGTGTGAAGGAAACACCTAGTTTGGGATTTTTCAGAGATGATTTACTACCTTTTGAGGTTTAATTGAATTTTCGCTCGACGACACCGATTAATTATAGGTTGAACTGAGTCTATCCACGAGAAAAATCCGAAATGGTGCCAAACTTTTACACAGGCTCTAATGTGCCATAGGGATAAGAATTTTGTGGAGGTCGATGAAAAAATATGTTGGGTTCAAGATGAAATTCACCCTTTTGTCTCATTCAGCACACAGAAAAATATAATAAATAAAAAAACTGATAAGAAAAACCTAAGATCCTGTGTGGGGTCTTAATTTGGGTCTACATGCTTGCCAAAAAAATGTCAAGCCATTTTGACATAGGAATACACATGCTTGTATTTATTCAATATATAAAAGAAATTTTTTAATATATATAAACATCATTATCGGTTTCAAAAAACCGGCAGTGATGAGACAAAACCGACAATGATGCTAGTTATCACTGTCGGTTTATTTTGAAAACCGGCAGTGATATATAAAAAATTAAAAAAATTATGACAACCCTCGGGTTCGAGCTCGGGTCTCGAGCAGCAGAGTTCTGAGACTTAACCGCTGTGCTGTATAGGAGGTGTGTCAAGGCTAATTTATTTTTTTCTTTTTGACCTTTTAGAGCGCTTAATAAATTATAAAATTAAAATAAAAAAAATGGGCCGCCTGGGACTCAAACACGAGTCTCGGGGGCTAAATTGCGGGGTCTTACCGTTGAGCCAGTAGGTGGAATTCAAAAGAAAGTGAAAAGATATCCTATTTAACCCGTAACAGCTACACCGCAATCACTGCTGGTTCAAATAATGGCCCGACAGTGATGTTGCTTCATCATTGTCGGTTTAGACATACAACCGGCAGTGATGAACCATTGGGATAACAAAAATGCGCGGGGTGAAATTTTTCAAAGTCATTTAATAATTTATAAAATTGAACCAAAAAATTTGGGCCGCCTGGGACTCGAACACGGGTCTCGGGGGCTAAAATGCGGGGTCTTAACCGTTGAGCCAGTCGAAGGAATTCGAAAGAAAGGAAAAAGATATCCTACTTAACCCCTAACTGCTATACCCCCATCACTACCGGTTTGAGGAATGGCCCGGCAGTGATGTTTTCTCATCACTATTAGTTTAGAGCTTACAACTGGCAGTGATGAACCCTTGGTATAAAAGCAAGGCGCGGGTTGAAAATTTCCAAAGTTATTTCAACCCCGCGCCAACCCCTCCCCTGCGCCGACGGGCACCACCGTTCCCCGTGCACCCGTCCACCGCCCCCGCGCCGTAGTTCCTAGCCCCACGCACCTCGTCTTCGACGCCGACGCCCGTGCACCGCCCCACGCCGGAGCACCACCCCACGCCGTTCACCGCCCCACGCCAGAGCACCACGCCGTCCGTGCCCTCGTTCCTTGTCCATGACGTCGGCTGTGCCCCTCCTCCTCCACGCCTGCACTCCCACCGCCGAGGCCTTCAGGAGCACGCGTACAACTGCTTTACCACCCCCCACGGTGAGTGCGTGGCTCACTGCCCGCTATGTGTTTGATGAAATGCCCCACAGTGAGTGCAAGGGCCCTGGTATTCTGTACTTTCTTATGATGCTTGCGTCCGCCTTTGCCTTCATGCATGAGCTAGAGGCTGTATGGAAGCTCCTATTTTTTCTAGAAAATGAATGCACGCTCTTGAGAAATTCAGGTAAGTTAACTCTTGCACATAATTGAAGAAAGGTTATTAAAACCAAACTATAAGGACTGCACTAGATATTGTATCTGCACCATGCTCGCTGCCTCTAGCAACTGTCAGTTCTGTTTGTGATGAGGAATTGAGGATAGCCATTACTTTGTGTTTTGCATTTATAGGGTCAGGTGGCAGCACCTAAAAAACTACAACTGTGCAATGTAAGAACATGTCTATTCTATTATTCTTCTTGGTTATAGCTGCTGCTGTCCACTATGATATCGGATTTTCTTTAAATTAATTCACCATGAAATGATATTGACTGTTGAGTCACATCGTGTGTTTTTGTTCAAGGTCAATTATACCAAAAATCGGTAGGTGTGTAAATCCTACTTGTTTTGTATGCTATATAACCATGGCTATCAAAATCATTCGGCTTGCATGATCCTCCATGGTTCCTATATAATTTTGGTATTGTGCATCAGTATACAACCTATAAAGGCTTGCAATTAGAATGAGCTTAACCAGATGTTGGTCCACTCCATGATTCCTATATAATTTTGGTTCTGTGTTGAATGTTGGCATTTTAAACAACTGTTTTAACTTTTTAGACGAGAAAGTCTTTATTACAACAACAACAAAGCCTTTAAGTCCCAAACAAGTTGGGGTAGGCTAGAGTTGAAATCTAACAGAAGCTATCAAGGTCCAGGCACGTGAATAGCTGTTTTCCAAGAACTACTATCTAAGGCTAAGTCTTTGGGTATGTTCTATCCTTTCAAGTCTCCTTTTACTGCCTCTACCCAAGTCTACTTCGGTCTTCCTCTGCCTCTCTTCATGTTACTATCCTGGCTTAGGATTCCACTACGCACCGGTTCCTCTGGAGGTCTTCGTTGGATATGTCCAAACCATCTCAACCGGTGTTGGACAAGCTTTTTCATGCTAAAATCATGAACGATTTAATTTGTTAGATGCTACAAGTACCTCCTCTCACAATGTAGCTTGCTCCATGCCTCTTTATCTAGATAATATTTGTTCATTAGCTGTATGTGAACTTAATATTCTGATACATCATGTTTGAATGACAACCTAATTTACTTAAATGTATAGGCAACCATGGCATGGTATGTAGTGCATGTTGGTCACGTGCTTGGGATTTATTGAATCTAGGAAGATTGCTATGCTAAAGTCAATCACTACCCTAGTAATTTGAACAAAAAATACAACACAGAAGCTAAAGCTTTGAGGGCCTACTATAGTCATCCGGCCTACCTCGTAAACCATGGGCAAGTGGCCTACTATGGTCCAATGAATGCAAACCATGGCCATCCGTTGGCACTAGAGATTGAAGAGAAGCCACCCTCCAGAGATGTGAAGATTAGAAGAATTGCTCCTTGGTCTTAGAAAGATGTCATGCTTTTATTTATGGCTATGGTCATTACTTTTCTTATTTGGAAGTTGATGTAGGCTTAGTTTCGTAGAACAGTAGGTGGACTTTGTTGTATGTGGTCAATCAAACAATGAATTTGTTCTAGGTGAACAACTGTTATTATTTGACTTTGTTGTATGTGGACTTATTATTAGATTTTGCATTAAACATATTATATATATATAATATGAACATATGCTATTAGTAGTTGTCCACAGCCAAAACTAACCACGATCGTGTCACGGCCATGACTCGTCGTTGCCTGTTACCCCGTCGCCGAAGAACAGATCGGCAACAAGAAGCGGCTGATATCGCTGGGACGGGAGAGCCGCATGATTCGACAAACGGTGACGGTGCCAATTAGGACGGTGAGAATGAGCAGCCATGGACCCCGTCCGGCCTACTCGAGCTAGGTCAAAATGACCAAGATGGCCATGTAACTTTGGTATCATGTGACTATGTAGCCACACACGCTAATCAATTGAGAGGGTCATAGCTTACTTGGTGTCTCCAGTAGGAGCCTCCGCCGACCGAAGAGCCAGAGGGTTTGGGTAGCAGGAAGGACAGATCCAAGCGAGGCGTGTCAAAGATTCCTGTTGGTAGGAATGCACACTGGCACATCACTGAGTTCGATGAATTCGAGGATCCACTCTCACCTCTTATAGCTTTGACCAAATACAAGACTATCATCGAGTTACTTGTAAGGGACTTCATCCCAATTAGGTACAGGAAGTGGAATGGGAAAGATAATGACCCGTGGAGGGTTCCCGAAAGTGAGAAGGATTACATATGTGATATAAAGATCCCAGAGTATTTCACTTTTCCAACGGAGAATGACAAGGAGGTAGTCAAGAAAAAAACAAAAGAAATCATGGGGACCTGCTTTAAAAATTTTAGGAGGACATTGTACAAGAATTTTGTCATCCAAAATAAAGAGCTAGATTTCGATGGTGGATAGTTTAGCAAGCAGAAGGACTTCTGGTAGGATTTTAAGGAATACAGGTTATCCGAGGAGTACTTAGAACTGAGCAGGAAGAATAAGGAGAACTCGCAGAAAGCGATGAATCCTCATCATCTCAGCTCTCGTGGCTACGCCAAAAAGATGCTAGAATTTGAAGCAGAACTTAAAAAGACGGATCGCCTTGCTGAGGAAGGCGTTTAGGTTGAGACCGCCCATTGGGAGCCAAGATCGGTATTATACTGTATAGGGAGGAATGTACGCCACGCTGAGGATGGGAGCTTTAGCTCCACAAATCCACCCATGAGCGAACTCATCTAGAGGATCTCTCAGGTAACTGAGGAGGTGAGGCAAGGGACTCGCACTTCTAATAGGGAGAAAGACGTGCTCACCCAAGCACTCGGAACCAAGGAGCACCCTGGTCGCACTTGAGGAACCGGTGTTGTTGCTTGGAAACTAGCATTCCCCGAAGAATCTCACACTTACCGGAGCCGCTCGAGGGGTAGAACGGATCAGGAGGCAGAGTGTTTGAGACGACTAAGAGAGATGAAAGACAGAATAGACACATGGATTGAGACGACTGTTGAAGCACAAGTCCTGCAAATTTTGTTGTCCAAGGGGTTAGGAGTACCACAAAACCCTACTCCTTCTGCCTTTAGCCCACAGTTTAGGGGTCGCAGCGTTACAAACTTGATGGAAGGAAAATTTACAGCATATATCTCGAAGGAAGATTGCGTTAGTTTCTTCAATCTCTGTGCCTCACTACCTCCATGTTTGTTGAAGTCTGAATTCGAAAGGCAAACACAAAATCAGTAAGCTACAATAAGAGCCAATGAAATACACAAAGAAGATTTAAGTAAGATACAGAAGTACATTGAAGACAAGCCTGAATTAACCATGGAAGAAGCCGTGGACATCTATTATGATGTACAAGGGACGGGAACACCGACAATGAAGTATGAAAGGGGCAATCTTTTAGTTCCTGATGACGAGTATAAAAATTTGACAACATATATGCGCCAGTTGCATGAATATTACATGGCTCAAGCAACAGAGATGGAGGACTTTAGTTTTAAGGTTATTATCCGTTCGCCACATGTTTTTTATTATCCTGAAGAAGAGAAGTTCGATGTTGAGTGGGAGAGCTTGTTCCAGCTATACCAGAAACGCTCTCACGATACACAAATGTTGACGCTGTGGACTTTGTAAGTACCCTACACACACGATATTATAATTAACTACTCTCTCGAGACATAAATTGTTAACTTTTGACCAATTCCCATGATTTTATATAGGTGTATAGCAAAATTTTGCACACTAAAAAACAAATGGGATAACATAGGTTTTTTGGACCCCTTGCAAGTCAATGAGACGAAATGTTTAGGCCTCCATGGATGTGACGTGAAAGACTTGAAAGAGAGATTGATTGCTGTTTTTGATTAATTTAAGATGAAGAACAAAACACATATACTTCTAGCCTACAACTGCGAGTATGTATTCTCGGCTTTTAATTTTATGCTTCTTTTTTTTGTTAAGATTATTCGATAATTAGGATTCTGTTATTGCATCAAACATTTCGTCTTCATTTGTGTCAATCTTGCTAAAAATCTGATCGATGTATGGGACTCGAAGAAAAAACCATTTCATCATCTGGATGCACTGGTGGCGGTGCTGAATTTGTAAGCGATCCTAATAACATATTATTTTCTAGTAACACATACCGCTTTCTAATGTTTTTTCTTTTAATGTTGCACAGTGTCCGAAGAAGACATATCGGTGGAACGCATGTCCCATTCAAGGTTGTCGAAATGGAGGGGAAGTACCTAAAACAGCCGGCGAAAAACAATGAATGCGGGTTTTATGTAATGTGGGCAATGCTTCGCTACATCGGCGGAAAATCGGAAGGAGTAGATAAGTTGGTGTGTATAATCCCCATTTCATTTATGTCTATTAATAATTCAACAAAATGATTTACTGATTCCTCTTTGGATATCATCTTTTTTGAACGACAGCGCAAGAAATATAACCACGAAAGACTGTTAGACATGGAGATCGTCGCACTGCAATCGGAGCTTGCAAAATTCATCTTAGCCGAGGTATTGGAAAAAGATGGAGTATTTTCCATTGCACAATCCGTGAAGTTCAAGGACCAGTATGGCCCAGAGCGGCTCGCTAGATTATTGTAAGAAGTCCGAGAAGCATGCTTCATCTTATCGAATAATTTCTTTTTTTATTTTGAGGGATCGAGATCTTGATAAGAACATTTGAACTGTAACTGTAACATTTGTAATGTTTAATATTAATGGACCTGTCGTCTACGTAGCGTATATAAAACGAAATCCGATTCCACGAAAAAATATAAATTAAAATAAATTATAAAACAATAAAATGCGAACGGACCATCACTGTCGGTTAGCAACAAACCATCAGTGTTGTTGTAACCATCACTGCCGGTTAGCAACAAACCGACAGTGTTGTCGTAACCATCACTGTCGGTTAAAAACAAACCGATAGTGTTGGCTTGCTCAACATTGCCGGCTTGAACCATGAACCGACAGTGATGGTTACGACAACACTGTCGGTTTGAGCCATGAACCAACAGTGTAGGCTTGCTCAACACTGCTGGCTTGAGTCAAGAACCGACATTCTTGAAGCAACCATCATTGTCGGTTGGGACTACAAACCGACAGTGTTGTTCAACTGGACACTACCGGGTGGAGCTAGAAACCGACACTGTTGCTTGTAGATCCGTGACGGTTTTTAAGAATTGGTAGTGATGTCAATCCTTATCACTGTTGGTATACTACTGTTGGTTCAAAATCTGACAGTGAAGGGTTTTTTTTAACCGAAAGTGATGTTCGGACAGTGGCAGCGCATATCTGGCATATATGCGAGGTACGTACACGCGTGTCTGGAGCGGGATTGCCATGCGAGCAATGCAAACTGGTGGCGATTCAAGGTAACGTGTGCTGTCGCGTGCATGCGGCATGCCTTCATGTTCTTGTCGCCGGCGTGATGGACCGATCGGCTAAATAGTTAGTATCCATCTTCTGTACGGTGTTTGCTATTCCACTGCGGCTCACGACCGACTGACCGAGACTCATAGCGAGCCTTGAAAACAATACTAATCATTTACTCGTCCTAGCTAACCGGTGGTCTGCCGCGTGAAGACCTGGAAGAAAATTGGAGGAATCTAAAAAAATTTATGAGAAAAAAACACTATTTCAAATAAAAAAAGAAATGAATAAAACTGGATTTAAGAGCACACGAACAGGGCCGAAATGTTTGGCGTATGGTGACCTGCCAGGCGTACCGCGCGTACTACGACACTAGCTAACTGCCTGCCCCGTCGTTACTCTCGAGCTTCGATCCATGCCGGAGATAGGCCGATCGATCTTTGTCGTCGTCGCGTCGCTATCTAGTTTTGCCACGCAAAGATCTCGTCGATCGTGCATTCTCCCACCCGTTTCCCTCATCAGTAAAATGACCTGCATCCGCGCGCTTCTTCTGATCGAACAGAGAAGGCAGAAGTGCGAGAAATACCAGCGGTGGATGTACGCTAAATAACCGCACGCATAGCAACACACGTCAAATCCGAACAGTAGTATACACGCAGGGCGCTTTGCTTTGCCAGGAAGCGTCACCTTTCCTACAAGTAGTCTAGATTCTCTGCACTAGTGTCAGGTATACGCCACCGTAGAGTACACAGCTAGCTCGTCCCATGGTCGTGCTGCACCTGCACCTGCACGTAGATGCGCTCGTAATATGTACGTACGTGCCTTGGGTTCCTGTCTGAGTGTGAGTGTCTGTCACGAAACTTTGCAGAGCCGGCCCGCAGTTATATATCCCTGTCGGTCGCGTCTTCACGCTCCGCCTGAACGTAGTACGTGCCTTCACTTAAATTTTAGCAGTAGCGGTTATATAATGAGTGGGACATTAGCACGCATGTAATTCAAGACAGCAGATCTACAGCGTCTTGATTATCGTCATTCAGATTCACCGCCTCTCCTGCCGTGTGCCCGTATCATGCATGCATGTGTGCGTGTGCATGCTTGGTAGGAGTCGACGCCGAAGGACGGTGCGCCATGTTCGGAGGACGCATGCATGCATGTAAATGCAAGGCTTCCATTTCGTCACAGGGGTCGTATGCAACGTACCTGCACACAAGCATGTGACGCTGTTGGCTCATGCGTGTTGGTTATGGCATGGCTGCCTTCCCTTGTGACGCTCACGTTGTTTTGTTCCGTGAAGCAGCGACCGGGAAAGCAACAGCTACCAAGCTAGCAAGCTTTTGCTTGCGACGTACCCGCCTATCGATACCCATCGGCGCACCTGCAACAATGCCCACTGGTGGCACTAGCGCGATTGCGAGAGCACACGCAGACACAGTGCCCGCGCGCGCGCGGTCACTGGCGAGATGCATGCAGCACACGGGGCAGTGCATGTTCTCGCTCGGGCCGCCATTGGTCTAGGTGACATTGACCTTTGGATGGATCGCATGTTTTGGAAGCACGCTGGTTAGTGGTTTTGTCGACGCGTGAGGCCTGCTTGGTTTTTATCGGCTCGTCCTTGTGCTCCGTCGTAGGCGCGAAAGCGAAGTTCCATCGGCAAGCCAAGCCCAGCACCAGGCCCCCAGCAGCTCGATCCCGATGCATCCATCTCCATCCATCCATCCATCCATTCCACTGGGCACTGGTACGGTCACGCACGCACTGTGGGTCTGCGTCTGTGGCATTGGATTCCCGGCGTCAGCGTCCCGCAGATGTGGGCGCCAATAAAGGAAGCCTTCAGTTCCAGCATGGCATCGGCAGGTCACGGTCTCATGCACGCAGAGCCCGTCTCCCATCACCCATCACCCATCTGTCATCTGCGCCAGCGCACAGAGGCCACGCCACGCACACAACAGGCTGGAATGAAAACGAGCGAGAGGAATCGTTCGAGCCCTTTGCAAACAAAGCAAGCGGACCAACCAACCAACTGAAGCAGCAAAGGAGGAACAGGTCAACAAGCTGTGTAGGGCGCGGTGCCGACGTGCCGTGCCGTGTCAGTTGGCACTAGCGCTAGTACTGGCCGTCGTCGTCGCCTCTGATTATTCCGGCAGGGGCAGAGGCAGGCCGCTTCACTGTGGCTGGCGAGAGCACGAGCATGCAGGCTACCATGCACAGCCCACGTCGCGTCCCATAACCTGGTGTCGCGTAGGCGCCCCAGCCTCGCATATGCCTGCATGCGTGCGTGCGTGCACGGATCACTCGCCCAGTCGTTCGTCCTCCCCTGCACTGCGTGCGCTGCAGGCCTCCTGTCCTGTGGGACGTGTGACGTGTGTGTCCTCCAACCGTTTGTTGGTTTCAATCAGGATTTGTCAGTCAGCCAACAATATTTTTCTCTCACAACGAACCAGCACTAGCCGGGCTTATCAGCCCAGAAACCGACTAGCGAAGAGACGTTGCTGCTGCTCCGCCACACACTGATGCGATGACATCACGCACGCACCAACAAGCTCAGCGCGTCGATTTTTGTGTGGATTTCACTGATGTTTTTTGCGCGAAGCGCCAGTCAACATGGATCAGATCAGCTGCGTGTGTACTACGTAGTACATGGCAGTCAGGGAGTGTGGCAGGGCAACGAGAGGCGGCAGAGCTCCCATTGCGGCGGGTCGGTGTGGGGTGGGCCGGTGGGGGCGTCCGGCAGCGGCGCGTCCCCCGCAGAGGCAGGCAAGCGAACAAGCGAAGCCCAACTCCCTGTCCCCGGGCCGGGCCCGCGAGGCCAGGCGGGCATGTGACCTGGCCTAACTCGGCTGACGCTTTTCCCGGGCCCAGCATGAGTGTGTGTGTGAGCACGCGTGGGCCCGCGGCCACTAACGGCAACGCCCTCCTCACCAGGTCGGACCCGCGCCGCAGCAGCACTGGGCCAAGCCCAAAGGTGAACCCCACACTCATGGCTCGTCTCGTCGTCCTCTGGTTGGTCGTGCGCCAGCGCCGGCGCTCTCTTCTCCCGTGCATGACATGTGGGTCTGCCTCCAGTGGGCCCGCTGAGGTCAGTGAGAATGCTGTTGGTGTAGCGTGCCGGCTCTGGAGGATTGGCGTCTTCTCCTCGGAGGTTTTATTTGCCTCTTCGTCTGCTCTCCGTAGACGACGATAGGCTTGAGAGAACAAACTCGGTCGTCCTCCTCTCTCATGGAGTCATGGTGTCATTCTCATCTACGGCAACGTGCGCGCGCAGACTGCAGGCCGGCCGGCAACTCTGCTCTGATAGATGTGGCGATCGAGATCTCTGTGCTCTGCCCAATGATTGGTGGAGCGACGCATGGCGCGGCCCCGCCGCAGGCCAGCGGGCAGAGGCTGCAGGGCTGCTAGCCTAGCCCACATCTGCATGTGCATGCATGGCTCAATGCAAGCCGCGCCCGGCCGTCCTGGGACGCCGGGCCGGCCGGAACTTGCTGGTTGGTTGTTGTCCCGGCGCACATTATTGGTTTGGCTGAGGAGCAGCGGCCAGCCATATGCACTCTCAGATGGCTGCTGGAGTCCTGACTCAAGCCAGCCATTGGCCATCGGTTGGTCGTCCATGCGCAGCGCAACCCGTCAAGATCGACCAGAAACAACCGCCTAACTGTGTTGGCAGTCTGGCACACAGCCGGGGGGGGGGAGCTTGTCCTCGTGTTCCCACCCGATCCCCTGCGTTGGTTGCCATGCATGTTGCGCAAGCAGTGTAGCGCTGTATGGATTTTAGATGGACGCACCCGAGAAGGGCAGAAGTCTGGTAGTAGTTTGGTAAGCAGGCCAGGCTCGCGACGACGATCTCGATCTCCAATTCTCCATGCAGCAGGCAGGACGCTACAGTGCGTGCAACAGCAGCAGACGCCCGTCACCTCCTGCTCATGTGTAACTGCTGGTGCCGGCCGGGGCTACCAGCTGCATTGCATGCATCTTCAATTGGCGTGCTTGGAACTTGCGACTAGCAGCACAGGGCTACAGGCGCCTGATCATGCCAAAGCCAAACTACGAAAAGGCGACTGCTTGGATTCATGGTTCCTAGTAGTTTTGTTTCAGAGGAAAACAGAGAGGGTAGAGTTTGAAGTCTGCAGTTCATGAGGTGATTGTGATTCGAGGCTAGCTCTGCTGTCTGCTGGCTTCTTCCCGTGATCTCACTGTAGGTTTCCGGTGTCGTCAATCAGCTTGCAACACGTAGACCTTGTGCCAAGCTGATCTCGATAGGTTTAACAACAGGTCGATGATCTTGTCCCCTCTCTTTTTGTTGCCACCACGTCCTGGATCCTTAAAACCTTCATCACGACCCCCCTACTTTCAACTGTAAAGCTGTTTCCATGATGCTGGGTCTCACAGCTTTAATGGGTCATATGCCAACTTTAGTTTTCAAATCAAAACATACGCTGATCGATACACACATGCATGTACTCCGATCGACTTTGCATATGGCTGAGCTTGCATCTGGAACCGGCAACGGCTAGCTGCGAAAATGCGCATGCATACCATTATTGCCACCCAGTCTAACTACCAAGAACAAGATCGACCTCGGAAAAAGATGGAACTAATTAACCGAGATCTTATCGTAACCATCATTATATCTTTATGAAAGATGGCGCGACCGGCGATCCGATATATGTATACCTTACTAATCAGTGTCCCACGAAAGGCAAAAAGTGAAAGTGGAGTTGATAAACCAGGTCAATCATGGAATGATGTTGCTACTAGTTAATTACAAGCCAATTAGGAAGGATATGAGAACAATATGATTATGACCGGCCATATGAACTCATGTGCCTCCTATTAACAATGCCTTGCATTCTGAATAAAAGAAAGCCGATAGTCATGTCGAGCCTTTAACTTTTCTCTACTCCATCCGTCTTGAAATATAAGAGATCTCACTTTGTCCCAAAGAATAGTATTTATACCATTTTTCATAATTTATATCTTTGATGTGGTAGAGATGTATATTCTTCTATGTAAATTCTGTTAAAGCTAGCATAGTTTGACTCAAAACTAACTTGGATCTCTTATATTTCAGAATAGAGAGGGTAGTTTATTTGAAACTGAAGAAGGAAAAAGCGACCAGGACCAGAATTTTAAATGACTCATGTTGAACATGAGCGAGTTAGTTTAAAAATGTCATGGGGCAGGTAATAAGAGCAGGCTGAAAGAGGCTTGCAGGTAGCAAAACATGAGATCTTTTTGAGAACATGGCAGAGCTTAGTTTAAAAATGCTAGCAGGTAAAGCCAGGCAAGATCAAAACAAAGATGAGAAAGGCAGAGCTAGCTAGTGTAAAGCCACAAGATCCAAAGATGAAAGGCAGCTAGTGTGTGTGAGAGAAAGCATGGTACTGCTGGTCCTGCAAGGAGCCAAGGACTCCTGCCTGCAGCTGTGTCCAGATCTGGATTGATGCAATGGCATGACAATACTGAAAGGCACTCACTCACTCACAGATAGATAGATTCCTGCATGCTTACAGGGACAGAGAAAAAAAACACATGAAAGAATGGAACGCATACTCCTATATAGCAGTATACTATGTGTATGTAGACCAGTAGCAGGTGGTCACTGGTCAGGTAGACAAACTGTACATGTGAAAAGCAGCAAGATCCAAAGTCACCCAAGAGTGGTGATGGGTACGTGAGTCGCAAGGTCACCAGGCAAATATACGTAGAGTGGGGACTAGCTAGCTAGCTAGTAGCTTGTACAATGTACTACCTACTAGCTTGTATATATTGCGTCCATGTCAGCAGCTAAAAAGCTTGCGAAATGCATGCAAACGGAACACCGCAGTGCCCTAGTCAGGGTTTTTGTCTCTGTGCTCCGCTGGGCGCTGGCTGCAGCCTGCATCATGTTCACGGGAGTTGTTCGTTTGTGGCGTGCTCTTTGGTCTGCTTGTGTACTAGAGCCATGCACGCTAGGCCTCGACAAGCAGATGAGCACGTACGCGTGCGTTTGCGACCGGATGAAGTAGTATGCGTAGGAGGATCCCCATGAACTATGCTAGGCCTCGACTAGCGATTAGACTGATCTGCCATGATACACCTATGTACGTAGAGGATAAAAACCATATGCCCAACAGGGCTAAGCCAGTCAGTTGGCGGAGGCGCGGAGCCCATGTGTACATATATCTCCTCTGATGCAAAAGCTCCGTATGAGTTCAGTTCAAACCATATATATATGCCCAAAGACGCCAACAGCAAAAATTAAGCTTGCATGAGGGAATTTCTCGAGGAACTTTTGGGCCCATGCATGGAATTCGATCTAAAATTTTTAAGAGTTTCAGGGCAGTGCCCCATCTTTCAATATATGATCAATGATCGAAAGATAAGTTCAGTTTAACCAACTGCTTGTGGCAAATCCGGCCGGAATCCCATTGCTTATCACTGGCAGAGCAAACCTTTATTATTGGTGGAATGGTGGTGTAATCTTCTGCTCTAGTAATAAAGTTCACATGTGAGCGTATTTTTTTTAATGGCATGGGAGTGTATTTGACTCATCAGAAACAAGCAGAGTGCTGTGTGGTGGCATTAAGAAGCTAAGGCTCTAAATTCTAACGACAAAGCATAAGATAACCAACCGTAGCAACTGTATTTCTACCATGGTAGATTAGTGGGATGTTTGGTTTGAGGAACCAAACCATTCTCTCTTCTAAATGAGGCGGTATATCATGAGTTCATTTTTCTCAAATTTGGTGAAATGACAACATTTCCTCGTATTAGTACTAGTTATTAGCTTTTTTTTATATGTAGTAGCTATTAACTTATGAGGAATAACGATGGATCAACCCATTCTATTACACAACAAAAAAAAAAAAGTGTAGTGAGAAGATGATGGACTAACTCATTTATCAAATCAAAGGCTCTATAAGTCCTCTCGTGAAATTTCATAATAAGTAATACATGATTTTCTTTGGGGAGGACCGGAAGATGAAGATAAAACTATATTTAGTGGAACCAAATATAATTATGCTTGCAGAAATAGTAGGAGTTGGGCTGAAAGTGGATGGGCTTGCCACGAGCCTAAACATTAGGAGCCCAAGCCCAACAAGCTGACGGCCTGCGTAAGCATTGCGCAGGGCCGTGGCCGAATATTCTGTTCCCACAAATCAGGTTGCGATCTGCTGCAAGCGGCTAGCATGCCGCCGCCTCCACCACCGTTGATGGACGATCTCGTCGAAGAGATTCTGCTCCGGCTCCCGGCCGACAGCCCGGCGAGCCTCGTCCGCGCCGGCCTCGTCTGCAAGCGCTGGTGCCACCTCGTCTCCGACTCCGGCTTCCAGCGTCAGTTCCGCGAGTTCCATGGTCGGGCGAGCGTCAGCTCGGTTGGTTGGCCGATTTTTTTAAATTTTTAGCCTTTTTTTTTGAAATTTTTTCACAAATATATCTATGAAGGTAAGATTTTAAAATCTGGATTTTTAGTTTGGCACCATCATTGCTGGTGCTGGCGCCGAGGTTTTAGGCTCGACGCAGACGTGACAGTGGCACCAAGCTCGGATAGTTGTACAGTGGCCTTGCTACCCCATTCCGTGCGAAACAAATACACCATGCATACTAGAGCTAGCAGTATTCTACAGCAATTTTGACCACTTGCGTTCACGAAGTATTCCAAGCATTATCTGGAAATACTCCAGTTGCATGCGTTCCTGCTGCGCTGATCACAAAAAGATACTATGATATACACGCGGCATGATGCATGAAGCATGTGTCTGTTGTGTGTGTGTATACGCGTTCGTACATCTAGCTAGCAAACCAACGCACAACGCAATGAACATTTGGTAATTGCACAAGCGCAACTTGCATTGTTCTCGACGGTTCTCCTCGATCGATTTTTAAAATCACGGAAGCATCCCTCTGCACGACTGTAGTCGTGTATGTATTACCTATCCTATATATAGAGAGAGAGTCCTTACGTGACGGACACGTACGTCGATCGATACTCCGTGCGCTTCTTAACGTTCCGTGCGCTGTAGGATTTTTTTAAGAAAATTCTGTGTGCTGTAGGTTGTTGCGAGTTGGACGTAGTGCACGCGTACGTGGAGCTACCTATCCGGAGAGTTATCAAACGGCCGCTCCCGGCTCCCGCTGACTCGATCTTGAAGACAAAATCGCTTGAATAACGTACGTTCAAAGCCTATAGCTATCCGGCCCTTAAGTGCCATTAAAAAAATAAAATACAGTATTCCTTTGTTACAATTTATTCAGAACTTTTTTAATTCTCCTTCGGTGGCACTGCCGCTAATTCTCAGCAAACAAGTCAGGACCTAACGCCATCATTCATTACGATCGTCCTGTTTGTTTGGCTTATAAATCATACTTTTTTAGCCAATGAATAATATTTTTCTCTCATAATAAATCAGCCAACAGTACTTTCAGCAATGGCTTATTAGCCAAGCGAACATGACAGATAGCATAAATTATGAATAATGTACCCCTTAGCGTGCTCATCACCAATTGTGAATTACGTAGCCACGTGATGAAACTCATTTTTGCTTAGAGGAGAATAATATAATTTCAGCACCAGCAATGGCACATAAGGAAAGAGAAAAAAATGTAAAACGATGGTGTTCAAGGAAACCACATATGCACGATGCATATGCACGCGCAGCGACATGAAGAAAGAAGGGCTCCCCTTTGCATGTGGCCCAATGCCGGGTGGTGATGCGGCAGAGCAAAGATAACATGATGGCGGCACCGAGATTTCAAAAGCAAAAAACCACGGCAGCCACCATGCGGCGCTCCCCTCCCCCCGGGCCCTCTCAAGCATGCAGTCTGCCTGCACTAGCAGTCATGCACAGCGAGCTCGGTGAAAGTACTTGGTACTAGCCGCACGACGTGGCAGCGTCCGGTCGCCTCGATGTCCGTGCGAGCACCGAGCGCCCGCCGCCTGCGTAGGACCGGACGCGTGGTGAGAGGGAGCGCGCGCGAAGAGGACATCCAGGCATGGCGACCGACAGGACGCGAGAGGCTCAACGAGGAATAAAACCTTTGGAGATCATGGCGTCAAGATATATGGCGCCGAGCTCGGCGGCAAGCTTGGCGCCAGGATCTATGGCGTCGAGCTGTCTGCCAAGTCACCGCCACGTCTGCGTCGAGCTTAAGACCTCGGCGCCAGCAACGATGGCGCCGAGCTAAGGGTCCAGATTTTGAAATCTTACCTCCAGAGGTATATTTGTGAATTTTTAAAAAAAAAGACTAAAAAATAAAAAATCGGGTTGGTTGAGTCTCCCGGTGGTGGAACAACCGCTCGTGGGTTCGATCCCTGAGATCGAACTCACTTGCCTCACCAGGATTTTCTCCCAAAAATAATCAGTGGATTCCCGGTGTGTGTGGTGTGCGTGAATTATGTGTTTGGCGTGCGTTCAGATAGTACAACTTGTACTCCGGATCTGAGGAATAAAAAAAAAAAGAAACAACAAATTCTACCCCGCATTTTTTGGGCAAAATCTTTCGTTCACTCTTCTGGAGTTGAAACACCAAGAGCCATGCTAAACTTAAGCCAGATAGGAGTACTTGATAATTAATTAATCCGTTCTTATGACAGACACAATAGGTGCTACAATGCAACCGCCAAGAAGCCAGATTGCATCTCAGATTCGGATTGCTGACTCGTCCCTACGATTCCGGACCAGCTAAACATTTATCCGAGCTCGGCATCCTCCCCTCCTTGCCTCCGAGCTCTCCCTCCAGCAGGTGCAACGCGTGGCCTGCACGAACACGCAAGGACGGACGGTCATGTCTTGCGGCCTCGTTGCAATTGCACATAACTCTGCAGATGTCTGTGCAGGTTCAGGTTCTTGGAGGCCAGCTAGCTAGCTTACCGTGCGTCGTCTCAACTGGAAGCGCAGGTGGGCTTACGAGGGGGCAGCTGGTGGTGAGGCGTTCTCTGGACAAGGAAATGAGGAACAAACCATTAGTAAGTTCAGTCTCAGTGCTGGAGAAATCGCATGAATTCGTTCAGGTGAAGTTTGCTATATCGGGGGAAGTCATTAGTTGAACTGTGAGTGTTGTAATGGACCAATGCAACTGACCTTCAGCTTGGGCTTGAGAGACTCGACAGCGGCCCTTGTACTGCTGTTTGCAGCTTGCTGCAAAATACAAGCCAAAAGGAGCACGGTTAGAGACAGTACTCTGAGGTCTGAACTCTGAACATGTGTGATTCCGGAACTCTGAACACGAATTCTCTTCTCTGACCTTGCCCAGCACCCAATCTGCAGAATCGAAGTAGGCGCGCTCGTGGTCCTGCATTAGCACCGCACGCAGGAATGACATAAGAGGAAATGATCAAAGCTTCTAAATAAGCTAGTATTCGTGTTGTTTGGTCCAACCAATAGCATGAGGGGAGGGCTAATATTTTGCTAATAGTACCTTGGATATCAAAGGCTTCTTGGGTGCAATTCCTCCGTACTTCTTCTCCGCGCATGCCTGCAAGCAAAATGGGTCAAGACATCACAAACTTGTGCCAAAGCCTGCGCCAAACACCCGAATTATGATGAATCTGCCTTCCGAAAAAGAAAAACAGACTTGTGAAGCTGTGTGCCGAACCACTGAACCTCTTCCGGGTAGGGGAAGGGAGCGAGGAAGGCTTATCCGTTTGTTCAGGGGTCAGGGCCATCATGCCGGCACAGACACAGACGCTTGCTTCTCTAGTGGACTGACATGACGGCATGAATGACACACACACACACCAAACCATGTTTCAGGCATCTGAACCTACCTTTTTGACCACTCGATTAATCATAATTTCACGGCTGAAAGCATTGTGCCAGGCGATGACAAAAACATGCATCCCTTTCGACAAGGAAGGATATGCCGCTCTGTGCTATCTATACGGTTGCTTTTGATCCACCAAAAGCATGTGACCGATCTACTGACGGCGATCTCTGAACAAAGCCACGAAAATGACAGGATTTCAGAAACTGTTACCGGCCGGGGCTGTGTTCGCTGCTCATGCGTAATCCATGCAGATGCGGTTGCAAAGCTGACTCGCCGAGTGAGATTCTCAGAGGGTCAGCTTTGCTCATAGTAAAAAAGCAGGACCGGTCCATCATTGACAGAACCGAGGCCACATCTCGTCATGGTTGCTCAAAACCTCTCAAGTTTCAGTCAATAGATTCTTGGGCCCAAGAGCTGCAGGTGCAGGTTGCGTAAAGTTTACTTTCGTTCCTTACTTCATTCCTTCAATGTCATTATTAAACAATAATCCTGGTGCGCGTGGTCAACAAAAGCAGTTTCGTTTCGTAGGCGTAATCTATAGCGGTATTAGTACTAAGATAGCGCAGAATCTTTAAATGCGTTGGGCACGGCAGGTTTGCTAAGTAGCTGGTGTCCTGGTGAGGATAAGTGCAACTTAATCTACACACGCGTTAGGTGCTGAGTAATTAAGATGCATCCAAGGAAACATCTCTATGGCGTCATCAAAAATGGAAAAAACTGACGAAGTTTCGTCACTGAAAAGTTAGCATCAACGGCAAGATGTTTGTTTCGTTAAAGAAACTGAAATCCGAAATGAACAAACAGTGAAACCTCATTTGTCCTTTATATTCCTGTTTCCTTAAGCTGCTTGTCGGTTTACGTTTTCAGGCAATGAAGACATTTTTTTTATCTTGGGAGGTTCAGTGAGCCGATTCCTAAAGGAGCCTGGCGTTCAAAACTGGACTTTCTGAAGCCACTAAAAATCACTTCGATTTATAATTGTGTATCAAAATTGAGTCAAGCATTGCTCTGCAACAGCAGAACTCTATCGATCTATGTCCTAAGTTGAGCCCCAATAAAAACTCCAAAAAGAAGTTCGTTTTGAGGTTAAAATTCAGAAACTAATCAAAGCAGGGAAGTCTTGATCCAAGTAGGCAGGTAGGGGGAATGAACAGGGCATGCATATACAATGTATGTGAACGAAGCAACAACTGAAGGATCGATAACATGTGAACTGCAACCTCTAGACAGTCATGATTCCTTTTCTTTGTGCCAGGAATCAAGTCAATTCACAGAGAAATTATGCCAAATTACCTCTTCCTCCATGGACGCCGATGACTTGGCTCCATCACAGCCTGCCATCTCTTCCTCTCGTCCGCCTCCCGTCTCCCTTCTCTGCAACTGCAAGAAAGAAGAGCACTGCAAAGTTTCAGTGCCTCAGGAAGAGGGAAACAGGCGAAGATGAAACACTCGGCATGAATGAGAAGAGGGGCGTTGGAGAGTCTTTGAAGCAGGACCTTTGTGGCGCTCTCTGCTGGTGCAGGGAGACGAGGGGCGAGGAGGATCGAGGCGCGTGTGCTGCAGTCTGCAGAGAGGGGCAAGGCCTCAGGCCTGTTTATATAGAGCTCGTACGGGAGAGGAGAGATCACAAACACAGCCTGGGGCGACAGCACAGACTGCACGCATAATATGGGTCCTCGGTTCCGTAGCCGACACAGAGGATCCTCAACCCCGCAAGATACATGCTACAGTGCTTGCCATCCGACGGCCGTCCGAGGGAGATCGACGCGGCGCCGAGTGCTGTAGCGTCGCGTCGTGCACGCTTCGGCAAAAGCAATGGTCGGGCCGGGGCGCCGGGGCAGGCATGCGATCCTTGTTGGACGAGACGACATGTCACCAACCTTGCTGATGCGTCGACGCGTGCCTGTATGTATCCATGTGTGTCTTCTCTCCTATCCTAGCGCTAGCGCGTCTCTGTTCCTGCTGGGCGACCGGCTGCAATTAACGACCTTGGGGCAATGGGGCCTTGGTGGTGAGTCACGTGTGTGAAGTGACGGCGAGCGATCCGGCGAGGGACACGTGAGACCGCCTCCAAATCCAATTAGCAAGGCGTGAGGATTTCAGCCAGGTGCGCCGTGGAAAATATAGGTGAGAGGCGTCCGGTGGGTGGTCAGATTAGCGGACAGGAAACTCATGCCATGACCATGATGATCGCCAACTTTTTCTTCCGGATGCACGGACACCGACGTACACGACTACACGTATATACACCATGAGTCGATACATCTTGAGATTGATAAAGTTATCTAAACAATCTTTCTTTGTCTACCATTATTATATAAACAGCTATTGTTTCTTTCCAAAAATATAAATACAGACAAATATGCTCCGATGTACCAATCCTAAGATTTAGACGTGGATAGATAGGTTCCACCACGAGAAAGTTAGGCTCAGTTTGTCGTGATCTCTAACATTGTTCACTAGCAATCAAACAAGATAAATATTCGATGGGTGAAGTCCAATGTTGTAAATTCAATTGTTGTCCAAATTTGTTTGTGGCACATAATTCAAAAAATATATAAAAACTTGGTCAGCAAACTATTATTACCACAGAAAAATTGGCCATCTAGCTGGTTTCAAAAATGACTTTGTATTTTAAAAAACAAAATAACTTCTTTGCCCTCTACATGTTGGTCCCTAATTAAATAAAAAATGAAACCAATAACCAATTTTTCTAAAAATATAATATGTTACTAGATTTGAAAAGATCTGGATCTTATCTGTACTTGTTTTTAGTGTTTTATTGTACATAATTGTGCCCGGTATTTATTTAGTCATCATTTTTATGCTTTATTAAACCCAAAAATTGACCAAGAGAATACTACATGCTCAAGATTGAGTATGTTAGGGTCAATTAATCAAATTATTTTTTGTAGGGGTAGCAATGTTGGAATGCCTAAATAGGATCTATATCACTATATGTGGTGTGGAGCATGAAACCTGTGTGATTGGTGTTGTCTTCCAAATATGTTGTGTACTCGTAGTTCTCCTAGACCCTCTTCGTCAATCTTAGATATAATATGGTGCAGAAGGACAATTTGTGTATAAGTAACACATGTGAGTAACAAAAGGACAATCTGGTTTTAGAGGTTTTAAGGGATTTGGTTCAACTGACTGGTGTGGCTGAATGCTTGAACATCTTCATGGTAAGATTTACATGTCCATATTTGTATTTATCTAAAATATCATAGTTAATAAATTGCACAAATATAGCATCTCTCATTGGTACTTTCTCTTGCTCCTAAACTTTCGCGGTCATGCTTCTCCTGTTGTAGTTGTAGCAACGTTCTCCTTTACTTTTCGTTTGTGATTCATTCCTCCATTGGACTGTAGCGTCCTGGTCTGATCCCTCCTCCTCTGCTCCAAAAAATCCGATTCAACTGTGCCGTCTACTCCATGTCCCCGTTGGACTTTAGCAGTGACCTGCTGTTCGCCTGTTCTCATATATTCTCCGGCGTGCGTGCTCAGTCTCACAGTCTGCTCCCCATATCCAGCTTCTTGTGTGCCGATGTGTCGCCGCAAGAATGGTTACTCCTGCTGCAGCTTCAATAGTTCAATTCACCTTGGCATGCCCGCTGATCATGCTGTTGGCTCACCAGTAGCCATCCCGGTCAAAATTCTGGTGATGAGTAATAATAACATGAATACTTGTGAGCGGCCATCTTTTTATGTGAAAGGAACTCGGGCACCAACTCGTGCTCCACGGGTACCTTTAGGAGACATAGCTTTTAAAAATTTATGGACAAATTTATATCAACGATCAATGACTAATCAAAATTCTATCTTTCCTAATTAATATAATTTATTAACATTCTAATACAGTATGTTTATATAGATGCCTTATCTGTATCCGATTGTGATAAACTGGGTGGCGTAGATCATGCCCATGCTCATGCAGCAAAGAAGCCCGTAATGCTCCATATGAGCATATCTCACGATCAACATAAATATACATCAATGTAGGTTGCCCCTATACGGATACTGAGGACATGCACACGCGCTTCTTGCTGAACCTCGTCAATCAATTATGTGATGCCATGATTACCTTCCTCGCTGTTTGGCAATTTTAGACCCTACTTATGAATATAAAGACAATTTAAAGAACCATCTCTTCATGGGCTCTCTTGAATGCTGTATTTCCGTTATATTATTAATAGAAATGGGGAATCCCCTCGGTTCAAGAAAAAGAATATCATCATGGGCTGACATCAGTGATGTCTGAGTAGTATTTATGAGTCATACTGGTCTGAACTCTGATGCTCTCTACACTCGTATATGCATGGTAGAACAACTGGTTAGTATGGAGTAACATGTAAAACACTGAGGCCAACGAAATATCTAAGTCCTACATTATAATTTTTTAACGATTTATGTGAATGCCCTCTAAAATTCATCCATCCTAGAAAATTATACCACTGAATGGATTGCATGGTAATCACTTATAGGTACTTTATAGTGATGCTTGTCTTTTCAAGTAAAGCGGCCTGTCTTGGACAAATCTTGTATTTTGCCACTTTGGCAGTACATTGTGTTTTGTTGCTTGGCAAGCTACCCTATCAATCAGACTGTAATGCCACAACAAAAGCCATTTGCTCCGAAATTAAGATACACACGCGAAGCAACCACCGATATGGTGTGATCTTTGAAGCCAAGGAAGGAAGATCCATCAATATATCTCCACGGGAGGTTGGATTGGATAAGATCGTGACAATGCAGTAAGCCATTCTCTACAATTGAACTAATCCAGCATGCCAGGTATACCTACTAATGCATTATCCATAATAGTAAAATACATTGGTTTGAGCATGGCAGCCCCAGTTTAACATACATAAGTTTCCAACCAAATGTTCCTTCCTAAATGAATAGTGGAGTACTACTCCAGTTGGATGTCACTGTCAGTATTGTATCAACCACGGAGACTATTAAAAACCTGGCCGATTGCTTGTCGGCACAGCATGCATGCCAGTCACCAAGCTGCGTTTCAGTGCAATGCGACGACAGATCCAAAGCTTCGAATCTCTCTCGCGTCGCAATGTGTGGCACCATGGGTTTCGGTGGACAAAGTCACATGATAAGAGTATGGCTGGGACCGTGTGAATTATTCCAAAGGATTTTGTTTACAGATTTTGCTGGGGCTTCAATCTAGGATCGATGATCATGAACGTGACGTCAAATGAATTTTAACAAGGTCACCAAATCACAACTTTCAACATCAAATTAATTATAAGCTACAAGATAGGCAGTGACTAGTTTACTAAGGGCATGTTTGGATAAAGGTTAATTATTAGCTAGCTAAAATTAGCTCTAGTACAACCAAATAGGAGGGCTAATAGGTAGGTTAATTTTAGAGCCAATACTTCAACTGTTTGTTAGCCAACTAACTAACCAACCTCAGGTAATTTTTATCCTCAACTAGTAACTAGCCCTGTTCGTTTCACTGGAATTTGGCTTATGCTGATTTGTTGTGAAAGAAAAATATTGTTCGTTCGCTGAAAAGTACTACTGAAGTAGTGCTAAAAAACCCAATACAATAAACATGCGCAAAGATATGTTCTTTTTCATTCGTGTAGGATGACTGAGGCTAATAAATATCTCGCTCGTGATCTTTTCCCGGATGTTTTATTTTTGGGTGCACCTTTTCTTCACTTTTCATGCGTTTCCTTTGAGGAGCATCATTCATTCACTATCTTTTTCCTCTGAGATGATGCATCCGTATCGTTTTGTCTGCTGAGTTTATTCATATCTCGCCGTATCCATGGATTGACCCGAAAGAAAATTGACCAGAATATGTTCTTATTTCTGACGGGAAAACTGGAATCCACATTTTCTTTCAAATTATCCTCAGCGACACATCATATATCAGCACATAGTAAGAGGTCTCATGCGGTCATGCCTTCCTCACCTCACCATCTGCTTCCGCAACTTCGCCGTAATATTTTCCTTTCGGACAGCTAGGTTACGTTTAGTTGGCCGGATATTCATGGATGGGATAGCACCATTCATGACATGTAGTGTTTGGTTGTATCAAGACAGGGATATCCACACGAGAAAATATTCTCATGAGATGCTAGGGCAAGTGGACACCAAAAATCTGCCGGATCTGCTCATCCAACTTGAGATGTTGGAGCAAGTGGACACCAAAAATCCGCCGGATCTGCTCATCCAACTTGATGGCTTGGCTGCTGCTAATGTGGCAACAATAATTAATAAATGCAAACAACCTTCAAACAATTTTATCTACTAAACTATTTATCTGATTTATGATATGATTACATAGTTGTATTCGTTGCATTTAAATCTACAAAACAAGATCTCACATGATTATATTTTATTTAAAATTAAATAAATGATAAGTGAGTCCCGCATGACATCATCAACCTATCCATCATCATTCATCCAACTAAACAAAAAAAATGGCTCAATCCTGTCTCATCCCATCCCATTCGATAGATATCCATCCAACCAAACCAAAAAAATGACTCGTCCTATCCATCAAACTAAATAGCAAGTATGGATAACTATTTCCAGAAATCCATAGATATTCATATCCCATCCATCATTGTACTCAAACCAAACACACCCTTATTAGATTAGATATACTCTGATGGCCTAACACTAAGTACTACCTTTTCGAAACAATATACAGTTTCAACATAATATCAATCAAACTATTTTAAATCATAACAAATTTATATAAAAGTATCGATACAAATAAGTGTCATTAAATTCGTTTTATGGATTATATTTTCACAGTATACCTTTTTGTATGGAATATTAATATTTTTCTACAAATTTAGACAAATTTTAAATAGTTCAACAAAAGATAGAAGTAGGATTGTATCCTTTTTAGGAAGGAGGTGCGACGGCCCCTAGCTCGAGTTTAGATGATCGATGAACACAAGGTTTTTATAGTCACTGGTAAAGGATTACTCATATCAAGGCCACTTGGTTTTGTTTGCCACAAGTGATTGGGTTTAAGGAAAATGGACCCTAGGCCCATTTACTTTGGATTTTGGTGTTTGATGACCAACACAACTAAATTGGACTAATAAATTTGCAAGTAATTGTTTTGTAGTTCAACAGGGTGCAAGACGTGACTTGGACGAATGCGACGTGATGATCCCACGATCAACAACAAAAGCAAGATCCTAGAAGCACAAGAGAAGACCCAAGATATCGAGCAATGTCCAAGCATGAAGATAGGAAACCAAGCCGGACACAAGATGGCGAAGAAACGAGCTTCACAGAGGTGACCGGACGCTGGCGGATAATTGACCGAACGCGTCCGATCAATATGAACGGCAACAACAGGCATCAGCAGCAGCGACCAGACGCTAAGGACTGAAAGTGACCGGACGCGACGATGGCACTGTTCATCATCTCAGCAACACGTCCAGTACTGGCCGGACACTGACGGATGATCGACCGGACGCAGGAACTGCAGCGTCCGATCGAGTCCAGAGAGGTTCTAGAGGCGGCAGCAATGACCGGACGCATCGTCGATCGGCGATGATCGGACTCGCTTGCGCATCCAATCAACGTCGCGGCGCTCCAACGGTCGGGACGACGCAGACGCGACGGTTAAACGAAGCGGTCCGGCCGATGGCGAGTAAAGGTGGGTTTCGTCCCCAACGGCTACTTTCTCAGTGGGGCTTATAAATAGACCCTCCAACAAGCTATTTGAGTAGAGTGGAGCTGAGGAAACATACCAAGGGTGTTGATACACCATTTTAGTGATCTCCACTTGCATAATGCTTAGTGATTCATTGGTTGATTAGCGTAGGTGCTTTGCGAAGTGCTTAGATTGATTAGACCACCGCTTATGCGCCTGCTCTAGGTTTAGGTCTAGTGTTTAGTGAGGTTTGCATACCTTTTACCACTCGATGCTTGTGCGCACCATTGTTGTACATCGGAGGGGCTTGTAGTCTTGCGAGATCACACCAACCGCGTTTGTGGTGTGGCCGCCACCGTGTACCGAAGGGAACAAGGCCCGCAGCGGTTCGACGGAAGCTTGATAGTGAAGACGGCGGGAAGCGGTCCAGAAGAGGCTTGCCGAAAGGCACATCGGAGACCCACTTGCGTGTGGGGAAGGCCCAAGGCTATCCACAGAGTTATTCGACCGGGAGCTTGGCCCTTGCGAGGGGCTCCAACGAGGACTACGGGAAAGCTTGCGCGCTTCTCGATACCTCGGTAAAAATACCGGAGTCGTCGACGGGAGTTTGTAAATCTCCACCTTACTCTTTTAGCTTCCGCATTTACATTGTTTGTATTACTCCTTTTGCGGTAAGAGATAGCAACACACTAGCAAAACCGTAGTTGCACATTTAGATAGTTTATTTTTTGCATAGGTTTTGTTAAGGTTAGAAAAAGAGGCCATAGCTTAAAGTCGGTCTTTTAAGTTGGCTAATTCACCCCCCTTTAAGGCGTCACGGTCCCCTACATTGGGTTCAATATATGGCTCAATGGTATTCATGAAGGCTAAGTACACAATGATGTCTACATGCGGATTTGGTGTTAGGAGCACTTAGATCTAGAGTTAGGGCTTTTATTTATCTTTGGTTATACTATTAAGAGGGTCGAGATTAGTATCTTGATCAAAGTCGCAGACAAGAGCATTTTGGGCATACATGAGAGTTACTCCGAGCAAGACTTATCAAGAGTCTAAGATCTTAAAGAAGTTGAATTAGATGAGATTGGACTTCAAATGGAGCCATAATTGAAGTTTAAAATGCACCAGATCAGTTGACCAAGGCCATCGTATCGTCCGGTAACATTAATTGTGCCATACTTAGTGTTAGGCGGTGTCACTCACCATATGATATGATGAAGGGTCTTGAGTGGATCGGTAGCATCTTGTGCCACTATGTAGAGTTGAAGTTCAACTCAAACATGCTTGTTGGAATGCACATGATGATCCAGTGGCACCTTGATGGGGCCTACGAATCATTAGGTACGAATCATTAGGTGGCTTATTTTTTTCATCCAAATGTTGTTTTCTCTCACAAATGTAACAAACCATAGTTTCCAAAGTTGGATATGCAGGCCCTAAGTTGATATGCTTATTGATGTGCACCGCTATGTTGTGGTTGTAGCGTATTGTTTGGTGAGAAACTTTTAGAAATCTTCAGTAGTGACTGTTACAAAATCAGGAAGAATATGACCACTAGATCATGTAGTGATTCTTAGTGTACTGGACGGATAATCCGATGTTGAATTTTTCATCATCAACCGTTTGGTTACACAAACCAAACACATTATCGATGTACTAGGTTTTACCGCAAGTAATCTAACTAGCTAAGCCCGTAGCTAAGCCCGTGAAGACTTGTCCTACCTAAACATGATACGCCCTTCTATTCGCACAAAGAGGGAGTAGCCCTTTTCCCGGGCTTTTCACTTGTCGCCGTGCTGCATGTGACGACGTCGACATGGACCAATCTTGATCTTTGTTTCATGATTGCACGTTTCCCTTTCGTGCTTTGCTGTCGGGCAACGAAGCGCTCCACGATGGCACTGCACTGCACCGTGCGGTGACAAGTTTTGCGTGCATGCCGGTGCAGCGACGCACGGGCCGCGGCATAAAGACAGCTTTGCTTTTGCACTTTTCCTAGGATGGCAGATATCCACATAGGCGGCTTTGGCCTGACGGATGGGATTCTGTCTGTTCTCGTCGCCTCAAAAAAATCTGTACACGTCGCCGTTGGTGAACAAGCTACTGCAAAGTTTGGCTCCTAGTCCCACTCCTTGGCCGGAAAGCAAGTGAAGCTGGAGAGATACTGCTGTTCAATCAGCTTTGCAAAAGACCCAATCTTTTCAGATATCTTTCTTTTGCTTCTGTTTATATATCTTGAATATTCCATGTGTAGTTTCACGTTTTACCGTGTCAGAGAATTAGCATTTGGGTAATTTATTGAGAACTTCTTAACTGTCTAACCAATACCATACCCTTGGAATACAAGTGGAGCACAGACAAAACAAAAACTCAAACACGGTTTATGGGGCTGTGTTGGTCGTACAGTAGGGATGTTATACAGAAGAAACGCAGTTTGTACGTAGTATACAACTTTCATCCATCCTACGAATACAGAGAGCAAAGCAAGACGAGCTCACATCCTGCTCTTCCGGACCGGGCCCAGTTCCTTGGCCATGGCCCTGAGCTCATGCTTCTTGATCTTGCCGGTCGCCGTCTTGGGCAGCGGCCCGAACACCACGGACTTGGGCACCCAGTAGCCGGGCAGCCTCTCGCGGCAGAACCCCATGATGTCTCGCGCCAGCGCCGCCTCGTCAGAGCGATCCACGGCGTCCTTGAGGGTGACGAACGCGCACGGCGACTCCCCCCACTGCTCGTCGGCGCGGGCCACGACCGACGCCTCCAGCACCGCCGGGTGCAGGTACACCGCCTTCTCCACCTCCAGGCTGCTGATGTTCTCCCCGCCGGAGATGATGATGTCCTTGGCGCGGTCCCTCACCTCGATGTACCCGTCGCCGTGCCGCACGCCCAGGTCGCCCGAGTGGAACCACCCGTTCTCGAACGCCTCCGCGTTCGCCTTGGGGTTCTTCAGGTACCCCTTCATGACGCCGTTGCCGCGCATCACGATCTCCCCCGTCGTGGTGCCGTCGGCCGGGACGGGCGCCATCGTCTTCGGGTCCACGACGTCCAGGCCCTCCAGGCCGACGTAACGGACGCCCTGGCGCGCGTGGAGGCGGGCGCGCTCGTCGGCTGGCAGGCTGTCCCATTCCGGTTTCCAGGCGCACACCGTGGATGGTCCATAGGTCTCCGACAGGCCGTAGGTGTGAGTGATGCGGAACCCAAGCTTCGACATTGCCGCCAGGACGGAGGGTGGCGGAGCAGCGCCAGCAGTCATGACGTCGACCACACGAGGCAGGGGGAGAATCGTGTCCGCCGGAGGGGCGTTGATGATGGTGTTCAGGACGACCGGTGCCCCGCAGAAGTGAGTCACGCCCTGGTTGGCTATCGCTGAGAAGATGGCCTTTGCTGAAACCTGTCGGGCATAGTGTAATGGAAAAAAGAAAAGTCAGTTGCAGATTAGTAGAACAGATTAATTAGGTGAATAAACCTGCTGGTCACAGGTGGCTTAGGTGCAGGGAGAAGAACAACTTTTTTTATCATGTGTTTTGTAATTCTTCATTCTGTACTTCACCAAAAAGCCTTAAATCAAACGTCATACCCTCAATGACTCAAAATTACACACGAAAAAAGTTGCCAAAGAATGTCAGAACCAAACAAGTGAATTCAAAAAGAACGCTAAGTTTTGGTCAAAATGTACTCCCTCCAGTCCATCAATGTAGGGCACATTATGATTTGAAAAGGTCAAACTTTGCAAGTTTGACCAATAATTAGTCAAATTATGTGTGCTTAGTGTACAAAGCTGCATCGATATGTTCATATTCTAATTAATTTAAAATGATGTTGATTTTGGAGCAATTGCCAATATATTGTAAGAGAAGTCAAATGTCAAAAATTTACAATTTCTCCTTATAAAATACGCCTTACATAATGCATGGAGAGAGGTGTCCAAGGTTATACATTTGATTGTTGGTTATCTGACATTCTTGGGTGGAGACAGAATCAAGTATGATGTTTGATGCATATGAAAAGGAGTTATTGTTAGAACTACTTAGTAGCATCCGGGAAAAAAGTTTACTCTGGGATCAAGGGTGTCGAGGAAGCCAAACATCAAGCCAATAATGCACTAGGTTTTACTCAAAGGACATGAGCAACATTGGCCCAGCTAAATGTGAACCTATTCAATCCATTTGTGTGGGTATGTGGCCATTGTATCACATGCAAGTCCATTAAGCCCATCTTGTTTCGAGTTATGAGCAATTAGTAAAACTTGTGATATGGACAAAATTCTACCACAACTTATTAGTGAGAAACCGAAGTGAATAAGAAAGATAAGCCATCATTCAGTTTCCAATTAAAAACTTCAAGATATCCTGCTTATACCGGCAAGCCCAACAACATACTAAATTACTAATGCAGTACCCTAGCAAGTATAGTTTCATGTTTACAGTTCAATGTTCTTGAAAACTGCACCAAAACATTGATCACTAGCAATATAGCATCAATTAGTAGTATCTTTCCACACATTCATACTTGATTAATTACTCCGTTCATCATTATTTATTTCCTCTATTAGTGCTAAGTGTTTCATAGATATGCAGGTTTCCATTTTGTTCTCTATTTTTCTTTGTTAATATACCATGCTTCCTTTTTTTTAATATCAATATGCTAAAAGCATATACCTTGTGACATTAGCATCAACCTGTAACCAGAGTATCTTTCCCAGTGACCTGACTTGTGAAGTAGGGCAAATGACCTTCTATTTTGTGTAGACATGATATCCAATCAAACATGAGATTCCATGTATGCATCTTCATAAAAGGTTGCTACTTTTGTTTTTCTAAAGAGTTTATGTTCTACATGCATTTGATAAGTAGTTTAGCATGTATTTATTTATTAAGAAAAAGAAGTATACCTGACGAAGACATATACTTGTCCCGCAGAGAGCAGCAAGTGTCCATGTATAGCACCAGCCATTGCAATGGAACATTGGCAAAGTCCACAAGTAAACAGCACCTTCGTTCATTCCCCATATCAAAGCACCACTCAGTGACATTAGGTAAGCACCCCTGTGATGCAATACCACACCCTTTGGGTTAGAAGTTGTCCCAGAAGTATAACCTAGCGCGATACTCTTCCATTCATCCTGTGGTGGTCTCCAAGCAAATTCAGGATCTCCACTTTTCAAGAACGCCTCATACTCGATGGCTCCTTTTCTCAAAGCATCTTGGAGGGCTGTTGGATCGCAAGTTGGGTCACCAATAACTATTAGAAGTGGCTGTTTGAAAGCACCTTTCTTTTGATCCGCGATAATCCTCAAAGAATCCTCTGCCAGGGTGAAAAATTCTTGGTCAACCAAGACAACTTCTGCAGAGGAGTGCTCCAAGAGAAATGCTACAGTGGCAGCATTTAGTCGAATATTGACACAGTTGACCACTGCCCCAGCCATGGGCACTCCAAAATGAGCTTCATAAATCGCTGGGATATTTGGGGCTATTACAGCTACCTGAGATTCAGGAGAAACTAATAATCAATAAATGCATTATAGAATGTATCAAGTGTGCATAATCAGCAGAAGTTTTATCTGGGAACAAGTAAGAAATTACACAATAAGAGCATCTCCAAGAGTTTGCTATCTCAACTTGGCATCCATATAATTTTGGCAAAACAAGAAAAAATAGTCTCCAACAGTTTGGCAAAACAACTTGGCATCAATAGCAACCTTGCAAATCTTCCCTCCGCACGCGCAAATATACGCGCGCGTATACGGCTTGGCATCCGGGGCTCTTCGTTCGCTTAGCGGGGCTCTTCGTTCGCTTAGCGGGTTTTTTTATTTTACCAAGTCAAAAATGCCAAACTCTTGGAGATGGATTGTTTTTTTACTTGGCATATAGTTTTACTTGGCATATAGTTTTACCAAGTCACAAGATTTGCCAAGTAAAATTTGACAAACTCTTGGAGATGCTCTAACAGCATATGGGCAAACAATACTGTATTCAAGATTATTTATGATATCATTAGTGAACATGGATCTGGTGCAGACAAGGCAAACAGAGTAATGACTGCAGCTGCTCAGGGTTTCCTTTTACATTGGCAGATGACGGTGAATTCGTGGGTTGGCCTTCCAATACATTCCTGGACAAACTTCACCACAACATTCCCAAACAAGCAAAATGTAGTGAGCAGTGATTTCTGACATGGAAGCTTTGTTGAAACAACAGATTCTTATCAAAACATGGAAAAATGTGACCATAGTTCTAATTTGTAACTACGCGCAGGTGAATATGGCACAGCATTCAAGATCTGCCCTTGTAGCACAAGGCCACAGATATGGTAAATGAGCTAAATTGCCTTGGGGATATGGATAAAGCGTGCTCTTTGACATGTTTGTGGCCAACCATATTAGTGTTGACAATAGTGGGCGCACTTTTGAGTATCTCCCAGCCTCCCACTTCCCACCGGCATCAAGACATGGGAACGGTTGATTTGTGCCAACAGATATGGCAGCGTCTCAGTTAGCATGTGATGCATGAATGCATCAAATACTGTCATGTGTTTGAGCACACAAGAAAAATGAACTGAAAAACCAAACTAAGGTTTCGGAGATGTCATGCTGTTTATACCAAAGAAACACTTTCAGCCACCCATCTAATTCCATCAAGATAGGACACAACCATCTGTTTCAGCGTTTCACCAGTCTGTAATAGGAGCGTATGGGACCAGTGTTTCTACCTGGGTGTGTGGTGTGTATTTGTAAGGGCTCTTACCCATTTTTTTCTTCTTAATTCAATGATACGCAGCTCTTCTGCGTGTTTCAAAAAAAATCAAGAGTTGACAGCCTAGTTTATCAGCATAGCTTTTGCTTTCATGGCAGGTTGCAACAGCATAACCATTTATTTCCGAAAATTACTATTACTGTTACATCGTTAAGGGTAAGCTTTCTCTCTGTTCTCATCTCAAAAGTAAGTGTAATTCGTAACAGCAAAGGAAGAAGACCGCAGGCACACAGATAAAGGGAGAGGGAGGGAGGGGGGAAGCGATGGAGGCCGCACCGTGCTTCCGTGGCCGACGGATCGGCGCGCGAGGGCGGAGGCGAGGCGGCGGCAGCGGCTGTAGGTGTCGGCCCAGGTGTAGCGCACGGGCCCGTGCACGATGGAGGCCCTGGCCGGGTGGGTCAGCGCGGCGCGCTCGAGGAACCAGAGCGGCGTGAGCGCCGTGTAGTTGGCATCGTTCCGCGGCAGGTCGTCGATGTCCCGCTCCGCCGCCATCTCCGCAGCGCACCACCAATGCCGGCCTCGGCAGACGGCAGAGGCGCAGAGCTGAGGTGTGACTTTGACTTGGCACGGCCGCACGGAGCTGCAGGAGGTGTGTGGGGGTGGGATCGGACTCGGAGCGCGCAGAGTCGTCCGAACAAGTGGGGGCGCCTCGCTTCGCTTTGCCGTCTCTTTTTTTTTTGTGTAATGTGTGTTTGGGCAGCAGCTGGGCCGGGACGGTTTCCCCGGCGTGGCGCGCGCCGGGTCGATCCCGTGGTGCGGGGGAGGTCGGAGATGAGGAGCGGGCGGTGGGGATCTGCCGGGCGCAACCGTGGCGCGGGTTTTTTAATGGCGGCGCAGTGCGGGGAAGGTGGGTGGGTGGCGCGAGGGTGTGGTCGCGAGGCGGCGGGTGGTGGCGAACGGCGTGGCTGATCCGTTCCGGTTGGATTTCGGGGAATTTCTGCCGTTTGTTATGGGCGCTGGACAGGCGTCCAGTTTAGGTGGTCCAGTTTTGGTGGTAGATAGGCGGATCCTTATGATGGCGATTCCTATTGAAGTATTCAGGAATGCATGAATCGCATGTTAAGCATCTCAAGTGTTCACAAGATTTTTTTTCCAAAACTATAATGTTTTTTAACTAGCCAAAAAGTACGAGGAGAAATAAATAAGACCATCTCAATAGTTTTCAATAATTCACTCTTCAAATATATAAGACAATTTTAAATCAGGAATGCTATAGTATTGCTACACTATTTTCTAAATTATCTTAACCACTTTTATATGTTCTTTGTCTCTTGTACAATTACATTAGGAACTTTTTCCTATTCTTTATTCTTTTTCACGTCCTTCCACTTTAGATTGGCAGACAGATACGCACGTGTGCCAAATGATTGAGAGCTGAGATTGAGAACTTTTGGAGATGAGTTTTTTCTATTCTTGCCAAAAAAATTATAGATTAGGAGGTTTTATTGGCCTTGGAGATGCTCAGATTCTAATGAGCTGCCTCCTCAACAAAAAAGAAGACAAAGAGAGAATTGCTGAATTGATTAGTGATTGATATCTGTTATATGGCAACAGTTATAAGTATACTAGAAACTACACGCGGCCTTGCCGCGCGCCTGCCGCTGCTGGATCCCGGTTCTGCATCCCATTGGAGCAAGCAATGACATGAATCTCTCTTGTCCAAATGGACCACTATTGACCTTCATCTTTATTACAGCAGTGTCAAAATTTCGCAGACTACTAAGTTAAAAACAGGAATCTGACTCTGCACAGCTGTGTGCCATTTCATTAAGAAGAAAAAGTACATAAAGCAGATAGGGTGTTAAACCCTCCAAGTACATACAACACTGACCAAGTAAGCTAATATTCAACTATATATTATAGTTATATTAGTATCATGATACTTTGCCTATTGTATCTCGGAAGATGGAAAATGTAAAAACAACCAATCAATTAGATACTGCAGTAAATGTGTACATCTAACTAAAAATGAACTCCACACACATATCATTTGTATATTGCCCATTTTCAGGTTCACACGAAGCCTTAGATTTTTTTAGTACGAAATCTTGCAATCTTGTGGAGTGTATGACACAATTTCATAAGCTTTGGAGCCATGAGGCAATTGGATGTGCAACCTATTGACATAGAATCAACAAGGTGTCAAGCAATTGGAGAATCATCATAAAAAATGATTCACCAGCTGTAGTGACTTCTAACTGATGAAATTGTTCTGCAGCGAAATACATACATAATGAATGCATGGTTCAAAAAAAAAGTAAGCATTAGCTTATAGCCATAAGGAGATATGTGAAGAGATTGCAATCTGTTGTTTCAGATTCTCCAAACAGTAAAAATACAAGTTAGCATTCGCATTTAAATTTCAAGAGTTGTGTATTGTTAGTTTACGGTGAATATTTTCAGAATTAGACATAGCCCTATTTCGAGAAATGTGCGATTAAGTTTGGGTGATAGGTATTGATATGCTGCTGCGCTCTCCCTCGTACCGATCTGAGGTTGTAGGAGTGAACGATCGGAGGGCGAGGCTTGAACGTCGACCGGCGGCGAGGTGGTGCCGTGGCTGCAGCGAGGGAGCGGCGGCTACGGCTGTAGCCCTAGAACCCTCGCGCAGCTACAGTAGAGGCGGCTAGGGTTAGGAACTCCCGGCTCCCCAGGGGAAGCCGGAAACAATAGATTGTTTCTGCTTAATCTCAATAATACTGATTACAAAGTATTTGTAGAACTAAATATCCTTTTGCTAATTAACCCCTCAAGTCATCTGCTAATTATATAGAAATAAATCCCAAAATTAATAAATATGGCTTATTAGCCACTATTGGGCCGGCGCCTGGAGTACTGCAGCCCGGTCATAACATCTCTCCCCCTCTCGGCAAACAGCTCGTCCTTGAGCTGGACATCGGGGTAGAGAGCCTTGAAGTCCTCTAGTGGCTCCCATGTCGCATCATCTTCCGGAAGACCTTGCCACTTGACAAGTAGGCGCCAAGCACCCCGTCGCAGCTGGGCACGCAGCACCTGCTCGGGCGCCGGCAACAGCCGCCCATCCTGGACCGGGGGCAGCATGGCCGGACCTGAAGGCGGAGAGCCGGTGTAGTTGTAGGGCTTCAACAGCCCCACATGGAAGACGTCATGCAGGCGTGCCGCCACGGGAAGGTGGAGGCGGTAGGCTACAGGGCCAATGCGCTCGACGATCTGGAACGGCCCGGCGTAGCGTGGACACAGCTTGCCCTTCGATGGCGAGGCGAGAGCATGGGTGGGTTGGTGTAGCAGGCGGAGCAACATCCATGCTCCCACGTCAAACTCCACCTCGCGATGGTGCTCGTCGTAGTTCTGCTTGGCGTACTGCTGCGCTTGGAGAAGACGCTCGCGAACCTCCTCCATGAACGCGTTCCGATCCCGCAGCATGGCGTCCACCGCCTCTGTCTGGGCCGCCCCCTCCTGGTGCGGAAGAAGTGAGGGTGGGGGGCGCCCGTACACCACCTCGAACGGCGTTGCCCGGAGCGCGGAGTGGTATGAGGTGTTGTAGCAGTACTCCGCCCAGGAGAGCCAGTCGACCCACGAGCGCGGTCGATCACCGGTCGCACAGCGCAAGTACATCACGATCACCTTGTTGACGACCTCTGACTGGCCGTCGGTCTAGGGGTGGAACACCGTGCTAAGTTGCTGCTTCACACCTGCACACTTGAAGAGGTCACGCCACAGATTGCTGGTGAAGACCGGGTCGCGGTCGCTGACGATGGAGTTGGGGAAGCCGTGCAGGCGCACAATCCCCTCGAAGAAGGCGCGGGCGACCGAGGCGGCGGTGTAGGGGTGGCTGAGGGCGATGAAGTGGGCGTACTTCGAGAAGCGATCCGCCACCGTCAAAATCACCGACTTGTCGTGCACCTTTGGAAGACCCTCGATGAAGTCCATGGAGATATCAGCCCACACCTGGGACGGGATGTCCAGGGGCCAAAGCAGGCCGGCCGGCTGAGTGGTCGGCGTCTTGTTTCGCTGGCACACGTCGTAGGAGCGGACAAAGTCGTGCACCAGCTGGCGATCGCCGAGGACATAGAAGTCACCTCGGAGGCGCACAAGGGTTTTCTGGACCCCCCTCATGCCCAGCCGAGTGTGCAAGGCCACCACCTGGTGACGCAGGTCGTCAATGGCCGGAACGTAGATGCGCTTGCCGTGGAGGAGGAAACCGTCCCCGGCGCGTCCAGGGAGCCAGCCGCCAGCTACTGCAGCAGGTCGCGCACGACCGGGTCGGTCGCGGTGGCCCGACGGATGTCGGCGTAGAGGTCAAAGGACGGCCCGGACAGGTCACACAGCGCCGCAGCCTCCTCGTCGCGGTGGGACAGCGCGTCGGCCGCCGAGTTGAGCCGCCCGGGATGGTACTCGACGGTGAAGTCGAACCCGAACAGCTTGCTGATCCACTAGTGCTGGGGCACGGTGGGAAGCCGCTGGTCCAGGAGGAACTTCAGACTGTAGTGGCCGGTGCGGACGGGGAACCGGCGCCCACACAAGTACGGGCGCCAGTGGCGGACTGCTTGCACCAGCCCAATGAGCTCGCGCTCGTACGCCACCAATTTGACATGGCGGGCGGCGAACGGTCGACTGAAGAAGGCCAGGGGTCCCGCCCCCTGGTGCAGAACGGTGCCAAACCCGGCGTCGGAGGCGTCACAGTCGACCACAAACTGGCGCTCGATGTCGGGCATCTGCAGGACCGGCGCCGATGAGAGCGCTCGCTTGAGGGCAGCAAAGGCCTCGTCCGCCTCAGCTGTCTAGACGAATGCCTCCTTCCATAGGAGACGTGTGAGGGGCGCCATAATGGAGCCAAAGTCACGGATGAACTTTCGGTAGTAGCCGGCGAGCCCTAGGAAGCCACGCACACCCCACGGGGAGTGCGGCGTTGGCCAAGAAGCGACCACGGCCACCTTGTCGTTGTCCATAGTGACGCCGTCGGTGGAGATGACGTGGCCGAGGTAGGCGACGGAGAGGGCCTCGAAGGAGCACTTCGACCTCTTTAAAAAGAGACAGTGTGCTCACAAGGCGGTGAAGACGAGGCCCATGTGCTGGAGGTGCTCGGACCACGACGAGCTGTAAATGAGAATGTCGTCGAAGAAAACCAGCACAAACCTGCGTAGAAACGGGCAGAGCACATCGTTCATCAACGCCTGTAAAGTTGCTGGGGCGTTGGAGAGCCCAAACGGCATCACCAGGAACTCGAAGTGGCCGTGGTGCGTGCGGAAGGCGGTCTTCTCGATGTCCACCGGGTGCATCCGCACCTGGTGGTACCCGAAGCGGAGGTCGAGCTTGGTGAAGAACTTCGCTCCATGGAGCTCGTCGAGGAGCTCGTCAACCACCGGGATCGGGAACTTGTCCTTGGACGTGCGGTCATTGAGCGCCCGGTAGTCGATGTAGAAGCACCACGACCCGTCCGCCTTCTTGACCAGTAGCACCAGTGCAGAAAACGGAGAGGTACTGGGGTGGATGATGCCCTGCTCCAACATGGCAGCGCACTACCGCTCGAGCTCATCCTTCTGCAGCTACGGGTACCGGTAAGGCCGCACAGCTATCGGAGCGGTGCCCGGCAACAGGTGGATGCGGTGGTCGTAGGGACAGGCCGGAGGGAGACCGCGCGGCGTGTCGAAGACGGAGCTGTGCTGAAGTAGAAGCTCGTCTAGCAGCAGTTGTTGTAGGTCCGTGGCGACCGTGGCCAACGAACGCTGTTGGGAGGGCGCGCCTGGGGCGCCCACACACTGCCACATGACGCGGCGGCCGTCCCGCTGGAAGGACACGGTGAGCCCCTCGAAGTCCCAGGTGAGGGAGCCCAACGTGCTGAGGAAGTCGATGCCCAGGATGAAGTCAAAGCAGCCCAGCGCGAGCCCAACGCAGGTCATGGAGAAGGGCGCCCCACTGATGATGACGGGGACATCACGGGCGATCCCCTCGCACGGCACGCGCTCGCCACTGGCGACCGTGACACGGCGCTGGTCGCCCCCCCTGCGGAGCAAGTCCAAGGCGGTGCATGGCCACGCCCTGGAGGAAGGTGTGGGTGGAGCCGGTGTCCAACAAGGCGAGGAGGCGCTCGCCCTTGATCATCACCGGAAGAAGCATCATGTGGTACGTCCTGATCCCTGGAAGAGCGTGCATAGAAACCACAAGAGCGTGAGCGTGGGCGGCCCCGTCGACGTGCGGCTCCTCAGGCAAGGCCGCGGCCACAGCGTCCTCCGCTGGCGCCCCGTCGTCGTCGACGAAGTCGTCCGCCTCCAGGTAGAACAGGCGGGGGCAGACGTGCCACGCACATACTGTTCATCACAGTTGTAGCAGAGGCCTTGGCGACGACGCTCTTGCATCTCGGTCGGCGAGAGACGGTGGAACGGCGGCCGGTGTTGGCCGCGCCAGGCAAGAGTGCCGCGCCGCCGCGGGCGGTGTTCGAACGCCGTGCGGCGCAAAGCGCGCCGCCCCCTGAGGGCGTGGAGGAAGGGCCGGCCGTGTCGGTGGACGAGCGCCGCGCTGCTGCGACGACTGCTGCAGGGCTACCATGGCCATGGCGGGGCTCTCAAAGGCGCGGGCCAGGAACATTGCCGACTGGAGGTCGGGCGGGGCGCGCATCGCGACGTCCACCCGAATGTGTTCCGGGAGACCGCCGACGAAGAGCTCCGCCTTCTAGCGCGTGGAGATGTCCCGGGAGTGCGCGAGGGTCGTCTGGAAGCAGTCCGCGAACTCCTAGACCGTGGAGTGGAACGGCAACCGACCCAACTCGGCCAACCGTGAGCCATAGATGGGTGGCCCGAAACGAAGGCGGCACAACTCCTTGAAGTGCTCCCAGGAGGGCATACCCTCGTCTAGCAAGAGGGCATAGAACCACGTTTGAGCGACGCCGGTGAGGTGGTACGAGGCCATCCACATCCGCTGTGCCACCAGGGTGCGCTGGCCCCAGAAGAATTGCTCACAGTGTGTAAGCCAGTTCAGCGGATCCATGGAGCCGTCGTACATGGTGAAGTCCAGCTTGTAGCCCTTTGGCTAGAACTCAGCTGCGCCGAACGCCGCGGGGGCGGCCAGAGGCTGGAGCCGTGGAAGAGGGCCCCATCGACGCCACCGTAGAGGGTGCCCGACGCCGGAACGCCCCCATGGCCGAAACCCGCGGTGATGTAGGGCGCCTGCGGGATCGACGTACGCACCGGCGTGGTGGAGTAGACCGGTGGCGAGGCGGTCGTGAGCCACGCCGGTATCGGGGACGGCGAGTGAGGAAACTTGATGTCCTGGATCGGCACACCAGCGGGGGGAACCGACGGCACTGGTGAGGTGGTGGCCGTCGTGTCGTCGTGTGGCATCCCGTAGGGGCACAGGGCGGTCGAAGACGCTGGGGGTGGCGGCGGCGGCTGCTGCTGGGACGTCGGCGGCGGGTTCGGTTGCGGCCCCAGCAGGAACCCATGAATCCCGGCCACCATCTTGCCGAGGTCAAGGACAGCCACCGTCAATTGCTAGTTTGTCATGACGCCCACGGCGGAGGACGACGCACCCGCGACCATCTGCAGCGAGGATTGCGGCACCCTGGCCGACGTAGAGACCACGGACAGTGGCACGGTGGTGCCTGGCGGGCCCGCCGCGGAGAGCGGGGGCACGGTGGTGGAGGGCAGCGGGATCGACATGGCCAAGTCTGATACCAGGTTGATATGCTGCTGCGCTCTCCCTCGTACCGATCTGAGGTTGTAGGAGTGAACGATCGGAGGGCGAGGCTTGAACGTCGACCGGCGGCGAGGTGGTGTCGTGGCTACAGCGAGGGAGCGGCGGCTGCGGCTGTAGCCCTAGAACCCTCGCCAGCTACAGTAGAGGCGCTAGGGTTAGGAACTCCCGGCTCCCTGGGGAAGCCGGAAACAATAGATTGTTTCTGCTTAATCTCAATAATCCTGATTACAAAGTATTTGTAGAACTAAATATCCTTTTGCTAATTAACCCCTCAAGTCATCTGCTAATTATATAGAAATAAATCCCGAAATTAATAAATATGGCTTATTAGCCACTATTGGGCCGGCGCCTGGAGTAGTGCAGCCCGGTCATAACAGGTATCATGAGAACAATAGAATCTGTTTACTAAAAAATTGTATGTCCACTGAAGCATGTATGAATGGTTGTTTAGCACAACTTAATGAAATGTACGGGTAGGGATGAGCAACGGCTTAGTTAATAGTAGTAGAAACAATATAAACAGAGTATGTTATATTTACACAATTACACTACAATACAAGTGTTGCCTATCTGACAACAAAAGTATCCTGCTTTCCTACACAACAATATTGTTTGGTCTTAATATACTAAATATAAAGAAAGAAAACATATAACTATCAGTAGCACATGACATATCATTTGGTTCAGTTTATCAGAAAATTATTGTTAATATTAAGTACTTGATCTTTCTCCTCCTATGCTATTACTCTCAGTTGACACTCTTCAAGTATCTATATTTCTCTGAATGGTCACTGTTTAGGATCTCTATCTAATTGAAAGAGAGCATTTGATAATTATTAGGTGCTGGGTATATAACTCAAGTAGTGTTCTCATGGTGAGCTCGATAGTCTCCCTGCAGACCTCTTCTTGCCGTTCTTCTCGAGGAACTCAAGCGTGGAGTTGGAGACATACCTCACACTACCACTAGCACACCAATGCAACGAAGGTTAGGCTGTGTTTAGTTCGCGAAATTTAGAAATTTGACTACTGTAGTATTTTTGTTTTTATTTGATAATTAGTGTTCAATCATGGACTAATTAGGCTCAAAACGTTCGTCTCGCGATTTCCAACCAAACTATGTAATTAGTTTTTTTTTTCCGTCTACATTTAATGCTTCATGCACGTATCGTAAGATTCGATGTGATGGTTACCGTAACATTTTTTAGAAACTTTTTGGAACTAAACGCAGTCTTAGGATCAGCTATCTGCTACTAACATCACAGTTAAAGGGTCAAAGCATCATTTCAAAAGGAATACAATAGGAGCTGTCCTTACCTGTGTTTGTTTAAGCTTATCGTCACAAATCAGCTTAAACTACCTTTCCATGGAGAACATGGGCTGATGGGCGCGACATCTGGATGCCTGTGAGCGCCGGAGGTGGACCTGGCGATTTTTTTTAATTTTAACATTTTTTTAAACTATATTTAAATCTAATACTGTTTATTTATTTTTTTCAAATCTAATACTTTTGGTCGCGTCTATTTCCCTGACGCGACGAAATGCCTGTGCCGCGCCATGTATGGTGGCGTGTCAAGAGGGATGATGTGGCGACGATCAAAGCTGCCGCGCCACCTGGCGCAGCAAGTGGGGATTCGCCGGGCGAATGCCGCGGTGGCAGAGCACTGCTGCCTGCCAACGCGCTGCGTGTGCTGCCACCATATGATCACGGAAACCTAGGGCCCACGTCGTCGTCCTCAGGGCTCATCCTCATCCTCTACGGCTCGCCCTTTCTGTGGCTGTGGCCTGCCCTGCCGAGGACTATGGACTGCTTGAGCTCAGAGAGCCAGAACTGAGCTCTTGTTTAGTTCCATAAATTTGGAATTTGGGGCTATTGTAGTACTTTCGTTTTTATTTGGTAATTATTGTTCAAATATGGACTAAGTAGACTTAAAACGTTCGTCTCACAATTTTCCACCAAACTATGCAATTAGTTTTTTTTTCGTCTATATTTAATGCTTCATACATAAGTCACAAATATCTACATTTAATGCTCCATGCATAAGCTATAAATATTCGATATGACAGGTACTGTTTTTTGAAATTTTGGACTCCAACGAGAGACGACTGGCTCTTCCTCCCTGCGGCCCTGCCCGTGCTACCACTGGCCGGTCATGTCACTGGCCTCCCCCGCCAGTCCAGCGCCGTGGCGCAGGCGCTGCTGCGCGGCCTGCGGCGAGATGCCCTCTACCAGAGTCCACAGTGACAGTGCGCAGCGCACTGACGGGCAGGGCTGCTGCAGCCACAGCATGCCACCGTAGCAGAAGAGCCAGAGCCCAGAGCACTGCACGGGCGCCAGCTCCGTGAACGGATCTCCGGGATCGATTTTGAATTGTTTTTTTTCCTACTACCTCCGTACCTGTACTCGTACTCATGTTACGGCCCACGGAATGGAGTCCGCGTACCACCACCGGTATTAGGCCTGGTTTAGTTTCAAATTTTTTCACCCCAAACTATTATATCAAATCTTACGGTATATACATAGAGTATTAAATATAGATGAAAAAAACTAATTACATAGTTTGGTTGGAAATCACGAGACGAATGTTTTAAGACTAATTAGTCTATGATTAGCCATAAGTGCTACGGTAACTAACATGCGCTAATGATGGATTAATTAGGCTTAATAAATTCGTTTCGCAGTTTCTAGACGAGCTATGTAATTAGTTTTTTATTAGTATCCGAAAACCTCTTCCGACATCCCCGAAACATTCAATGTGATATCCAAATTTTTTAATTTCACGAACTAAATAAAGCCTAAGTCCAGTCAGTCAGTCCCCGATCAGTGATACCCTGGTCTTGTTTAGTTCGCGGTTAGGAATCAGTATTCGGTACTATAACACTTTCGTTTGTATTTGATAATTATTGTCCAATCATGGTCTAACTAGGCTCAAAAGATTCGTCTCGTAATTTATAATCAAACTGTGTAATTAGTTATTTTTTTATCTACATTTAATACTTCATATATGTGTCCAAAGATTTGATGTGATAAAAAGAGAGTGAAAAAACTTGAAATCTAAACAAGGCCCCTGTTGGACCTGACGTCGCCCTCATCAGCTGGGGATAGAGACTGGCCGGTCTGAAAACGAGCTGCTCCGCTCATCCAGCATCCACGCCAAGCAAGCACCACATAGTTTGACTAATAAGCCATGGTAAAAATACTGTTGATTGATTTGGTATGAAAAAAAAATAATGTTCGTTGACTAAAAACAAACCAAATAAACCCAGACAAACACGGCGTTCTTTCTTCAGGTTGAATGAGCCACGCCATGCATACTGTTACAAATTTAGGCATTTTCATTATCAGTTTAATCCAGAAATATAACATCAGCAGTACTGTGATAGCATATATGTGCATGTGTATATTTTTTATGAACGCTACAGTATGCATAGATGACATACTCATTGATATAGTAAGAATATAAAATACAGTAATCACAGAGATTAGACTGTACCCAGCGGAGGGTCACATGCCGAGAACATCGGAAGCTCCATTCGCACTAGTCGATATAGTGCGTTGCTCGAAGTCGCGGACCACAGTCGATGCAGGAAGATGTTCGCAGTGCAGTCCCACGAACGGATCACCAGGAAGAAGACGCCTTGACGTTCTAAGGAGGAGACGGATCCAAGAGCGATCTCCAACAGGAAGAAGATGGACGAGCAGTCACGGATCGCTCCTCAAAAACCTAATCGCTGCTCACCCCGTGCAGGATTCTCAGGCGGATGATAGTTCTGGAGGCACCTGCTCTCCCGTTACTCCATGCGCGCAGAGGTACGGGACGGGGAAGCCAGAAGGCTGCTGATCTGTGGTTCTCTCGGGAACTGTTGCAGAAGACTAGGTCTGGACTGACGGAGGACAGGATATGTATGGCTGCAGCGGGGAAGGGAGAGAGGCAGCGGAGAATCCTAGGAGACGGGAAGCGGAAGAGACGGTAACTGACGCAGTCAATTTGCCTTCACCATCAAAGGGAGTAACTCCGCCTGCCTCGCCTAGCCACGCCCACGGCCACGGCCTCGGCCCGGCCCGGCCCGCGCCCACGCCCACGACCACAGCCCGGCCCGGCCGGCGGCGCGCGCGCGCGTGACACGCCTTTATCCTTTTCTCAGCTTGTCAATTTAGATGAATAATTTCCAACCATATAAGCTGAGTCAGCGTTCATTCAAAATCTTGTATGGTATTAAACCATACAACACTTAATGTTACGCACCAGAGTTTTATTTGATTTATTAAATATTATATTGGCCAATCCCATATTATATCCAACAATCCCCACCAAACTCTAGGGTTTATAACAAAGTAGTCTTAGAACCATATTTCTTTTATATATCAGTGTTTCGATTGAGACTGTTAAGTTGAACATCCATCTAGAACAATAGTTTCACTCAGTCACAACTGAACAATGGACTAAGCCTTGAATTGATAGTTTTGTGTGAGGTGAATGTCACTAAAGTCCTTAGCTGATACTGGGCAGCAAAAGACATCCCCTCTATTTGAAGCATATAAGTCATACTTCAGTGCCTTTCATAAGTATTTAGAGATCACCCAAATCTCATAGACTGTGACCAGCAGTCTGACTCATATAGGTGTGTTCCTCAAAAGATGTTCTGTAGGACAACATCTTTGCTTTAGCAAGCCGCTTGGAACACATTAAGGTAAAAACCAACCAGCCTTACCACTATAGTAAATTTCAAGTGGATCTCAAACCCATCTCTCTCGATGCACTTTCTATCATGTTACGTGACAGACCCTTAGTGAATTAATCTGCCAGATTGTTAGACGTGTGAACATAGTCCAACGCTATTACTTTGGAGTTTCTCAATTTTCTGACAGATTTTAGTCGTCTCTTAACATACCTTGTGGACTTCAGTTATCCTTAGAACTGTTAACCTTCGTAATCACAGTCTGGTTATCACAGTTCATAGAAATAGCCGGTATAGGTTTTTCAACAACCGGTAAATCCATAAGGAGATCACGAAGCCACTCAGCCTCAGATCCAGCAGTGTCTAATGCTGTGAGTTCTGCTTTCATTGTAGACTTCGTTAAGATAGTCTGCTTACAAGACTTTCAGAAAACAGCGCCACCTCTAAGCGAAAACACATATCCACTTGTGGCATAAAGCTCATCAGCATCAGAAAATCCAGTTGGCATCACAGTAGCATTCCAGCACTTTTGGATGTCCGATATAACAAATAACATAGCTCATGGTCTCTTTTAGGTAGCGCATTACTCTCTCGAGAACACGCCAGTGATCATCTCCCGGGTTTGACACAAAGCGGCTCAGCTTGCACACGGCAAATGAGATGTCAGACCTTGTTGCACTAGCAAGATACATGAGCGAACCAATGATCTTGGAATATCTCAATTGATCCCTTGCTATTCTTTGATTTTTCCTCAATAGCACACTAGTGTCATAAGGTGTAGGAGCAAGTGTACAGTCACTAAACTCAAAGCGACTCAGTACCTTTTCCACATAGTGGGTTTGTAACAGAGTTACCCCACCATCACCTTCTCTTTGAAGCTTGATATTAAGAATAACATCAGCCTCTCCCAAATCTTTCATCTCAAAATTTTTAGATAGAAATTTCTTCACCTCCTCGATCACTTTGAGGCAGGATCCAAAGATCAGTATGTCATCAATATATAAGCACAAAATGACTCCTTCACCCCCACCATACCGATAGTACATACATTTGTCAGCTTCATTCACAACAAAGCCAGCAGATGTTAAAGTTCTGTCTAACTTCTCATGCCATTGCTTAGGAGCTTGTTTTAGGCCGTATAATGACTTTAATAATTTACACACCTTGCCTTCTTGACCTTTTGCTACAAACCCATCAGGCTGATCCATATAGATCTCCTCCTCCAACTCTCTGTTTAGGAAAGCTGTCTTAACGTCCATTTGATGAACGATAAGACCATAAGAGGTTGCCAGGGAAAGCAAAACTCGAATTGTGGTCAACCAGACAATTGGTGAATAAGTATAAAAAAATCCACACCTTCCTTTTGAGTATAACCCTTGGCCACAAGCCTTGCCTTGTACCTCTCAATAGTACCATCAGGCCTAAGCTTTTTCTTCAACACCCATTTGCACCCTATAGGCTTGCACCCATAAGGATGATCAACAATTTCTCAAGTTCCATTAGACATAACAGAATCCATCTCACTCCGTACTGCTTCCTTCCATAAGTCAGCATCAGGAGAGGAATATGCCTCTTTAATGGTCGTTGGTGTGTCATCCACAAGGTACACAATATAGTCATCACCAAAAGACTTTGCAATCCTCTGTCTCTTACTTTTCCTGGTGACTATAATGTCATCCTCCCTAGGATTTTGCACATAGGGTTCCTCAATTTGTTCTATCGGAATAAAATTTTCATGCTCATGGAGAATTATAAATTCATGACCAGTTATGCTAGGCGTATTTTTTATGGGAAACTCATTATCAAAAAATGTAGCGTCTCTAGATTCCATGATTGTATTAACAGCCATCTCAGGAACATTAGAGTTTATAATTAAAAATCTATAACCCACGCTGTGAATAGCATAACCAAGAAAGACACCATCAACAGTCTTTGGTCCAAGCTTTCACTTTTTGTTTATTGGCACATTCACCTTTGTCAAACAACTCCAAGTTCACAAGTAAGAGAGATTTAATCTCTTCTTCTCCCATTCCTCGAATGGTGTAATTTCTTTGTTCTTTGTGGGCACTCTATTCAGAACATGACATGCTGTCAAAATAGCCTCACCTCACAATTCCTTAGATAGTCCCGCAGTCTCCAACATGGCTTAACCAAATCAGTTAGAATGCGGTTCTTTCTCTCTGTAATCCCATTGGACTATGGTGAGTATGGTGACGTCCTGTCATGAATAATTCCATACACTACACAAAACTCAGAAAATTCATTTGAGAAGTATTCTCCCCGTGATTGGACCGTAAACGCTTGATTTTCTACCTCAGCTTTATAGATCTTAAAATAATGCAACGCTTCATCTTTTGTTTTTAGGAAATACACGTAGCAAAATCTAGTGCAATCATCTATAAATGTCATGAAGTATCGTCTACCGCCTTTAGTCAATTCGTCATTCATTTCGCACAAATCAGAATGAATGAGTTCTAATGGTGTCAATCTCCTCGCCTCAACAGCCTTGTGGGGCTTGCGCGGTTGCTTCGATTGCAAACATACCTGGCACTTAGAATCTTTGACTAAGTTAAATTTCGAGATTAAATTCAAATTTACAAGCCGCGTGAGATAGCCAAAATTAATGTGACAAAGTCGTGAATGATAAATATTCGACTCATCTGAAACAGTAACATTGTTCACTACTTTATTACACACATCATTAAGCAAAGATAAGCGGAACAAGCCTCCGCAATCATAACCTTTTCCAACAAATGTTCCATGTCTCGACACAACACATTTATTGGACTCAAGCATAATTTTAAAGCCATCGTGACACATCTGAGAAGCGCTAACAAGGTTCTTTTTTATGGATGGGACATGCTGCACGTTCTTTAATAGCACCGTCTTTCCCGAATTAAACTTCAGAACGACCGTACCATCACCAAAAACACGCGCATGCGAACCGTTTCCCATCAGCAAGGCTCAACTCCTGCCGGCCTGATAGGAAATAAACAAAGAAACATCAGCACACACATGAATATTAGCACCGCTGTCCATCCACCACTCAGGTGAAAGATAAACTGAAAGAACAAAGGATAAAGAATTACCATATCCAGATGTTCGTCCTCCAGTCTCGCTAATAACCACGTTTGCTGATTTCTTTTCTTGCTTATATTTGCGGTCTGGGCACGTACTTGCACAATGCTCATCACTCCCGCAAATAAAGCAACCTCCACCTTTCTTGTTGTTTTTTTTCTTGAACTGTGCAGTTTGCTTAGGCTTTGCATTGTTGTTCTCTTGCATGTTCTTCTTCTTTTTTATTACGGGATGCAAATGAGTTTTTCTTCTGCACCATATTGGCAGCGGAAGACTCAACTCCTTTTCCACGGTTGTCTTTTACTCTCGCCCTCTCCTCAACATCAAGCGATCCAATAAGCTCAGCCACGCTAAACTCTTGTCTCTTGTGTTTTAGAGAAGTAGCAAAATCCCTCCAAGAAGGTGGCAACTTAACGATTATACCGCCGGACACAAACTTGTCGGGCAACGGACAAGGAAAATGTTCTAGTTCCTTCGCTAGCGCCTGTATCTCATGAGCCTATTCGACCACAGAATGGTTTTCAACTATTTTGTAGTCATACAGCTGCTCCATAAGGTACAGCTCACTACTAGCATCAGAAACCCCAAACTTTACCTCAAGTGCATCCCGTAATTCTTTGCATGATGTGCAAGATATGTAGTTTTTCTCATACTTGGGATGAAGTGCACTAATCACGGCGCCTCGAAACAGGTTATCGGCAGCCAAGAACTTTCGCTCCTCCTCAGGAGTGAATTGTTCAGGCTTCCCCTGTGCGACGTGATAGTAGTTCATCGCAGTCAACCACAATACCATCTTTGCACGCCATATCATAAAATTCTTGCCATCAAAATTATTCGGCTTCAAAGCGGCAGCAAATCCACTGACAGAAAATTGCCTACGATTAGGTTTTTAGATTGTTAGAAATTTAAGTATTTTTATTATCAGTTTAATTCAGAAATATAATATCAGCAGGTTTGTGACAGCATATATGTGCATGTGTATATTTCTTATAAACGCTACAGCATGCATTGATGACATACTCATTGATATAGTAAGAATACAAAATACAGTAATCACAGATATTAGACTGTACCCAGCGGAGGGTCTCATGTCGAGGGCATCGGAGACTCCATTCGCACTAGTTGACATAGTACGTTGCTCGAAGTCACGGACCACAGTCAATGCAGGAAGATGTTTGCAGTGCAGTCCCACGAACGGATCACCAAGAAGAAGACGCTTTGACGTTCCAGGGAGGAGACGGATCCAAGAGCGATCTCCAGCAGGAAGAAGATGGACGAGCAGTCGCGGATCGCTCCCCAAAAACCTAATCGCCGCCCACCCCGTGTAGGATTCTCAGGTGGATGATGGTTCCGGAGGCTCTCAGGCGGATGATGGTTCCGGAGGCACTGCTCTCTCGTTACTCCGTGCGCGCAGAGGTACGGGACGGGGAAGCCAGAAAGCTGCTGATATGTGGTTCTCTCGGGAACTGTTGCAGAAGACTAGGTCTAGATTGACGGAGGACGGCCTCGGCCCGGCCCGCGGCCACGGCCCGGCCGGCGGCGTCGGCGGCGCACGCGTGTGGCACGCCTTTATCCTTTTCTCGGCTTCTCAATTTAGATGAATAATTTCCAACCATATGAGCTGAGTCAGCGTTCAGTCAAAATCCCATATGTTATTAAACCATATAACACTTAATGTTACGCACCGTAGAATTTTATTTGATTTATTAAATATTATATGGGTCAAGCCCATATTATATCAACGCATACTCGCGGAATGCAGGTTGGAAAGCATCCACGCGCTAAAAAAAAGAGAAGGTAGAAAAGCTTGAAAGTGACGGTGCATTAGCCTGAGAAAGGGCGTCAAACTTTCCATTGTTTCGTTTACTACTCCTAGTATATTGACCAGTTGCTACCACGACACGACACGGGGTGGGGGCTCCATGCCAATTGGAGCACGCCGACGGCGGTGCTTCCCAAATACTCGTATAAAAACAATTTAATCAGCTCAGCCACACGCATTGCCTACCGGCTAACCAAAAGTGTTTTCACTAGTACTGTACTACGGAGTAGTTTTTATTACAGATACAGGCAGTATAAACAAACAACAAGCAAACGTCAAGGTAACTAATACAGATCGTGACAGAACACTCCTGCTAAATTTCTATTGTACTACCTGCAGGTCGGTAAACAACGTCACGTGGAGATCAGACAGATGCTGGAGTCTGGATACAAGATTCAAAAAAAAAAAACTATACTGTATACAAGAAAATGAAGAACGAGTCACGTCACATATTAGGACACAGTATTCTTTTTTTTCCTTCTGTCGTGTATAAAGTCACCGAAACAATGAAAAAAAAAACTATACTGTATCCGGACTCCAGCATCTCTCTCGGGTCTTAGCTCTGGCTCTCTGAGCTCCAAGCAGTCCTAGTGCTTGGTAGGGCAGGCCACAGCCACAGGAAAGGCGAGCCGCAGAGGATGAGGATAAGCCCTGAGGACGACGTGGGGCCTCCAGGTTTTCGTGATCACGTGGTGGCAGCACACGCAGCACGTTGGCAGGCAGCAGTGCTATGCCGCCGCCGCGTCCGCCCGGGGAATTAATCCCCTCCTTGCCGCGCCTTGCGCTGTGACGCGTCACTGCCGAGCCGACATCGGTGGCGTGGCAGATCCTGCCACGTCACCGGTCAGCGTCTCGGTCGTCGCCACGTCATCCCTCTTGCCGCGCCACCATACATGGCGTGGCATAGACATTTCGCCACGACAAGAAAATAGGCGTGGTCAAAAGTGTTAGATTTGAAGAAAAAAAATTAAATAGTGTTAGATTTAAAAATAGTTTAAAAAAGTGTTAAAATTAAAACCTGACTCGACCTGGCGGCGTCATGGATTAGGTCGACCACCACAGACTAAGGGCCCGTTTGGTACGGCTCTGGCTCGTGAAAAAACAGCTTTGGCTCTGGCTCCTATAAAAAAAGTAGCTTTTTCTAGCTCTAGCTTATTTTGTATGAAAACGTTTGGCAAAACGGCTTCTCTTAGCTTTTTAGAATATATAGAAGATGCCAATTGTCCATTGTGCCCTTGCATATGTGTATTACTTGGAGATATGAGTTTTATGTGTTGACTCTATTGATAATGTGATTTGCGTGAAATAAAAAAATTAATAAATATAAAATATAAAATATTGATAATATGACCCTTCTATTTTTTTCTAATTTTTTTCTTTTCTTAATTTTCTTCACTTATTTTATTTTTCCTTCCATCCTCTATCTACCCCATCACCGCACGCACGCAGCCTTATCTCATCCACCGCACGCACTGACGCACGCAGCCTTATCTTCTTCATCCCCGCGCCCTAGCGGCCCGACGGCCGCGCGCTTGCGCGTCCCCACGCGCCAGCTCTCGCGCTCTTCGGCTCCCCGGCAGCCTCGTGCCCTCGCGCGCCTCCCCATCGCGGCCGTGCTCACCGGCGGTCCGGCCTCCTCCACCGCTGTGCCTCCCCAGATCCCGTCCGCCGTGCTCGTCGCCTGCCTCCGTCCTTCTGCGGCGGCGCGACTGGGGCGGGGATCGCCAGACACCAGCTGCGCGGTGGCGCGCCACCACGACGGCCTCGTGTGGGACTGCCTCCTCCAACTGCCGTTGCCGTGCTTTCCACGAGGACAAAGATGGAAAATTGAGGAAGAAGTCGGGGGAAGCCACATTTTTTGGCTTGCCCTCTCCGGTGTAAGCCGCCGAATGGCTTCTCCCCGGCTTCTAGGAGTAAGTTGTTTCTCTGAGCACCGTTTGGCATGGCTTCATCAAAAGCCGCTCGAGAAGCCGACTGATGAGCCGTGCCAATAGGGGGGCTAAGCCTGCACATCTGTTTCATGGTAAAGATCAGATAAGCACACCTCTGGTTGTTCCCAGCACTTAGTGTCTGCACTGGCCTTGGCAAGGTTTACCAGGACAGCTCAAAAATTACGAAGTTGATTCAGCAAGATGTGAAACAAGATTCAAATTGAGAGAATTCCTTATTTGACACTGGGAAAATGAGTCGTTCCTTTCTTGTTAGAAATTTCCTCCTATTTGACTCATTACTTTCATCCCTAATTTGATAATAGTTCAAATTCATATAAATAAATAGAAAAAATGTGATTTTGAAAATACGTTTTGCCCCTAGAAAAAAAAAGCGGACGAACAAATTTGAGGTCTCCTTCCGCCTCGATGCATACGCTCATGAACTGAAAAAAATGGCCGTTTTTTTTTTCCTACTCAAATGATGATGATGAATATGCTTTTGAAAAGCCACTTCAATGGCCCTGGTTTAGAGAGAAGACATAGTTTGGAAATTGTAAACTGCTAGAGTGTCAAATTAGGGATAGATCAAAGTAAGTGTCAAATAGGGAACGAAGAAAATTTCAGGACAAAAAAAGGAACGACTCATTTTCCCAGTGTCAAATAAGGAATTCTCTCATTAAAATTCACTTCTGATGGATTTCGATTGGAATTAACCCTGATGTTAGATTACCTCCACTGAAACATTACCATGAAAGTAACTTCAAATAGTTCATTCATATAATATAAATAGAAAAAATGTGATTTTGAACATAAAATTTTAACAAGCAGGACACATGGTGGGTCTCCCTTCAGAAACTTACAACTCATGAACTGAAAATAGATGGCTACCTCTATACATGATGATGATGATGAATATGCTTTTGCAAAGCCACTTCAATGGCCCTGGTTTAGAGAGAAGACATAGTTTGGAAACTTGTAAACTGCTAGAACTCCACCAATCCTAGGGGCTAGATCAAAGCATAAGGTTGTCTGAATTCAGCAAGCTTAGCCGCGCGCGGCGAGAGCATCTCTAAGCAAAGCGAAGCAAGCAACCAGAGACATGTCTCACGCCTCGCCACCCCGTTTAGTTCGCCGCCTCCAAATCACCTAGCCACCAACCATCTCGTGCCACTCCATCGCGTTCATCCTCCACGCATCCATCTCGTGCGCAAGAGACGCGAAAAAGACCGAGCTCAGATCGAAAAGTTCGGTTATGAGTTCGTCCCGCCGCCAACTACAACCTGTCCGATAGAAGTTGGCCCGGCAGCCGCGCCTATCAAGTGACCCGGCCCGGCCGTAGTTCCGTAGACTTTGTTTCGTAATTCATTATGTGTGATTGTGATCATGGGGCGAGAACATTCTAAGCTAGAACTTGTCATAATAATGGATTTATATATTGTGTTCTGGTCTTGCCTTCGATGGCCCGTATGCCTTTGTTGAAAATTGCTATAGATTCGCGCTTTGCCGCCACGCCCCTGCGAGCGAGTTAGTTCGCCAGACGCCACCCCCATCTTGCGGCTGCTCGCCACCCCGGTCTTCGTTTTTTGCAAAGACCGATCGCCGTTTCCTCAAATCACCTAGCCACCTCTCTGCATCCTCACCGCTAAGGGACGGAGAGGGTCATGGGAGGATAGGAGAGCAGCTGCAGCCGCGGGCAAAGGTTGGGCTGTGGGTGTGACAAAAAGTTGTTGCGGGCTGTGAGCGGTGGGAAAGCGGTTATAGGCTGTGAGTTGTAGAAAAACTAAAAGCTGTTTGATCAAACAAGTATAAAATACACATTCTATCTTTATCTCTTTTGAAACAACTATGAAAGAGCTTTTTATTTTACCAATTTCGAAAAGTAGAAAAGCCAAAAGCTAAAAAGCAGAATCAAACCAGCTTTCAAAAATGTACTACGAAAAAACAGCTACTTCTAAAAAAATAATCTTCAAAAACAGTCCTCTTTAGTTGAACTTTTGACTTTTAGAACCAAAAGCCAAAGCAAAAGACCAATAAAACGGACCCTTAAGCCACGTCCCGTCGTACTCCTGGAGAAGCTAGCCCACGCGCAGCGCTGTCGCTTTCTCCTTTGCCGCCTGGACGATGGTTGGCCCTCGCGACGGCGAGAGGAAACGAGGGGGCGGCGGCGAGCGCAGCGTCGTGACTCGCGAGAGAGGAGCCGAAGATTCGCGAAGGTTTAACGATCAACGGGCCGATGGACGCTGGCACGTGAATCAGACAACTGATAAAAAAAAAGGGACGACGTGGCCCAATGAAAACTCAGAGCTTGGCTCTGGTTTAGAGAGAAGAGATTAGTATACTCACTCCGTTTAAAATACAGGTTGTCTATAAGCAATTTTAGATTCAAATAAGGAGTTTGTCGAAAGACTAATCCTTCATCACTAATCAGTTAGTTCCGTTGTTACCTTGTTTAATTTTTTTAATAAGACAGTTTAAAAAAGCATGCACGATTGATTTAGGTTATCAATTTACATTGAGTTGTTTTGGACACGATGATATTCAAAAGACATGTATGGGTGAGGTTTAAAACATACACATGCATGAATAAGGTTGCGTATTTAAAGTACCTTAGAGAATTGAGGGGCTAATAACTAATTAATATAAACGGTGCACGCAGCTGGCGTACCGGCCGTGGACTCCCATTATATTCTCCCCGATAATAGTCTGAAATGACCCGCACGGCCACACATCATGTTTTTTTGTTTCGAGTGATGACCGTATGGTAGAATATGCTCTTCGGAGCAGAAGGCTCGTGTTGTCAATCTTCATGATGCGGGCGAGACACGCTGGTCCATTTGCTTCGCTTGAAAAAATAAATTAAAATACTATTTCGGATAATTTATTGTAAAAGAAAAACATTATTTCGGCTAAAAAAAATCAAAAAAAACGAATTATATGATAAGCCAACAGGGCCAGAACGTCCTTGTCGGATTAGCATTGGCTCGAAATGTCGTTTCTTGCCGGACCTCTCGATGGCTCGGGAGCTTTTGGATTTTGATTTGACGTCACGCTTAACTCGCGGTGAAGAAAATTCGTTGGAAGCAGCAAGGTTTGAAGAACCACTCCGGAGATAGCCCTCGTTGAACATGTCGCGGCTAGGAAAAACTCAGCATCTTCTTTATCCAAAAAAGAATTAAAAAAATTGCAACTAGCATAGCTATCGTCTTCAACTGCCAAATTTGTCGCCGTGATTGCACATGAAAACTGGGAACTGGGAACGATCTATCTGTCGCCTTCACGGGACAAACCTAAACCATGCGCCCTACCAGTGCCAAGACGGACGGAGAGAACATTAGCATTCGACTTCCACCAGTAGCGCGCACGCGACCGTTGGCGTTAATTCCTCTTCTCAAGAAACGTCCAGCGTGTTTGACATTGGTTTCTCAAACCGACCAGGTCATCGATAGAAACAAAATCTCCTCAAGCATGTGTATACGTCATCTCCTCAGCATGTGTATACAAATTTATCTGATACAGTTCTTACTTATATATATCGGATCTGATCTGAATTTCTGTTTCAGAACGATACAAGCAAAGCACTAAGTTATTACTTTAGGCATCTTCAAAAATCAGGAATTTTGTATGCACGACTTTGGCCATGACGCGCTATCGCCCTGGATCTCTCACATCCTGCTCTTCTTCACAGGGCCGAGCTCTTTGGCCTTGGCCCTCAGCTCGTGCTTCTTGATCTTCCCCGTGGCCGTCTTGGGCAGCGGCCCGAAGATCACCGACTTGGGCACCCAGTACCCTGGCATCCTCTCCCGGCAGAACCGCATGATGTCGTTGGCCAGCGCCGCCTCGTCCGATCCGTCAGCTGCTCCGTCCTTGAGCGTCACGAACGCGCACGGCGACTCGCCCCACCGCTCGTCGGCCCTGGCGACCACCGAGGCCTCGAGCACCGCCGGGTGCGTGCACACCACCTTCTCCACCTCCAGGCTGCTGATGTTCTCCCCGCCGGAGATGATCACGTCCTTCATCCGGTCCCTCACCTCGATGTACCCGTCGGGGTGCTTCACACCGAGGTCGCCCGAGTGGTACCACCCGCCCGCGAACGCCTCCGCGTTCGCCTTGGGGTTCTTGAGGTACCCCTTCATCACGGCGTTGCCCCGCAGCACGATCTCGCCGTACGACTTGCCGTCGGCCAGGACGGGCGCCATCGTCTTCGGGTCCACGACGTCCAGGCTCTCCATCGCGATGTACCTGATCCCCTGCCGGCAGTGCAGGCGGGACCGCTCCTCCAGCGGCAGCTCGTCCCACTCGGGCTTCCACGCGCACACCGTCGAGGGGCCGTAGGTCTCTGACAGGCCGTACGTGTGCGTGACGCGGAAGCCGCGGATGGACAGCGCGGCCAGCAGGGACGGCGTCGGGGCGGCTCCGGCCACGTTGACATTGACAACGCGGGGCAGCGGCAGAAAGGTCTCGCTTGCCGGAGCGTTGATCAGGTTGTTGAGGACGACAGGTGCCGCACAGAAGTGTGTCACTCCTTGCTTGGTAATGCCTTCATATATAGCTTTTGTGCTCACCTGCAAAGTGCGAAATGGTGTTTCAGAAATCAGAATCACCAGAGCTCAAACGAATTGTATGCAAAGTTTTCTTGTTTTTCACCAAATAAATGAGTATATGTAGCTAAAATCAGATGCACCCTGCATAGTAAATTCATACATACATTTAGGACCAAAATGTGCTCCAGGACATATGGTTAACATACCTGGCGAAGACATATGCTTGTTCCACAGAACGCTGCCAGCGCCCAAGTATAGCACCAACCATTACAATGAAACATGGGCAGAGTCCACAAATAGACAGCCCCTTCAGGCATTCCCCACACAATAGCAACACTGAGTGCCATGAGATAAGCACCACGGTGATGCAACACAACGCCTTTTGGGCTGGAAGTAGTCCCGGAAGTGTATCCTAGGGCGATGCTCTGCCATTCATCCTTTGGTGGCTTCCAATTGAACTCCGGGTCACCAGTTTTCAGAAACTCTTCATACTCTATAACTCCCTTTCCTAGAGCATACTGTAGAGACTTTGGATCACAGGTTGGGTCACCGATGACGATCAAGATTGGAGGCCTGAAAGCCAATGTCTTCTTCTCGGCAATTATCTTTAGCGATTCTTCAGCTAGGGTGAAGAATTCTTGGTCTACCATGACAACTTCTGCCATAGAGTGTTCAAGGAGGAATGCTATTGTCTCAGCGTTTAACCGTATATTGACGCAGTTTACAACAGCTCCTGACATTGGGACACCAAAGTGAGCTTCATAGACAGCTGGGACATTAGGGGCTATCACAGCAACCTAAGGAAACCAAAACAAATCAGTCGATATCAGTCAAGCAAAATTTGTATAAAGATAATAAAGAAATGTTTCTTTCTTTAAAAATGTAAAAAGGCACTGGAATATACGGTAAGTACCCTAGGAACCACGTGACCAGAGTGTTTATGTTAGTAGCTAAATGGGGCATCCAGTTAATTTTATCAAAATTGCTTTTGTTGTAAATGTGCAGTGGCCACACAAATATACAATACAATATATATATATATATAGTAAAAGTATATAGGCCGTCATTCGACAAGTTTTTTTTTCTTTGCAAGGAATCAGGAATGCCTTTTTTTTTGTGCTACAAGGCTAGATTGTGTAGTCGTAAGTCTCACAGAGTGACAGAGACAGAGTCCAGTGTCATGCACAAGACAAGAATAAGATAAGCTTACCATATTTTGACTAGAAACAGTAGGATTGCCGTATATCATTTTGCTGAGCAAAGCAACTAGAGTAACATCAGTTCAGGCACCTTCTAAAAGTAAGGGGTATACCACGATTTACTAGTTGGAAAAAAAAGATGCAACATTCTGCAGCCACTTGCCTACTGATCTGGACTAAACAATTCCATTGCATCCTGCCTATGCAAACGATCTATCTGTAATAGGTAATCCAACATAAACACATACCAAGCCTGTCACTTAACTGCAGCGGTCTTCAAACAGGGAAGATCCCCTGCTTACTAGATAACAAAAGGTAACTACTTCTGCATAGCGGAAGAGCAGGGAAACCTAACGCAGCATGATCATAACATTAATGCCTATTAAGATGCAACAGGAAGGAATTGGATGCAAATTATGGTCATATACAGCAATCAGAAAACTACCTTTTTGTAAGAAAAAATGAAGCACTGAAGAAATAACAGAACATGGGGATAACTATTAGCTACACATAACACACCAGTTTTTTTTTTCTTCAAAATTTTTAAAGTACAAAGACTGTATATATCCACCTAACCACCTTGCAAAGGTAGCAATCAGGAAAGGGGCCTCCTGATTGTTGCAAATGGCTCATCTTGCATGTAAAAAGCTACTGAAATTCTAATCACTGTACACTCGGGCCCGTCCAAATCTCCATGGTAGCATAATTGAAATTAAATTATTTACTCTATACTAGTGCAACTCATATATAATTAAAAAGTACCCAAAAGACACAGTCCAGAAGCGTCTATATGCTCGTGGGAGAAAACATCGACCTTAATAAATTACTACTGTATATATTAAAAAATGGAGAAAATAGAACCATAGAAGGAAATTGAGTAAATTCACCGTGCTTCCGTGGCCGACGGATCGGCGTGCGAGGGCGGATGCGAGGCGGCGGCAGCGGCGATATGTGTCGGCCCAGGTGTAGCGCACGGGGCCGTGCACGACGGACGCCCTGCCCGGCTGCGCCAGCGCCGCGCGCTCGAGGAACCAGAGCGGCGTGAGCGCCGTGTAGTTGGCGTCGTTCCGCGGCAGATCGTCGATGTCCCGCTCCGGCGCCGCGGACCCGCTCACCGGCCCCATGGAGCCCATCATCTCTCTCTCTCTCTCTCTCGCCAAGATTGTGACGAGGCGGGCACTACAGATTACCAGTCAGTGTCGAAAGTGTGATGAGAGAGAGAGAGAGAGAGAGAGTGGAAAGAGGAGGAGACGAGGCGACGCCGCCCGGCAAGCTCACTGCCATTTATAGCTCCGAGAAGTGAGAAGTCTAGCGCTGCGCCGTGCGGGAGACTTGTACGCGAGAACGGCCGTCCGATCAGAAACGGCTGGCCTGGATCAGTCCAGCGCGGGAGGCGCCGGACTTCCAATTGGACTTGGCCTTCGCAACCACCCCACGGGTTCAGCGGAATGGACCGGACGAGCTTTACGTGGGGACGGGCACGTGAAACGGCGTATGTGTGTCGTTGAGCTCTGTGGCGGCGGGCCCATGCTGGTCCGTGTGGCCCACATAGGTCAGTACTATTTCTCGATTTTTTTTTGAGATTTTTATAGGGGCGGGTCCATGTAATTTTTCAAATTTAAAGATATACCACTATAGTTCGCTTCTCTCCCTTGTCCATGTCATTTTATATGGCTTCACATACATGGCCCACTGTCAGACACGTACATGCCCACGAACACATACGGACTCGCCTCCTCCGTTAGATTGAGCCCGCCCGCGGCGGCCAGCGCTCGAGACAGAGCAGCGCCGCTCGCCCACGGCGGCCTGCACGCGAGCGGAGCGGCGGCGAGCACGCGACGCGGAGAGCGCGGCGAGGGCCAGCACGTCGGCGCGGGATATGACGCTGGGGCGCTCGAGCTCCAGCGCTGTCTTGGCGTGCGCGATGGCCTCGAAGGCGTCCCCCGGGAGCGACTGGCCTCGAAGCCGTCTTGGGGGCCGACGCGTCGCACCCGCTGACGAAGCAGTCGTGGAAGAAGAGACGGAGCACGCCCGCGGCGGTGGTCGGGTGCGACAGCTGCTTCTGCGACACCACATCCGTACGGATCTGCTCCGCGCTCGACCATGTCTTGCTGTAGTAGTTGGGCACCAGCTTCGCCGCGGTCACGGTCGCAGCCACGGCGAGGAGGAAGAGCGGCAAGGAGCGCATGCCTCCCGCGCAGGCCGTACGGCGACGACCAAATCACCATACCAGCAGTATGTTTGCTACTTGCCAGCCAGGCACGGAGCAACGATGAGTGCCGTGCCTACGGCCGCAACAAAGGATGCAAGGAGAAACTGGCCACGGTTACCTGTGAGGGAGCAGCAAGTGGCCGGCGAGCACAGGTGTGTGGGGAGGTAGGGTGGAAGTGGCACGCGGTGCCGGCGGCCGGCTAGCACAGGGACAACCACCGCCGCTGAGCACAAGTGCGGGGGCAACACGCGGCCGGCGAGCGTGGCACCGCTCGAGCGTCCCACCTGCACACCGCGCTCCGGGACGCCGCCACGAGGCACCCCGCACGACCTCAACATCTCCATCTCGGCGCGGGTCCAAGTGGCGTCGGCGCCAGGTGTGCTGGACGCGCTGACGTCCGCGCGGCGGTCCGGCGACGCCGTGTGCTCTCCACTGCGGGGAGGAGGCGCACCGCACGGCGTGGGTGCCTGGCGGCGCTGGTGGCGCTCCTCCGCGCGCCGCGCAGGCCAGTACGCGCGCCAGGGACACGCTCGGGGCGCTGTACCCGCCCAGCCGCGCCGCGCTGGGCGCTGTGCAGGCGCTCTTCACGCTGGTGGTGATGGACGCGCGGCTGCATCGTAGACGCCACCGCGGGTGCTCGTCGCGCTCTCCGCTCGCGCGCTCGGCGCCGCTCCGCTCGCGCGCAGGCCGCCGTGGGCAAGCGCCGCCGCTACGCCTCGTGCGCTGGCCGCCGAGGGCAGGCTCATTCTAACGGAGCAGGCGACGTCCGTCCGTGTTCCCGTAGGTATACATGCTGACAATGAGCCATGTACACCGGAGGCGTAGAAAAATGACGTGGACGAGGAAGAATTATAATGGCTATTATCTGAATAGACGAATTGTAACGAAGAATCTCCAAATTTGAAAAATCGTAGTGGCGTCAATAAAAAAAACTTTTTTTTCCTCAGTCGACCGAAATACCCAATGCTAGTACTCCATCGAAACTTTGGAAATCTGTGGCTGAATTCTGAAAGCGAGGCATGAAATTAGCAAGCGCTCCATCGAAATCGGGCAGACGCGCCGAGCACCACCAGCTGCTAGTCTCCAAAACCTTTAAAGGCCCCAATGCTAGAGCAGCAGCATTGCAGGCTTGCAGCAAATGCTGCAAGGCCTGGTTTAGATTGATGGCCTCAAAAAAAGTTTTTGCATTTAAACAAGGCCCTAGTCTTCAAAACCATAAAGGCATTAATTTTTGGCAGCGCATTGCAGGCTTGCAAAGAGCGTTAAATATAAGTAAAAAAAATAACTAATTATATCACATTTGATTTAAATCATAAGATTAAACGTAAGTAAAAAAAGCGAATCTTTTGATAGTAAATCATCCATTTGATCGAACAAAGTTTGTCAAATCAAACAAAACGTTTGTCAAATGCAAACGAAACGTGCTACAGTATCTCGATTGTAAAAATTTGCAATCAAGGCCCAAGATGACTGTGTCGATTTTTGTCTTCGTTTCCGTGCCACTGTGCCAGGTGATGCATGACAGATGACAATCCCTGATGAAGTGGATGCCTGTGATGACCTGGTGCCGTCCTTGTGTGAGGTAAGGGATGATGCAAGCGGCGGCAAGTGGCGGTCTCCTGTCCTGGTTCAATGCATCAGTCGGATGAGTGTACATGCAACAAAGGAAGCGTGTCACATGTTTAGTTACTGTTAGCTTTCGCACTTAGTGTCTGTTTAATTCTCAAAAGTTTACAAAATTTTTCAAGATTCTCCATCACATCAAATCTTTTGACGCATACATAAAGTATTAAATATAAATAAAAAATAAAACTAATTACACAGTTTAGACGAAATTCACGAGATTAATCTTTTAAGTCTAATTAGACTACGATTGGACACTAATTGTCAAATAACAACGAAAGTGCTACAGTACTATTTCCGAAAAAAAATCGCCAACTAAACAAGGCCTTATTAGAGCAACTCCATGTCGTATTTTCTGTTGTAGATGCTATTTTAAGAAATTTTATGCAAAAAATAGGCCCAAACAGATTCGCTATCTGGATTTATATAATGAGAAGTGGGCTATCTCTGATTTCTCGGTTGTCATAGATAGCAAGCCCCGTGCGCTCTCATCCGTCGGCTACTCTCACGCGTTTGCCTCCCCATGAGCGCGACCCCTTCAAACGCATACGTACTTCTGAGCGCGTGCGGAGTCTTCCCGTCACGAGCATAGCTGAAATCGCCGCCCCTTGCTGCCCCAGCTCGTGTGTCGCCTCCTCACCTCCCTCGTCGTCGGCGCCGCCGCGCTGTCCGTCGCTTGCCTAGGTCATGTGTGTTAAAAATATATATACTTTCTCACGCTTGCCGGGAGAACCTAGAAATTATGAGAACAATTGAAAAATAAAAAAGAGAGCATGCACCGTTACATTTTATGATAATCTGTGGTCCAAGTATAGCCAAAGAGTCTATATCCAAAACAATTTTAATATATAGATAAATTCAGAACTAAAAATAAAAAGTTACTAACTTGAAATTGTACACAGATGAGAAACGAAATAGCTAGATAAAGAGACTAATTGAGAAATAGAATAGATAAATAAAGAGATAATGCCCAGTACAATTAATACTTGGCCAAATTTGAAACAAATGACAACTATTTCCTATTCTGTTTTAGTTATAAAGCAAAACAACTAAATAGAAAACCGCAAAAAATTAGTTAATGGTTCAAAAGGCTATGTGTGTTATTGATTGTGCGGCCAAATTCCAATGGTTTAGATACGACACTAGAAAAATTGTCGGTGCATTGCAACGGGAGAAAAAAAAAGTTGTCAATGTTAATAGAAATCGAGGAAGAAAACGTTGCATATATATTTATCTTTTTATATTATATCATTCTATAAAATTTAAAATCTATAATTTTATTTTATGGTGACCATGACATCCACAATATAAATTAATATCGACGGTACTAATATGACAATATCCTATTAAGGTTGTATCGAATTAAATATAATTTTGACATTTTTTTCCTATATTGTAAGGTACAAAAATATTTACTCACAAATATATCATAACTTTAATTTTCATAATACACATGTATTGAATGTGTCAAATATTGAGTTCCTTGACTTTCTTTGAGGATATGCAAAAATATAAGATTTTAATATATGATTATAGTTGTGAGGACTTAGTTGGTATCTGTTAAGGATTGACTTGTCCGTTCATAGTTTTAATGGATACCTCTCTCGAATTTCATATGGTAGCTCTATTCTGATTGCGCTGGTATATGAGTATAACTTGTAGATACATTTATTTAGATTAGATTGATAATAAACCGCTCAACATTTCAATTCATAGTTTTATTGTTAGTTGGACCAACCGTGGACCAGGTTCTAATAATAAGAATAAATTTTCGATAATACTTCAGACACGGACGCCAGCCCCATTTGGACGCTCTCTTCATGGGCCTTTGTAGCGGACACCCCAACAGGTGTGCCCTTCCCCATCGCACTCACATCTAGCTGTCGGAGCATCACCACATATCCACCGCCCCCTTGCGGAATTTTTTATATTTTTAATCCTTTTTATTCAATATTTTAATAATAATCGCATCTTAATTTTTTTTTCTGATCGACCCTTTGATCCTTTTTTGTCGTGACCAAATAACGTTGTTGCACGTGACCAAATAACGTTCACATTGACAACGTGCATTGGAAAAACCTTGACACCTATCACATTAGACAAGTATTTTTATCGTGAAAAAAACTTAGAAAAATCATAACTTTTTGATACGACGTCAGATGAAGATGATTTCTATATAAAAATTATAGACTTCAACTTTCTAGATTTGAGTTTTAGCGATAGTATTGTCTTATCGCGCCATCACGTTAGGGCGGGAAATATAAAAGCTCAAACTAAAAGAAAAATCATAACTTTTTGACCTCTGACGTAAAGATGAAGATGATTTCTATATAAAAATTATAGATCTCGACGAGATCTACAACTTTCTAGATTTGAGTTTTCCCAGTTGAGGATGTTAAGATGCTCAAAAAAATTATATAAAATTTCAGAACCATAATAATGACGTACTATCGCTTGTCACGTTAGACAAATAAATATAAAATCTAAGCAGTATACCTGAGCTGAAATTTTATATTATTTTTTGAGCATATTAACGACCTCAAAAGTAAAAACTCAAAACTATAAAGTTGTAGATCTCATTGAGAGCTTTAACTTTTGTGTTTCCAGACGTATGTTGCAAATGTTTTATCTGAATATTTTGGCGGCACCACGCCACCACCAAAAGTAGATCTTGTCATCTTGCCGTGGATGTTTTGTCGGCGCTCCCTCTGGACTGGACTTTGTTATTGCAATGGTGGTGGTGCGATGTTGTTTTTGTTTCAAGTGTTTTCATGTTGTAAAAAGTCGATATGGAATGTTGCATATGTTGCAATTTGAGGCCTATGTTTCAAGTGTTTTCAGTGTTTTGCGTCCATATTGCGTGGCATCATCTTTCAAGTGTTTCATGGGCAGGTGTTGCAAATATTTTATCTCGAATGTTTCAAAAGTAGATCTTGTTTGAACTCTAGCGCTGATTGGGAATGGGATGGAGCGCGTGGAATGCGATGCAGGCACGACGCGCGGGAGCTGGGTCTAGACACGGGGCTTAGGGCCAGACGTCTGGACGAGACTAATTGACAAATAGAATAGATAAATAAAGAGATAATGCCCGGTACAATTAATACTTAGCCAAATTTGAAACAAATGACAACATATTTCCTATTCTGTTTTAGTTATAAAGAAAAACAACTAAATAGAAAACTGCAAAAATAAATTTTAATTAATAGTTCAAAAGGCTATGCGTGTTATTTATTGTGCGGCCAAATTCCAATGATTTAGATATGACATAAGAGATCGAGAAAAACTAAATTGGAATACTATATCAAATTAAGAAAGATGAGATCACGTGTAATTGCTTACAACTCGCACGCTCAAGATTGAATAAGAGGATTTAGAAAATTAGATCACGAATTGAAGAGGTTGAAAGAGCATAGAAATTGTGAGATTACTTAAAAAAGAAAAAAAAATTAAATATTCTTCAAGATAAATAAAAAGTATTATCCATCGGTGAATTTTATGATGATCTAACAGTTTGGTTTTATCAAAAAAGTTATGCCACATACGACGTACGATTATTTTTTTCGTTATACCGGACATGTTCCGATTTGATAGGGTTCTCGCTGTCATGTCATGTCAGGCCTAACAAATAAAGCAAGGAAATGAGTCTAATTTTATCGCATTTTGAAATGTTTCAAATTTAAGTACCTCTCTGTCTCTAAATAAATAAATTCTTAGCTTAAGAATTTATCTACAAATAAATAAGTTTTTAGAAGGTTGCATGGCCCATCGACTATTTATTTTCCTTGAAGTCTCATCACATTTATTGCACCTCCTCGCATCTTCCAATTATGTGTTAAGTCTATGTAGTTGGATGTGTGTAGTAAATATTATAATTAGTGTGTTGTTGGAACAATCACATATCAATGTGCAACTACTCCGGTTAATAAAGGGTAGTATGGTCTTTTCTCTATGATATTAATCTGTTCTAAACTGGTTAGAAATTTATTTATTCATGGGACGGAGGGAGTAAGTATCAAGTAGATCACCGAGTCTAACACAATCAGCGACGACTGCGAGCCAGCAGCGATTGCAGGCGAGCATTATATTTTTTTATGGAAAGGTGAGCATTATATAGACTAGTATATTACTTGTGTTAACGTTACGATGACGTCTAGAAAAAAATAAGTCATGAAACTAAAATATAAATCAACCGATGAAAGAAACACAAACTCAATCGATAGAAAGAATCAACTGAGAAAATTAATGTTTACCTGTTATGTCTAAGTGGTCCATGTGATTACTTCAATATATAGATATATGACCTGGTCTATCACTGTTAGCCTATCACCTTATCTATACTGGATCTCATGAGCATCTAAAAAAAACTATGTGAACTCATGCCATATTACTGTATCCCCACGTAATCAGCCTATATAAATGTGCAACAAATAACTTGTGGCATGACACTTAAGAAAAAAAAGCTGACGTTTCAAACAAATGCAAGTCTAAAATCTTCGCCCTGTTCATTTGGCTTATAAACCATACCTTTTCAGTCAACAAATAGTATTTTTCTCTCATACCAAATCAGCCAACAGTACTTTCAGTCATGGCTTATCAGCCAAGCGAACATGACACTTGTCTGAAATGTCAGCTTTTGCTGACCGGGAGCTACTACCAGACATAACTTTTGCAACAAATATATTCAAGAATGCACCCATCCATTCGGGGTGCATACTGCTACCCAAACCCATTTTGCGTCCTGCACAGTAAAAAAAATGCCATCCAACAGAATAGGCAAAGGCAGCATCTATTTTGGGTAGAAGGAGAGAGGGAACCTAGATACGCGTCCTCTTTCCGTCGTCTCTCTCCTCGACCCAAATCCTTGCGTCGTCGACATGCTGGGCCCGTAGGAGGTGGCGAGGAGCGGCCGACGCGGATCCGGCCATGGAGGCACGGGATCCAGCCATGGAGGCCCTCAAAACTTCACGCTTGGTGCTCTACATAGACTTAGTGGGGGAACGACCGGATCCGGCCATGGAGGCCTCGAATTGACCCCTGTAAAGAAGGCCAACAAGCACAGATCGACGTTGGACCCCGGCACCGGCAAGGGAAAGAGAGGAGCAAGGGAGAGAGGCCACCTTCACCTATGTCTGCTCGCGCCGGAGCCCCCGCATGCCGGGGGCGCCCCTAGGGCCCACCCGCGCCGCCGCACCATTGCACCAGGGGGTGTGCTCACCTCGCGTCGCTGTACCTACAGGTCGCACCTGCCCTGCCACACCGCCGCGATGAGGGGCGCGCTTGCCCTGCGCTGTCGCACCGGGGGGCACTATCGCGCCGCCGCCACCACGGGGGGAGGGAGAGGGAGAGAGGAAGGAAAGAGTAGATCTAGGCCAGACGAGCAGAGCGGGGGGGGAGGTGCTGTGGCAGGTGCACCGTGCGAGGGAGGGCGGCGCTACCGCGTCACGTGGGCGGGCGAGGGCGAGAGAGAGGGAGTGGAAGGGAATACTGGAAGAGTCGAGACAGAGAGAGAGAGAGAGAGAGAGGAGGGCAGTAGATATTTTGGGTTCGCTGTTGGGCAAAGAAAATTTTGGGTGGGTGACCCAGTGACTATGCGTGATCCAATTCTTAGAATGGGTCTTGTGTTTGGGTTTAGGCTGTTGGAGATAGTCTTACTAGCCACATCCGGCGGTCCTCTGCCTTCCCCTAACGACTAAGACCACCTCACGACCGTGACAATCCCCCTAGCGACCGCTAGACCACGGCATCCCAGCGACCGTGAGGCCGTGCCCCCATGCTCGCGGCCACTCTCACGATTGCGGACCTGGACCACGAGTGACTATGTGCCTTCGACGACGGAGCGGCCGAGATCATGGCGGCGGCTCGGGAAGGACGGCGGAGGAGGCGAGGAGCGGGTGCAGATTAGAGAGGTCACGGTGCGGGGAAAGGACGGGGAGCCACTGGAGCGGCCTGAGCTCGAGGCCCCAACACGGCGCTCACCGTGCGGGAGGTGTAGGTTCGTGTGCTCATCTGGTCTCTGATTTTTTTCTGTGGGCTGTCGAAGTGAAGGAAGTTTCGTCTAGAGGACGAATCCATGGAGGTGCTGATGGATGTGCCGACTGCCGACGTCACCACAGACCTCCAGCCGCTGCCACGCCCATCTCTACCTGCTCCACTCCAACCGCCTTCCTCGTGCTCCACTTGGTTGGCCTCCGCCGTCGCCATCGTCCTCGCAGTCCCGCTCGGTGCATGCGCTGCTGCTAGGCCTCAGCGAGGAGGAGTGATGCTTCGCGCTCTGCCGCCGTCGTGCTCCGCTGTGACGGTGATCTAGATCCGTATATGCATGCTGCTCGATGAATAATAAGCAGGCTCCCCTCACCGTCCAGACTCTCCGCTCTTATATAGGTAATTTTTTTCTTGGTTCATTGCTGATTCGATTCGATTGTTTTGATGCACATTCTGGCAGAACGCTGATAGGATCCTATCGGGGGTAACCAAAGATTGCTATTCTTTATTTCTTTAAGATGAGAATTTCATTTCTTACACTGGTAAGATCCATCTGTATTTTTCACTCTTTTGCAACAAAGTGAGTTGCACAATCTGCTTCATTAAATGGAGCTCTGGCACTTATTAATAGCTCTTAAAAAGTGGGAAAATAAGATATTTGTACAAATTTAATGGTTCAAACAAAAGAAAAAATGGGATAGAATGATCCGTGCAAAACTATTTTTTTGTTAAGGGTTAGTAACAATGATTTGTTTTTTTTTCTTAGTAGGAGCAAGCAATGTTTGTGTAGCAAATGCAATGTTTGTTTTCAGGTTTGTCTCGATTTTTTTTGGCCATGTAGATTTCTTTTCCTGTGATCTTTCATCAGAACATCAAATTTTGTCAGACATCAGTCTGTCAGTTGTATGCTTGGTAACCAGTGTAGAATAAGCATGTGTGTATAAAAAATTCACACACTTTCTCTAGGGGATAAATTATTTGTGTCAGCGACCACTTGTGCTCTGGTGGGAAATGGTCATGGATATTTAACCTGGAAGCTTAGAAATTGACCTTATTGTTTGTAAATAAACTGCAGAGCTTCACTTGCAATATTTTTTTTAAAAGTGCTAAAAATGAGATTCAACTGCCATTTTATTTTTTTTTTGTCTTATCATCAAAGAAATGCTATGATTGTTCATTGTGCAAGTAAGAAAATTCTTATGAAAGAAATGGCTGAGGGGGGCAACAAGAATTTACACATATGTATCACTGTTAGTTTCATGATTTAGTTTTTGAAAAGCTTCAAAAGCGCAGGTTCATCATCAACGCACAGTTGCTTTAAGATTTCCAGTTATTTAGTTCATAGATGGTTATACAATGTTCTTATTTTGTCTACTCACTGCAGGGTGTTGCTCAGTGTGTTGGCTATATATATTTGTATCAGGCTAGTAGAGTTAAAGAGTACAAAAATGGCATATGGGCCGCTAGGCAATTCTACAACATCATCTGAAGAATAGAGGAAAAAATTTAGGTCAACGAAAACCATAAACAGCTGGAGCTGAAGATAATATTACTAAACAAAGCAACTGGCCATGTACAAGTTCCGCCCACCTACGTTTGTTTCTGGCTAGACGATTTCTTGGCAGAACCAAAGAGCAGAAGAATGGTGCACGCATTGCCCACAATACTATTGATATTGTCCTCCCATTTCTCATATGCTTTACTTCCATTAGATTAGAATTTTTGTTACATGCTTTAAAACTGAGCCTGCATTTAAAATAGGTAAACTGTCATCCTTCACTTAAACCCTGCAATATAAGCAACATGAACACATCGCTGATGGTGTGAGAAAATATTGTCAACGACAGGTACTGCTATGGTTCTCAGGCTTCAAAGCATATGAGAAATGGGAGGACAACATCAACAGTATTGTGGGCGACGCATGCACCATTCTTCTGCTCTTTGGTTCTGCCAAGAAATCATCTAGCCAGAAGCAAACGTAGGTGGGCGGAACTTGCACATGGTCAGTTGCTTTTTTTAGGAACAGGAGGGGCTCAGGGAGCCCCTACTGAAATTTTATTAGCAATTACCAAGAGGGTTACAAACAACAACCAAGAGTAACAAAAGAGAGGTACAGGGGAATAGGGGAAAGAGAATCAAGAGAGAAAAAAGACACAAAGAAAATGAGAACAATTACACAAACTGCTCTAGCCATAGTTCAATAGCAGGAAAATATTTTCTCTTGGCTCTCCACAGGAGCAAGCCAATGGTCTTTATGAAGATCTCTGAACATCGCTAAACCAAAGCAGGGATATTTCTGAAAATGACATCATTCCTAACAAACCATATACTCCAGCACATAATAATCACAATCTCCGTGAAAAAGCTAACATTTAGTTGCATTCTGAAGCTTTCAAAAATCAGGAATGGATCAAGGGAGGGATCAAACCCCAAACCTAATAGGCTCCAACAAGCTTTGGCCAGATCACATTCCAAGAAAAGGTGCTGGACAGTTTCTTCAAAGTTCAGCTGACATAACACACAGTTATAAGAGGGTAAGTGCATGTTTTTTCTTCTCATAATATTCCGGGTGCTGAGCCTATCATGTGAGAGTAACCAAAAGAAGACCTTATGCTTATGTTGACAAGAGGATTTCCAAATCCACTTGTAAATTGGATGAGACCAGCTTCTTCCCAAAAGCTGGCCATAAGCTTTATTGCAAGTGAAAATAGGACTACCCCAAATATATCCCCAAGTATCTACACTGGTTGCCAACTGAGTGTTCTGCATGATGCTTTCAAACTGCTGGAATTGAGCAAAGGCCTCTGTTGTTAAAGGAAGGTTAAAGAGGCTAGAGACATTACTGACAGAGGCAGCACTTCTAAGGGATAATAGGGGTTTCTTGACAAAGGAGAACAATTCAGGAAAAGCCAATCTCAAAGGCTGACCCAGCCAGCAGTCCTCCCAGAGGAAGTAGGAAGCACCATCTGCAATAGAAATTGCAACCATTCCTTTAAACTTGTCAAGCAATTTGAGGACATCTCCACCACCAAAAGGACCCTTTCTTGACATGGTTTGGGAGTTTGCCATTTCTATAATATTTCTCCCAAATGAGGTGAACCCAAGGGATGTCAGCCCTGTTGAAGAACTTGTGAAGGTTTTTCAGAAGAAGAGCCTCATTTTGGGTCTTGAGGTCCAACACTCCAAGACCACCTTCCTCTTTTGGTCTTGTCACCATGGGCCAAGCAGCCTTGGCAATGATTCTATTGCTTTCATCATCCCCTCTCCAAAGGCAGTGCTTTCTAAATTTATCTATTTGCTCCCTAACACAAGAGTGAAGGTGGAAAGTGCTCATGAGGAACATTGGGAGTGAAGTGAAAACTGAGTTGGTAATTTGAAGCTTCCCAGCTTGAGAGAGGAAAAGGGAGGTACAAACTAATCTTCTTTCACATCTAGTCACCAAGGGTAGAAAATCATCAACTCTTGGTTTGGTGAGGCCCAAGGGAAGCCCCAGGTAGGTGAAAGGAAGGCTTCCAGTACTGCATCCAAAGGTGGCAGAGAGGTGCTGAAGTCTCCTTTCAGGTAGATTGATGGGAACCATCATAGATTTTGAGAAGTTAACTTTCAATCCTGTGGAATCAGCAAAAGTGTTTAATAGGGCATTTAACACAAACAATTGTCTGGCACACCCCTCCATAATAACCAATGTATCATCAACATATTGAAGGATAGGGAAATCATTGGTGTACTGGAGTGGGACTGGAAGATTGAGAAACCCCTAGTCTTTAGCCTTGTTGATGATTGACTGCAGGAGATCTACAGCTAAGACAAACAAAAGTGGGAAAAGTGGGTCACCCTGCCTAACACCTCTTCTACGGTGAAAAACCTTGCCAGGTGTGCCATTTAGTAACACTGAGGATGTACCAGAAGTAAAGATCATCTTCATCCAAGCCAGCCACTTCTCCCTAAATCCTTTCTTTCTCATAATTTCAAACATGGCCCCATGTTCAATTATGTCAAATGCCTTTTCAAAGTCTAGTTTTAGGATGACTAGTTCTTTTCTGGAAGTATGACAAAGATGAAGATACTCAAAAGACCAGGCAAGGAAGTCCTAGATGGTCCTAGACTTGATGAACCCATATTGATTAACATGAACTAGCTTTGTAATCAGGGGTTGAAGCCTATTAGCAAGCAACTTGGTAATGATTTTGACAGAGGAATTGAGTAAGGAAATAGGCATGTACTCATTGATTCTGGTTGGCCCATCAACCTTTGGTATGAGAGTAATAAAGGAGCCACTGATGCTTTGGAGGCAAATATCCTCTTAGTGAAAGGCTGAGCAAAGGTTATAAAAATCTTGCTTGACTAAAAACCAACATTTTTTCAGGAAGTTGTTATTAAAACCATCTAGTCTAGGGGATTTATCAAGTGGCAAATGTTTGATAACATCATCAATTTCCTGATTGCTGAAGGGTTCCTCTAAAGAACTGAGATCAGGGGGCTGATCAAAGAGAGAGTCAAGGTCAAAGTGCATGCATTGAAAGCTTGAGGAGCCCAATCTTTCCTTGAAATATGCCTAGATGAGCTCAACTTTTACATTATGATCATACACAGGCTCACCGAAGGTCCAATAAGGGAGGTGATCAAATTTCTTCTATGCTTGATAGTTGCAACTGCATGAAAGAACTTTGAATTTTCGTCACCCAATTTTACTAATTTGATAGTACTTCTCTATTTCTAGTAAACCATTTGTTGATGGAGAAGATTGGTGAGCCTCAAATTGAGAATGTCTCTGAAGTTCCATTCCTGCAAAGTCAGATCCCTCCACTCCTCAATAGAATCTAAGGAGATTACTAATTTGACATTCTCAATGGTGATTTTAAGGCTGGAGATCTGTGACTGCCAATTTCTTAGAGCATTCCTGAGGGATTTGAATTTGGTAGCCAAAACCTTAGCTGCATCTTGTTGAGGGAAGAAGCCATTCCAGCAATTAGCCACCAGGGGCATAAAACTATCATAAGACATCCAAAAGTTCTCAAATCTAAAGATATTTTCTTTTAGGATGGATGTTTTAATCTCAATCACGCAGGGCCAATGGTCAGAGGTCTCCATGACTAAGGAGTGAGAAATTGTGTGAGGGTACCTTAGAGTCCAAGATTAGGAAGAAAAGAACCAATCAAGCCTTACCAAAAAGAGGAGACTGCTGCTTGTTGGTCCAAGTAAATTTTCTCCCATGTAGGGCGATTTCTATAAGCCCCAGAAAACTAATAGCATTATTGAACAGGAGCATATCACCTACATTCTCACCTACTCTGTTTCTATCTTTAGGCTTTCTATACAGGTTGAAATCCCCAACAATTAGCTAGTCAATATCATCTAGCATTTGAATATTCTCAAACCTGTTCATAAAGGTCTCCTTGCCTTCACTATCATAGGGTCCATAAACAGATGTTAAAATCCAAGGATCATTGTTGTGTGTGGAAGAGAACTCAACTAAAATTGCAAAATTATTGTGGAAGACCTCATTACTAGAGAACATAGAGCTTTTTCAGACAACTAGAATACCCCTAGAGGCTCCAATAGAAGGGAGAAAGCAAAACTCATCAAAAGAGCTAGGATAGAACTTCCTAATATAAATAATATCAAAAGTTTCTCTCTTGATTTCCTGAATGCTAATGATGTTTTTAGCATTAATACCTCTAATATTCCAGCAAAGAACCTTCCAAGATCTATTAAGGGGTCTACTATCCATAAAAGCAAAAAAAGAGTGCAGCCCTAGTGCAATTATGCATAACATAAGTACATAGTTTGGTCATAAAGTAAAGAGAGTCTTTACATGGTTCATTAACCTAGCAGAATACCAACAAAAGGACATCTGAAAGTTCAAGATACATAATATCCAAGCTTCTGAAATAAAAGAGAAACAAAAGCAAAAGGATAGGTGAAGCCAAAATGACCCTTTAGCAGTCCTTGCCCCAAGGAGGGGCAGTCTTCACTTGCTTGATGCATCTTCCACATTCTTCTTGCTTGAGTCTTCGTCCTTCTTGGGGGAGCAGGCCCCATAGGGGCTGCTCTACCCTTCTTCTTGCTGAGTGCTCCATCAGTGACCTAGGAGGCATCGAGGTCACATAGAGTGGAGCTAAGCTTCCTGATGGCCTTGTTAGAGAGAGCTGGAGGCTTGGCATTACAACCAAGACAAGCCTTGTCCTTGTAGACTGGGTCCTTGAAGCCATTCTTGCTAATCTTTATCCTGGGGCTCCTCCTAACATCACTTTTAACCAGCACAATACATTTCTTCTTTTTGTTCTTCTTAGTCAGGTTCTCATCATCAATAGGAGGTGCTTCTTTGGGATCAACAACCACATCTTCAGCTATGTTCTCTGACACATTCTGGCCCATCAATAGATTCTCAACTGTGGGATTAGCAAGAACAGTGCAGGAAGGAAAGGTCTTCACAGGACAAGCATCTGGCAGCATGAATCCAATCTTCTGCCCATTGTCAATGCAAGACAACAGAGCATCAGACTGTATATATTCTTTGGCACAACTAAAGTGGGCCAGCGAGATCAAAAGAGCAGTAAAGTAACTAGCCTAGTCACTTGGAATGAGGAACTATGGGATTTTGCTAGAGCTGGTGTTGGGGGCAAATAATTTAGCCCAAGGCCCAGCTGGAGCATCATAGAAACTTGCAGCACTGCTCCTTTCAAAGAAGGGCAAAAAAGCATCATTGGACTAGTCTTGGATCATAACATATCCAACCTGTAGGTTTTGGGGCCCAGCTGTCGCCTCCTGGGCTGCTTCTTCCTCAAGCTGTTGTTGTATCTCATCTTCAGCCATGAGATCATCCTCCTGGATTTCTAAGGGAAGGAAAATTTCTGCAGGTGCATTAAGGGCCGGGATGTCCACCTCAACCACTGGTGGGTCATTCAGGGCATTAGCCAACTCTTCTTGAATAGGGTTTAAAGCCTCCTGATCATACTGCTCATCTTCCTCCTCTTCATTGACTAGATTGAGCAAATCATTGAGCTCAAGAAACATCTCCTAATGGTGAGGTCCAGGGACAACAGGGTCAATTATCATCTCTTGCATATCTAGGAACGACATTGAGGTTGATTTCAGGTGGGTTTTAAGGGTCAACATTGAGGTCCATGTTTGTAATCTCCTGAACATTATCTGGCCATCCTTCCCAAACCGCATCAGCAGGTTGATCAATCTGCCCTCCATTGGCTCCAACAAAAGCACCGCCAAGCCCACTAGGAAATAGATTAGGCCCTCCCTGTTGGTTTTGTAGATTAGCAGGTCTAGGTCCATTCTGACCAAAGCCAAACAGATCAAAAAGGCCCCAGGAGGGAAATCATTAGGCCTAGGGGCAGCATCCTTATCTTGAGAAAGTCCCCCTAACAGTTGTCCCTGCAACACCTCACACTGCACAATCCATGATTCACCTTAGAACCCTTCCCCTTCAGTGAGCACAAGAAACTGCGGGATAGATTCATAATCAACAACACGTGCCCTGACCAGAATTCTTGACAGATGCCTACCATCATCAACCCATGAGATGACTCTACCAAAAGAGTAGATAGTGTTGACTACATACTCATCCTCTCTAAAATCTAGCGGGAAACCCTTCCTCCCCTTATTATGTTCAACAAAAGTAATCGTGACATTGCCAAATTGATAAACACCATGCTAGATCAACCGATCTCTATCAAATGCATTTTTGAATCTAACATAAGCTTGGGCAAGATGAGTTGGTTGCATATCCGTGATGACTACATGCTGATCATTCACCAGGAAATCCAAAACAACATCCCGAATAGCTTGGAATGTTACTTGCTGCTCTGGCATCGAGTGAATGGAGACGATGGCCAAGTCTTGATGTTTGGCACGCGGACGCATCAGCGCCACTCTCTTCATGGGCTTGTGCGCTTGGACGTCAATGCGATGCAGGCCTTCAGGGATGAACGGCGCCAGATTGGCACGGAAGTACGCCATTATCGATCCCTCTTCGTGAAGCTCAAGAGAATGAGATGTTTGTGAACTGAGGTTTTGTTGGTATTTATTAACTTGTCACTTGTTTTAAGTAGTCACCTGTAATATGCCTACATCTCCTAGCATCACTTGTACTAGGTTGTCATCCCTAATGATGGTGCCAGAGATGCTTGTTTGTACTATATAGGATTACTACTAAGATAATACTAAGCAGTTTTTTATTAATTTATGCGACTAGTGTGTGTGTGTGTGTGTATATATATATGAAACAAATCTGCAAGCACACAGATAATTATACCATTGTAGCACTTCACCTGAGAGTATTTCATGTATCGTTATTTATATTTTTACCATAGGGAAGGTCGAGCATGGACATGTATTGATAACTTATATTATTGATGGAGAAGTAAACCATAACCAATGTTCTACTCATAACAGGGGTAAGTCATAGGATAAGATATATGATAAGTATTGACTAATAATAATGATAAATCACTCATAGTACTCCTTTCTATGGCATTAGCATGGTCAGGTAGAATATTAGAGGAATAATTCCTAAGTTATTCTTAATTATAAGTCAAAGCATACTTAATTAGTGCAATTATCCAACTCTTCTTGAATAGGGTTCAGAGCCTCCTGATCAGACTACTCATCTTCCTCCTCTTCATTGACTTGATTGAGCAAATCATTGAGCTCAAGAAACATCTCCTAATGGTGAGGCCCAGGGACAATAGGGTCAATTACCATCTCTTGCATATCTAGAACGACATTGAGGTGGATTTCAGGTGGGTTTTCAAGGTCAACATTGAGGTCCATGTTTGGAATCTCCTAAACCTTATTTGGCCATGATTCCCCAACCGCATCAGCAGGCTGATCAATCTGCCCTCCATTGGCTCCAACAAAAGCATCGCCAAGCCCACCAGGAAACAGATTAGGCCCTCCCTACTGGTTTTGTAGATCAGCAGGTCCAGGTCCATCCTGACCAAAGCCAAATAGATCAAAAGGCCCCCTAGGAGGAAAATCATCAGGCCTAGGGGCAGGATCCTTATCTTGAGAAAGTCTCCCTAACAGCTATCCCTACAACACCTCACACTGCACAGTCCAGGATTCACCTTGGAACCCTTCCCCTTCAGTGAGCACAAGAAACTGCGGGATAGATTCATAATCAACAACATGTGCCCTGACCAGAATTCTTGATAGATGCCTACCATCATCAACCCATGAGATGACTCTACCAAAAGAGTAGATAGTGTTGACTACATACTCATCCTCTCTAAAATCTGGCAGGAAACCCAGCAAAAGCATCCAACACTCTCTATTAAAGTTGATGGCACACCAATTCCTCCCCTTATTATGTTCAACAAAAGCAATCGTGACATTGCCAAATTGATAAGCACCATGCTGCATCAAGCGATCTCTATCAAATGCATTTCTAAATCTAACATAAGCTTGGCCAAGATGAGTTGGTTGCATATCCGTGAAGACTACATGCTGATCATTCACCAAGAAATCTAAAACAACATCCTGAATAGCTTGGAATGTTACATGTTGCTCTGGCATCGGGTGAATGGAGACGATGGCCAAGTCTTGATGTTTGACATGCGGGCGCATCAGCACCACTCTCTCCATGGGCTTGCGCGCTTGGATGTCAATACGATGCAGGCCTTCAGGGATTGTAGGATCTCTAGTTAGCCTAGAGTGGGGGTGAATAGGCCTATTAAAACAAAACTCAAGCAGATGTCAAATCTCACCCGTGGCACTATCGCTCTGACGTCGCAGCACTGCCGGGCTGCACCTGTAGAAAACTTTGAGTCATAGTTCAAGATCAGTGAATGGAAACTTAGATCGGAGAAATTCCTTAGCTTCCTGTAGGTAGGGATTCACAGATCGAGAGCTAGAAGTGTTAGGAACACCACACACAAGTAGATCGACCACAAATCCTAGAAACCACCTCAACAATAATATGAAATGCAAGTGAAGTAAATCAAGTTCAAGGTGACACAATGATTTATCCCATGGTTCAGCTCGCCACTAAGGCTTGTCTAAGTCCACGTTGTTGAGGTTAGACACTAAGGCTTAGAGCTTTCAAACCCTTCCTCATTCTCAAGTCAAGAGACTTAACTCTTGAGATGAGGGGTGAGTTTACTAGGTTCAAGAGTTGGTTACAAACCTCCCGGGCTACCACACAAGTTGGCAAGCTGCATGGGAGACGCTCTAGTTGACTAGAAGCCAAGCTCCAAGAGTAACAAACACAACCGCTGGCCAAAACGTGAACCAAGTGCTCTTTAGAGTTTGAAATCAGTGGATCTGCTCTCTAATTGAGTTTGACATCTTTTTCTCTCAAGGATTGATGGAGAAATCAATGGAGAAGCTTGGAAGCTCAAGGTCACCAATGGAGGAGAGAGAGATGAGCACATTTCTATTTTCTCATGAACTGAACGGTTGGGGAGAGTAGAAGATCCATTAGGGAGGAAGGAAAAGGAATAAATACCCTCTGTCCCCAACGGTCACTTAAGTCGTGGCAATGCCGCTCTACAGCAGTGCCTCTCTCTAGGTGCGGCACTGCCGCACTAGGCAAGATAGTAAGGGTAAGAGTGAAGTGCTGGATGTCTTGGCTATGAAACTAAGGATGTATGTGATACATTGAGCACTTAGTAGTACATATTAGCTTAAGCATTGTGTGCCCCTTTATAGTATGGCTTTTTCTATACTGAAATTCAAAATATAAAAGAATTTAAACCTCCTTTGAGTTTAAAGCCTTCAATATTTATAATTGGGGGCTCCTCCTTTTCGTATAACATCCTCGAATATTGATTCCCTGCTTGTCATCTCGATAAATCTCATTAGTTCTCTAATTGCGTGGTTATCATCACCAAAACGCACAATTAGGGCTTGATTGCACTTTCAATCTCCCCCTTTTTGGTGATTGATGACAACCAAATTAGAGCTTACAAAAGATATGAAATATAACTGAGATTTTTTGAGCCATGGGTGTAGAGACTCCCCTTAATATGTGAATGGAGAGTTGAATTCTCAAATTTGGCATAATAGGCCAAGATTCGCATTTTTGGTGAAAGCGATGGGGCTCCCCCTACATCCATGCTCCTGTGGAGTGCTGCATACTGTATCAAATATATAAACATGATGCAAATGATAGTTCATGCATAACAAAGATTGCTATGACAGCTGGGTGCGGCATTGTCGCTTCTTAGCCGTAGCACTACCGTAGAGTGGCACTACCGGGCTTGGGTGCGGCACTGCCGCACTAGCTGTAATAGCACAGGTTTAATCAAACACCACACAACATGTAATATATAAAATGACAAGCATTCTAGCACAGATATATCACAAGCTACAGCACATAACTAATACATGTCCATATCCATACACATATAGAGTACAAAGGTAGCATTATTACACAAATTAGAGTTTTGAGCTACTCTCAAACTCACAACCTAGCGAAGACTACTTCTCAACAGATAAAACATGAACCTCCTATTGCAGCAACCACTTCATAACATCAAAAAGTTATTGACCCCTCTAATTTTCTCCTCCTTTGGCATAAAGCACCAAAAAGAGAAGAAATGAAGAAATGTCAACGAACCCACTCCTCATCTTCTTGGATGTCATCACAGTTGACGTCCTCACCATTAGCAGCCCCACCACTTGTAGCAACCCCTCACTGCCATCATCATCATCGTCGTCGTCATCGGAGGACACCATCGCCCTCCCTTGGCGATGGGTGGTCGAAGTATGGCGAGTGCGTCTGGTGCTCCTCCTCAAAGATGCTAGGGGCGAACCCAAGGACGTGTGAGGGTCAAGCTCCAGATGCTCCTCTTCTTGCTGCTCCTCCTCCTTAGTATCCTCTAAATCCATGTTAGAGAGACTAGAGAGGTCATCAAACCTCGGTAGTGACTCAACTAGAGGAAGGGGTGGCAGCCCTACACGCTCTTTAGCCTCTCGATTCGCCTCGCGGTTCTCCAATCGTTCCTCATAGGCGGTCCTCGCTACATAGGTACAAGTAGTGAAAATGGTCTTGATCTATTTCACAAACTTTTCCATCTTCTTTCCCTTACGAGACCTAGAGCGAGAGGACTCGAGAATGTTCTCTACTGAAGGAGAGCGTCTCACTGCCTTGCTAGCACCTGAGGCTTGGGTCTTCTCAATCTTGTAGACAAGTGTGGAGGTCATTCTTGTCAAACTTATAACTAATGACCCTTTCAATCATGAACATGAGATAGGGAGCATAGGGCAGCCCCTTTATCCCATCATCCATGGCAGTCTTTAGCTCATGCCACAGGAATCAAGGGACATTGAACCTATCACCTCCAGGGACAAACCTAGCAAGCACATTTCTCACATATCCATTAAGATTTGAAGCTGCTCCATCCTTAGGATTTATAGTGTGCCTGATTAGGTTATTCAAGATGTAGTAGTAGCTTTGCAAGCCACTAACTTTCCCATCGGAGCTTCTCTTATCAATCCACATGTATGCAATGTCTCTGATCTCTGCTCTAGCCTCATTATGGATATAGGTGAATCCACGCTCCTCCTCACCAAAACCAAGGATCCGGCTAAAGGTCACAAAGTCAACACGGTAGTGCCATCCCTCAGTCATCTAGTGTATCTCATCGGTATAGATGTCATAGAATAAGGTAGCATGGAACTGATGTAGCACTTCCTCATTCTAATTATATCTGAAACTCATGAGATCAGAGAGACCAAAGTTCTCATGAGCCCTGATTACTCTATTGAATTCAGGCTCATTCTTCTCATTCATTTCCTCCTAGTCAACATACTACATCTTGACAATTTTTGACTTCCTCGAGTTGAAGATCACATAGGCATAGAAGTTGGAATGAAATTTATTCCAAAATCTGTAGTCAATCCCCAAGTCCTTTGGCTGCTGATATGGGTTGTTCTCATGTGCTTCTATCACCAACTTCTGCTTTCCCGCGTAATTGATCATGGGATGAGCACGTGTATTAGCTTGATATCTTATGATTACCTCCTCTGGATAATCTCTAATGTAGCCTCTATCAAACTCCTCAAGGTGAGGTGGAGTATCTAGGCAAGCACCGGGAGGGATGGTGCGGCCAGCCCTCTCCAAGTTCTCTCCTCCTAGATCAACTGATCCCTTCTCCCCTTGTCTCTAGCATCCCCTCTGCCTATTGTAGTACTGATGCGTGTTGCTGTCCTCCCACTACCACGTCTAGGAGGATCCATGTCACAAGGCTCGACCATCTTTCGCTTCTCCCTCCGGTCACCATCTCCTTCGAAAGCCATCTATGCAAATGAATATAGGTCCAAATAAGAAACTGTATATAAGGGGTATATAAGAACACTTGTAAAACACTCTAAAAAGATGAGATGATTCAAATCTTGAGTTAGGAAAGCACCATGAACCAAACTGGTCAGAAGGGGCGGCACTACCGCACCCTAGGGGCAGCACTACCGCACCTAGTGCTTCACCTCTCCCATGATTCATTTCTTCGCAACTGTTTAGACCATTTCTCAACCATTCTTCTAATCCACAACAATCTCAAAAAGGAGCAGACCTAATAAACACACAGAGTTGTCTACAAGATAGGTAAAGCAGCTATATGTTTAAGATAAAAATAAATCTGGTGCACAAATCCAACTAAAACAGAGAATCATCGATGGAACATCATCTAGATTTGCATAATCATGCAGCTGTGCGTGGCACTACCGCACCCAACATGCAGCACTGCTATGGGTACAGATGATGCTCTACCAATAAATCTATGTTTTGATTCAATTCATCCATCAAACTTGCTTCTACCCTAATCATGCAGCCACTAGAAACCATTTTCTAATCAAAGTAGAACTCCATGACATAGATCGGGATGGATTAGGATTTCACCTTGACTTTCCCATGGATTATGGAGGAAAGGGAGAAAATGGCTTCGCCCAAGAGCCTCAGCAGCTGCTGGTGACGACGAGGAAGGCCAGCAGCCAGCGCGACACCACCAGGGTGCGGCACAGAGGCACGACGACGGCGAGGCGGCACGGATGCGCGAGACAGAGAGAAGGAGAGCGGCGCATCGAGTGAAGGGAGAGAGAGGGAGTTACCCTAGGGTCAGAAAAAGATAAGGGGAAAGATGGGCCCCGTGGTAATTACCGTTGTAGGCCAAATTCCGATTGGAATTCAAAGTGTGGCACTACCGCTTGCCATACGCGGCACAGCCACAGGGCAGGCACGGCACAGCCGCACTGCCCAGAACAACGAGAATTAGCTACTAACTAAATAGCTCTATCTATATAGGATATGGACACATATCCCAAGCACACTATGCTCAGCAACAGATAATCAGTACAAACAATGATCATGATGCACTTGTAGCTTTCGATAAATATTTTGAAGCACAATATTTAAACCTTTGCAATTCTTTTCTCCTATCCATGCTAGTTCATCACTCAAAGGCATGCTATAGTTCAAACCACGTTATGAGAATCAAGTATATTTAGCTCACTACGCAAAGCACAAAACCTTGACTCATCGAGAGGCTTAGTGAAGATATCGGCTAGTTGCTTTTCGGTGCTCACATGGCAAATTTCCATATCTCCTTTGATTTCGTGGTCTCTCAAGAAATGATGTTGGATGTCTATGTGCATAGTTCTTGAGTGGCTTACAGGATTGTTTGCTAGCTTTATCGCACCTTCATTGTCACACAAGAGTGGGATTTTTATAAATCGACATCCAAAATCTTGAAGGGTTTGCCTCATCCAAAGTAGTTGAGCACAACATGCACCGGCTGCAACATACTCGACCTCGGTAGTGGAAAGGACTACATAATTTTGCTTCTTAGAACTCCAAGACACTAGGAACCGTCCAAGGAATTGATATGTCCTTGAAGTGCTTTTTCGATCTACTTTGCAACCAGGCGTAATCAGAATCCAACTACCCAAGTAGATCAAACTTAGAGCCCATAGGATACAACAAGCCAAGGTTAGGAGTGTGTACTAAATATCTTAAGACTCTTTTAACGGGCACTAAGTGACACTCTTTCGGGTTTGCTTGAAATCTAGCACACATGCACACACTAAGCATAATATTGGGTCTAGATGCACACAAATAAAGTAGAGAGCCGATCATGAAATGATATACCTTTGTATTCATGACTTTGCCTTCAACATTGAAATCAAGATGTCCATTGGTTGGCATGGGAATTTTGATAGGCTTGGCATTCACCATGTCAAACTTTTGAGCATATCATGGGTGTACTTCGTTTGGCTAATAAAAGTTCCATTCTTCATTTGCTTGATTCAAAATCCGAGTAAGAACTTCAATTCACCCATCATGGACATCTCAAATCTCTTTATCATGATCCTACTAAAATCCTCACAAAAAGTATGATTAGTACTACCAAATATTATGTCATCGACATATATTTGGCATACAAAGATATCTTTACCAACTTTGTGGGTGAAAAGGGTAGGATCTGCTTTGTCTATTTTAAAGCCTTGTTTAAGTAAGAATTCCTTAAGGCATTCATACCATGCTCTTAGTGCTTGCTTAAGCCCATAGAGCACCTTTTGGAGTTTATAAACATGGTTAGGGAACTTGGGATCTTAAAAACCCGATGGTTGCTCAACATAAACAAGTTCTTGAATAGGACCATTGAGTAATGCACTCTTCACGTTCATTTGATATAGCTTGAAATTATGATGAGCAGCATAGGCTAGAAGCATTCGGATTGCTTCAAGCCTTGCCACTGGTGCATATGTTTCTTCAAAGTCCAAGCCCTCTACTTGAGTGAAACCTCGAGCAACCAACCTTACCTTGTTCCTTGTCACCACGCCATTCTCATCTTGCTTGTTGCGGAAGACCCACTTTGTGCCAATGATGTTGGTATTGGGTCTCTCCACCAAGGTCCACACTTGATTTCTTTCAAAATTGTTGAGTACATCTTGCATGGCCATCACCCAATCGGGATCGCCAAGTGCTTGCTCTACCTTAAGAGGCTCCAAAGAGGAAACAAATGAGTAATATTGACAAAAAATGCTAAGTTAGAGCAAGTTGTTACCCCCTTTCAAAGACTCCCAGGGATATTATCAATGGGATGATCCTGTTGTATTGTTTGCCTTAGTCTTGGATGATCAATGGCCTCTTGTTCATCCTCTAGTTCTTCATCTTCCTCTTGTTCAAAGATGGGTTGTAGGTTTTATCCACAGACAAGAGTCAAATCAGTTGATGTTGGCTGGTCAGGTGCGGTACTGCCATTCTTAGGCATGGCACTACCACGTGCTGGAGTTACAGCAGGTGCCTGCTACTATTCAGCATCAGGTACGTCAGTGGAAATTAGCGCTGCAGCAACCTAAGATGCCTCCACTTCAGTAGCTTCATCTTCTTGTGGTCTAATATCACCAATGGCCAATTGCTTGATCGCTTCACAAGGTGGATCCTCCTTTCCTACAACACTTGAATCAACTTGCTCCACTTGAGAGCCATTAGATTCATCAAATGTCATGTCTACCGCTATTTCAACTCTCCTAGAGGTTTTGTTGAAAACACGATAGGCTTACTCATTTGATCCATAACCAAGAAAAAAACATTCATCAACTTTAGGTGTGAACTTAGAGGTTTTAGGTCTCTTGTTAAGTATGAAACACTTACACGCAAACACTCTAAAGTAAGCACCTTAGGCTTATTACTGGTTAGAAGCTCATATAAAGTTTTCTTCAACTTCTTGTGTATGTAGAGACGGTTGATGGCATGACAAGCGGTGTTGACAGCGTCACACCAAAATAGATCCAATGTCTTGTACAAATCTAGCATTGTCCTTGCCATATCAATGAGTGTCCGGTTCTTCCTCTCTACTACACTATTTTGTTGATGAGGGTATGGACTTGAAAACTCATGCTTGATGTCCTCTTCATCAAGAAACTCCTCAACTTGAGTGTTCTTGAATTCGGTCCCATTGTCGCTTCTCACTTTCTTGATGGGAAGATTGAACTCCTTTTGAGCTCTTCTAACAAATGTCTTTACTTTGTCTTGCACTTAACATTTGTCAAACAGGAAAAATACCCAAGTGAAGCGGGAATAATCATCAATAATAACAATACCACATTTGTTACCCCCGATACTTAGGTAGGCGACCAATCCAAAGAGATCCATGTGTACGAGGTCCAATGGTTGTGTGGTGGTCATGATGCTCTTTGGTGGGTGAGGTACACCAACTTGCTTTCTGGCTTGACAAGCACCACATATCCTATCTTTCTCAAAGTGAACATTTATTAGTCCAAGGATGTATTCATCCTTTTGAAGTTTGGCCAAGTTTCTCATCCCAACATGGGCTAGTCGGCGATGTCAATGCCAACCCATGCTAGATTTTGCCACTAACAAGTCTTAAGCTTAGCTTTACCTTTGCTGGAATCAACTAGGTAAAGCTTGTTCTTTAATCGACCCATAAAGACAATAGAGGAATCCTACCTTCTAAAGACTTTCACACCCTTATCCGTAAAGAGACAATTGGAGCCTATCTCACATAATTGTGAAACGGACAACAAAATGTAACTCAACGAATCAACGTGTAAAACATTTGTAATTGAATGCTCAAGGGTTATAGCAACTTTACCGAGACCAATCACATCCCCCTTAGAATTGTCTTCAAAGACAATATTTTCATTTAAGTTTGTCTTAGGGGAATATGATGAGAACATACTCCTTTCTGCGGTCATATGATTTATACATCCACTATCAAGCACCCAACTTGATCCACCGGAGGAGTATGCCTGCAAAACAAGTTTAGTTCCTTGATTTATGTCCCCAACTTGACTTGAGACCTTGCATGTTAGTCACAAGAAACTTAGGAACCCAAATAGAAGTATTCCTATATATGTTGGTTTCTTTTCCAACATATTTGGCAAACACTTTTTCACTGCTATTGTTCTTCAAAACAAAGCATGATGCCAAGCTTTGTCGAGGTGCATGGATCTTCAGTTGATCGGCATACTTGTTCTTGGTGCCCCACATTGATGCTCTAAGCTTCTTGAAAACCTATTTCTGATGGAACACCTTCTTCATGGGCTTAGTCTGATCAGGAATAGAATTGATAGCCTTCCCATTCTTGCAGGACATGGCACTGCCACCCTTCATCGTATCACTGTCGCTGCGCGACACTAACGCTCTAGGACGTGGCACTGCTGTAGGCTATGCAGGCTGATCTGTACCAATTATGTCTTTCCTCTCAAACTACACACACTCAACCATTCACAATATTTCTTCCATTTGTCTTGGTTCCTTTTGTGTGGCCGAGCCCATGCTTGATTGAGGGGTGTCGCCCTTGCTTGAATTGTGGTCCTTTTGGTTCATTCACTTTCTTGTCACTTGCTTGAGCCTTACCATTTAAGCAGCCCTTGTCAATGATCTCATTGAGTCTAGCAATCTCTTTTCTCATGGCCTCCATGTTTGCAAGGTTAGTGGAGTAAGCATTCAAATCAAGATTATAACATTTTCCACAACCTTGGCTAGTGGAGGGAGTTGAGGTATCCTTTGCCTTAGAAAGATGTGAGTTGCTATCCCAAAGAATGTTATATTGCAGCTCAAGTTCTTTGTGCTTTTTATCTAAGTCACAATACTTTTTCTTGAGAGCAATATTTTCTTTCTTTGTGATAGCATGGTCCCCTTGCTCTTTGGCCAAAGCTTTGCGCAAGGATTCCACCTCACTTCTCTCTAATGTAAGAGCTTCCTTACTAGTAATATAGAGATCCTCTTGTTAGATAGGAGTTTCCTCTCTAGATTCTAGCTCGGCTTGGACACTCTCTAAATCCTCCATTAGCTTAATGATGAATAATTTGATCTTTCCATCCAAATTTTTAGTTACCATGTTTATTTCTTCGTCACTAGATTCATCATCACTAGAGCTATCACTAATATCACTACTAGAGATATCACTAGGAGATGGAGGTGGAGGTTTGGTCTTGGATTTAGATTTTACCTTCTCACCCTTTGTCATAACACAAATGTGAGGGGAGTAGTAGTCATCATCGGACATGTTGTTGAAAAGCCTTGGTGTAGAAGATGGCTTGTGGATAGCTACGGTTGTAACTTTCTCATCTTCCTCACTTGAGCGCTCAATAGTCGAATCCCATTCATGCCCAATGTGAGCTTCTCCCATATATTTCTTGCTATTTCTATGGTCGGCCTTGTCCTCATTCTTATCTTTCTTGTACTTGTTGTCCTTGTTCTCATGTGGGCACTTGGCAATGAAGTGGTTGGTGCTACTACAATTGTAGCATGTCCTTTTCTTCTTGTTTGGAAATTTTCTCTTCACCACCTTGTAGACTTGCTTCTTTAGCCCTTTGTGAAACCTCTTCATAAAGAGAGCAACATCATCAACCTTCTCATATTGATCATCATCATTTTCACTCTCACTTGAGGATGATGTAGTCTCTACTCTTTCTTGAACTTGCTTGGTTGCTTTGGGCTTGCTTGTTGAAGCTTGCTTGTTGATCTTGGACTTGCTAGTAGAGCCTTGCTTGATTGATTTGTTGGCCTTGAGTGCAACATCCTTGATCTTGATGCCTTCTAGCTTTGCTTGCAACTCTCCAAGCTTCTTCCTCTCATTTGCTTCTCCTCTTTGCATGTCAAAGGTCAAAATCCTCCCAAGTATATCATTTGGTGTGAAGTACTCAAACTTCTTCTTGTCTCTAATTAGAGTCACTACGGTCTTATTTCTTGGTGAATAAGCCTCTAACATAATCTTGACAACTTTGTGATCATCTAGCTCATCACAACCATGGCCTCTAATCTTGCCAACCATAGTCATCAATCTATCAAACATCTCTTATGGTCCTTCTCCATCCAAGATAACAAATCGGTTGAGCTTGGACATCATCAAATCAATTATTGCCTTTCTCACTTTATTAACCCCTTCATGTGCAAGGTGCAAAGTATCCCATATTTGCTTGGCAACATCAACACCAATCACTCTATTGTACTCATCACCATCCAAAGCACTAAGTAGCACACTAGTGGCTTGACCGTTGAGGTGAATGATTCTCATTTCTTCCTTTGTTGGATTCTTAGGATCAATCGGTGGCTCAAACTTATTGCAAACAACTTCCCAAATGCTAGGATGAAGACCTATAAGATAGGCTCTCTCAAGTGCTTCCACTTAGCAAAGTTAGTCCCATCGAAATGAGATAACTTGCCCACGGGCACATTGATGAAAGACTTGTGATCATGGTTAGTCATAGACATAGAGGAATAGTTAAAGGATACGGCGGCATATTTGTTATCGTCATCATCCTTGCCCTTTCCTTTCTTGTCCTTCCTTCTATTCTTGATCACTTGATAGTACTCATCATCATCTTCATCTTTGGAACTACTTGATAGCTCACTTGAAGATGCATTGGTTGCTTTTTCTTCTTCTTCTTTCTTCTTCCTTGCTTCTCTTCTCTTTCTTCTTGCTCTCTCTTGAGATTTCTTTCTTCTTTTCTTTGCTTCTTGTCTTCTAACTGCTGCTGCTGCTCCTTCTTCTTCTCTCTAGCTTCTCTTTTGAGATTTCTAGCTTTCTTTCTCTTTATTCTCTCATCTTTGTTGAGAGCTCTTTTGGCATCGGTAGCCTCAAGATGCGGGAACGTGGTGTTGCTTGCTGTCGACACACTTAGTTCGCTGCTATCGGTGTCGTGCAGATCAACCCGCTTCGGATTAACATCTACCGGCTTCATGCCACTAGTTCCTCCTCCAGGCTCCATACCTCACGCGGTGAAGCGTATACGAGGTAACCTGCTATGATACCACTTGTAAGATCTCTGGTTAGCCTAGAGGGTAGTGAATAGGCCTATTAAAACAAAACTTAAGTAGATGTCAAATTTCACCTATGGCACTACCGCTTTGACCACGCAGCATTGCCGGACAAGCGGCACTACCAGGGTAGAACAGCGCCGCTGCACTGTGGACAACTTTGAGTCATAGTTCAAGATCAGTGAATGAAAACATAGATCGGAGAAATTCCTTAGCTTCCTGTAGATAGGGGATTCACAGATCGAGAGCTAGAAGTGGTAGGAACACCACACACAAGTAGATCGACCATAAACCTGTAACACCCTCGGTGTTACACCCTAAATCATTTACTAAAACAAGTCATGAGCATCATGTTTATGTGTTAGTGCATGTGATAAAGTGGATAGATCAATTTCTTGTAACCTAAAATGACTAATAAAAATGTTAAACAAAAGTTGATCCAATAGTTCATGTATATCAAGTAGGGTTTAAAACTATTTTTTATTGAACAAAAATGCTATAGAACATATATGTGGTGCTTAAATAAAGTTTGGAATTTGAACTTTGTAGATGACAGTGAAATACTTGCTATTAAAAATGATATTGTTAACTAATATTTCTACTAGCCTAGAAATTACAAATTGAAATCAAGTTCAGCTCAAAAACTTAGAAAAATTTCTGAGTTCATCAACAACTAGACATTGCTACGTTTAGCAAATTATTATGAGAGATTGGATTAAGGGGTGGTGTAGTTTATAGCTCAATTTGGTAGTCTCATATGCCATCTTGAGTATGGTGAAGATGGTTTAGGTCCAGAAGCAACCGTTTAGATTTTATAGGTGCTTTAAAATTGGTGCACGGCACGGTCTCGGGCTGGTTGGCCGCGTGGGCACGGTCACCATGCTCGGGCACTTAGCGTCACCACGCTGGTTGTCCTATGCGCACACACACTACCGCGCATGGCCGGCCATGGCTGCTTTGGCCTGGCTATGGCCTAGCCACCGTAAGCTCCTGGTGCGTGGAGCAGCTGTTGTTGCTTGCGTAGCCAGGCGGTGCTTTCATCGGCCCCGCCTTGCTGCCGCACTATCGACCCACCCCGCGTCGTGATGCAGCCGCTGCTAGTGTTGTCATCTCGCCGTCATGTTCGTGCCTCCCTCTGCATCTCTACACCACTGACGGCCTAGTGCGATGTTGCCTCTACCGCGCGCACATGGCCGGGCTCGTCGTCGCCTTGTCATTGATGGCACTATGGCGCGTGGGCCACACCGGTCATGAACGCGCGCGCCTGTCTGCTAGAGCCGGCGTGTGGGCCTCCACGATCACGCCTACCGCATCCCACCAAGACGAGGTTGAGCCGAGCCCACTTGCCGCGCTCCGTCTCTCTCTTTCTCTCTTTCTCCCTCTACTGCCGCTGTCGAGCCACGCCATCAATTGGCCACCGAGTGATCACCTCCATTCAATTCAGCACATCCACGACTTCACCATCACATCCTCTCTCTACATGACCCCACCTAGCTTTGAAGCGAGCACAACCTAGCTCCAATTTTGGAGTTTCCCCGCCGTCGTGCCGATAAGGTCGTGTCCGGCCGTGGATGTGGGCAGCCCTCCTACTACCCATCTCGAACCAATTCACCTGCACCACTAGCATCACCTTAACTCCCTCTTCATCCCTGCGCGCCTTAGCCGAACCGCTACCACCTCTCCATTGTTGCTGACGCAACTATGCCGCCGTGGTGCGCCGTCGCACAACTCGGTCGCACGTGGCTAACCCTTCTTCGCCATCCTCCACCCCAACCGTCACCTCCGGCTAGGTCCACGGTAGTCTACTGATGCTCCCTCGCTAGCCAATTAAGTTCTTAGGTGATCTAGATCACCAGGGCAGCTGTGTCGCTGTAGAGGATGGCCGCGCATCACTGTAGCTCGCTCCAGCGCGTCCCGCCGCCCCGCGTTGTTGCTTGGTGTAGGCGGTTGATCTATAGTTAAAGGTTGGCCTAATCGACAGACGGGCCAGCGTGAGCCTCTAGTGGCCGGCACGGTCGCGTCGTGTCATCATCGCCGCGTTGCCGTGCACTGAGCTGTCGGGGGGTGCGCACGGGTGAATTAGGGAAAGGCCCGGGGAGTTAAGTGAGAAGGTTTGAGAGAGGGAGAAATAGCATTAGGACTTAGTTGTAATTTGGGAGAAGTGAGAGGTCTATTTTGCAAAAACGCCAGCACACGCGGGATTTCCCCGTCACGGACCGTCTCGCGCTGCAGGCCGGTCTCGCGTGGGCCACACCACGGGCTGCCACGCGTGTGGGCCACGTGGGAGATTTCATTTTTCTTTTCCTAAGGAATTAGAAATAGTTTTTTAAATTATGAGCTAATCTTTGGTAATTAATATAAAATCATGTAGGTGTTCAAAAATTGTGAAACAAATTTTGTTAGGTTCCTAAAAGTGTGCTCTATCTGTTAGTGTATTTAGTTTATATATGTACATGTTGATACTAGGAGCTATTAAATCATTTGAAAATGTTTAATATTATTAGGTTAAATATTTTAGGAATTTTTGTGGTAAATTGGTGGTAGCTTTAGTCCTAAAATTTTTATGGTAGCTTCATTGTATTATTATGTGCCCACTGTAATTTTTGTAGCCTTAGAATAGACTAAGCATTAGGGTAGTTAAATGCTCTTTGTTTCAGTATACATTAAATCATTAGTAGAAATAAAGATATATCCTTTATTTGTAAAGCTAGGTATTTGTTAGTTGAACCCAACACTTTGCTTGGTAAAGATGATAGTTAGCTTAGTACCATAATCATTAGAGTTAGCTTAGTAGCTTAGTATGCATATTCTTAGTTTAAGAGTTGTTGTTGCCTAAATGCTAAATGTTGCATTATCATCGCATGCATGTAGAGAATGAGTTGGCGGAGATCGTGACCATCGGCGATCGTGAGTTCGAGGAGATCGTCGAGGAGTACGAAAAGGAGATTCTCGTGTAGGAGGAGGTCCCGGAGCCACCATTGACTGACTCAGCTGACACCGCACCTGCCCAAGACAAGCCCCGGGGCATAACCCCTTATTTTTAGATAATCATTGTTTATATATGTTATGTGCATTTACGTTACAAGAATTTTATGGAAACCACATGCATAGATATACCTGTCCTAAGAGTCTTACTAGTATAGGTTCGAGTAGCTGCTATGCTTAGGTTTCGGTAGCGTGAGTAACCTGTTGTTACTCATAATAGGTGATTATTATTACTCTCATAATAAAATGATGAAAGAAAAAATAGAGACATGGTAGGGATATGGTATGGGTATTGGTGGGTGTGACAGGTTGTGTCCCATGGCCAATGGCGCTTAGCTTGGTTACACTATTTTCTCTTTTCGTGTTGATTAAGGATCGTCCGTTACTGTGGATGGCTGTCAGGTCACAGACTTATTATCCTGAGCACATACTTGCTTATGGGAGCGGGAAGGCTCGTTACGCTCTTGTTGTAGGTTCTAGCTCTTTTTGGATCGACTGATTGGAGGCGGGGAAAGGTGGAGGTCTAAGCACCATACTGAGACCGGCTCTCAAGTATGGGGGCTTGGAGTCCAAGTTTGGACGGGGACCTAGACCCTATGACAGGAGTGGAATGGGTTGGTCTTGTTTGCGTCTGGGGTACAAACGTGGTGTGTGTTTCGGGGTACCCAGCTAGGATACATTGGTTCGCGAATCACCGTTTTTGTGAGACGGTATAACTTGGCTATGGTCTAGCACCGTAGTAAGAACTGGAAGATGAAAGATGGTAAAATGATTCTGATTGCTCAACCCTTGCTTGAAAGTAGAACAGGTGCTTACCTAGAATGGTTAGCTAATAAAGTAATCATGACTGCTAATTAAACTTGATCTTAAGGACGTACTTCTAGTAATGTTTTTCACAAACAAAAGAAAACAGTAAACCCATATTGCCTACCATATCCTTGAGAGTCAGGAAACTATTCCCACTAGTCGGGTAAGTCTTGCGAGTACATTATGTACTCAACGTTTATTTTACCCCTATTGCAGGTGCAGCTTGAGGAATAGCTCTTATGTGGAGGATTCTTCTGGTGGGCACAGACAGATCCTTGTATTATTTTCGCTAGATGTTTATTTTCATTCCACTGTTTAATTATCGCACTCTGAACTCTTGTATTGTAATAAACAATTTCTAAGAACTCTTGTTGTATGAAATGGACTAAGTATTGTAAGCTTGTACTTATTATTGGATTCTGGATGTAAAACATGGATTGTTTTGAGTTCTCTCTTGGAGTGTGCTCGACAGAACTATCTGATGTAGCTCACTTTCGAGGTGCTTAGTGTCTAGTGGAAGACGAGCGCCTCCGAAAGCGTGTTATTTTATGTGGTTCTGCCATAAAACCCTAAAAACCACCTCAACAACAATATGAAATGCAAGTAAAGTAAATCAAGCTCAAGGTGACATAATGATTTATCCTGTGGTTCAGCTCGCCACTAAGGCTTGCCTAAGTCTATGTTGTTGAGGTTAGCCACACTAAGGCTTAGGGCTTTCCAACCCTTCCTCGTTTTCAAGTTAAGAGACTTAACTCTTGAGATGAGGGGTGAGTTTACTAGGTTTCAGAGTTGTTTACAAACCTCTCGGGGCTGCCACACAAGTTGGCAAGCTCCACAGATGACGCTCTAGCCAACTAGGAGCCAAGCTCCAAGAGTAACAAACACAACCGCTAGCCAAAATGTGAACCAAATGCTCTTTAGAGTTTGGGAATTGGTGGATCTGCTCTCTAATCGAGTTTGGCACCTTTTTCTCTCAAGGATTGATGGGGAAATCAATGGAGAAGCTTGGGAGCTCAAGGTCACCAATGGAGGAGAGAGAGATGAGCACCTTTCTGTTTTCTCATGAACTGAACGGTTGGGGAGAGTAGAAGAGCCATTGGGGAGGAAGGGGAAAGGTATAGATACACCCTTGTCCCTAACGGTCACTTAAGTCGCGGCAGTGCCATGGCTCAAGTGCGGTAGTGCCGCTCTACGGCAGTGCCTCTCTCCAGGTGCAGCACTATCGCACCAGGCAAGACAGCAAGGGTAAGATGAAGTACTGGCGGTCTTAGCTATGAAACTGAGGATGTATGTGATACATTGAGCACTTGATAGCACATATTAGCTTAAGCATTATGTCCCCCTTTATAGTACAACTTTTCCTATACTCAAGTTTGAAATATAAAAGAATTTAAACCTTCTTTGAGTTCGAAGCCTTCAACATTTGTAATTGGGGGCTCCTCCTTTTTGTATAACATCCTTAAACATAGATTTCCTGCTTGTTATCTCGATAAATTTCATTAGTTCTCTAATTATGCGGTCATCATCACCAAAACCCATAATTAGGGCTTGATTACACTTTCAGGGATGAACGACACCGATTGGCACGGAAGTACGCCATTGTCAATCCCTCTTCGTGAAGCTCAAGAGAATGAGATGTTTGTGATCTAGGATTTTATTGGTATTTATTAACTTATCACTTGTTTTAAGTAGTCACCTGTAATATGCCTACATCTCCTAGCATCACTTGTACTAAGTTGTCATCCCTAATGATGGTACTAGATATGCTTGTTTGTACTACATAGCATTATTACTAGAATAATACTAAGCAGTTCTTTATTAATTTATGTGACTAGGAAGAATAGATATGAATATATATAAAAGGAATGCGCAAGCGCACAGATAATTATACCATTGTAGCACTTCATCCGGGAGTATTTCAAGTATCGTTATTTATATTTTTACCATAGGGAAGGTCTAGCATGGACATGTATTGATAACTTATACTATTGATAGAGAAGTAAACCATAATCAATGTTCTACTCATAACAGGGGTAAGACATAGGATAAGATATATGATAAGTATTGACTAATAATAATGATAAATTACTCAGAGTACTCCTTTCTATGGCATTAGCATGGTCAGGTAGAATATTAGAGGAATAATTCCTAAGTTATTCTTAATTTCAAGTCAAAGCGTACTTGATTAGTGCAATTATACCTAGTAGTCATTGCTAAGATCATCTTCATATCTACACATAAGGGATATTACTAAGGTAAATTAAGAACATAGCTTGTTCTTCCTTCGTAACCGAACCCTACGTGCACCTATATTTGGGTAGTGGACTACAAAGGACTCGACGAGAGTGTCACATCCACCATCTACCACATGACCCAGAGTATAGGATGTATCCATAGGTAAACAATGTATAAGCACCACACTTACACAATGTCGACCACTCACCCATGGTACCTTAAAGTGAGCGCTATACAAACTCATGCATGAACATGATGATAATCTAACTATACTAAGCATATAATCAAAGTAGACGATGAACATTATAACAAAGAATATGAATAAGATGAATACTAATATTGTCATAACAATTGTAACTAACATATAAAAATAATAAAGGTACAAAAGAGAGGGGGTACAAACATTATACCAAACCATGCTCTTGACAAGATCGGGAATCTAAATGAAGCCTGCTTGCCTCCCTCTAGACCTAGCCTAACTAGCTATGCTCTAGAATATGGTGGAGCTCTAAGGATGATTAGGGCTTTTGTCTTCTCAAATAACTTGATGACTGGGGTTATTCCTAGGGGTGGCAGGGGCTGGTATATATAGGCCGGAGCGTCCAACGTGAGTTCTTGGATCAAACCGACTTAAAGGACGACGTAGATGCAACCTAGGAGGCGGTGGAGAACCGACATAGCAACAGGGGGCTGATAGGTGAGTCCTAGGGGTCGCCCGGCCTACAGGTGGGGCCATCCCTACCTGGTAGCCTCTGCCTCAACGTGGAGTCATCTCAAGTCTTCTAGCGTCTTCTGGTGTCCGTTTCGCTGCGAATAAGCGTGATTAAATCTAACATGTAGGTCCACCTTGACGTTTTTTTGAATAAACCCTGCAGAAAATACAGATTCACCAAAACTTATAGAATTTGTTAGTTTAAACCCCTAGACCTTTGTTAGTGATTAAATTTATGCCCTTATGCATGTTATATTAACGGTTTATAATGGTTGTTAACTACCGCTAACAGGTTTTTAGGAGGGGTAGCACAATCTATAGTAGGCGTCGAAAGGCCCTAAAGGTCCCAATGTATAGTACAAGAAGGCCAAGGGACACATGAGAATTTTGAGAAATCCAAGAACCACGGGGGTGTAGAAGGGCCCGCTATCATACACGCGGGGTTAAACCAGTTCAAGTGATCAAAGGATGGACCAAAGTCTTTAGCGAAGTTATCTAGGGGACACCCGTTCACATGCTTCTGCAAATTTTCCCAATTTGCACGGCAAGTGGCTGCAACATGGCCCCACCCAAAACAAAGATTACATTTAATAGGTGCCTTGCATGCATACCTCGGGTGGGATGATGAATGACAGTGCCGGCATAACACGGGAGCCGAAGAAGGTGAATTAATAACACCATGAGAAACACCATTAAGGGATCCCAAATTCAAATCCAAATTCAAGTGACTCTGTTCAGCAGCATGTCGTTGAAGAGTTTGCCCCTGCATCTACTTATCTGAAGAAGAGCTAGAACGAGCCTGAATGGAATGCTTAGGAGGAATAGTGAGTCGATCAAAGACTGATTTGTCGTGAACTCTAGGAGCAGCATTCTGTCGAGCAGGTGGCACCCAAACTGGAACTCTGTTTGCTCTAGTGAGAAGAACAGCTAGCCCCTTGACTAAAAACTGCTTAGCACTAGGAGGAATCATTGTAGGCTTTTTAACTACCTCATCATAAGAAGATTTCTTTGAAACTTCTATCCAGGGGTAAATAGGTAGACCACTAGAAGAAGAACGAGCAGAGGACAAACTAGCTTCATTGAAAAGATGGAAGGAGACCTCAAACTCAACACAAATGAACTTTCTAATCTTATAAACTTCAAAACCAATATCCTTGGAAGACATAAGGAAGAAGAAGACCATGTCTTCAACCAGATTGACAACAAACTGCTCTACAGGTCCACCCAGGATGGCACTCAGGGTGCGAGCAACGAAACTCTCCTCCAGACGAGACCTACATCTGTGCAGGCACAAGCAACGAGAAAACACCAGGGTGCTGCTCACCGGGCGCCATAGGCATCCCAAACTTGTCTAGGATGAACGTAGAGAACTTGTCCCCTGTAGTGGTGGAGGAAAATGGGAGCAAACCAGCAAAAGAAGCCATGGTGACAGGGGGAGGGAGGAGACAGGGGACGGGAGCTCACCGGGAAGGTGGGGGGAAGGGGAGGGAGGGAGCACACCGGCTAGGGGGAGGTCAGGCCGCCGCCGGGGGCGCCCTGGCGAAGGGAGAGGGAACCTAGGGAGGAAGCCTCATTTTTCTCCGTACCTCGAGCCGAGCCATACCTAGGAGTCTTTGGTTATATTATCTTTAGCTCCAGTTGTTTCTGGTTTTCGTTGACCTAAATTTTTACCTGAATTCTTCAACTGATGTTGTAGAATTGCCTAGCGGCCCATATGCCATTTTTGTACTCTTTTCCTCTACTAGCCAGATACAAATATATATAGCCAACACACTGAGCAACACCCTACAGTGAGAAGACAAAATAAGAACATTGTATAACCATCTATGAACTAAATAACTAGAAATCTTAAAGCAATTGTGCGTTGATGATGAACCTGCACTTTTGAAGCTTTTCAAAACCTAAATCATGAAACTAACAGTGACACATATGTGGTAAATTGTTGTTGTCCCCTCAGCCATTTCTTTCATAAGAATTTTCTTACCTGCACGATGAACAATCATAGCATTTCTTTGATGATAAGACAAAAAAATAAAAAAGGTAGTTGAATCTCATTTTAGCTTTTTTTAAAAAAAATGATGCAAGTGAAGCTCTGCAGTTTATTTGCAAACAATAAGGTCAATTTCCAAGCTTCCCGTTTAAATATCCATGGCCACTTCCCACCAGAGCACAATGGTCGCGGACACAAATAATTTATCCCTTGGAGACAGTTTGTGAATTTTTGATACACACATGATTATTCTACACTGGTTCGCAAGCATACAACTGACAGACCAATGTCTGGCAAAATTTGTTGCTCTAACGAAAGGTCACTAGAAAAGAAATCTACATGGCCAAACAAATTCGAGACAAACCTGAAAACAAACATTGCATTTGCTACACAAACATTGCTTGCTCCTGCTAAGAAAAAAAGAAAAACAAATAATTGTTACTAACCCTTAACAACAAAATTAGTTTTGCTCGGATCATTCTATCCCATTTTTTTGCTTTTGTTTGAACCATTAAATTTGTACAAATCTCTTATTTTCCCACTTTTTAAGAGCTACTCATAAGTGCCAGAGCTCCATTTAATGAAGCAGATTGCGCAACTCACTTTGTTGCAAAAGAGTGAAAAGTACAGATGGATCTTACCTGTGTAAGAAATGAAATTCTCATCTTAAAGAAATGAAGAATCACAATCTTTAGTTACCGGGGTGATAAAGCCGACGGGATCCTATTTGAAACCAACAAGCGAACATCTTTGAAAGTGCATCAAAACAATCGAATCGAATCAACAATGAACCAAGTTGCTTTCTAGGAGGAGTCGATAAGCCCTTATTATTCATTGTAGGCTTGTTGTGAGAGGAAAACTATGACCTTAATGAGCGAATCACGGATCCAGATCGTGATAGCCATGCGAGCATGAATGAATGAAACTAACAAGCGAACATGCGAGAAAGTGCATCAAAACAATGAGTAAGGAGAGAGAATGAGAGAATCGATGCGTATGTTTTTAAATGAACCAAGATTTGTTTAATAATTGTAGGAAAAATTAGCTATATAGGAGTAGAGATAAAAATAGAGGAGATATAGACAGAGATAGAAAGGAGGCGAGAGGGAGCAGCTGCTTATTATTCATCGACTAGGGATGAAAGCGGATGCGGATATCACGGATCCAGATTCGGATTCGACACGGATCACCGGATACATATACGATGGATTGACTTCGATTCACGGACGAATAATGAGTATCGAATACGCGGCGGGGCGCATAAACATTACATCTCTATGAGTCCATAATCCATTTAGATTAAGCCGAAAGACTAAAGAGAGGCCAAATAAGATAAAGATCTGAGATACATCATACATCAAACATCATATACGGATCTTGGCAGATCGTAGAAATGATAGTGGCATTGCTTCATGAGCATGAGTCATGGTCATGGATTCAAGATCTACAATCCTTCATATAGGCCATTTTTTCATTTTGAGAAAGTTTGAACAATGTAGTTCAAATTTCACAGTGTGTGACATAGTTTTAGAAAGTCGTATGAGATTTAAGAATTTGTGGGTGTTTGATAAAACTTTCTCAAATGGGGCAGCTATGTAGATCTTGCTGAGATGATCAAAAGAAGAAGGACCGTCGGATGTGAGATTGACCAAGTAATTTGGTCAAAGAGAGAGAATGAGTGAGAGTTAAAGTTTTGAATACCAAGTTTGTTCAACTCATCAAGATCTACAATTATTGTTTTTAATGTGTTTGGACTTTTGATTTTTAAATTTCGATGCTTACAAACTAGTTTTGAACCCTAAATTGTCTCAAATTGAAAAGTTTTGAATACCAAGTTTGTTCAGCTCATCAAGATCTACAATCCTTATATAGGCTATTTTTCATTTGAGAAAGTTTGAGATGGATTCAAGAATTTGTGACTAGTGTTTGATAAAACTTTCTCCAATGGGAAAATGAGCTATGTAACAATTGTATATCTTGCTGAGATGATCAAACTTGGTATTCAGTTTTTTTTCATCTGAGGTCATTTAGGTCTTATTTTGTTTGACCAAGTCAAATTTGGTCAAATTGACTCTAGTATTATGAACTCTAAATGACTTCAAATTGAAAATACTCATCAGATCTACAATTTTGTTTTGGTCAACTTTCATTTGAGATAGTTTGGACAGAAATAGCTCTCAAATGATAGTTTAATTTGTGATTTTAAATTTTGGCGTGTATTATAGACCCTAGATTGTCTCAAAGAGTTTTGAATAAAGATCTAGAGATATACAATCCTTATATAGGCTATTTTTCAGAGAAAGTTTGAACAAAAGATTTCACAAGTGTGACAGAAATCATGAGATTCAAGAACAGAGATAGAAAAATGGAGACAGAGACTGCTGAGAGCACAATGACGAGCGAGGTCAGCGGCAGTGTCTCAGCCTGTGCTTTGCATCAACCAAAGACGTTCTATGCCCATGTGTTGTGACCTAAGTCAAGTTGAAGCTAAATTCTAACAAAAAAATAGTATTTAAAATTTGAAACTATAAGAGAGTGAACAAGCTAAACAATTTGTGATAGCCTTAACATTAGTTGAAGCTCATTTAAAGAAAAAAAATGAAGGGTAACTTGAATTCACAAAGAAGGGGAGGTAGAATGATATTGGTAAGGGCATCCTCAGTAGCAATAGGTCCGTAAATATACCTAGCTGAGGTGAAGGGAAAAGAAAAAAAAACTATTTCACACATCCTCTGTCCTACTCATTAATCTTCTTGTCTCAAATTTCCTCCATTTCTCTGTCAATGCGAAATAGCTTGGCTATTTGCTCATCGCTAGCCAACACTCCCCCTTAATATTCTTCTCTCATCTAGTATTTCGGACTCACCAAGCCATGTGGTTGGCCATTGGACACGAGGGCCTCAAGGCCCAATCAGGAAGTCGAGCCCGTGGAGGATTGGTAGGCGCTAGCCCAGGACGTGTTCAATCTCCTCTTCGATTCTCGATCCAGCCTCCAGGAAGGAGCAATATGTGGACTTGGAAGCAGTATTCTAATCGCGACCAAACCCAACGCGAAAATTTGACTTCGTTTCTTCGAAGTCGTTTTCTCGTTCTCCTGGCGTCGCTACTCTGTTTCTTATTTCTAGACGATTTGGAGTGCGAAATTAGGGGTTTGAATACTGACTAAACCTATCTACTAAAACTTCACATAAAACAGAAGTGTTAAATGTTTGTTCGTAGAGATAGGACAGTGCAAAAGCGCTAAGTTTTTGGTCTGTCTTTTCTGCATACATACTGCTCCGTCCGTGTTCGCTGCAGAGTCATGGCAGTTGCATCAGCCTTGCACTGCACTCCGGTCCGGAAGCAACTGACGTGCGAGGCTGCTGAATTGAGGTGCAAGTGGGCCTGACATTTCCCTCTTCGTCACAAAAGTACGTTAAAATCCAGAAAGTAAAGTTTAGGAACGTCGTATCGAAATGTCATATGAGAGTATTCGGATAGTAATAATAAAACAAATTACAAAAGTCTTTAGTAATCCGCGATACGAATTTATTAAGCCTAATTAAGCCATCATTAGCGCATGTTTACTGTAGCACAACCTTATCAAATCATGGACTAATTAGGATTAAAAATTTTACTTCTCATGTGTCCAAACATCCAAAGCAATAGGGAATGAACTCCAGGGGAGAAACTAAGGCCTTGTTTAGATCACCTCCAAATTAGTTTTTTTTTTACATCAATATTTACGCATGCATGGAGCATTAAATGTAGGTAAAAAAAATAACTAATTGTTTGGTTGTAAAAACAGAGCGGAGCCTAGTTAGTCCATAATCGGACAAAGTTTGTCAAATACAAGCGAATGAACTCAGGGAGAAACTAAACGAGGCTGAATACATCTAGTCCCGTTCATGATCGTACAATCGGCCGTAAAAAGTTTGAAGAACAGGCGCGGTGGCAACATGGAAACTCATTTGGAGGCCTTTCCACTTTATACAAATACATATATGACGAAACAGTCTAATATCAAATATCTGTTCTAATCCTACAGTATTTAAGTAGAAATAATTACACGGCAAATTTCTGTTGCGCTATATCAGCTTATCACATAGAGGTCACATCATGCCATCGTACATGCATTTTGACAGGGTACATGATCACAACAGGCATTCAATGGGACAGAGAAAGGGAACGAAGAGAAGAGAGAAAACGAAGACGATTAGATGGATCATCAGAGCTTATGAGAATAACTACTGGCCGATCGGCTCATGGATCAAAGGAGGGAAGGGAGCTTGCTTGTCAGAAGAGCCAATGGGGCGTCTTCTTGGGCAGCACGCGCTCCTCGATGGTCCGCAGGCTCGGCTTCCACCCCCTGCTGGACAGCTCCCGGCTCAGGAACTCCGGCCGGTGCTCCTCGAACCCGTCCGCCGGCCTCGCCGGCCTCCGCCTCGTCCTCGTCCTCGTCCTCGTCCTCAGGGGACCCCGCCGCGGTCGCCTCTCGCTGCGCCAGCTTCTCGGCGCCAGTCGCCTCCGCCCGGCGGCCGTTCTTCGACGACGACGACAGCTTCCGCCTGAGACCGGGCATCGACCGGGACCGCGCCAGGGACCGCGCCGCCGACAGCGCGCGCCGCGCCTCTTCGGCCGACACCTTGCCACGCGTGGCCGGCAGCAGGACGTACACCCCGCCGGCGCCGAGCACGTGGTCCGCCGGTAGCGGCGCGACGTTGGCCCCGCCGCCCTGCTGCTGCTGCCGGTGCTTGTGGTGGCGGTGCTCCCGCCGCCGGCCCAGCTCCTTGAGCACGCGCGCGTCGACGACGAAGTGGCGCGGGTGGTCCATCATGAGCTCCGCCACGGACACCGGCTCGCTGAGCGCCCGCACGCTCCCGTCCGCCATCACCACCTTCCCGCCGCCTCTCACCGCCGCGGCGCCCGAGACCAGGTTGCCCATTTCGCTCTCTCACCCAGTCCCTGTAGGTCGAGGTCGATCGCGCAGCAGGCAGCAGCGCGGCAGAGCTGAGCCACACGGACAGGTGCGCGAATGGTGCTCCGGGGGCAAAGGGGCGGACGGGTCGGCGGGTATTAAAACGGTTGGCGGGAGCGAAGAATTTCTAGCGATTTCCTTTCCCCCGGTCGCATTCCACTCCACCGCGGCGGCCGGCAGGGGGTTTAGTTGGCGCGGAGCTGATGCGGAGGAGTGGAGGACGGGCTCGGCACGAGATGGCGGGTTCGTTTTGAACTGAACCGCTCCCGCGGTGAGGTCGTTGCCGCGTTGACTCGTCTCCCACACGCACACGGTGCGCACCGCGCGGCACCGTCGCGGCCCTGTGTGTGGCTCCCAGTCCCTCCCACCTCTCACCGACGTCTCCGTTTCCGGCGGCGCGGCACTGTTCTGAACGCATTCAACTCCGCGACAAATCGGTCGCGGGCGTAGACCCTCGACTTCAAACAGGGTTTAAATCTCCGTTGTATCTTTCCAAAATTTTCTCGGCAGATTCATGAGTGTGTACGCGAGGCTGCAGATTTCCGAGCGTAACAGGCGGGGTGACAGAGGCATAGCATAGAGCAGGGGGACACAGAACCTGGAAAGGTGAAGGAAAATTACAGGGGAAATGTAAATAGCTGCCGGATTAGACAGTTTGATGATTAAAGAAAGTGTGCTCGATTATAAGTTAGAATAGTATTTTTTTCTCACACCAGACCAGTCAAACCAGCCAGCAATAAATAATCCACGATTATTTACGACGAAACGAACGGTCGGGCTGGGCTGGATGCAAGCGTACATTTCTGTGTCAGCGACGAAGGTGACGTGCGACCACTTTGCCGTTGGGGCTCCACTCCTCTCTCTTGTTTTCAGCAATTCAGCTCTGGGCTACTCGGCGTCAGTTCCTTATGAAATTGCTTGGAGGAGAATCGAAGTCTCCGTTGTGGCGCTATTGTTGTTTTTTTTATGAGGGAGGATTAGTTGACGGCTAGCATATATAGCATTGTTTGGTGCCTGTCCGCGTTTTGTACCAGACGTGATCTTTGTGTGCGTGCTCTCATGATTTATGTTTTCAATCAATTATCAATTATTAAATTAAACATAGCTGGGCCGACCGACCTAAGATGGTTCTGTAGGCTTAATTTGCTAACATTCTCTTCGTTTGGTTCAGACAACGTTTTGTCATGGTTTCATCAATTCAAAATATGTTCATTCAATCTCCTGTAAATGTTCATGTGTGTGTCCGTTGAATGTATCTAAAAAGGACTTTACTATAGCATGCGCGTGGAGGGTTTGGATTTCCATCGCGCACACCTACTCATACCAGTTTTTAGTCGGAAAAAATAGTAGCTATTCTTCACCGACTCCGGCACCATCGCCTCCGCCGCCGCCGTTGCCCCGCCGCGGCCGCGGAGCTCCGGCGAAACCCTAGCTCGCCTGCGACGCCACCTTCTTCCCCTCCCCCTCATCGCCACCATGGCCGGAGCTCCCTCGCACCAACCTGGCCCTACCGCCCCTGCCGCCGTCGGCTCCCCTAAACCGACCATCGACCATCCCCACCGCCTGGCCTACCTGTCTCCCCCCGGCCAGCCATTCTATAGCCCGCCGGAGTTGGGAGAGATGATAGGGGGAGCTCGCTGGAACCCTAGCAGTGATCTAGGAGGAGGAGGAGCCCTACATGGCGCGGATCAGGCGGCGCCGCCGCCGCATCCGCCATGGCTGCGCGCAGGGGAGGTGGTGGGCACGGGCGCGGGGAGGACGCTGCCGGGAGGAGCTTGCCGGTGAGAGAGAGAGATGGTCGCGTCGCCAGCGCGCGCGCACGTGTGTGTGTGTGAGAGAGAGAGAGAGAGAGGAGAGAGTGCGTGGCTTTCTGAGTGCGGGCGCGAGCGGCTGAGTGCGGGAGGTGGAAGGTGTGCGGACGCCTTGGCTAACGCGTGCGCGCCAGTAATAAATCATTTTTATCTAAAAAATGAACAAAGTAGACCTTCTATCCACGAAAAAGAAATTAAACCCGTTGGATAAATGTTACTCGCTCGCTCACTCCATTGTCACTGGGGTCGTGAGGTCAACCAAACAATGCTGCTGGATGCAGGCCAATACGGGACAAGTTTTGGACTTGTCTGGACAAAATTTAGCGAACGCTGGTCCTGCCGTGATGGCGGGTTCAGGTCTTTTTTTATTTGTGGGCTACAAAGGTCTCAACATTTTCTGATTTGGTTAAACGCGTGTTCCATATCTTTATTATGAGATAATACGAAACTATATATTTCTGACTCCATTGCCGACAGCCTACTACCAGGAAATCAAAGCCGTCCTCGAGCAGCTGATGCAAGCAGCGCCTCGGGAAATTTCGTACTTGTGGACAAAATTTGGCGAACGCAGCCGCGTGACGGTTACTTTTGCCTGCCGTGCCATTGATGCCAAATTGCCATGCTTCTACCTGCAAACATCATTGCCTGCCGCCGAGTACAGTCTTTGGGCGCCAACACATGCTTTGTGTGAACCTCACTCCTGACAAGAGATACATAAAGTCTTCGCTACATTTAAAAGCATCGTATACTTTGCTTGCGAGAAACTTCCTTTCCTATTTAAATCCTTGATTGATGATTCTTTTGATCTACAATAGGTCAATTTGTAATATTCAGTCTCTCACCGAATGATTGCAACTGTGCTTCTCTCTACCAACTTCAGACCCATGCGCGTACTCTCTTTGTATGAATTTTGTATGAGATATAAAGTTACATTAGAAGTTTATGTTTAGTCCTATGGCTAACCAAAATTACTTATGTTTGCACGTACTCTCTTTAGACATATATTATAAAGTTAAACTCTCCATAGAATCCAATTTGTTATATGCAGACTTCCCGTCAAGCTTCTGTATATTTCGTTGTCCGAACAACCATTTAGTAACCATCCTTCGTGTCCAAATTGGGAAGGAACATGGCTAGTACTAGTACTATTCTACAGGATCCATCACCGTCACCTGCAAACCTAAACGGCTAAACATACCTTCCATCTCTGATTTTCTTCTTCTTCTGGGTATTCATCATGGTTTTGTATACCCAAACGGGGGCCGAAGAAAGACACAGGGTGGCGTACGAGTTGAGCCTGGCCAAACAGCTGCCGTAGTGGCGGTCGATGGACATGATGGTTTCCGGCTGATCGGAGAGGGATGTGTACCAACCAAAACCAGGTCCAGGTAGGGAGAAGCTTCGATTGGTCGCGGGAGCCATACCAAAATCCAATCCACGGCTCGCTCGTCTTCTCCGGTCGCTGCTGGACCAGCCGCTGCCGCCTGCCGGTGCCGGGGCTTCTAATCCAAACAAGACCCCGTAGACAATAGACCTGCCGTTGGCCATTCGCTAGTCGGAATGTCGGACCAACCCCAACCCAACGCAATGCTGCAACCCTGCCAATATTTTCCCTTTGATCGGTGTGAAAAGGACAGCTCGCTTCCTGCTCAAGCGATTCCGTTGTGTGTTGCATGCATTGGTTTGGGAGTCAAAGGGGGAGATAACCCTAGGCCTCCTTGGTCGTAAACTATCATAAATTTTCAGCTAGAACAGTATTTTTCTCTCACACTAAACCAGCCAGCAGTAATAATCCACGATCATATACAATCGTTTTAGCCCCAACCGAAGAGGCTGATACAAATCTGATGCAAATTTGATTAATCGTAGTCGTAGAGCGAAAGGCTGCAGAGATTCCTGCGCTGCTTCCAACTATACGAGTACCACGAGAACGAGTTGCTGGAGTCCGTGCGTGTTTTCCTGTTCGTTTGCAGAGTTTTTTTTTTGTGGTGGTGGTGGGGTGGGGCGGTCAAAAAACGTCTATGTTTTCTGTTTGATAACGCCCCGGTACGCACAGCACAACTTTGTTCTCGGAGTGGTTGTGAATGTGGCAATGTGGTTGGGTGGTCCGATGTGCTCCTCGAATGCTCGATCTGAAGTTCTGAACTACTTGGGGATGCTGTTTGGAATGTCCAAGACCAGTTCGCAGATGGAGCTTCAGCTTGAAGCTGTGTTTGTAGGTGCTGGTAAAATGTACGTCTAAAGCTAATAAATTTGCTACGTACGCAGGCGGCCACGAAGACACTCAAAATCCAGTTTTCAAAAGGAAGATGACCGTACACGGTATCCCACCGAGAAAAAAAAAGTAGCAAAACACGCACCGACTCGTAAGCATCATGAGATCAAGACTTGACAAGGGGTGTTTTGCATTGATGGAACAGCGGCCGACACTTCGATTGCAACATTCAGTCATTCACCGAAGCTGCGGGTACTAAAAAGGGTTCGTCAGCATCGGGAAAAATTGTATCCCAATTGACAATTGTAAGCGAGTAGTAACTAGGGGATATGGATGGGAATGGGCTGATCCGCTCCTGATTTTGGATCCAGTCCGTGGCCTCAAAGGCTCATTTTTAGAGGTAAAACACGACTATAGCCTTCTTGGTATATTATTATGGGCAGGATAGGTCGGTCTAAATATTGTTCTACTATCATAAACCGTAAATTATTATGAGATGTAAGATTGAAAAGTATCATGATTACATATTAAGATTATTAGCAATGCTTCAAATAAAATTAGTTTGACAATGAATCATGATATTAGTTTTATTATTTTCATTTCCAAAATATGATATTTCTCGTTCTACTTTCAAACATAGGTGTGCTTACAAGTAATGTCCAGTCGTGCTTATTTGATAAAATATAGAAAACCAGCAAATAAAAAGACATTGTTGTGTGACGATTACATTGACCCATCCTATCCATGAAGCCAATTCCTCGTCAATCTTCTAATTTTGTGACAACCACGCATCCAACGATGCCTGCTTGACATCCTACGCCACCCATAGTCAATGACACCCTAGTAACCCGATCACACTGCCCTACTCTAGCGCTCACCGCCAACGTCCCAAGAATCATCGCCTCACCTAGATGGAACTTATCTTTGTTTAGGGGTGGGCATAAAAGGTGATACCTGAAATACGAACCCGAATTACATGACTGCTATATCGGATAGTAACTTTAGAATTTTAGCTCGGGTAATTCGGGTACTAGGTCTGCGCACTTGATTTACCCATTTTATCCGACATAGTGAGACACTATATTGATGTAGACAAGGCCTGATCTTCCGATAGGTACGATAGCGTCGATTAGTGGAGACTCGACGTTCACGATCTAGGCTTCGAACCAAGACTGATTCGGACCCCCGCAACCGTTACACCACAGCTCCCTTGGTTATCAACCACGCGAACGCGATTGACCTCGCCGAGAAGTCTTTCCTGCAAGCGAATCGAGAACACAAGCAAGAACGGGATGAACGCAATCTGAAATTGCAAATAAATATGAGGCTTGTGATAACGAAAAGGAGTTCAAGTCTTTATTCGAAATGACTAATCGCCATAGGCGAACAAGATCAAGAACTGGGGCCCTGGTTCACAGCAAGCGGCCTTTGCGGCACAGTTGCAGCAAAACGACGTCTGTTTCACGAGGAAATCAAGAACTAAATAAAACCCCAAACCCTAACGAGAGTGATGGAGGTATAATATAGAGTCTTGGGCGTCACCCCCTGGACGCCCCCTAATGGGCCCAAACACGATACACGGTCCAACGGATCAAAAGACGGTATCGCAGCACCCTGGTAGATTCTGGACGCTGACTTATTTCGACGATTTCCGTTGATTTCGAAGGGCTTTTGACATGAGACCACTTGCATTGGTTTCCTTATCTAATTAGTTTTCCATCCATACGTGGATCGTCGAAAACGGAGCCCGGACTCGCCCGTGTGACCAGTTTTATGACAGACTGGTCTTGGAACCCGAGATGGCCTCGAACTTGATTTGGGCCTCCACCTTGGTGACTTGAACTGGATGAGCTTCAAACCTCCTTCTCGGTTAGGACACCCTCGCTGATCTCCTCGTCCTTTATCTCCAAGCATGGTCGTATGCATGGAGCTCATGTCCTCATCATATATGCTATTTAGTATCTGTGATATGATTGTGCTATTTTTTTAATTTCAATTGTGATGTCATTGGACGTCATTGGGACTGTCGACAGAATATCGTCGGCAGTCATCCGAGGGGTATCCCACGAAGGTAGATTGATTGGTAGAGACGCGTGTAATCAAAAACAAGAAGGCAACAGAGACATAAGAGTTAGACAGGTTCGGGCCGTCATCACGATGTAATACCCTACTCCTATGGTCTGTTGGTTTGTATTGGCTATCGTATAATATTGCGTGTGCTTTGAGGGGGTCCCCTACCCACCTTATATAGCCAGGGGGTAGGGTTACAAGTCGGTTAGATCTAGGAAATAACCGGTAAGTAATAATAGATTACAGGAATTACGGGATCGAGCATATCCTAACAGATCTCGTAGCATCTTTGGGATATCGTCCCTGATGTCTTACGGTACACGTCGAGCAGTACCGTGCACCGTAAATCTTCGTCTTGTGGGTCGGACCACCCCTGGCAGCGCAGCCCATGTAGTCTGCCATGGGTATTCGGGGTCGTACCCCCCACAGCTAGTCCCCGAGCGCCTTGTATCCGCTGTGCAACGCCGTCTTGAGCTTATCCGAGCAGGTGTAAATAAAGCCGAGCAGTCAGACTCATAGTTTGACCATCCTAATGAGTCGCCGAGCAGTTGTAGACCGTAACCGACCAGCTTAATTGTCCAGCCGAGCCTGGGCTTACCCAAGTAAGGCTTGCCAGAAGAATATAAGGAGCTCAAGTTCAAAATAAAAAATTTTATCGCTGTGAACCAAGTGTGCCCACTTAGAGTCCGACCATGAGAAAAGGAGATAATCTTCTTCAACTTCGGGAGACACAGAGTCTTCCAATGAACAGATTAAAGAAAAACACACTCACCGTAAGGTGGAGTGTGCCCACTTAGTCCTCGAGCTTGACAGTAGGTGACGTGGTCACGTGGTGCCAGGGTCCAGAAAGTAAAAGAAAGACAGAAGACCAGCCGAACAGGCAACCAGTCCACGGGCTGAGCCCTGAAATGAAAAGCGTACATTCACCGCAAGGTGAAGTGTGCCCACTTAGTCTTCGAGCCTGACAGTAGGTGACATGGTCACATGGTGACAGGATCAAAACAACGGTAACCAAGAAAAAAAAGTCTCCAGTATGGTGAGAAACCAAATCATAATGATGACGTAGTCCCCGAGCCTACTGGAAGATTTTGAAGATATCTTTTAGCAGGGTCAAAGAATTTTTAATGAAAGCTTGCCAACGTCATATGTCATGTACTTCACAAGACCCCGGACGTGCTGTCCAAGATCAGCACCCTAAGCCAAACAGTATGGAGCAACTCGATAGCACACCGATGATACGTAGCAAGATTCGACCACCAAGGGAGTCCCTAGCTTAGCTGGCGACGCTTGCATGGAGAATCCGAATACCGAGGAGTCCCAGCGTAGTTGAGGATGAAGCCCATGCGATGAGCAGTCGAACCAACTAGTCGGCGGCGAAGTGAACGCCGAGCAGGAGTGAGTGTCGAGCAGTCCGACCAGTTGGTTGGCGGTGAAGTCCGTCCGATAGGTGGTCCGACCACCCGGACGATGATCATCTTGTCCAATCCCTGAGCATAAGCTCATTGACCGAACCGCGCCCCTGCGAAACAAATATGTAGAAAGGGTAGTCCATTATGTAAAAATAAAATATATGAACTCCGAAGAAGAATCAGCAATAGTGATGAAATAGAGTATGCAGCTCGGCGATCAGTTGGTGTGAACACTTAGTGTTATTCTAAAAATGTGTTTATATTTAATATAAACCATTCGACTAGTTAGTGTGTAGCTGAGTCTCCAGCCCTAGCTAGCCTGTTAACCATAACGCGGAGCGCGGAGCCCGTGTGCGTGTAGGAAGAGTAGGGCGTCACTAAGGAGCCACTGTCGACCACCCCTAACACAGAGGACAAGCGCTCGTGCACGTGTAGGGAGAAGCCAGAGATATGGCCATCTCTGGGAACATCCGAGCATCAACATGACTGTTCGGAGATTTGTCTTAGGATTAGCTGTATGTCATCTTTAAGATGGTATACATGAAAGAAAAATCGTTTGAAGAACAAACATGGAGAAAATAGCTCGGAGAAACATCATGAAGATATATGAAGGATGGGAAATATTTAGAAAAATATTAAAGTGTGACTTAGCTTTAGACAAAACATCTGGTCGGCGTCGATGAAATTGCCCGGCCCTTGAGCTTTCCGGCCTGTTGTCGTGGCGGCGGTCGCGGTTGTTACAATGCTGTTCTTTTGCGGCGATCATCGATGCAATGCGGCATGTGGTCGGAGCAAGTAGTCCAGGCGGCTCGCTTGATGGTTCGAGCAGCTCACTTAGCGAGTAGCTGAGCGTGTCCGCCTCCTCGGAAGGGTGGAAAAGGAGGTTGGACGGCAGCGATTTCGGCGACAATCTCCGTAGAGCCCTGGGACTCAGAGTCTGGATTTTCCTCTAGGATGGTGTGGAGGGATTCATCGGGACGTTGGCCGATTTGCAGCATATTGACAGTCAATGAGAGCTGGTCGGCGATCGGGTCGGCGAGAGGATAGATGTCTCCAATCTGGTCGGCGAACTTGTCCCTTAGGGCATCCTGATGGATGGTGGCCATATCTCCTGGAGTTTACCGATCGGCTTCCGATAGATCGGAACCGAAAGGTGGTCGGCGCCGAACCAGAGTGGTCAGAGCCGATTCCGTGAGGGAGAGGCAGTCGGCGAGCTTCTGGCTGACCTGATCAATGGATGCGATCAGATCGTCGTTGCCGACCTGCTTCCTCAAGTAGTAGGGCAGCAGGCAGCGAGTTGTTTGTGAAGACAACCTCGGAGGCGGTTCCGAGATCGGATCTGTTGTTGCAGGCGTTGGTGTGGTCGGCGCAGAATTGATCTGCACCGGCTTGAAGATCTCTCCATCTCCGTCAGCATTGATGACCCAAGAGATCGATCCGACCGTAAAGATCTGGTCGGGCTCTGGAGAGGACAAAGAGCTTGAAAAGTATACCATCTTGTTTGTCATGGAAATAGCACGCACACCTCTACCTGGCGCGCCAACTGTCGACAGAATATTGTCGGCAGTCCTCCGAGGGGTATCCCACGAAGGTAGATTGATCGGCAGAGGTGCGTATAATCAAGAACAAGAAGGCAACAGGGACACAAGAGTTATACAGGTTCGGGCCGTCAGCACGACATAATACCCTATTCCTGTGGTCTGTTGGTTTGTATTGGCTATCGTATGATATTACATGTGTTTTGAGGGGGTCCCCTACCCGCCTTGTATAGCCGGGGATAGGGTTACAAGTCGGTTAGATCTAGGAGATAAGCGATAAGTAATAACAGATTACAGGAATCATGCGATCGAGCATATCCTAACAGATCTCGTAGCATCTTCAGGATATCGCCCCTGATGTCTTGCGGTACACGCCGAGCAGTACCGTGCACCGTAAGTCTTCGTCTTGTGGGCTGGACCGCCCCTGGCAGCGCAGCCCATGTAGTCTGCCGTGGGTATCCGGGGTGGTACCCCCAGAGGGACCTACTAATCTATGATGAAGTGCTTGCGTTTTTTGTTCTAAAATGCTTACTAAAAGCTATTATTTTTGTTGGTTAAACTTGCATCTATAGTTCTGTCTCTTATAAATATTTTAATGACTTTGTTAATTTCGAGTAGTTTGGGAATACATGAACCTGAAATTTCATGAACCCAAAATGGCAAGTACTATTTTCTCAAGACAAATTTCAGGCATCAAATTTGGAATTTCTTTATTTAACCCAAACTTTCGGATAACCACCAATAATTAGGGGGTTTAAGCAAACTTTTTTCTAAATTTTTTATTATGACATTACAAATGACAATCTAAAGTAACCCCTTAAATCTATCTTTAAATTATCCACCTATGCTATTATGAAAGGCAATACTCCCTTCGTTTCAAACTATAAGTCGATTTGGTTTTTTTGGTACATAAACTTTGCTATGTATCTAGACATAGATATAACGTATGACTAGATAGATAGCAAAATTTATGTACCGAAAAAATCAAAACGACTTATAATTTAGAACGAAGAGAGTATAAAGCAACCTTCTACCCACCTATACCATATACGAATAATAATATAAAGTGAGCAACTAAATCTAAATTACTGTCTATATCATTATGAAAGATAACCTCAAGTAACCCATAAATTTGACCCCAAAAATACCACCTCTACCATTGTTAAGAACAAGCTGAAATATCCCCTTAAGTTTACTTCATTGTTATAAACATCTGTTGTTATGAAAAAGGTAAATATCCCCTTAGGTATACTTCATTGTTGCCGATAAGCAAGCAGCACACTCAATTTTGGATGCATAGAGGCAATGCGGCATACAGCTAGGTTTGAAATGCCCCAGTTCTTGCTCTGAACCAGTTATGCGGCGCTTAGGCTGTACGATAGTACAACCCTAGAGACCGATCTCCACCCGGCATAGTGGCAAACGGTTACGGGTTACATAAGGAAATTCTGACTGAAAAGTCAAGTATCGGCCTTGCAGCCCAAGGACACAAGTAGCATCAAGATCCTATTACAGTGGTGGTACCGTGGTATCGCTATATATAAGTATATATACAGGCTGCTCCATTGATGTGTATACAATATACAGGTTGCACACACATCTTCCTATCTTGCAAAATACATTTGAAGCAAAACTAATTACAAAAGACAGGGAAAATAACATGGGGAAAAAGCGAAATTGCAGAGCAGCAGCTTCGGCATCATGGACACATGGTTGTGATTAGCGAAACATTTGGTTCGTGGTTCGTGCTATGGCTTCACGATGAGAACGGGGCAGCTCGCATTCCTGAGACAGTAATCACTGACACTTCCGAGGAGAGCCCTGCAAAACGTAAAGCCGACGGCTATCACCGCATGCACAAACATTTCCTACTCCCAAAGACCCAAAAGTAATCACAGCTTTCTAAGCTCGCTGTCCGCAACCGACTGACAGGAATGAACCCTCACGGATTAGTTACAGTGTCGATGCTGTACCTCTTGAAGAAGCCGTAGCCATGGCTCCCCATCACCAGAACGTCGGCACCGAGCTTGTCCGCCATATGGCAGATGACGGCCCTGGCGTCCCCGACCGCGACCTTCACATCGACCTTCATCTCGTGGTCACTCTCATCCACGTCCTGCAGCAAAACCACCACGCGGCCGGGGTTGTGAGATCGGTCTGCCGGTCGACCGCTATCGCTGAACTGAAACGTGAGTGTGATCCGTAGTTTGAGCACCTTGCTGTAGAGCGTGCAGAGCTTCTGCGCCTTCTCCACCACCGCGTCCGCCACCTCCCGGCTGTACCTGTCGATCACGGCGGTCACCTCCTCCGCAAACAGGTAGCCTACAGCGGCTTGCGGCACAGGATTGTCAGTTTCTCGACGACGTGCGGAGAACTAATCAAGCAAAAAAGCCGGCACAGATCTCTATCGCGTGCGGGGAGAAGCAAGGCGTGTGTGCGCGCACGTACCGGAGGCGTCGAGCACGGAGTAGGTGGGCGGCGGCGGGCGGACGTAGAGCAGGATGACCGTGTCCCCGCGCGACGCCGCGGCGAAGGTGCCGAGGCACCACCGCAGCGCCTGCACGCTCTCGTCGCCCTCGTCCACCGCCACCAGGATCCGCCGCCCTGGCTTCGTTGCCGCCGCCGCCGCAGTCTCGCCTCCCAATCCCATGCTTGTCTCACTGCACACGTGTCACGCAACCAAATCGATCTCGGCTCGAGCGGGCAGTCCCTGGTTGGTCACTAGAAGCTGCGACTCGTGGATGGGGGGACGGCCAAGAGATTCCAGGCCGGCTTTTATATTCGGATTCGGAAATGCCGCGCGGGCGGCTCCCGGTTTGCGTAACGGTGGCCCGGTTCCGCGGTATCTTCGGGGGCCCATACGAATCACGGCGCACCCGTAGACGGTGGGGATAGTTCCATAGCGCCGCCAAATGCAAGTAGCCTGGCGCCTGCAGCGGGTTAGATTTGCTGGGGAGGGGCCGTGGTTTTCCTGGCCGCGCCTAGATCTGGATCCTTTGCAGCAGGATAACACCGGATTCCGTGTGTGAGTGAGACGGTCAGATCGTGAGACTCTCCTTTTTTTTTTTGTGATTCAGACCGTGAGAGACTCTCGCTGAGAATAACTCTGTGTCTCTGTCTGTGTGGGTCTTATTTGTTTGTTTAGGGCGCGTTTGGTTGCCGTCTCTATACAGCCTGGGTCGCATCTGGCATGCAGGCCAGGCTCTGGTCATACAGGTATTGGTGTTTGGTTATTTAGGTGTGCAGATACAAGTGCCTGTTTAGTTCCTAAAATTTTACAAAAAAATTTTAAGATTCCTCGTCACATCGGATCTCTGGACACATGCATGAAGCATTAAATATAAATAAAAAATAAAACTAATTACACAGTTTAGACGAAATTCACGAGATGAATCTTTTAAGCCTAATTAGACTATGATTGGACACTAATTACCAAATAACAACGAAAGTATTACGGTAATATTTCCCAAAATAATTCGCCAACTAAACCAAGCCCAAGATACAGGGAGAAACTGTTTGGTTGACCGATAATATGGTGTGGGGACCGCATGGAAGCGTCCCGCCACCGAGCGCTCGCGTGCCGCGGGAGCCTGACTCCGGAGAATCGAGTTCCGATTTCGTTTCCCGGGAGCCTGGCCGCCGGGAGCTGGTTGCATGAGCCGGCCCTGGCCCAAGGTCACATGCAGGCATCCAAACACATGTGTCTTGCATCTCGGCAGCCTGGCCCAGCCATATGCGGCCAACCAAACGCGCCCTTAAAATCCGTGCGTGGCGCTTGGTCGGGCTAGCTGCAGTGTTCTGAATATTTAGTTTCGTTATGCAGGACCCATGGGCCGCAAGAGCGGAGGGTTTACCAATTACGCATGGACCGCATTGTGAGGACTAACGGACAAGCCCAGCCCAGCTTGCTTGAGGCTTTAAGCCTGTTCAAGTTTCAACACAAATGGCGTTGACTTTTACTCCAAAATTTCAGGCGAGGAAAAACTTGTCTCTGAGAAGACTAAAATTATTAAATTAAGCACTGAACTATAGCATTGCTGCCTTTTATTTTATTAATGTATAGTTCTATATAAAATTACAAGAACACGGACTCTCTAATCTCAATTCGAGAGGCCGCAACAGGCAATGGAAATTAACGCAATTAATCACCATCGTGCTGCCCAATCAAGCGCCACGTTCGCAAACGAGCTCACCACGCAGGGTTGTCACGGCCGCCCGGCTGGCCGCCATGATCAACAACGACAGTAGTGCTCTGCACGTAATGAGCGCAAACCATATGCACGCGTAACACAAACCCGCCACAAACCTACAACTCCACGAACAAATCCACTAGCGACGCACGGCGACTCCGAGCTTCTGTAGTTCTGTTCCTAACGACGCCGTACACCCACACCCCCGTCCAGCCAGCAGCCAATGTCGACGACTCCTCGCGCTCGCGGCCGGTCGTCCCACCGCCGCGCCCGGTGCAGGTGCTTAGGCGGCAACAAAGGGGAACGCAGCACGCCGTGCTGCTCCTTCAACCCGCTGAGGTCCCTCTTCCGCTGCCCCGGCCGAGACCGTAGCCGTAGCCGCAGCCGCAGCAAGCATGGGCAGCGGACACCGTCGAAGGTCCGTGATGCGCTGACGATGGCCGCCGGAGCGCAGCAGCAAACCCAGGAGGAGGAGCCTTCTTTCTTCGTGTACGCCATGCCGAACCATAGCGGCTTCGGCGCCACCGACGAGCACAAGAAGAAGAAGAAGCACCGGAAACCGCGCATGCCGTCCTTCGGCCCGTGCTTCCACAGGAAGAAGAAGGAGCGGAGGCAGGCCAAAGCCGCGGCCACGGTGAGCGCCCCGCGGCGCCTGGCGCTCACGCCTGCTGTGTCGCTGCTGACACATCCGCCTGGCTCCCCTGCGTCGGAGAAAGTGCAGGTGCAGGCCGCGACGACCCCTTCTGTGACGCAGCCACCTTCTCCTACGCCTACGGAGGACGGCAGCACCACCGTCAACTCGCCAGCGCCGACAGGACGACAACCGGCCACGGCGAGGTCGGTCAAGCACTCGACGGACTCGACGCGGTCACCTTTCGCGCCGCAGATGCAGCAGCAGCAGCCGAAGCAGGTGGAGGGGCTGGAGATCGTCGAGGTGGCGACGGGCGAGCGGCTGTCGACGCACGAATTGGGCCTCATCGAGATGGTGGGCAGCTCAACTGACAACTCCGCAGAGTCCTCCGTGAAGTCATCGCTAGACTACGTCAACGAGCCACCACTGCCAGCCAAGCGGACGGTGGTGGAGCGGGAAGCTGCGGCGGTGCCGGTGAAGATTAAGGAGGTTCCGCCGAAGCTGTGGCTCAACGGCAAATCGGCCGAGTCCCGAGCACGGGAACGGTTCTCCGAGCCTCTTGTGGCTGCGGCGGCCGAGGAACTGTGGACGCACGACGTCGCGTGCAGCCACGTGCACGCCGTCATGCTCGCCGAAACGGTAAGATGTTCGAGCTTATAACGTTGGTTGACGTGGAATTCATCTTTCTGCACCTGTTCGCATGATCGTTTACGTGCCTTATAAGTCGGCTGATGCTGTTTTGTTATGAGAAAAAAAAATACTGTATTATGACTGATAAGCATAGCTGATACGTTCAAGCGAACAGGTGCTGAATACTAGCCTCGTCTCTCGTAAGTGTACCTTGCGAAGTTGCCATGTGTGTTCAAATAGGTAAATAGCTCACCACTCTCGTTAACTTAATTTTTTGGTTAAACTGATTAGTGCATTCAATTCAATATGTTATTTAAAGCCAAATATTAGTGAACTGTCCATCTCTTATCATCAACTTTATCTTTTGGGTTAAACCGGTTAGTGTATGAAATTCAATTGTCAAAACCAAAGATTTAGAGTTCTAATTCTGACTAGCATAATAAAAAAAAAGCTCGGACTACGAAGAGATAGCATGTGTCTCTCAAGCATTCGCATTAAGGTAGATGACTCCTCACATGGTCCGAGAAAACCCCCAAACCTCATATCCCGCCCGCACACAGGGGCCCGTTACCCTGTGAGTGGGCCGGTGTCACAAACCTATATTTAAAAGTTGTACATGTATCCCCCGTTGTTGCACATGTTATCCTTCTATGTTGCATATGACTGAACCAATGAAGTACTATGCAACATGCATAAACAATTCTTGAAACATGATAAAATATCATCTGCAACATTTTATACAACTTGTCATATTTCCTCTTCTAACTTTGAACACAATAAGAGCCAGGACAACAAGACATCAAATAACAACATTCACGACATCTAAAAATTTGATAGACTTTTTTCTCAAAAATCTGTCGGCAAATAAATAGCAACAACTATAGTTTAGAACGGGTGGAGTATCACGCAAACTAAGCAGACATCTAAATGCGAATTTGAATTCAAATTGTTTCAAACTACCTGTCTTGTATCTGTATTCGGAGAAGATTTCTAATCCATATTCATATTCAAACTCAAATATGTGTCCGAATCGAACCATATTAGCCCGCTTCAATCAACCTTCAACGTCTATATACTGAAATTTCTTGGCAGCCCTTGTCGTCAATAGGTCATAGCCTCCCGTAGTCGCGTGGTCAGCCTCTGTGGAGTGTCCCCAGCACAATCGCCAAAAGCCCAAAAGCCACCAAGCCACCACCTACGCCGCCGCGCCGCCGCATCAAACAACGGCGGGACGACGCCTATGGCATTCACCTCCCAATCCCTAATCTTCCGAGCGCCCGCCTCGCCTCCTTGTGCTCGCATAGCCCCTTCGGTCGGTCGCGTCACCTTCCGGGACCACCGCGCCGCCTTCCCGCCCGTCCCGGCGGCCTCCACCTCGATGGCGTCCTCGGAGGGCGAAGATAAGAGGGAAGCCAAGCTTTGGGGCGGGCGGTTCGAGGAGGGCGTCACCGACGCCGTGGAGCGCTTCACGGAGTCCATATCCTACGACTGGCAGCTCTACAAGTACGACATCATGGGCAGCAAGGCCCACGCCTCCATGCTCGCCGGCCAGGTATCTCCTGACGCTCTTTGGCGGTCGGTGTCGTCTAGGTGTTCGACCAATTAGATGTCCCGTCAGGTCCAGGGCTCCGTCGAACGTTTTGGGGGTCTTTGGTCTGGGTGGGTTAACCCGCTACTAACCACCTTGCTCGCCATGTGTTCGAGAAAATGCCAGCTTTTTTGTTGTGCTCCTTTGCTATGCTCTTGCTGGGATCCCTAGGTGTTCAAATCTGTTAGCTTTCTGTTAGGTGGCACTGAGGAAGTTTAATCTGCTACCCTCAAGGTTTTACCAGAAATGTTGTTCTTTGTATTTTGGTCAAATGCTGAATCAAATCGACTGTCTTAATGCTTAAGCTATATGTTACTTAAAACTAATTATCACAATCTTTGAGTTGGGTTTCTGAATAATTTGCAATGCAGGGTTTGATAACAGCTACTGATAGGGATATCATCTTAGAGGGGCTTGATCAGATAGAGAAGCTGATCCAAGAAGGCAAATTTGAGTGGAGGAAGGACCGGGAGGACGTGCATATGAACATTGAAGCAGCTCTGATTGAGAGGGTTGGTGAGCCAGCCAAGAAGTTGCATACCGCTAGGAGCCGCAATGACCAAATTGTGACAGATCTAAGGCTATGGTGCCGTGATGCTATTGACAAGATTTTGATTCGTATCAAGCAGTTTCAGGTTTGCTCCTGAATTTCCTTTGTGATGCTCATGAAGTCCTGCCACTATCATGTTCACATTTCTTTTCCATCTCTCACTTATTGCTGGTGTGGCACTCTTTTGTTTTCTGCTCAATTAACACATGGCCACTCCAACAATTAAGAAAATCTTGCTCGTTGAAGATTCAAAGATTCCTTTCTATTAATCTTTTATTCTGTAATGTCAATCTAGGGTAGGAATTTCTGAGAGAACTTCTGATTAACCTTCCTGCTTCTTGATCTAGAACTGATGCAAAAGAATAGTTTAATTGTTTTCAAGTAAAGACTTAAAGAAAAGCTGTTTTGAGTACCTGATGGCTGATGTTGTGTATTCTCATGACTGCACTAGTGATTCCAGTCTTTCATGCTAATACATTTTTTTTTCTATTTCCCTATATATATGAAGAAGCTGTTCACTTCTAATATTAGCGTACCTCTTATCGTTTCAGGTGTCTCTGGTTATTTTGGCTTCAAAATATGTTGACTTAATAGTCCCGGGTTATACTCATCTGCAAAGGGCACAACCTGTTCTGCTGCCACATCTTCTCTTATCATATGTTGAACAGGTGATTTAAATCTTCTTGGCTTTCTTAACAACGCAACATTGGAAATTTATTATCCATTTTAGTGTTGAATGTGTGCCACGTCTACTTGATGATTATTCCCCAATTTGCACTTTGTGGTTATGGTGCAAACAAGTACTTAAATCACATCTCTCTATATATAGTGACCAAATTAGTGCACCCCTATCTAAGAAAGATATATGTTTAATGTTTAATGTTTAATGCTTGTGTGGTATATCAGCTCTGTTGCTTTTTTTATGGTGAAACTGAAAAAATGTGAAGAATTTTTGTGCAGAAAAGAGAACATTCTGTGTTCAAACTGTCAGTTTGGTATGTTGACATCTCCAATGCAACAAAAAAAAAAGTTCAATTATGTTCATAAATGATTTTACACGATTTCAAGTCCTCCCATTGGTGCAGTCCAGATCATACATACACCTACGCAAAGTTCTTAACTTCGGAGTTTGGAATATAAATAAACTGGGCCATAATTAGGTGCTTTATCTTCTACAATCTTTGAGCTGCTGAATGCCTGAACCACTAGCTCTGTTCACCATTTTAGCCTGACCTGTAACGAAGCATTAAAGTCACATTTCTAACAGTTTATTTATTCTGTAAAAAGGGTTTTAATGGTAGCCCAGATGACCTGTAATGAAGCATTAAGGTCACATTTCTAACAGTTTGTTTATTCTGTAAAAGGGTTTATTTATTGCTTGTGTCCCCGTGAAAGGGTTTTAATGGTAGCCCAGATGATTTATGGCAATCTTTTCGAATAAACCATGTTACTCACGACTGACTGACCTTATTCTGATGTACACTATGTGCAGTTGGAGCGTGATGCTGGTCGGCTGGTCAACTGCAGGGAGCGAGTGAATTTCTGCCCTCTTGGTGCTTGTGCTTTGGCTGGAACTGGACTTCCCATTGATAGGTTCCAAACTGCTAAAGATTTGAAATTTACGGCTCCAATGAAGAATAGGTAACTTCTTGATTTCTTTCAATAATATCATTTCAAGGCTGCAAGTGTTGTAGCTTACTTTCTGTGCTATAACACTTTCTTGAACTGTGATCAAGCTAGAATTGTTTTATGAAATTGAGTACCTAAACGCTAAAACTTTAGTACTCTAGTTAGTTAGTTACTCGGCATCTGCTGCAATGAGTATCTATCTTGACATGCAAGCACACATGGAATCTGTTAGATACTCAATTTTATATTTCCAAGCACTTTGATTTGGTCGTGCCAAAGGAATGTATGAAAAATGCAAGCCTTATTACCTGGTCATATTTCTTCTGTAAAGAAATACTATACAGTATGAGAATTGTTTATTGACTACTTTGTACTGTATATAGCCATTATATTCTTGTGAGTTGTGATTGTCTGCCAATTAAATAGAACTGTCAGTCATGCCCTCAGTTACTCACCAGTCAGGCTAGAGCTCAGAGAATGCCATATCTTTCAATTTTACTCTTTCAGTTAGTCCTTCCTCACTTAAGCTCGAAGTTTTTTCCCATCTACAGCATTGATGCAGTATCAGACCGTGACTTTGTACTAGAGTTTCTTGCTGCCAATTCAATTGCTGCTGTTCATCTTTCGCGAATTGGTGAAGAATGGGTTCTTTGGGCGTCAGAGGAATTTGGGTTCCTGACACCAAGTGACAAAGTTTCAACAGGAAGCAGCATTATGCCCCAGAAGAAAAATCCGGATCCAATGGAGCTTGTTCGTGGGAAATCTGCTAGGGTTGTTGGAGACCTCATGACTGTTCTAACCCTCTGTAAAGGCCTTCCACAGGCCTACAACCGTGACCTTCAGGTGAGCCTAATTCTCATAATGATATCCACTCTTAAATGAGTGCGTATTCTGAAGTTTTCGTTCTGAGCAGGAAGACAAGGAACCCTTGTTTGATAGTGTGAAAGCTGTATTAGGAATGCTTGAAGTATGCACGGAGTTTGCTCAAAATATCTCTTTTAATTCGAAAAGAATACAAAGTTCCCTTCCAACTGGTTATCTGGATGCAACGACGCTGGCGGATTATCTTGTGAAGAAGGTAAACTCTGTTCTCTCATCACTGTTATCTTGACATAGTTGCACGTAGCAGTTAGACATCAACTTTGAAACATGGTGATAGGCTGATATCAAAGGGACGCAAACTAACAGTACTGTAGTTTTATTGGTGCTATGCTGTTTATTTTAGTTGGATGGGGGGTTATATTAGCTTAACCTTTCTTTTTTCGGCCCTTCACAGGGAGTTCCTTTCAGAACTTCTCACGAGATAGTTGGAAGGTCTGTTGCTCTATGCGTCTACAAGCAGTGTCAGCTAGCTGAGCTTGAATTGGATGACCTAAAATCTGTCCATCCTGTATTTGAGGGCGACGTCTATGAATACCTGGGGGTTGAAAACGCTGTAAACAAGTTCATATCCTTTGGCTCTACTGGTTCAGAACAAGTAAAGAAGCAGCTTGAGGATTGGCGCATCCAGCTCGGGATCAGCTCATAAGGGTTTGGCATGGTCCAAGAAATAAGCTCGCAAATTAGTGCATGCGATTTTTGGAGGTGTATGTGGACGTCGTGAACTTTTTTTTTTTCTGTCTATCGGTTCGTTGTTCATACATTTTGAAAACTGGAATGAGTGATGCAAACATGTTGGATACCTTGAGTTGAGTCCCTTATCATTCCAATGCGTTTTGTTTTCATCTGTTTGACAACTCCCTTTTTCATACCAAAAAAGGGATATCAGCCCTGCGACTGTAACCTGCTCATGTGTCGCAAACTCAATACCCGAAATTGGAACTGTTCGGCGGTATCCATGGAGTAACTTCACTTGAATCAGGCAGAGTAATAGTAGTGACAACAGTTTACTTGAATCAGGCAGAATAATAGTAGTCACAACAGTTTTCTCCTCTGAAAAGACATAACTTTTATGTTTGATGATGAAAGGTGATTTTGAAGTGTATTTGGATCAGAATGAACGAACAATCTACGGTGCGTACGGCTGTATTGCGTTATATTGCCTATATCGACAAACAATTCTTCGAAGTGATTAAACTGCACAGTCTGTGTTGGAAGCTGCGAACGAGGCCAACGCACGGATTTCGGCAGATGTCAAAGAACCATGAAGGCGCCGCGCACGTTCCAGAAGAGTGCCACGTAAACACCCCGCGGGTACGTGTCGGCGAAGCATGCGTACGTGTCTTCCAGTTCTTCCCCAGCAGACCAAGAACCAGTAGGACGTCGATCTGTGTTATGTACGGACGGACTGGCGCTGGCCCGGGTCACCGCTCACCAAACTTCGCCCTTCTCTCTCTGCATCGCCTAGCTGCCCTTTGCATTCGTGCTTTGTCTTCCTGGGCTCTGCTGCAGCGGTAGCTCCTAGCTCGGATATCTTCAAGAGAGACAAGAGGGGAGCCGAAGAGCAGAGCAGTGGAAGATGAGTAGCGGCGTGGAGACGCAGGCGCGGGCGTTCGCGGACAAGGTGCGCGGCGGCCTGGAGAAGCAGAACTGGATGCTGGACCTCGGCCACCCGTTCCTCAACCGCATCGCCGAGAGCTTCGTCAAGGCCGCGGGGGTAAGCACACGCCGCACCCTGCTGGCCTCTGCTGCTCTCTTTTCCTTACCAAACAACACTAGTCGGTCGGTTCCACTGCTTCTGATCCCGTGTATTTCCGCAGATCGGCGCAGTGCAGGCGGTCGCGAGGGAATCATACTTCATGGCAATCGAAGGTAACAAAACCTTCTTTGTGGTGGCGTGGGGCTGCTGCTCGTAGTCGTAGAGCAAGCTGTTCGACTACTTCGCTCTGTTTGTGTCCCTTGTTGAGTTTTTTTGTGCGGTGTGTTGCTGTGGCTGACTGCAGGCGAGGGAGGATCTGTGTCCGGCGCCACCGGCTCAAAGAAACGTTCGTTCCCGGAGCTCAATGGTAACGTCTCTGATTTTTCAGCCGATTATTACTTTGCTGTTTACCCGTGTAACCTTGTGTGATGTAAACAAGCGAGCGTTAATCTCTTGTGTTGGCGATTTTTGGCAGGGACGAAGAGTAGTAGCAAGTCGGCAGAGGCCATGGTACGCCTTCTACTACAGAATCAACCCAGTTCTTGTTCAGGCCGGCCGTGCCTTGCTGTAATTGTTGTTTGTGATTTTGTTCTTCATTTTCATGACAGGTGAAAAGCGTGAGCAAAGAGTCGTTACAGTGGGGTAACACATTCTACACTCCTGCTACACCCTGTGTTACAGAATTACAGCATGGGCAATCGAACTAATGAACATTTACTACCTGCTGCTTGATCTGATCTGATTATCTGAACGTGTCTGGTGCAGGGCTCGCGGCTGGGGTGCACTCTGGCCTGACCTACGGCCTCGCGGAGGTGCGCGGGACGCACGACTGGAGGAACAGCGCCGTGGCCGGCGCCATCACGGGCGCCGCGGTCGCGCTCACGTCGGAGCACGCGTCGCACGAGCAGGTCGTGCAGTGCGCCATCACTGGCGCCGCGCTCTCCACGGCCGCCAACGTGCTCTCTGGCATACTCTGAGCCGAGCCGCCGGGAGCCGCAGCCGTGCTGTTGTGGCGCTCGATTTCCGAGGATTGGCGGCTACTTCTGTCACGGTTGTCGCCAATCGTTTGGTCGTCACCCTCGTATGCCGCCACTGTTATGCTTCGCTAGCCCCATGTACCACTGGGGACGTTGTATTCATGCTTTCAACTACTACCAGTAGTATCGTGCATTTGAACTTCAGGTCCCGTTCGTTTGGGGGATTTTGGATGAATCTGGAGGAATTTGAATGAATCTGGAGGAATTTATGAGAGTAAAACACTGTTTCGGATGAAAAAAGAAGCGGATCAAGCCGGGTTTAAGGGTACGCGAACGGGACCTCAGTTACAAATTATGCCCTAAGTAACGTTAGCCGTATAACGGGGCATCACTGGACGAGCGGATAGGGCCGGCTGAGCCCGGAGCCCCCCCCCACCCCCCACGCTTTTTTTCTCTCGTCGCGTTGCTCTCTCTTCCTCTCTGGTTGCTGCCTGCATGAGCGGATAGGCCTGGCTGAGCCCGGAGCGCTCTAGTCATCGTTGCTCCCTTTTCTTTTGGCCCTCTCACGATCCACTCCTAGGTTCACAAACGTCGCCTTATGCTCATAGTTCTCCCTGTGCATGCTCGGCGAGCAAATCCCCCATCGCCCCCTTTTCCTGCTCGTCGCGGCCATAGGACGGTAATCTTGGTGAGCTATCCCGGTGGCCCTCCAACTAGCCAACCACGCTACCTTCGCGTAAGCCTTGCTTCCCTCCATCTCTTGCACGAGTTTGCCAGGGTGGATCTCTATCGGCACATCGTCGCCGCTAGTGCCGTCTTCGACATGCTGGTGGTATGCGCGGCCAGCCCCACACCGAGCTTCTATTCGTTTAAGCAACAAGTAGATGTTCAAATGTTGTAAGAGTATGTTTTGAGCGTTTCAGATGTTTCAGAGGTATATTGCAAGTGTTTCATATGCATGTTACAAAAGTAGATTAGGATGTTTTATATGTTGCAATGGTTGTACAAGCATGTTGCAAGCATCTGTTTCAAATCTTTCATCTGTTTTTCAAACATGTTATAAGTGTGTTTTATCTGGATGTTGCATATGCTTTACTCATACGTTACAAGTGTTTTTATTTGGATGTTGCATATGTTTTTCAATGGCTCTTCAAGTATTTTCATGTGTTTTCACTAGTGTTTCATCTATCTTCACATGTAAGTTGTAAATATTTTATCAAGATGTTTCAAAAACTGATCGGGTGTTGCTGTTGGGGACCTACCTGCCACAGCAGGTGTACAAGCCAGGGAAGTAGAGGGGGCACGAGCGGTCTCCGTGTGGGGTCAGGAGACGCGGGCAAAGTTCGGGTCTGCGTGTGGGATCGGGACACACGGGCAAAGTTCGGGTCTCCGTGTGGGGGTAGGAGACGCGTGCAAAGTTCGAACGACGAGGGCCCCTGTAACACCCTAGGTGTTTAGGCTTCCACTAAATTGCATGTCATTTCATAACCATGTGCATTATCTATGTCATCATGTCATTATCACTGAAACATACATACGCAACATTTTAAATTGTATGTGTTTCATGCTTGATTGCTTAGAATGGTAGTAGAGAAACATGTGAATGTAACATGAAACTCTCATACTTGGAAACATGGCAATATGGTAGTAATGTGACAAGTATAGGATAACAACAAGGTCATGCAACATGTGAAACGTTGTATTGAAACATATGTATGAATTGCTTGTTTTACTTTCTTTATCACATGTGATCAGTAGAAGTGGTATAACAACTTTGTAAAGTGGTTGATCATGGTCTAATACACCTTAACTACACTTAGGTTACTTGTTGGGACATTGTTCATGTAGATCAAAATGACCAAAATGCCCTCAAGTGCAAGTTTGACTTGAATTGACCTTGGAGTGTCATCATTTGACTGATTCAAAAGTCCAACCTAGAGACTTTGCATGGCTGTGCACTCTTTACAAAAGTTGTAGCTAATTTATCAAGGAACAAAAGTTGTTTTATGACCAACTCATGAAAATGGCTAGAACATGCTCAAACATGGCCCACAAGTCCGAAGTACATGCTGATTTCATACTTAGCAAATTTTTCTAAGTCCTAAAGTGAAGTACAGTTTCGTGTACCCATGTTTGGAGCCGTGTATCTCCCTAACCGAGCCAAACTAGCTTGAGCTCCAGTGGAAAGAATTGTAGTTCACGTATAGATGAGCAACTTTGTTAACTATGGCATAGTCTAGATCGCCACAGATTAGGAAATAATCATTGTCAAAGTATCGCTGTCAGGCTTAGAAGGGAACACTGAATCGAAGCTACAGTGATCAAATTTCAGAATTCAGCCGACGCGTGGGTGACACTCGTCGCCGACTTCTTTGTCGCGTTACGCCCTTGCGGCGCCTCTCCTCAGCGTCGCGGTGTGTCTGAAGAACCACCCCAGCGCTTTGTCCGGCCTTTTCGCCCGTCCCATTTCAGATTTCCTCGCCTCCCCGCTGCGACAAGAACCGAGCCGCAAATCGTCGCCATTGCTGCCGCACCTTCGCCTCCGCCTAGCTTCCACGCCGTTGCGAAAATGCGTTGCTCCGTTCACCTAGAGCTTCGTCGTGATCCCCTTTACCATCTCCACCTCACCGTCGGGTCGATCGTGCATTGGTGAGGCGATTCGCCGTTCTCCCCACCGCATGACCATGGCGGGAGCTCGCCGGAGTTGGCGCTCCCGCGCGCCGGCTGTCCTCGCGTCGTCCCATCCCTCCTCCGCCTCGCCGCGCTAGGTCATAGGAACACCACCGAAGCTTGTAGAGTCACCGTTAGGGGCTGTGTCGCCGTTAGTTCGTTGGAGCCGGCCGTGCCGTGGCTGTGCGCCGCCGTGTCAGTCGCCGACCCCTCTAGCCACTACCCTAGCATCGATTGAGGTCACCACTAGATGCGCATGATCATGGCGAACGTCGTAGCATAGATGGTCTCATGGGAGGAGCCACCGTGCGTGAACTACGCCACCGTCCGCCTCCTTTCCCTGTTTCCCTCATTGGCCTTGTGGGCCCTCCCTGTCACCGCCGAGGTCGAGGCGGGAGCCCAGCGTGGGCCGTGTCAGATTGGGCGCGCCAGCATATGTGACTCATGGGCCGCCGTTCCTTGGGCTGGCCCGAGTATGGCGAGTTTTGTTTCAGTATTTTGCTTTTTGCTTTATTATTTCTGTAATTGTGTTGTTATTCAAAAATATGTAGCTCCTAGTATATAGATCCAAATGATGTGGTTCTAATTTTGTTGAGTTCCTGGGCATGTCTAGTATTTAACAAAAATATTATATGAGCACATGTTTTAGAAATTTTTGATGATTTAAATAGGACTTTGAAATGTGTTTTTAGATGCATGCAAACTTGTTTGAATTTTATCTTGAGTTCTTGTGGTCCAAAAATTATGAAATTTTGTGGGCAGTCTATTATTGCTTGTTAGAAGCACTGGTTAAAATTTCAAAGCTAGTGCATGTGTAGTTTTTAAGTTATAGAATTTCCTTTTATTAATGGGTGGATCTTGTGTGAATTTTCATAATTTTTCTATAGATCCAGTGAAGGTGAAATTTGATGAGTGCTATTCTTATGCTAGAATGATGCTAGGAAAAATGGGAAATCTGTTGCTTGACACTTTTTAATAAGGTTTCCTAATTATGCTAGAAATAGACATGTCATATGTTATTTTAGATACAGCAAGTTATGTTTGCCCAATGGCTTTGAAATTTTTATGGTAGTCTATGTGCAGCATGAGATAGCTACTGTAATTTTTGTAGATTTTTATAAATAGTTTTACTATATATTGCTTAAATCACCTAATTAACTAAATAAATTAGAAAAGGATATTAAATAAATTATTTAGAAGTTGGCACTATACTTTCTAATGTTTCTTGGGTATGAAAAACAAGTTGGTAAACTTGGATTGATCAAATTATGCTTTTGCATCATCATTAAATAATTAAGTTAGCAGCCCTGCCATTGCGGGACAGATTCTAGGTTTACTGGAATTTGATTTGGTTAACTTAAGAATCATGCCTTGATGTTTACAAATGAATTGTAGAGAATTTCATGAGCTTTCCAGAATGTCCTCTTGCAAGTCATTTGGATTTATAGAACTCTGGTTATGATTGAATTAAGTGACTACTTGTTTGCAAATGAAGCTTTAACTGTAATTTTAAGTATGTATTTACTAGTTCTAAGTTTGTGGTAATGTTCCTAGGTGTTAGGCCTTTAACTGAAGATGAGCATCTTTATCTTAGGTTATGCAAGTTAGGTAAGTTGCTCTTGTTATTTAAGTTAAGTTGGATATATGCTTAAAGTGATTTGAATAGAGCTAATTACTCGGTAAACGAGTGTCCAAAGTGATGCTTTCGTAAACACTCTTTGTGATTCATTCATCATGAGCATCATGTCATTCCTTATGCATCCATGATATTTATCTTTTGCATCGGCATGCAATAGGTGTACCGGAAGGAGTAACCCTGCTGGAATTCGAGGAATCGAAGCGAGCAGCAGAAATGCCACCGGAGATTCAGGAGGAGCGACCTTCAGAGAAGTGCGACGAGGTCGCCGTTGAGTGCCGGACCACCGTCCTTTCAACTTTGTGAAAGGCAAGCCCGGAGCATATTAAGCCTCCTAATTTTCGAAATGCGATTCTGATGATTATTGTTACATATATATATTGTTGCATTAAGTTTAGGTGTTGGATGCAAACAATTGTTTGCATTGGTTACCCAATCCTTGTCCGGATATTGTTACCCAGAATCCTATATAGCTCGAGGCTCGAGTAGTGCTTAGCCACCGCTTAAACGCGGTAGAAGTCGGGTGATTTCTGTCACTGCGAGATATAGGAAGATACAATGGCACGGTTGGCTATATTTGCTATCGTGGAAAAGAACCAATCTTAATTTGAAATGAAGACCGGACGGAGGCTTGCCGGTTTGCAAAGTGACTCCGTCTCGTGTCGCTTAAGGACCTGATTCTTGGAGCCTTTCTGTTCATGTTGAACGCATGCCTCTCTCTTAGTTGGCCGTGTCCGATGACCGACCATGGCCGAGTAGCTCACCTCGGGCGGGAGTCGATAAGTATAAAGTGCGCCTCGGAAGGAGTCGAGGCGTGAGTCCAAGGCAGGTGATTTAAAAGTCCCGATCGTCTGGCGGAAGGGTAATCCACGAGAAGTCTTGGCGTTGATCGAACCATGAATTTGGTTCCTGAGATGTTCCAAAGGTGACCCATGGCTACCCTTGCAAAGTATGCCAGGGTGAGAGTTAGGAATACCCCCTCAGCTGAGTTGTAATTCGATTCGAATCGCCGTCTCTCCAATGTAGATATACTTAATACTTAATGGTTCAGAAATGATGATATGATGATGACAGCCTTATTATACCTGCTATGGTTAATATTGTTTGCTCATAATAAGTGAGTGCTCTAGTACAGGTGCTAATCTAGTGGACAGGTAACTAATGATAAGTTTAATGCTAAGTTTAAATTGGTTACTATAATCATAAGCTCTTTTATGCAACTGTGTCAAGCTAGCCCACCTGAAAAGCCTTGCATGATCCTTGGTGTCTTTTATTTCTGATTTTTGTCGGGTAAGTCTAGCTGAGTACCTTCTCGTACTCGTGGTTTATTTTCCACACATTGCGAGATGACCGGTTCTTCTTTGGTTGTTGCAAGTACTGCCTTCTCCCTGCTGGGGATGAAGACTAGACCGTTGGGCGCGGTCTCTACTAGTTCTCGTACCTGATAATGCTTTTGTGGGACATGACTCTGATCCTAGCAATGTATTTGAAACTATGAAGTTATGTACTAAACTATGTTGCTTCCGCGCATTTAAACTTGGTTTGTAATATTTATTTGAACTCTGATGGATGTAATCCGAATGCTACTTGTGAAATGTTGTAACAGATGATGTGTTGTGTTGAATCAGTACGGTCTTGGTTTGTATGTCGAGAGTTGGTTGAAATCCTTCGTGATTTCCGGACTACCGGGATTATGGGAGCTTAAGTACAGGAATTTGATCGCCGGTGATTGTTTTTGTACTTACGTTCTTATGATTTGGTCGGATTCACATTACGGTGGCATCGAGCAAGATTTGACACTAAACACGTCATTTGTGTATTTTAAACAAAAGTATTGTGAAAATCCTAAATTAAACACTAAGTATTGTCAGTGGTCATATCCCTTATGCCCAAATAAGGACTCTTAGGTGGCTTATTAAAGTACTAACTTGGGGGTTCCTGCTTGTTTCTGTTTCGTCGTCCATACGGCGTGCTATTGTATAGATGCCATCCGCTTGGGTGGTAATGTATGGATCAAAATACCTCTACGCTCTGGTAAGTGGGAGTTGTGAGAGCATGACCGTCCAACCGTCGGTCTAGGGGAGAGTAGTTGTGGTTGCTCGCATACTTACATGTTCAATCATGTATCTATGAGAGTACTTAAATGTGGGTATCTCTGACGGGTAGCTGTGATACTAGAGTATATGCATCGGGGGATGTATGTATGAAAGTATTTAGTTTACTGCTTGCTTTTATGCATTTTGGGAAATTACTGGGCTGAAATGAAATTTTCTGCAGGTACACTAACAACATATCGTTGTAGATCGACTAGCTACCGTATCTGAGAGAGAACGTATGTATGCCACCGTATATATTTCGCTAGCCTTTTAAATTTTTCTAGGATTGTGAGGACGTACGGATCGTGCATGCATCATGTTCAAGCATACATGGCATTTCTTGCATTACTCCCTCCTTTAAAATATGATTGCCCCGACTAATTAAATTTCATATCCCTTAAATGATTCTCCCCTTACGTTGTAACTTTTGCTTACAGATGATGCGCAGACGAAGCTCACTTTGCCGCCATAAGTCCGGCTTGAGGCGGGAGCCTCGTCACCGTTTAGCTCCTCGTGAGCCCTGGCCCCGAGCCTACCGAGGAGGAAAGGTGAGGATAGAGCTAGCTCGGGTGATTGTTGAGAGGAATGCGGCTCAAGACCGCTTGGAGCAAGTAACGCAGAAAGGGACCAAGAGACCCTTGAGGTTCAGAGGTTGACAGTTGCTCACCAAGAGCTGTGTGAACGCATGTTGATTCACGTGATGAACCAACGGAATGAAGCCTGCATGAGGAGAATGTGTTGAGAGCCTTGACAGTGTAGAGCTAGAGCAGCAAGTGGCGATTCTTTGAGGAGTACAATGACAATCTCCATGAGGAGGTTCACCTGTTACACAATCAACTTCACCCTCTCCTGCCACCTGAGGATGAGGATGAGATGGGTTCTGGTGTCATCATGGCTAAAGGTGATGATGACATGGAGGTCAATGGACCTGAGGACATTCCACCTGATGAGGAGGAAGATGAGGAGTTAGAGCCTGCTAGTGATGAAGATGGAGGAGAGATCTTCGACACTGACTCCGAGGACGATGCGTAGTTTAGCTTACTACTTAGCTAATGCGCCAGAGTTAGTATTTTGTTGATCCTCAAGCATGAACGAGTAGCTTTGTAATAAGTTAATCGTTGGGATGTAATATCGAACCATAAGTTATCTTTGGATGTAAGTTTGGAACCATTATGGCTTAGATGTAACCTATCGAACGTATTATGCTCCACGTATGTGAGCCTTTGATAAATTTCGTCTTTGCGGTATATGGATCTCGTTGTTGGTTAAGTTCATCGCATTTATGTGTCCATTGACACGCTTGATGAGTTGTGTGGTTGTGATGAATGATTGTGCCTTTGTTGATTATATAAATGCATTCCCTCCAATGGACTCAGTTTGGGCATAATTATACGATTCATCTACAAAAATTTCCACATCGTCAGTGCTCATTGGCTATACATTTTGCAGATGGCTCATAACCTTCGTCGCGGTCGTGGCATGGGAAATGAGGAACAACCACCTCGCCACGCCACACCAAATGTGAGCTAATGCGAGACAGGTTGTGGAAAGTCAGTAGCATGTTAAGCTGAGGCTATCGTCGGATGGCTAACCGTGAGGATCGTCATGTCCGCCAAGGACCCGAGCCAACAGTCAACAATGACTTTAAGGACTTCATGGATACAAAGCCTCCTATCTTTCGTGAGGCAGAAGAACCATTACAGGCTGATGAATGGTTGAGCACGATAGAGCAAAGGTTTGGATTGCTCCGTTTGACTGAAGGTATGAAGGCCACATATGCAGGACACCAGCTCCAAGGCCCTGCAGGCATCTGGTGGACACATCACAAGACCACCTTCCCTACAAACGTCGAGATAGTTTGGGGTCAGTTTCAGGCAGCTTTCAGAGGACACTTTATCCCTCCTGGTCTCATGGCCATTAAGCATACTGAGTTTATGAAGCTCACCCAAGGCAACAAGAGTCTCAATGAGTACCTCCAGGCATTCAACAACCTGGCAAGGTATGCTCCCAAGTTCGTCGATACTGACGCTAAGAGAATAGCTAGCTTCAAGAGGGGACTTTCCCCTAAACTGATGAAGTCTATGGACAACTACAAGTATGTCACCTTCAATGAGTTTATCAGTGACACTCTGACTCAGGAGAACAATGATAAGATATATGCCGCTTCAAGAACATAAAAGAAACTTTGAGGCGAGGTGCTTCTCGGTCTAAGGCACCAATGGTATCCAAGACCCAGATCACCGTCCACCCAATGCTAATGTAAGTCTTGCCCACCTCGTAAGAAGAATCAAGCTAAAACTGGTTTTGCAAGGTACACAATTTCCTTGCCAAAGAATACCTACGGACAGGGCAGCTCCAATGTCCCACCGACTAACAGCCGTGTTGGGCTGTAACAACTTGACTGGTCATTGGGCAAATAGATGTCCCCATCCTCCCAAGAATGCTCAAGAAACGTCCGTCGGGGCGTGTTCACTACACTCTTGTGGAGGAAATTCCTCTTTGGTGAAATGGTCACCGTTGGTAAGTTTCTTATTAATGATCACCCTGCAGTTGTGCTCTTTGATTCGGGTGCTTCACATTCCTTTGTGAGTTCTACTTTTGCATCTAAGCGTAAGATGAATGTGATTACAATTGTCAAGGGTGGTTATTGTATTAGTGCTGCTGGGAATAATATCATGACTAACCAAGTAGTAAAAGATGTAAAGCTTGAAATTGGGGATCGAGAGTTCCTTACGGATCTTGTAGTTCTACCGGGGGTAGAAATTGATATAATCCTAAGAATGAAGTGGATGAGTGGGAATGGAGTGTTGATCGACACGTCAACCCGTGTGGTAATGTTGAGGGATCCTGTGGATAAGAAGAGTTTTCTAGTGCAGTTACCTCGTGATATCTCTATTCACAATACAGCCAATGCTACCCTAGCCAAAGCCATTGAGGATCTATCCGTTGTCTGTGAGTTTCCAGATGTCTTCCCTGATGACTTGCCTGGATTATCTCCGGACCGTGATGTAGAATTCAAGATAGAACTCATTCCGGGTATGGCTCCTATTTCTCGAAGGCCCTATAGAATGCCGTCTAATGAGTTGGCTGAACTAAAGAGTCAGTTGAATGAGCTATTGAAGAAAGGTTTGATTCAGCCTAGTTCTTCTCCTTGGGGTTGTCCGGCTATCTTTGTGAAGAAGAAGGACGAATCTTTGCGCGCATGTCGCCGATTATCGCCCCTAAATGTCTGTTACCATCAAGAACAAATACCCTCTTCCTCGCATCGATATTCATTTGATCAGCTCTCCAAAGCTAAGGTATTCTCCAAGATCGATTTGAGGTCCGGTTACCATCAGATCAAAATTCGTCCCGAAGATATACCTAAGACATGACTTTCTCTACTCGTTATGGCTTGTTCGAGTACCTTGTCATGTCTTTTGGGTTGACAAATGCTCCTAAGCACACTTTATGTACTGATGAATTTCGTATTCATGCGTAATTGGATAAGTTTGTCGTCGTGTTCATTGATGATATCCTTGTATATTCTCGAGAATGAAGAAGAGCATCTTTGAACATCTAAGAATTGTTTTAACTTTCGGTTGCGTGGCAACCGACTTTATGCTAAGTTCAAGCAAGTGTGAATACGGTTGAACAAGATACCTTTTCTAGGTCATGTATTATCCGGTGATGGAATTTGATTGACCCTACTAAGGTGCAAGAAGTCCTTGAGTGGAAGGCACCTACTACGATTCTGAAGTTCAAGTTTCTTGGGATTGGTGGCTATTATCGTCGCTTTATCCCGGATTTCTCAAAAATCTCCAAGCCCATGACTCGACTCTCTGCAAAAAGATGAGAAGTTTGTGTGGACTTGAAGTGTGAAGAGGCTTTCCACACTTTGCGGACCTTGCTAACCTCTGCTCCTCAGTATTACAACAACGACATCGAAAAGCCTTTTGATGTCTATTGTGATGCATGTGGCACCGGTTTGGGGTGTGTTCTTATATAGGAAGGCCGAGTAATTGCTTATGCTTGGCGCCCGACTTCGAAAAGCATGAAGTCAACTATCCTACCCATGACTTAGAGCTAGCCGCAGATTGTTCATGCCTCGAAGATTTGGAGACATTACTTCTTTGGGTAATGTGTGCAACATCTTCTTGACCATAAAAGCCTCAAGTACATCTTTACTCAACCCAAGTTGAACATGCGTCAACGGCATTTGGTTAGAATTGATCAAGGACTACAACCTTCAAGTGCACTACCATCCTGGTAAGGCAAATGTGGTTGCTGATGCCTTAAGCAGAAAGGCCCATTGCAATTCCTTGGTTAGTGAAGACTTTCATCTGTCACACCTCCTTCATCCTGTAGTACTCCACAATATCACTGTGGATTGCTCTCTTAGAAGTTGAATTATCGAACTCCAGAAGACTGATGTGGGTGTGTTTCACATCAAGCGAAAAATGAAAGAGAAAGAGACCAAGCACTTTAGGGTCGATGACAAAGGAATTCTCTGGTTTAATGATAGACTTGTGGTACCCAAAGATAAAGAACTTAGAAACCAAATTATGGCTGAAGCCCATTCTTCTAAGTTGTCCATCCATCCTGGTAGTAGTAAAATGTATCAAGATCTCAAGCTGTATTATTGGTGGACCAAGATGAAGAAAGAAATCGCAGCCTTACGTGGCAAGGTGTGATAAGCATTGCTGAGAGTCAAGGCTATTCACATAAGGCCGGATTATTGCAGCCACTCTCTATTCTCGGGTCGGAAGTGGGAAGAAATTAGTATGGATTTTATTGTTGGATTACCCACTACCAAAAAGGGTTGTGATTCCATCTGGGTAATCGTAGATCGTCTAACTAAATCCGCTCACTTTATTCCGGTCAAGTCTACCTATCACCCGCACAATTATGCTGAGATTTATTTTCAACAAGTGGTACGTCTCCATGGCGTACCCAAATCCATTGTTTCGATAGAGGACCGCAATTCACGGCTCGCTTTTGGGAGTGCTTACATCGAGAATCTTGGCACTCATCTAATCCATGATTACGCCTATCATCCGCAAACATCGTGAGACGGTGGCGTGTTAATCAAATTCTTGAAGACATGCTTAGAGCTTGTCTTATCTCTTGCAAAGGCTCTTGGGAAGGCTGGTTACCTCTCGCTGAATTCTCTTATAACAACAGTTATCAAGAGAGTATCAAAATGGCTCCTTTTAAAGCTCTTTACTTACCGCAAGTGTAGAACTCCTTTGAGCTGGGTGGAACCGGGGAAAGAAGGTTCTATGGTATTGACTTTGTAAAAGAAGTCAAGAGCAAGTCCGAACTATCTGAGAAGAATATGACTGCCGACAAAGCTAGACAAAAGAGCTATGCTGACAAGAGAAGGAAACCTATTGAGTTTAAAGTAGGTGATCATGTTTATCTGAAGGTATCCCCTATGAAAGGAGTCAAGCGTTTTGGAATTAAAAGGAAGCTTGAGCCTCGATATGTTGGACCCTACCGCATTATCGAGAAAAGTGGAAAAGTAGCCTATAAACTCGATCTACCCCGTGAGATGGGAGTTATATTCCCGGTATTCTATGTGTCCCAGCTGAAGAAGTGTCTTCGTATTCCCGAGGAAAGAATAGCAACAAGGAAAGTCAACTTGAAATCTGATCTTTCTTATGAGGAAAAGCCCGTGCAAGTTCTGGATACTCAAGAAAGAGTGACTCGTACTCGAGTGGTTAAATTATACAAGGTAGTTTGGAGTAATCATAGTGAACGGGATACTACCTGGGAGCGGGAAGATTATTTAAAGGAAAATCATCCAACTTTCTATACTAAATGGTACGCTTTCCAAATCTCGGGACGAGATTTTTCTAAGGGGGAGGGCTGTAACACCCTAGGTGTTTAGGCTTCCACTAAATTGCATGTCATTTCATAACCATGTGCATTATCTATGTCATCATGTCATTATCACTGAAACATACATACGCAACATTTTAAATTGTATGTATTTCATGCTTGATTGCTTAGAATGGTAGTAGGGAAACATGTGAATGTAACATGAAACTCTCATACTTGGAAACATGGCAATATGGTAGTAATGTGACAAGTATAGGATAACAACAAGGTCATGCAACATGTGAAACGTTGTATTGAAACATATGTATGAATTGCTTGTTTTACTTTCTTTATCACATGTGATCAGTAGAAGTGGTATAACAACTTTGTAAAGTGGTTGATCATGGTCTAATACACCTTAACTACACTTAGGTTACTTGTTGGGACATTGTTCATGTAGATCAAAATGACCAAAATGCCCTCAAGTGCAAGTTTGACTTGAATTGACCTTGGAGTGTCATCGTTTGACTGATTCAAAAGTCTAACCTAGAGACTTTGCATGGCTGTGCACTCTTTACAAAAGTTGTAGCTAATTTATCAAGGAACAAAAGTTGTTTTATGACCAACTCATGAAAATGGCTAGAACATGCTCAAACATGGCCCACAAGTCCGAAGTACATGCTGATTTCATACTTAGCAAATTTTTCTAAGTCCTAAAGTGAAGTACAGTTTCGTGTACCCATGTTTGGAGCCGTGTATCTCCCTAACCGAGCCAAACTAGCTTGAGCTCCAGTGGAAAGAATTGTAGTTCACGTATAGATGAGCAACTTTGTTAACTATGGCATAGTCTAGATCGCCACAGATTAGGAAATAATCATTGTCAAAGTATCGCTGTCAGGCTTAGAAGGGAACACTGAATCGAAGCTACAATGATCAAATTTCAGAATTCAGCCGACGCATGGGTGACACTCGTCGCCGACCTGCTGTCGCGTTGGCCACGCGCCGTGCGCCTCCTGGCGTCGCAGCCGTGTCTGAAGCCACCCCGCGCGCCTGTCCGACGCACTCGCCCGTCCCATTTCGTATTTCCTCGCCTCCCACCGCGCGCAGCAACCGAGCCGCAGCCGTCCGCCATTGCCAGCCGCACCTTCGCCTCCGCCTAGCTTCCACGCCGTTGCGAAAATGCGTTGCTCCGTTCACCTAGAGCTTCGTCGTGATCCCCTTTACCATCTCCACCTCACCGTCGGGTCGATCGTGCATTGGTAAGGGCGTATTCGCCGTTCTCCCCACCGCAGCCATGGCGGGAGCTCGCCGGAGTTGGCGCTCCACGCGGCCAGCTGTCCTCGCGTCGTCCCATCCCCTCCTCTGCCTCGCGCTAGGTCATAGGAACACCACCGAAGCTTGTAGAGTCACCGTTAGGGGCTGTGTCGCCGTTAGTTCGCTGGAGCCGGCCGTGCCGTGGCTGTGCGCCGCCGTGTCAGTCGCTGACCCCTCTAGCCACTACCCTAGCACCGATTGAGGTCACCACTAGATGCGCATGATCATGGCGAACGTCGTAGCATAGATGGTCTCGCTGGAGGAGCCACCGGCGGTGAACTACGCCACCGTCCGCTCCTTTCCCCTGTTTCCCTCGCTGACGCGCGGGCCCTCCCTGTCAGCCGCCGAGGCTGAGGCGGGAGCCCAGCGTGGGCCGCGTCGCATTGGGCCGCGCCAGCGCGTGACTCGTGGGCCGCCGTTCCTTGGGCTGGCCCGAGTATGGCCGAGTTTTGTTTCGTATTTTGCTTTGCTTTATTATTTCACAGAATTGTGTTGTTATTCAAAAATATGTAGCTCCTAGTATATAGATCCAAATGATGTGGTTCTAATTTTGTTGAGTTCCTGGGCATGTCTAGTATTTAACAAAAATATTATATGAGCACATGTTTTAGAAATTTTTGATGATTTAAATAGGACTTTGAAATGTGTTTTTAGATGCATGCAAACTTGTTTGAATTTTATCTTGAGTTCCTGTGGTCCAAAAATTATGAAATTTTGTGGGCAGTCTATTATTGCTTGTTAGAAGCACTGGTTAAAATTTCAGAGCTAGTGCATGTGTAGTTTTTAAGTTATAGAATTTCCTTTTATTAATGGGTGGATCTTGTGTGAATTTTCATAATTTTTCTATAGATCCAGTGAAGGTGAAATTTGATGAGTGCTATTCTTATGCTAGAATGATGCTAGGAAAAATGGGAAATCTGTTGCTTGACACTTTTTAATAAGGTTTCCTAATTATGCTAGAAATAGACATGTCATATGTTATTTTAGATACAGCAAGTTATGTTTGCCCAATGGCTTTAAAATTTTTATGGTAGTCTATGTGCAGCATGAGATAGCTACTGTAATTTTTGTAGATTTTTATAAATAGTTTTACTATATATTGCTTAAATCACCTAATTAACTAAATAAATTAGAAAAGGATATTAAATAAATTATTTAGAAGTTGGCACTATACTTTCTAATGTTTCTTGGGTATGAAAAACAAGTTGGTAAACTTGGATTGATCAAATTATGCTTTTGCATCATCATTAAATAATTAAGTTAGCATGTACACGCCATTGCGGGACAGATTCTAGGTTTACTGGAATTTAATTTGGTTAACTTAAGAATCATGCCTTGATGTTTACAAATGAATTGTAGAGAATTTCATGAGCTTTCCAGAATGTCCTCTTGCAAGTCATTTGGATTTATAGAACTCTGGTTATGATTGAATTAAGTGACTACTTGTTTGCATATGAAGCTTAAGCTTGTAATTTTAAGTATGTATTTACTAGTTCTAAGTTTGTGGTAATGTTCCTAGGTGTTAGGCCTTTAACTGAAGATGAGCATCTTTATCTTAGGTTATGCAAGTTAGGTAAGTTGCTCTTGTTATTTAAGTTAAGTTGGATACATGCTTAAAGTGATTTGAATAGAGCTAATTACTCGGTAAGCGAGTGTCCAAGTGATGCTTTCGTAAACACTCACTGTGATTCATTCATCATGAGCATCATGTCATTCCTTATGCATCCATGATATTTATCTTTTGCATCGGCATGCAATAGGTGTACCGGAAGGAGTAACCCTGCTGGAATTCGAGGAATCGAGCGAGCAGCAGCAGACGACACCGGAGATTCAGGAGGAGCAGCCTTCAGGAGAAGTGCCAGACGAGGTCGCCGTTGAGTGCCCGGACCACCGTCCTTGCAACTTTGTGAAAGGCAAGCCCCGGAGCATATTAAGCCTCCTAATTTTCGAAATGCGATTCTGATATTATTGTTACATATATATATTATTGCATTAAGTTTAGGTGTTGGATACAAACAATTCTTTGCATTGGTTACCCAATCCTTGTCCAGATATTGTTACCTCAATCCTATGTAGCTCGGGCTCGAGTAGTGCTTAGCCACTCGCTTAAACGCGTAGAAGTCGGGTGATTTCTGTCACCACTGCGAGGTATAGGAAGATACATGTGGCACGGTTGGCTATATTTGCTATCGTGGAAAAGAACCAATCTTAATTTGAAATGAAGACCGGACGGAGGCTTACGGTTTGCAAAGTGACTCCGTCGTGTCGCTTACAGGACCGATTCTTGGAGCCTTTTCCTGTTCATGTTGAACGCATGCCTCTCTCTTAGTTGGTCGTGTCCGATGACCGACCCATGGCCGAGTAGCTTACCTCAGGCCGGAGTCGATAAGTATAAAGTGCGCCTCGGAAGGGAGCCGAGGCGTGAGTCCAAGGCAGGTGATTTAAAAGTCCCGATCGTCTGGCGGAAGGGTAATCCTCGAGAGTCTGGTGTTGATCGAACCCACGAATTTGGTTCGAGATGTTCAAAAAGGTGACCACGGCTACCCTTGCAAAGTATGCCAGGTGAGAGTTAGGAATACCCCCCGGTGAGTTGTAATTCGATTCGAATCGCCGTCTCTCCAATGTAGATATACTTAATACTTAATGGTTCAGAAATGATGATATGATGATGACAAACTTTATTATACCGCTATGGTTAATATTGTTTGCTCATAATAAGTGAGTGCTCTAGTACAAAAGTGCTAATCTAGTGGACGGGTAACTAATGATAAGTTTAATGCTAAGTTTAAATTGGTTACTATAATCATAAGCTCTTTTATGCAAGCTGTGTCAAGCTAGCCCACCGAAAAGCCTTGCATGATCCTTGGTGTCTTTTATTTCTGATTTTTGTCGGGTAAGTCTAGCTGAGTACCTTCTCGTACTCAGGGTTTATTTCCCACCTGTTGCAGATGACCAGTTCTTCTTTGGTTGCTGCAAGTACTGTCTTCTCCCTGCTGGGGATGAAGACTAGACCGTTGGGCGCGGTCTCTACTAGTTCTCGTACCTGATAATGCTTTTGTGGGACATGACTCTGATCCTAGCAATGTATTTGAAACTATGAAGTTATGTACTAAACTATGTTGCTTCCGCGCATTTAAACTTGGTTTGTAATATTTATTTGAACTCTGATGGATGTAATCCGAATGCTACTTGTGAAATGTTGTAACAGATGATGTGTTGTGTTGAATCAGTACGGTCTTAGTTTATATGTCGAGAGTTGGTTGAAATCCTTCGTGATTTCCGGACTACCGGGATTATGGGAGCTTAAATACAGGAATTTGATCGCTTCGGTGATTGTTTTTGTACTTACGTTCTTATGATTTGGTCGGTTCTGTTACAGCCCCCATGTGGGCACGCGAAACGGAGTGCAGGCGCGGGCGTCCAGACGCTCGCGTCTGGCCGGGTGCTAACACTGTTGTTACAAAAAAGCATCACCGCCTCATGAGAAATTTTAATATTTAACCATCAATGCGCCCGTCTCTCAACATTTGACACTCAATTCGCACGTCTTTAAAAATTTAAACCCGTAGCTGCAAATTCTTTTGATTCACGGATTCTTTATATTTTCTCCCCTCTTCTACTTTCAACAATCTCTTCTCTCTACCTAATGTATGGGACTTGCTTGACATTCTCTTGTTTTGCATCCTTCTTCCTTCCCATCGACTTGCAGCAACGTCGTGCCACCCCCATGCGCCTGCCAGCGTCGCCGCGCATCCGTGGTCGCCGGTCCATAGCCACAGTTTAGCTCCGCGCGCTCGCCGTAGCAGCTCGCCCCACGCGAGCCGGCGAATGAGGCATGCACACACGTACGTATATGTACTTGGTGTGATGTAGCCGTAGGAGCCGGCGACGACGGCCATGGGCGCGGCACACTGGAGCGCCTTGGCGACGCCAAATTCGGCCATGCGCGCCTCCATGTCAGGGTCGAGCAGGATGTTACTGGTGTTGATGTCGTGGCTCCCCTCGATGCACCGTGCCGGTAAACTCGTTCCAGAACAGGTCGATTGCAGCTCGCTCTTCGTATACGCCTTCCAATCATCGAAACGCACCCACACGTGCGGCCGTCCCGCGCCTGGGCACGGGTGTGGCGTCGCTCGCCGCGCGCACGCACGCACCCCACTTTGAGAAGCGCTGCGAACGCCGTCTCAAAGAAATCGCGCGCATCTGTTCCTGTCTTCCCGATGGATATCGGTTATAAGGCAAAGGGTGTTTTGGTCTTTTTTGGTGGTCTTTTTAGAGAGAAGAGATTGTTGAAAATAGTAAATGAGAGAAAATATAAAGAATTTCTTGAATCAAAAGAATTCGTAGCCACAAGATTAAATTTTCAAAGATGTACGAATTGAATGTCAAATGTTAAAAGACGTGCGTATTAAGAGTTAAATATTGAAATTTCCCCTGCCTCACCAGGGCATCGGTTGCTACGACAATTGAACATCAATTACAAATTATATACCAACGTTAGCGGTAAAGGTTTTATACGTTCGTATCATCTCTCTCTCTCTCTCTCTCTCTCTCTCTCTCTCTCTCTCTCTCTATATATATATATATATATATATATATATATAAAACTGAACACAGCAGCCTTCCGAGCATAAAAAAAAAGCACGCTCTTCGAATCCGCCTTCCGATCATCGAAACGTACTTTAGACTATCACTAACCTTTGCCGAGCCTTCCCCTCGCCGCGGCGGACCGGTCGAAACGTCGAAGCCCAGGAAAATGGCTTCCCGCCTCTTAACCAGATCAGCGGCGGCGCGCCTAGTCTCCCAACTCCACCGCAAGACGCCAGGCACTACTCACCGCCCCCTCCTCACCCACGCCGCCGCCTTGGCGTCCCTCCTGGGGCCCACTGATGGCCTCCCCTACGCCGCTGACTCCACCCTCCTCCGCGTTCCCGTGCGGTGGTTCTCCTCTCCGTCCACGGAGGCGGTGGCGGAGGCTCCGATGACCGCTGATGGCCTGACGGTAGACTCGATCTCCGACAAGGGGTGGACCATTCTTCCCGAAGCCGAGAGCGACTGGCGCAGCCACGCCGCCGCCGTCGCGCAGTCCGTCAAGCTCATCAAGAAGCGCCTCAAGGTCCAATATTCACATGACACCCGATACTTAATGCTTTTCCGTACGCTGAATTGCCGATTTGCCTTCTATTGTTGCACAAGGATGTGCATCTTAGGTTCTTGATTCATCCAGGCATTTGAGCGAACACCTTATGTGTGGAGTGTGTTTATGCTCGCTCACTAGGCATTATTATCCTGCATGAATTGGGTATTGTTCTGATTTGTTCAGTGGGGATGGATACTTGAGAGAACGAAGCAATTGTCTGTGGTGTTGGAGAGGCCAGACCTCTGGGAAGATCCAGTTTTTGCTGGGAGGGTTAGCCGTGAGCAGGGTGAGCTCATGGGCAAGATTAAGTCAGTGAACCAGTTTGAGCAGGAATTGATTGAACACATTGAGATGCTACGGCTCGCACGCGAAGAAAACGATCATGAACTTGAGATGGTGAGTACAGTGCTCATTACATGATATAAAGCTTGAAATACAGTACAGATATATGTTCCATTCATTGCACAAACCATTTATCTGTTTCAACTATTATTTTAACTGTTTTGTGCAGGAAAGCATGAGGGCTTTAGCCGATATGAGAAGAAGTGCAAAGGAGAAAGAACTTAATGCGTTACTTTCTGGAGACAATGACTCTTGTTCTTGCTTCATTGAGGTTTATTTTCTGTACCATCTTACTCCTTCAATTTCATTATGTTTGTAAGAATTTTCAGCTTACTGCTCCATCTAGAGCACTTGTAGTATGCTCATCTTTTGCTTTCCTAATGAGGTTTTCAGTGGGTGATTCCTTATGACGATGGTTTCAGGTTCAGGCAGGGGCTGGCGGCACCGAGAGCATGGACTGGGCTGCAATGGTCATGAACATGTATAGGTCATGGGCCCAGCGACGAGGATATACAGTCACTGTGGTAGAAGAGATGCCTGGCGAAGTAGCAGGAATCAAGGTTATCTTTCTCACTAGTATGTGTTGCTGAACATACAGGCTTTTGCTATAAAAAAATCTATTCCATCTGAAGGAATTATTTTCTAATTTGAGTATTATTTAGAAAAAAGGAACTGATCTTAAACAGCTGCTATTTCCAGAGGGCCACTATCAAAGTTGATGGTGAATATGCATTTGGATATGCCAAAGCTGAAGTAGGAGTTCATAGATTGGTGCGAATTTCTCCATTTGACAGTGGAAAGCGACGTCACACTTCCTTTGCAGCTGTTGCTGTAATACCTATTCTTGGGGATGCTGCTAGCCGATACCAGATCAAAGATTCTGATCTTAGGATAGAACGTTTCCGTTCTGGTGGCCCTGGTGGTCAGCATGCCAACACTACAGAGAGTGCCATTCGAATTGTGCACATTCCAACTGGTATAAGTGCAACAAGTCAAAATGAAAGGTAAATTTGATGTTTTCTCCTTTGTACGTATTTCACAAGTTTATTCGTTTCTCATTATGGTAATTATTTTTTGATCCGTTCAGCATAAGTTGAAATATTTATTTCCCCTTAAATGATGGGTGTTATCAATCAGAAATAGTTCTATCGTTGAATGTTTATTTATAAACATAAATGTTAAAGCGCTGTACTCCTGATTGAGAAATGCAGATCACAACACATGAACAAGGCATCAGCAATGGCAGTGCTCCAATCTCGTCTTGATCAGCTTGAGATTGCTCGCCAAGCACAGATGAATGCAGAGCACACACAATCACTCAATGAAATCAGCTGGGGCAACCAAATAAGATCTTATGTTCTCCATGTAAGCTTTCCATTTAGAATACCAAATTAAACTATCAACTCTAGTTATGATAAAACTGTGACCTCTCAGTAGCATTATCTGTGTTCTCGGTGTTCCCTTTAAGCTACTAGTCTATGGTGTTAATCTTCTTATTTCTGTTTTGTTTACATACTCATCTCAGGATTTTTAAAAATTGAGAAAGAAGCTGCAAACTAATAATTACTTTCTGGTCCTTTATGGATACATTAATTACATGTTTTGATCTAAATTTTCTGACATAATCTTCCTAACTAATGAAGTTTTGAAAACAGAGAACATAAACTTTCTAGACAAATTATTATTTCTATTGTAATTTTTCTAATGATGAGCATTATTTCTATTGCAAATAATTGTTCTTGTTGCATTTTGTCAGCCATACCGTATGGTCAAAGATCTCCGGACGAACTATGAAGTATCTGACCCCAATTCAGTCCTAGAAGGAGAACTAGACGATTTCATCTTGAATTATTTGTCTTCATCACTGGATGAAGCTGATGTAAGTACCTGAACAAAAAAGTCATGCTCGGCCATTTTTCATGAGCTATCTGCCAAATCACTTGGCTTTTAAACAAACCAACTGAGACACTGCAGAAGAAGCGGTAGCAACTGGAGGTGCTGCTCCTGTCTTTTGTTTATTAGCGAATACAAAATTTAAGGTACGGGATAGTAGAAGGCTGCAAGTGCAAAAAATCAGAGTTAATTACACAGGATAAATGTTATAGTGTATCATGTAGACAAGGCAATATAATGAAAATATTTGCTAGATAGTCGAGATGTGATTAGTTTTCCTGTACTACCGTTACCGTTTGTGATGGATGTATAAAAAGCCATCTCTAGTTAATCTAGCTCTTCTTGACTGTAGCGACAGTGTTACACCCAACTAAGCTGAGGTGGTCTACAATAATTGATTATTTTCTCCAGTTCGTTTTACAGAGTATGCTTGTTTCGCTTTTTCCTAATTTTGTGCCAGGAAATTTAAAAAGGGTTACCACTATTGATGTAATGTCAAACCGTCTAATACTCAATCCATTTCAAATTATAAGATATTTTGACTTATCAAGATACATAGCTTTTACTATAGACTTGGATATACACTATGTCTAGAAAAAATCAAAACGTCTTGCAATTTGGAATGAACCAGCAGTAGATTATATTTTGAGCAGAAACTGTCTGACAATTCGACTTACAAGTTCCTGCCATTGCAAATTTGCCTAATCGCTTAGTTGTCGTGGTTGGTGACATGCGTGGATCCCATGTTTTATTGTGACATCGATGACAGTAACGGATTGTAAAATTTTGCAATGGGAAATAAGAAGTTGGGCCTTTTTGTGCACTTTGTGAAATATGATGGTGAACAATTTTTGTTTTCTCAATCAACAACTCAACATTAACCCCCCACACTCATTTTTTATTAGATTATAACGATTGTTCAATGTTCTGGTCTCCAGTATTAACATGTGAAAACACATTTTTTTTAGTACTAAGACCACATTTCACCTTACAGTGATAGACGGAATTTCAAGACATTACTCAAGGAAAAGAATCGAGCTGCTATCTTGCTACCATTTCGATCGTAGGTATGCAGAATTCATCATAACATAAGTTGCAACATTTTTTGATTTTGGCAATGAAAAACAAATTTGTGCGTAAAATTAAAAGGGTACGTTTTCTGGTAAGAACTAATTAAGAAGCTCTAAGTTTTAAAAAAACAAAATTCCTACTCCCTCAGTTCCAAATTATAGTACTATTTTAGTAGTCACAAGTTGGCAGCCCTGAACGTGCGATGCAAGAGCCGGCCGAGCTCCTCGTCGCCCGCGTCCAGCGGCCCGCCAGTGTCGTTCCGGACGCACCGCACGGCGGTGGTGTTGAGCGTCTTGAACCCATAAAGGTTCAGTATCTGGTCGTCGCCGAAGTTGAGAGCACGCTCCATTGAGCGCCGGCACCAAGCGGCGTCGTAGGTGGAGTCGTCCCCGCCGCACGGCTTGCACCCCATGAAGTGCGTCGTCAGCGGCCACCGGCCGGGCTCCGGCGGGGTCGTCGAATCCCGCCGCATCTCCTCGAACCTGTCCACGATGTAGGCCCAGAAGCCGCTGAGGCAGTAGGAGCTCTCGAGGAACGTCTTGTCGCCCCACCTGCCGCGCTCCGTCACGAGCAGGTATACGAGCGCCGATTGGTCGCAGGCCTCGTACGGCTACCGGTCGAAGAGCGTCTCGGAGATGACCCTGCCGTACATCTCGCGCACGGGGCCGTGCGGCCCATGCGCGCAAGCGCGTCGAGCAGGTCCAGCGACCAGTGGCAGTTGCGGATGATGAAGCTGCCGGCGTTGATGCCGATCCAGCTCTTGATGGTGTACACATTCTCCTCCGAGCCCGGGAGCACGAGGTTGTGGCCGGCGTACTTGTCCCACGGCGGCTCGAAGAGCATGTCGGTGAAATTCACGTCGGAGTCCACCCACCACAGGAGCTCCGTCTCCGGGTGCGCGAGCATCAGCGTCCGCAGCAGCGGCAGCTTGGACCAGAACCCCGACAGCTCGGTGTCGAGCACCGCGGTGTTGTAGAAGATGTCGAAGCCGTGGACGCGGCAGTAGTCCGCCTTGTTCTTGAACGCCCGGAGCAGCAAGTGTTCGCCGTCCGGGTCGCTGCACCGGCGCGGCGACGACCCGGTGACCACAAGCACCCGGGGCCTCCCCGGTGCGACAAAGGCCGGGAACCGCGGGCTATCGCGGAGCCACTGGGCGGTGGTGCTGGCGACGGTGGCGGCGGCGACGGCAGTGGCACTGGCTGTGCTAGCGGCCGCGGCTCATTTTTAGGTGCGATAGATAGAGCCTTGCGGCGGTCGAACTCGATGCGGATGCGGGGGATAAGGGCCAGGTCGGACGACCTAAACAAGAAGAGTGCGCACGGCGCGACGAGGAAGAGGAAGAAGACGGGGAGGACCAGAAGGGGGAGCAGATCGATGCTGCCGGGCTCGTCGGTCGGCCGCGACGGGTTGCTCCGTCATGGTCGACGATGGAATGGAAGGAGCTGCACCGTACCCTTGTTTGCTAACTTGCTGGTTTTACGCTGCACTGCACCTGCACTGTAGAGTGATGGAGATCTAGCAAACGTCACTGATTGCCCAGCCGCGACATGTATGGTATGATGATGAAGAGTGGACTTTCGAAGTTTGCGGGCGTCTCGGATTATAATGCACGCTTCATGGAGCTGGAATCCACGTATATGTCGGCCACGGAGGATAGACGATGCTGATTGACTGTCATAAGTTGAACTGAAGTATATTTTGAGAGAAGAACAACAAACACGAAGAACTGTATATTTTGAGAACTATTCAATCAGCATATGAAGTACTGTATATTTTGAGAGAAGAACAACTTGCTTAACGGGCTCCTACAAGGCCCATTGGCCACAATGGCTCCTACAAGTCTGCAATGCGAGATTCCGGCAGGTCAACCTATCACTGTTGTCTTGTTTGAGGAAATTTGAAACCCTGCACAGGTTTTAAAGCCGATGCACATGGGCAATCAATGCCACATAATCCTAGGAGGCATCGAGATTTAGACATCATGCTTTGGGAAACTGTCTGTCCAGTACAGTATTTTTTTCAATAGTGGCGGCGGCGTCTTCAACCGTGATACGTTGACTACTTCCTCCATTTCAAATTATTAGTCTATTTGACTTTTTTGATCCCTCTATTTTGCTATATATCTAGATATATTATTATATTTAGACGTATAGCAAAATAAATATACTAAAAAAAGTCAAAGCAACTTATAATTTAAAACAGAGTGAGTACTGGTCTTTACCATAGAATTTCTATAAAATCAAGGCTCCTTCCATATATAGCAAGAGATGATTTAGTTTGAGAAATTGTGTCCTCCGTCATCTTCTCACACTTCTTTTTTTTATACTAGTTTATTATGAAATAGAATTAGTTGATCCGTTACCATCATTTTTTAATGGAATTAGTTTAAGCAGGGATTGTTTTCCCACTGGAGCTCAAAAGAGAGAATAAATTTCTAGGTGCAACGCTTGCTGCACAATTTAGGAACTGCTCAAGGAATGCATATTTACAACGGTAATCAGCCTGTTCGGCTGGGCTGACTTGCTCGTAAATGATCGTAAATTTCCAGTCGGAACAGTATTTTTCTCTCACACAAATCAGCCAGCAGTACTTCCTCACGAACAAGCAACGAACAAGTCCAGCCAAACGAACAGCGCTAATGCTGGCCTGCTTCCTCTATATGCTCATATCCTTAAAAAATATCTCCCACTCTCGTGCTCAACCATCGCGTGCTGCTGCACCATGCTCTCGATACTGTCAATTTCCCCACCGCGCACTCCATCCCGCACCGCACGGCTCCACCGTCTAGTGTCGCACTCCATCCCGCGTCGTGCCCCCTCTATCACCACACCGCGCTCCATCCCCCGCTGCGCCCCATCCCCCCTCCCCCGGCGCGCGCGCCAAGGTGCTGTCGATGTCGCCGTTACCCACTAGAAGGTTGTGGCCGCCGCGAAGTGCGACCTCAGCAAGGAGATGTTGCGATGAAAACGCATGTTGCAAGTGTATGTTTCAAGTGTTTCAGACATTTCAGAGGTACGTTACAATTATTTCATATGGATGTTGCAAAAGTAGATTGGGGATGTTGCACATGCAAGTGCTTCCAAGGTTTGTTCAAAATATTTCATATGTTCTAGGCGTATGTTGCAAGTGTTTTGATCTGGATGTTGCATATGTTTCACACATATGTTGCAACAAAATGTTTCAGTTGTTTCAGTCTTATTTGGCAATAAGTGTTTTTATGTTACAAGTTACAGTGTTTTATCTAGATGTTGCATATGTTGCAAGTTATGTTCTAGATATTTTATCTGTTTTTCATATGCATATTGTATTCAAGTGTTTCATGTTACACGTGTTTCATGTTGTTCGAAGAGTGATGATGGTGGCACGGCATGGGCGCTGGGGAATGAGGCACTGGGGAATGGGGCACGACGAGTTGGGGGCCGACGGACGGGCGCACTGGGGGCTGGCGGTCAGGGCGCGACGGGGGTGGGGGTGCACATGCGGTGCGGGGCAAACGACCTCGAATCGAGGCAAATAGGGCAGGCTGCGTGTGCGAGGCAAGTCTTCGGACACGCGGACGCTGTGGTGGAGCGGGAAAAATCAACAGGCGGGAGCCGGCTGCACAAGCGTCCGGACACGTGTGTCCGTCAGGACGTTTGACGCTAGCACCGCCGTATTTACAAGCGCATATTGCGTGGGCCTAAGAATCGGTCGTCCGCTCCACAACTGCTACCGGCGCTATTAGCCATATATATTTGCGTCTGGCGGAGTGCAGAGGCGCTATTAGCCATATCTGTCTTCGCACAAACATACCAACGCCGACAGAGAGCTCCACTTTCTCTTAACCAATCTTCATTAGTGATTTTTGTGCTTGAAACTTGACAGCAGACGCTACGCCGACCTGACTGAAAATATTCCACTTCTTTCATAAGATAATTATTTTTGTGCGGACGGAGCTAAGAGGAATATTGAGAATTATTTCCGCATCCATTACGTACAAAAATCGATCTACAGGCAGTCCCAACACAGTGGTTTCTTACGATGAGAATACCACGTCAGCAATTTCATGAGTTGGCAAAGAGATTTAAGAGGATAGAGAATGAAATGTTTCTCTATGACCAAATTATATTGGCTCCAAAACCAAAGCACCAAGAAACTATAGTACTCCCTCCATCTAAGAAAGATTAACTATGGGATTCGTGCCAGTCAAACTAGTTCAAGTTTGACCAAATTTATAGTAAATAGTATTAATGTTTATGTCTCCAAACAAATTTATTATGAAAATATATCCTATAACGAATTCAACGATACTTATTTTGTATCATGAATGTTTACACTTTTTATATAAATTTAGTTAAAGTTTAAACTATTTGGCTTCTCGAAAAACGAAAAATTGCATTCTTCTGTGAACCGAGGAAGTACCTATTTTACCTTGAGGCTATAGACTCGTTTTCAACCGTGAGCCCCACTGACCTCCCAGGCGTCAAGGGGACCGCCGTGGCCATGCACGCCCGCCTGCCATTGCGAGTCATCTGCCTCGTTGCTCTGAGCCGAATTGCAATGAAAATGGCTTAGTCCCGAGTTTCTGGAATGTCCCGTGTGAATAATCAATTATAGCATGATGCATAGTCCACCGTTCCAAGCCCAACAACACATCATATCATCCTGTTTTTGTACCTATAAGGTCTACTCTTAGCTCTCGTTCTGCAATCTGTATCTTAAGATACGAACATTCCTAAATGAAGAATTCAAAGGTATTGATCCTAAATGGAGAATCAAAGGTATTGAATTTCTTAGAATATTTTTTTTATAGATAGAAACCACTAGCACTAGGACTGCTCGGTGTCACATTTTCAAAGAGCAAGTATCAAAACCGACAGGCAAAGTATATGGTTCCTAACTAGGGATGACAATGGGACTTCCTCGGTGGGGAGTGATACTCCGTCCCTATTTCTGATCTCTTTGATTTTCCCCGTTCCTTGGTCCTCGCCCCCAGCCCCTGTCTCAGTGCTGCATTTCTCCCGCCCCTGTCCCGGGTGGAGTTGTGAGGCCCCGATGGGTGTCGCACACCCGACTGTAAGTCGATGGCGTCTCTATAACACATCGGGTGTTTTAAATACTAAAACCTGCCATGTCATCATATGCATTGCAAATCATTTGGTCTTAGTGAAAACTTTGTTATGCATACACTAAAACAAGTTTACCTTTATGTTGTATGTGTTGACTTGTATGGTTTGAATCAAGTTCGAAATCTTGGTTTTAAATTGAATTTTCGAAAACATTAATTTCAGCATTTAATTCTACCCTGGAAAACCCCATTTCAAAATCTAAGCACATTTTGGGGTTGGGCCTAAAAGCAAAAGTGTAGAGCTTGTCAAGATGTACAAAGTTGATTTTTGGAGTTTTCAAAGTCGTTTTATAAAATTTGAAGTAATTCGAAAATGCGTAAATTCTCAAAGTGTCCCCTTTTTTATTTCAAACTTGCATTTCAAAATATAGACCGAATTTGGGAATGGTTATAAAAGAAAAGTTGTAGAACTTTAAATTTTGAACAACTTTTATTTTTGGAGATTTTTGAGTTGCCACATAAATTTGGGAGTAATTTGGGATTCAAATCGAATGGCAATTCTGTAAATATGGGGAACAGTAGCCGCCGAAGCCACCTCACCGCCGGCGGCCTTCTTCTGGTTTCCAGGCGCGCTCGTGGCCATCTTCGGCTCCACGCTAGCATGGGAAGACTCCTGCGTGGCTTCTCCTTGCTTCTGAGCCGCGCTATAAGGCCAATGCCGTCGCAGTTCGTCTCCGTTTCTCCTCCCCTGTTTTTCCCGACGCCACCGCCATTGCTCCGTCGAGCCTGTGCCGTCGCCGTAGTGCCTTTCCATTCGCAGCAAAGCCGTCATAGCTCTGCTTGCTCCTTGCGCAACCAGCCCACCAGCTTTTGAAGCTTTACTCAGCCGGGGAACAGCTGTGCACGCCTTTCTTCCTTGCGGCCGGCAGCATCGCCGTCGCGTGCGCTTCACCGTGGCCATCGCTCTACGGTGAGCCGCTGCTCTTGCGAAGCCTGGTTCCAGCTTCACCATGTTGCCATGATGCTCTGTGACCTCTTGATTGCTCCGATTATCCTTTGTAGTCGCCGGAACACCACCGTCGACGTTGCTCGCGCCGCCGTGGTTGCTGTGACAGTCGACCCGCTTCTCCGTTGATCCTTCGGTCCTTCTTTCTGTTCAATTGTGTTTGGGGTGAGCTGCTGAACCTTCCCATGCAGTTTGTTTAAGCTCTACCGGCCTTGTTTCGCCGGCGTAGCGCAGCCGCGTCGTCGTGGCCGCCATGGCCGGTGTCGAGCTCGTATTGTGCAGTAATTGGTGCAATTAGTGCTACTAGTAGGTGCGCCTCGTCGTGGGGAACATGTTGGTGCCTTCGCCGTCGCCGTTGATCTCACCGGCGGTGAGAAATCACCGGTTAGAGGGCTCACCGTTGCGGTCAGCGTGGGCTGACGGGTGGGGTCACCCTGTCAGTGGCAGTTTGATTTGAAAATGAATTTTCTGTTTTTCTGAAATAGATGAATAGTGTATGTTTTTGTTATTTTTGTGTAGAATTCATTAGAGCTCCAAAAATTATGAAAATTTTTGTGTGACCTCTCTGTGATGTATATTATTTAGGGAAAATATGAACTGTTGCTTTTCAGTACTTTTTGAATGTGATAAAAATTGCTCAATTAATTAATAAATGAGTTTCCATGATTTTTCTAGGCTTTATTATTTATCCAAAAATTATGAAAATTGTTTTGCCACTTAGTTATCATGTGATAAGCCTTCACAAAAATTTTGAACTCATTTGAAGAAAGTTGATTTATTTCATAATTTTGAATTAAATAATTAATTCATAAAAGCAAATAGTAAACCTTAATAACTTAGATTTTGTTTGAATTTTGGATTGAGTGATGACCTTGGGTCATTAGCTTATAATGATCCTTGGCACTTAAAGTAATTGTTTGAATTTACGAAATGGTTTAAGTAGTTGTTGGCTTGTAACTGTACCGCGAAGGAAAGTTGTATTCAAGTTATTAATTTTTGTATCCATCATCAAGCATCATGTTTTATATCTCGTATCATGTTAAACGTGGCATTGTTACTACGTGTAGTGAACGAAAGTGAGCACGCGGTAGTCAATCAAGTTGCGAAGGAAGTTAATCCGTCTGTTGAGGTCGGATTTGATATTTGTGGAACGTCTCCGGAACTGGACTTTTTCGTTAATCAAGGCAAGCCCCGGATGCATTTAAACCTACCTTGTGTTTTACAAATTTATATCGCTTTTGCTTTCAAGTACTGTATTAAGTGATTAGGAGTCAAGTGGAAACCTAATTGGTGCATTACCAACCTTGTTTTTCCATATCTACCTTGTTACCAGTTTTAATTCATAAATATCTAGTTATGCTTAGCTATGCTTAGATAGATAAAAGTCGGGTGGTTACCTGTCACCTATGAGAAGTAAATGGATCTTTGGTTATGTTTGGTTACTTATGTTATCATGAGATATGATCATGTGGAGTAATAAATCTAGACCGGGCGGACTCGGTGTGTGAGAGCCACAAGACATGGAGGTCTTGTGAGCGGGTTCTTTCTGCCTGTGTCGATCAAGGTCCGTCTGTTGTTGAATTGTATGAGGTGAGACTTTGTAGTACTAACCACATACTCCGGTAAGCCTTAACTCGGCTATTCTATTACGAGAATGGCTACTCGCGCACTGGGAGTGGAGAGATGGCGGGAATAGCGTGTACCCACGTTGCAATGGGCTGGATTGGTGGAGTACTGTATTCTCGGGTGGCGTGGACCCGTTCTTGTTTTAGAGGATCTGGGGGTAGGTTGGTATATGTAGGTCAGGGATCTGCATATGTCGTGTGGTCTAGAATCCCCAGCTGGGTTTAATCGGTTCGAATCGTCGTTGCTCCTCGGTTATGGAGACTCAACTCACTGTTCATCATCGTAGTTAATAAATGAAACTTGAGCTGGATTTGAGAAAGAGTTTGATATGAAGTTCATGGTCTCATTACGGATCATGGCAGATTCATATATGGTTCTTATGAAGTTTTAAATGTTGAAATAAAGAATTTTGTTAAAGAGCTTTTATGTAAAAGAACTTTGAGTATTGCTAAAGCCATACCTTGAATCCCTGAGTCTACATTCCTGTGTTCTATCAGTTTTATTTCGGTTAAGTCTTGTTGAGTACTTTTGTACTCAGGGTTCGTTGACCCTTGTTGCAGGTGAGCCTCATGAGCAGGTCTGTTTTGGACCATGCTGCATGACTGTTGTTCAATCCGATGACGATAAGTAAATGTGTGGTCCTTGGGCAGGGTAGTTTAATTGTGTGTTTTGTATTATGTTACTAATGCCACTCCGCTACTATGGTTTGTAATAATTAATCGAACTTAGTTTGTAAGATTTGAAATAAATGTTTTGTAAACTAAGTTATTGTAAGACTTCCGCTATATTACTCTGATGTATCTATTTGAATAAACTGTTGTAATACTGAATTGACTCTGTAATGGGATCCTGCTTGGAAATCCTGGATGATTCGGGGTTCCCCGAGGACACCCGACAGACTTCTTAAGTTACCGAGAACATATGCATAGTCGTCAGAGGTCATTGGACAGTGTCAGATGCATGTGGGCCCTATAATTTAGGAGGTTCTGCCATAGAATGGTATCACTGAGATCGTTGCAAAGTTTTTATGGTATTGTTTTACAAAAACTTCAAAATGATTTGGGACAAATAAATATAACTTGTTAATTTGGTCTAAATTGATTCCGACTTATCTTATTTCATTCTCTCCATTCCTTATTTGATTAAAAATGCTTTGTGTGGTGGAGTAGTAATATTATTATGCCCTATATTATAACAACTGTTGTTTATGTACCTTATAAGCTTTGGTGTTTTTGTTCGTAAGAACGATTCATGCATCATGATTAATCCACTTGTTACTTGCTTTCCCTCTTAGTCTGGAGTTAAGTAGTGAGTCTAGGTTAAATAGTGTAATCCATCCTGGCTGCTATTGAGACTTGTATCAGATTGTCTTACTTGGATTAATCTTGTTTCCTTCAGTATGGCTCGTACCAAGGTAACGCCCTGTAAGTCCGTTGGACCCAAAGGAGTTCCTCGTCACCAGCTTGCCCCTAGGAATGATGGTGCTAGCAGTAGCAACTCTAGGCCTGATCCCCAGGCAGAGATACAGAGGCTTTCAGCAGAGTTAGCACAAGCTACTAGAGATAGGGCTTTAGACGCCGTTCAGGTGGGCAAATTAAAGGATCAATTGAGGTGTCTCACCACCGCTCATACGAACTGCGAGCGTATGTTAGTTCGTATGGTGGAAGGGAGAAATGAGGCTTGGCATCGAGAAGATATAGCTAGAGCTAGAGCTCATGAGCTAGAATTCTATGTAGAAGATTTAGAAGAGCATTCTGCCAATCTACATGAAGAAGTCCATAGGCTGAACAATCTCCTGGATCCAAATCATGAACCTCAAGCTAATGCAATGGACCCGGGTGTCATCCTTGCTGATGATAGTGAACCGGAAGAGGAAGAAGAAGAAGATCCGGAAGAATTAGTAATAGTCAATGAAAGTGATAATGAAGGCGGAAATATTTCTGGAATGGATACCGATCACGAGGTATGATGTGGTCGCGGAGAAGATTAGAGTTGTAATATATTGAGTTCTAGTTTAGTTGGGTAGTTTTGCTTAAGTTTGAACTTGTGTATAAATAAGTAAACCCAATGTAATGCGTTGTAGTAAGCTCTTTTATCGTTCAATAAAGGCTTGTGAGTAAAGTTTGATTTGTCATGAACAGATGCGCCGTACTCGGGGTTCGACTATTCCTAGTACTTCACAAGATGAGGATGGTATTCCTGATCCGCCACCAGTTCCTCCAAATTTGGCTGATGCTATCGCCGCACTTGTCAATGTGACTATTGAAAATGCTCGGTTGCTTCGAGAGATAGCTCAAAGCAATCAGAATATGATGCAAGGGAATCGTGGTCGCAATCATCCCAGGCATGAAGCTACGTATGTTGATTTCACATATACAAGACCACCGGTGTTTACCAAGGCCGATGAACCACTGGAAGCTGATGATTGGCTTCATACAATGGAGCAGAAGTTTGATCTTATTCCCTGCACGGAGTATCAAAAGCCGGTTTTTGCTGCCCAACAGCTTAGAGGTGCAACAGGTGCTTGGTGGGCAAACCTTGTGGCTATGCAACCAGCAAGTGTTTAGTTAACTTGGGTAGAGTTTCGTACTACTTTTAGAGCCCATTATATCCTAGAGGGAGTTATGGCTATGAAGCTGGATGAGTTCCTTGCTTTGAAGCAAGGGGATCAAATGGTTATGCAGTATGTGGGTAAATTTAATCACCTTTCACAGTATACATCTGAGTAGGTTAACACAGATGCCAAGAAGAAGAGGTGGTTTATGCGGGGCCTTAGTACCAAACTACAGACAATAATGACTACCTGTACCAATGTCACTTATCATGAGGCAGTGAACATTGCTATTGCTTTAGAGGAAAAATATCGATAGCATAAGGAGATCAAGAAGAAAAAGAGTGTGCCATCTGGATCTTTTGGTGGGAATCAAAAGAGACAAAAGATAATCTATCACCCAGTCAATCATTATCATCCTCCTTATCATCCACCACGGTTCCAAGCCAGGCAACAATCAAATGTCCATCCTGCCACAACTTACCAGAATCCACAACAGACAAATGCTCCTGGTGTCCGTGCTCCAACACCCCAGGGCATAGTTATCCATGTTTCAATTGTGGAAAGTCTAGTCATTTCTCTAGGGAATGTCCGTATCCGAGGTAGTATAATCCAAATTATCAGAAGACCCCTGACAATCAACAACAGGGTCAAGCTCAGAGCAAGAACAACAATCAGAATGCTCAGAAGGGCAAAGATGAAAAGAAGACGGGATGGGTTTTCTATATTCAAGCCGGAGAGATTCCAGAAGGGGAACCCGTGATGATAGGTTTGTTTCCTGTCGCCAATCATCCTGCAGTTATGCTTTTTGATTCTGGTGCATCTCATTCATTCATCAATAGAACCTTTGTCGTAAAGCATGAAATTCCAATTGAGGAAACAAAGGAAAATTTCTTTATACAGTCGCCCGGGGGACGTTTGTGTACTAAGGAAATGGTATACCAGGTACCCATAAACCTAGGTGGGCATATTTTTCCCACTACCATGATTATTCTCAAGAATCAGGATATAGATGTGATCTTGGGAATGAATTGGATGTATCAGCATAAGGTTGTTATAGATGCTTTGAATAGGATAATAAGGGTGAGTTTGCCAGGTAGTAATTCTCAGCTTCTTATCCAACTTCCAACCTTAAGGAGATCAGTGGAAAAAGTTTGTGCAACTTCCGTTATGGAGATTAGAGATATCCCGGTAGTTTGTGAATTTCCTGATGTTTTTCCTGAAGATTTACCCGGTCTACCACCTGATAGGGATGTTCAGTTTAACATAGAGTTAAAACCTAGAACAACTCCGATCTCTCGGAGAGCTTATAGGATGCCTCCCAAGGAATTAGCGGAGTTGAAGACGCGGTTGCAAGAGTTGATTGATAAAGGGTTTATCCAACCTAGTTCATCACCTTGGGGATGTCCTGCAATTTTTGTAAAAAAGAAAGATGAGACCCTGAGGTTGTGTGTTGACTATCGTTCGTTGAATGAAGTAACCATTAAGAATAAGTATCCCTTGCCTCGGATAGATTTACTTTTTGATCAACTGGCTGGAGCCAAAGTTTTCTCCAAGATTGATTTGAGGTCAGGGTATCACCAAATCAAGATTAAGACAGAAGATTATTCCCAAAACGACATTTACCACAAGATATGGATTATATGAATACTTGGTAATGTCTTTTGGTTTGACGAATGCCCCAACTCATTTCATGTATCTGATGAATTCGGTATTCATGCCTGAGCTAGACAAGTTTGTAGTGGTTTTTATTGATGACATCTTAGTATATTCGAAGAACAAGAAAGAACATGCTGAACATCTCAGAGTTGTGCTGACACGGTTGAGAGAACATCAGCTTTATGCCAAGTTCAGTAAGTGTGACTTTTGGCTTAAGGAAGTACAGTTTTTAGGACATGTCTTGTCAGCTGAAGGAGTTGCAGTAGATCCAAGCAAAGTTAAGGATGTACTAGATTGGAAACCGTCAACTACTGTTCATCAGGTTCAGAAATTTCTTGGAATGACGGGTTATTACCGTCGTTTTATCCCAGATTTCTCTAGAGTATCCAAGTCCATCACTGGGTTGTTGAAGAACCAAGCCAAGTTTGTCTGGTCATCTGATTGTGAAGAAGCCTTCCAGACTTTGAAGAGATTGTTAACCACTGCACCAGTATTAGCACAACCAGATATCGAGAAGTCGTTTGACGTCTATTGTGATGCTTCTGGTATTGGTATTGGATGTGTATTGATGCAAGAAGGCCGAGTCATTGCCTATGCTTCTAGACAACTTAAGCAACATGAAGAACATTATCCAACTCATGATCTGGAGTTAGCAGCAGTTGTCCATGCTTTGAAGATTTGGCGGCATTACCTGCTTGGTAATACATGCCATATTTATACAGATCACAAGAGTTTAAAGTATATCTTTACTCAATCAGAATTGAACATGCGACAAAGAAGATGGTTAGAATTGATTAAAGATTATGACTTGGAGGTACATTACCATCTCGGTAAGGCAAATGTGATTGCAGATGCCCTCAGTCGTAAGAGGCAGTGCAATTGTCTGGCCGTAAAAACAATGGATCTAACTTTGTGTCAAGAGATGGAGAAGTTGAATGTGTAGGTAATTCAACAAGGTAGTTTGACCAATATAATTGTTGAAGCCACTATTCGAGACCAGATTATTGTTGCTTAGAAAGAAAATAAGGGTATAGCCCATATCAAAGAAAGAGTCAGGAAGGGAAAAGCGGAATGCTTTGGAATAGATGATGAAGGTGTGCTATGGTTCAAGAATCGTCTTGTGGTACCAAAGGTTTCTGAGTTGCGACAGTCAATTCTTGCAGAGGCACATGCTACTAGGTTATCTATTCATCCAGGAAGTAATAAGATATACCATGACTTGAAACAAAGATTTTGGTGGACCAAAATGAAGATAGAGATTGCTCGATATATAGCAAAGTGTGATACTTATCAAAAGGTAAAAGCTATACATTTGAGGTCCGCTGGAGAGTTACAACCATTGCCTATTCCAGCTTGAAAGTAGAAAGATATTAGTATGGACTTTATCATTGGTCTACCCAAGACATCAAAAGGTTTTGATTCAATATGGGTTATTGTAGATCGACTAACTAAGTCAGCACATTTTCTTCCAGTCAAGAGTATATACCCCACTATTCAATATGCCAAGATGTATTTAGCAAGAATCATGAGTCTACATGGAGTACCAAAGACCATAGTGTCAGATAGGGGTACATAGTTTGTCTCCAATTTTTGGAAATAATTGCAGGCTTCGTTGGGTACCAAACTCCTGTATAGTACAGCTTATCATCCACAGACTGATGGTCAGACTAAAAGGGTCAATCAAGTACTTGAAGATATGTTAAGATGTTGTGTTCTTAACTATTCCAATAAGTGGGATGAATGTTTCCCTTTGGCTGAGTTCTCATACAACAATAGTTATCAAGAGAGCATTAGAATGGATCCGTTTGAAGCACTCTATGGTCGTAGATGCAGAACATCACTAAATTGGTCTGAACTCGGGGAAAGGTGGTTCTTTGGAGTTGACCTTATGAAAGAAACAGAAGAGAAGGTTAGGCAGATACAAAGTAATTTGAAGGTAGCTCAGTGCCGATAAAAGAGTTATGCGGATAAACGACGTAGATCATTGGTGTTTAACAAGGGAGATTTTGTATATCTAAAGGTATCACCAATGAAGGGAGTTACCCGTTTCGGTGTTAAAGGCAAATTGGCACCTCGTTATATTGGACCATTTCAAATTTTAGAGAGGTATGGAAAGGTGGCATATCGCTTGAAATTGCCAGAACATCTCTCAGTTGTGCATGATGTGTTCCATGTTTCTCAACTAAAGAAATGTCTTCGAGTGCCTAAGCAGAATGTTGAGGTTGAAGGAGTGGAACTTGAGCCTGATTTAACCTATTCCGAATATCCTATCCGAGTTCTGGATCAGAAAGACCGTGTCACTCGAAGAAGGACAATCAAGTTCTACAAGATAGAATGGAACAACATTCCGAAGAAGAAGCTACTTGGGAATCTGAAGATTACTTGCTAGAACAATTTCCAGAGTTTCTTGTGTCAATATAGAATAATGTTAGTTGTGCTCTGTCATTACAATCATATTTTGTAAAGGAACCTTAGCTGTTGTATGGTTAGATTTGGAATGTGGTTGTTTGACATATTTCCTTTTCCATTACTTACCCTTGAACTTTAAATCTCGGGACGAGATTTCTTTTAGGGGGAAAGATTGTAACACCTCGGGTGTTTTAAATACTAAAACCTGCCATGTCATCATATGCATTGCAAATCATTTGGTCTTAGTGAAAACTTTGTTATGCATACACTAAAACAAGTTTACCTTTATGTTGTATGTGTTGACTTGTATGGTTTGAATCAAGTTTGAAATCTTGGTTTTAAATTGAATTTCCAAAAACATTAATTTCAGTGTTTAATTCTACCCTAGAAAACCCCATTTCAAAATCTAAGCACATTTTGGGGTTGGGCCTAAAAGCAAAAGTGTAGAGCTTGTCAAGATGTACAAAGTTGGTTTTTGGAGTTTTCAAAGTTGTTTAATAAAATTTGAAGTAATTCGAAAAGACGTAAATTCTCAAAGTGTCCCCTTTTTGATTTCAAACTTGCATTTCAAAATATAGACCGAATTTGGGAATGGTTATAAAAGAAAAGTTGTAGAACTTTAAATTTTGAACAACTTTTATTTTTGGAGATTTTTGAGTTGCCACATAAATTTGGGAGTAATTTGAGATTCAAATCGAATGGCAATTCTGTAAATATGGGGAACAGTAGCCGCCGAAGCCACCTCACCGCCGGCGGCCTTCTTCTGGTTTCCAGGCGCGCTCGTGGCCGTCTTTGGCTCCACGCTGGCACGGGAAGACTCCTGCGTGGCTTCTCCTTGCTTCTGAGCCGCGCTATAAGGCCAATGCCGTCGCCGTTCGTCTCTGTTTCTCCTCCCCTGTTTTTCTCGCCGCCGCCGTCGTTGCTCCGTCGAGCCTGTGCCGTCGCCGTAGTGCCTTTCCATTCGCAGCAAAGCCGTCATAGCTCCGCTTGCTCCTTGCGCAACCAGCCCACCAGCTTTTGAAGCTTGACTCAGCCGGGGAACAGCTGTGCACGCCTTTCTTCCTCGGGGCCGGTAGCATCGCCGTCGCCTGCGCTTCACCATGGCCGTCACCCTACGGTGAGCCGCTGCTCTTGCGAAGCCTGGTTCTAGCTTCACCATGTTGCCGTGATGCTCTGTGACCTCTTGATTGCTCCGATTATCCTTTGTAGTCGCTGGAACACCGCCATCGATGTTGCTCACACCGCCGTGGTTGCTGTGACAGTCGACCCGCTTCTCCGTTGCTCCTCCGGTCCTCCTTTCTGTTCAATCGTGTTCGGTGTGAGCTGCTGAACCTTCCCATGCAGTTTGTTTAAGCTCTATCGGCCTTGTTTCGCCGGCGTAGCGCAGCCATGTCGTCGTGGCCGCCATGGCCGGTGTCGAGCTCGTATTGTGCAGTAATTGGTGCAATTAGTGCTACTAGTAGGTGCGCCTCGTCGTGGGGAACATGTTGGTGCCTTCGCCGTCGCCGTTGATCTCACCGGCGGTGAGAAATCACCGGTCAGAGGGCTTACCATTGCGGTCAGCGTGGGCTGACGGGTGGGGTCACCCTGTCAGTGGCAGTTTGATTTGAAAATGAATTTTCTGTTTTTCTGAAATAGATGAATAGTGTATGTTTTTGTTATTTTTGTGTAGAATTCGTTAGAACTCCAAAAATTATAAAAATTTTTGTGTGACCTCTCTATGATGTATATTATTTAGGAATAATATGAACTGTTGCTTTTCAGTACTTTTTGACTGTGATAAAAATTGCTCAATTAATTAATAAATGAGTTTCCATGATTTTTCTAGGCTTTATTATTTATCCAAAAATTATAAAAATTATTTTATCACTTAGTTATCATGTGATAAGCCTTCACAAAAATTTTGAACTCATTTGGAGAAAGTTGATTTATTTCATAATTTTGAATTAAATAATTAATTCATAAAAGCAAATAGTAAACCTTAATAACTTAGGTTTTGTTTGAATTTTGGATTGAGTGATGACCTTGGGTCATTAGCTTATAATGATCCTTGACACTTAAAGTAATTGTTTGAATTTACGAAATGGTTTAAGTAGTTGTTGGCTTGTAACTGTACCACGAAGGAAAGTTGTATTCAAGTACTGCATTAAGTGATTAGGAGTCAAGTGGAAACCTAATTGTGCATTACCAACCTTATTTTTCCATATCTACCTTGTTACCAGTTTTAATTCGTAAACACCTAGTTATGCTTAGCTATGCTTAGACGGATAAAAGTCGGGTGGTTACCTGTCACCTATGAGAAGTAAATGGATCTTTGGTTATGTTTGGTTACTTATGTTATCATGAGATATGATCACGTGGAGTAATAAATCTAGACCGGGCGGACTCGGTGTGTGAGAGCCACAAGACATGGAGGTCTTGTAAGCGGGTTCTTTCCGCCTGTGTCGATCAAGGTCCGTCCGTTGTTGAATTGCATGAGGTGAGACTTTGTAGTACTAACCACATACTCCGGTAAGCCTTAACTCGGCTATTCTATTACGAGAATGGCTACTCGCGCACTAGGAGTGGAGAGATGGCGGGAATAGCGTGTACCCACGTTGCAATGGGCTAGATTGGTGGAGTACTGTATTCTCGGATGGCGCGGACCAGTTCTTGTTTTAGAGGATCTAGGGGTAGGTTGGTATATGTAGGTCAGGGACCTGCATATGTCGTGTGGTCTGGAATCCCCAGCTGGGTTTAATCGGTTCAAATCGTCGTTGCTCCTCGGTTATGGAGACTCAACTCACTGTTCATCATCGTAGTTAATAAATGAAACTTGAGCTGGATTTGAGAAAGAGTTTGATATGAAGTTCATGGTCTCATTACGGATCGTGGCAGATTCATATATGGTTCTTATGAAGTTTTAAATGTTGAAATAAAGAATTTTGTTAAAGAGCTTTTACGCAAAAGAACTTTGAGTATTGCTAAAGCCATACCTTGAATCCCTGAGCCTGCATTCCTGTGTTCTATCCGTTTTATTTCGGTTAAGTCTTGTTGAGTACTTTTGTACTCAGGGTTCGTTGACCCTTGTTGCAGGTGAGCCTCATGAGCAGGTCTGTTTTGGACCGTGCTGCATGATTGTTGTTCGATCCGATGACGACAAGTAAATGTGTGGTCCTTGGACGGGGCAGTTTAATTGTGTGTTTTGTATTATGTTACTAATGTCACTCCACTACTATGGTTTGTAATAATTAATCGAACTTAGTTTGTAAGATTTGAAATAAATGTTTTGTAAACTAAGTTATTGTAAGACTTCCGCTATATTACTCCGATGTATCTATTTGAATAAACTGTTGTAATACTGAATTGACTCTGTAATGGGATCCTGCTCGGAAATCGTAGATGATTCGGGGTTCCCCGAGGACACCCGACAGGCTTCTTAAGTTACCGGGAACATATGCATAGTCGTCAGAGGTCATTGGACAGTGACCGATGCACGTGGGCCCTATAATTTAGGAGGTTCTGCCACAGTCTCCATCCCATGTGGCCTCACACAGCCCACCTAAGTGCATTGGCAGCGAAGCAGTAGTAGCGGGAGCTGTTAGCGTTGACAACAACTTGGCACAGAGATTGAGGAAGGAGGAGGGCAAGGTGCATGCGTGCAACAGCAGCGGGAGATGGGGTATCCAAGCCTTCAAGGGAAAAGGACACACGAAAGAGGTATGAGCAGAGGCACAAGAACTAGGGCGGGAGGAGGGGGTGCTAAGGAATGGAAGGAGGGATATTACATCACTGGCAGTAGTGATTGACCAAATAGATGAGTGGCGAGGAACTAGGGTCAGAAATCCCTTTAAATGGTTGTCTTGGGCTTGGGCCAATTCATTTTTTTGGTCGTCTTTACATGCTACATGCACAAACATAGTTGGGCCGACGGGGTGACGGGGATAAGGAGCTAGGGGATGCTCCCCCATTCTTCACCTAGCGAGAATAGATTTGAACTCGCTAAGAGCATCTCCAAGAGTTTTCCATAAAAATCACTCTCTATATCATTGTGACAGAACCGCCCGAAATAACACGCTTCGGGAGACGCTCGTCTTCCACTAGACACTAAGCACCCCGAGAGCAGGCTACATCGGACGATTCCATCGAGCACACCCCAAGGGAGAACTCAAACCATCCACGTTTTTCCTCTAGAATCCAATAATGAGATCGAGTTTACAATACTTAGTCCATTTCATACAACAAGAGTTCTTAGAAATATATTATTACAATACCAAGTTCAGAGTGCGAAATTTAAACAATGGAATTACAATAAACATCTAACAATAAGATACAAGGATCCGTCTATGCCCACCAGAAGAATCCTCCACACAACAGCTACTCCTCAAACTGCACCTGCAACAGGGGTAAATAAACCCTGAGTACACAATGTACTCGCGAGACTTACCCGACTAGTGGGAATAATTTCCCGACTCTAAGGATATGATAAGCTTTATGGTTTGCTGGGTTCCCTTTTTGCAAAAAGCATTACTAGTAGTGAATCCTTATGTATGTATTTTATTAGCAGTCAAGATTAGTTCATTAGCTAACCATTCTATGTAAGCACCTGTTCTATTTTCAAACAAGAGTTGAGCAATCAGACCTATTTCACTTATCTTTCATCTTCCAATTCTTACAACGGTGCTAGATCGTAGACAAGTCGTACTGTATTACACGATGATTCGCGAATCAATGTAACCCAGCTAGGTACCTTGAAACACACGTCCCGCTTGTACCCCAGGCACAAGCAGGACCAAACCACCACTCTCCTATCAAGGGGTCTAGATCCCCATCCAAACTTGGACTCTAAGCCCCCACACCTGAGTCTCAGACTCGGTGTGGTGCTTAGACCTTCACCATCCCCGCCTCCAATCAGTCGGTCCAGAAAGAGCTATAGCCCACCGCGAGAGAGCAGCGAGCCTTCCCGCTCCCACAAGTAAGTATGTGCTTAGGATAATTGAAACACCCCTGGTGTTATGAGCTTATTTAGCACCGTGATTTAGGCCTAAGAAAAAAAATTATGAAACGAGTTTCTCGAATTTTTGATTTAAAACGTACTCGACATGATAAGTGAATCCGGTGACCCAGTTTGTGGACTCGAATCAACACTCAGTTAAAAAGCCTTGGTGTAGTTTTGACTTGCGAGCGAATGGCTCCACAGCGTTGACGGGACGTCTCCCTTGCTCTGAATAAATCCGTCATCCGAATTATTAACGTCGCGCCATGGCAGAGTTAGGCCAAGTTAGTCCTGCCTCCCCGCTTGCTTGCTCTCTCGGACTTTGCTTGTCTTTTACGCCAGTACTCCCTGCTTATTGTTGCTACTGCCGTGTACTACTTTTTACCTACCTCTGTTGTCTCGTCGAGCCTTGTCGTGCTACCTCTGCTGCCTGTCTCGGTGTTGGCTCTGTCTACCTTGTATCCTCTACATCTGCCAAGCTGAGGCGGACTAGCCTCTCACTCTCTCCTCGTGCTGCTGTCTCCTGCCTACCCTTCCTCCCATCTCTCACTTGTCCTCTTTCTTTAAATCCTCTCGGTTTCTCTCTCGTTTCCGTCAATCTTCATCGCCGGTCATTCCCGCATGACCGCGCGCGAGCACCGCCCCTCCATCCTCGCGCTGGTCTCTATTTCCCCACAGCAGCGCTGCTTTCCCAAACCGTGCCATCACCCCGGTCCCTTGTGCTCGCGAGCCCTACGGTTCCACGTGGCACCTGTTGCTCCACGGCGCTGCCTCCCTCCCTGCTTCCTCCACCGTGTTCTGGAGCCACCCATCCGAGCAACCAGCCAGGGCAGCGCCACCGTCGCCCTATCTTCCCACTAGCATGCCTGGCTCGGGCTACCGTGTGCCGTGCTGCCTCGCCTCGTTGCTCCTCGCACCGACGCTGCCCTCCCATGAGCCGCGCCCTCACTGCCTCGGCACTCGCAGCGCGCCTGAGCCACCGTGGCTCCTTCTGTTTCCCTGCGCGCTGGCGCTCCCTCCCTTCACCAGCGCCGAGCGCCCGACCGAACGCGACCTGCCCACTGCCCGCAGCACTGCCCTTCTATTCTACTCCGACGTCGGCGTTCGGTACTCTGACGTCTGCGCCCGGTCCCTGGTGCGCCATGGCCGCCACCATCGAGCGCGTCATACCCGCCCGCCGAAGCCCATGGCGCCGCCTCCTCTACTTCGGTCCATGTCCGTGGCTATCGTGGCTAGGCCGGTTGCAGCCGCCCTGTCGCTTGGTTTCCCCATGCGCGCACGTCCTCGGTCCACGCCGCGTCTCCGCCACGGCCGCGCCCGCCGGGGCCATGTCGTGCCCGGTGCCGGGCCATAGCGCCACGTCCCGCATCGCCGTAGCCTCCATTGACGCCGTTGGCGCACGCAGCCTGGCTGCTCTAGCCATCGTCGGCTCCTGGCCCCCTCAGCCCAAGGTCACCGGCGGGTTCCCGTGCAACCCCCGTCGCTGTCGTGCCTTCCCGGCCGGGTTTGGTCGCCGGCCAGAGCTCCTCTGCCCTAGGCTCCGTTCATGGAAGATGAAGAGGTGGGTAAAAGGGTATGTATCCAAGGAGAAAGTTTATACAGGGTCCCTATTGCAAAATACTAGACTCACGTAAATAGTACGTTAGTACCGTGGGTTAATTTAAGCAAAGTATAGGGGCTTTCTCGCAAGTTTACGTCCTGCCGCCCGTGTTGGGCCGCGCTCACCACGCGTGAGCCGGCCTATTAGGCCGCTGGCAGCGCGCCCGCCTAGGCTGGCCTGCTCTCGCGCTGGGCTGGTCCGTGGCTGCCGTGGCTGGGCCGGTTGTCGCCTTGCTGGGCCTGTGCCACCGCACTTGGGGCGCTCACGCCGTGTGTGCGCACCGCCTGGTGAGCCGCCGATCTTCGTTGGGCCGGCCTATGCCGCAGCGCCTGGGCCATGCGTGCCCCGCCCCGCCTGGGCCGGTCCCATGCTCGCCTGGCTGGGCCGCGCATTGCCGCGCCCCGCCTAGGCTGCCCTGGTCGCTGGGCCGCGCCGCACTACTAGGCCACTGCCATGCGCGCCTGTGGGCAGTTCTCTGAACGCCCGCTTAGGCCGCTCGCCCCAGGCTAGGTCGGCCTATTGCTTGTGCCGCTGGGCTGATCCGGTGGTTGCTGGTACATTTAGCTTCGAAGGAGTTGTTAATTCAGTTTCATAAATAAACTTGTAAAATTAGTAGTAAATCATAGAAAAAAATCATAAAAATGTCAAACCAGTTTTATTAGGCTCCTAAAATCATGATCTACCTGTTGATATATTTTGTTCATATAGTGTGATAATATTCTTAGAAGCTATATAATTAAATTGAGGTACTTAATATCGTTAAGACATAAACTTGTAGTAATTTCTATGATAAATTGGTAATAGTGTTGGAACCGAAATTTCTACAGTAGGTTCCTAGCAGTATTAGGTACTCATTGTAATTGTTGTAGCTCCAGAATAATTAGTTGCTAGATAGATAATGATGTATTATTTCGAATAATGATTAAATCAATATAATAAAATAAAGAAATGATTGGGTTTGGTAATGTCTGATTCGACAACATGGATATGTAGACTAGCGTGTTAGAATTATCTCATTAGCTTGTGAGACGTGATCAGGTTTCTAAGTATTTTAGCTGTCATTGATTATTTACATCTATGCATTTGCATCAATGCATATCATATAGGTACGATGATGGATCAACGGATCAATTGAAGGATGATTGGGAATCCGAAGATGATGCAATGGGTTTTCTATTCAGTTGATGGTGGATGATCTGAAGATGCAGATACTAACTTTTTCATATACATCTTACCCAGGCAAGCCCCGGTGCATAACCCCTACTTTTCTGCAGTTTGAATTATATTTGTGCATTAGGTTTTAAGGAGTTGAATGAAACCCACTTGCATATATATCTTTATCCTATGAGTCTTACTAGTATGACATGATCATGTAGAATGCTATGCTACAGGACTCCGATAGAAGTCGAGTGATTGCCTGTCACTCGCGAGAGATAGGAAATATATTACTGCATTATTATCACTTGGAAAATATAAATGGTGGAAATGATAAAGGGTGACCGGGCAGGGATATGGTTTGGGTATTGGTGGGTGTAAGAGGTTGTGTCGCCGTGGACGCGGGCCATGGCTTGGTTACGCTGCTTTCCCTTTCTGTGTCAATTAAGGACCGGTCGTTGCATAAAGCTCTAGGCAAGTCACAGACTTATTATCCCGAGCACATACTTGGGTATGGGCGCTTGAAAGACTTGTTGCTCTCTTGTCGTGGGTTCCGGCTCTTTCCGGACCGACTGTCAGGGTTTCTTTTTGGTGGAGGAGGTCCTTGCACCGCACTGAGTCCGGGACTCAGGGGCGGAGGCTTGGAGTCCTAGTTTGGACGGGGACCTGGACACCTAGGACAGGAGAGTGATGGGTTGGTCCTGCTTGTGCCTGGGGTACAAGCGGGGCGTGTGTTTTCGGGGTACCCAGCTGGGGGCATTGATTCGCGAATCGTCGGGAAATCCGGTACGGCTTGTCTACGGTTTAGCATCGTAGTAAGAACTGAAAGATGAAAGATGAAAGATGGAAAAAGAAAATCTGATTACTTACCACCTGCTTGAAAGTAGCCTAGGTGCTTGCATAGAATGGTTAGTTAATGAACCAATGCGGCTATGAATAAAAATCGAATATAAGGACGCACGCTTAGTAATGCTTCCTGCAATTGCAATAAACCCACAAGCTAGATAGCCTTGCATATCCTTAGAGTATTTTCTTTCTTTCTGTCGGGTAAGTCTTGCTGAGTACAATTAAGTACTCAAGGTTTTATTTCCCCTGTTGCAGGTGACAAGGTGGAGACTTAAGCTGACCATTATGTGTGGATTCCTCTTGGTGGGCTCAGAGAGGATTTCCTTTACGCTGCGATCGTAGTTTTATTTGTAACTCTTACAAAATATTTTTATAAATGAAAGTTTATAATCTGTTTTCATAGTTTACATATCACTGCTTCATCATGCCATGAATAGATGATTATTTTCGCTATGATTCTGATCACATGTTTATATTCCGCTGTTACATTAAATTATTCATAACTCTGATAATATAATTACATTTCGCTGTTATAATAAATGCTATACTCTGATGTATATGTAATGTGATGTAAGAAATGGTTAAGAATGATGTAAGCCTTATTCTCTCATTTGTGATCTTGATGGCAAAAATGTGGATTTTTGGGTTCTCCCCCGGGGTGTACACTGACTCGAGCATAGTCCGATAGTATCGACTAGCTACATGGAGAGAACGATATGCCAAAAATCTAAGAACGGTTGCTCTATATGCTGGCAATAGTGGAAGGACATATAGGACGTGCATTCATGCATATCTGGTTTGTGCATTGTAGTGCCATATTGCTTGTAGATACGCCATCCATAGGTGTCATGCGTGTCGTATTGTGCACAACGGACTTGTTCCTGTTCCAGAGTTAGGTTTGCACTGTGGCTTCGTGCTTCATGTTCGCCCCTGGTTCACGCCTGTCGTGACCCACGTCTCCTCGTATCCCTTTTCTGTGCTCTTGTCGGACCCTTGCCCTGCAATCGTACTAGTCGGTAATGGCCTCGGACATCACTCTCCTCGAACGCGTGGAATGTGATCGATTAATTTGTAGTGATCCCGCACGGGAACCCTGGTGAACCGCGCCAGCGCCAGGACCACTGAGCGCTCCGCCTTTATAAGCAGAGCCTGACTTAGCCCTTGGTACCACCACTCGGCGCACTTTAGCTCGCTTAGCTTTTTCTTGAGCCAGCTTTTCGCTTAGCCTTCCTTGCAACCACCGCCAGAGATGGTAGGAGCCTAGGTTAGTACCTACTGCCTGAACGTTGAGGGTTTTCCTAGAATCCTACATGCCACCCTGCAAAAGATCGGAGTCAAAGCTCGTCCTGAGTATGAGGGCCGTGAATATGAGGAGCATGGCACCGAGTGGTGTGAGGTTACCGTCTACATTAGGAAGAGTGAAGAGTTCCTCGACCTCACTGAAGCCTGGAGTGTGACTGCAACCGGGTTTCGCTTCGTCGACACCTACTAGGTTGTGGCCCGCAAAGCCTTGCGGTACCTCTGCCAGATCTATGAGGAGCCCATTGCCTGTACCCCCATGCGGTTCTTTCCTCCTTTGGACAAGAATTGGTGGGCATGGAGGGCTCACATGGAGGCTTTGCAAGGGCGGGATGCGCAAGAGGATAATCCCACCGTGGTGCACTTGACCACGTACCTGCTCGCTCTAGATGAGCAGTACGACCGTCAAGCCTTAGAACTGGGGGCGTGCCTTCGGCGCGCTGGGGAAGCCGAGATCTTCAACCGGATGCTCCAAGTGCAGCTCGCCGAAGCGCATGCCAGTGCTGTAGCCACTGAGAGCTGGGAGACTGCCATGTCAAAAGCCCTGAAGGAGGCTAAAGATCGGCATGTCCATCAGCTACGGGTGGCCTATCTTGTCACCAGGGCTGAGCGGAGGACGTTGGCTGCTGAAAGGCAGGATGCCCCGATCTTGGAAGGGATCCCTATCCACCCGTCAGAAAGAAGAAGAGCCGGTGTTGCAGCACCGCCAGCACCTCCACCCTCGAAGTGTCAGAAGTAGAGCCCTTGATTCCTCTCACTCAGCCATTGCCAGGAGAGGATGTAGACTAGTTGCCTTGGAATGTTGTTCCCGTAGTAGTAGTGTTTTTTGTTGCTGTCCCCCGGTATTGTACTCTTGCCGTTGTTGTCGTTCGTAGTTGTTGAGCTCGTTCGATCATAGGTGAATGCTGTGTCGTGAATGGGAGCCTGAATGCCTATACGTTGTACCCGTATAAGACCATTCGGAATATGCATTTTGTTATATCGTTGTGTTTATTATGTTCATCTATCTTAAGTTTCTTTAGACATGCTTAAAGTTTTCCAGGGAGATATTAAGCGGGTTACAAGAGAAGTTGACATTCAGATGCTAGCAAATCAGCCGTGATTGGATAATATTGGACACTGTATCGACTAATTGTGGATGTCCCAGTAGAACACTTGAATCTCTTTAAAACAAATCCACCGTTGGATTTGAATTCCTTGTCCCTTGTTGTGAAGGGAACCCTTGATGTTTGAATTTTCCCTTAGAATACTCCTCTTACTCTGTGGTCTATGACCCCACCGCCTTCATGGCGTGTAAGTTGGTAGTAGTTGCCTGGTTAATAGCTTAGGGTGCCACGACGAAACCGAGGGCTCTCTGTGGAACAGCTGCCACATGTGACGCTACTCGGCACGCGCTGGTATCAAGGTTGTTAACCAAGTACCTTTAACAAGTTACACCGCCGTACCGTTTTGTTTTAAAAAAAATTCTCCTTGGTAAAATTCGGGTGTTCAAACGGGAAATCCACAACGGGTTGATGCAGAAGTGTTCTCTCTAGTAACCAAGAGAAGAGTAGTAAGGAAGGATAGTCTCGAGTAGTAGGAAGTGCTTGTAAAAGCCTGAGTGGATGTCATGTCCCAAGCCCTGTGTTTAGTTGACCACGCTATGTATGCCGGGTTATTTCATTGCGTGCCCTGCGAATGCTGTCTGTATCGGGCCCTCAGCTCCCCGTTTTCGTGTGGCCGCGGCATCATGCTGTGCTCGCCGTCTTTGTGCACTGTGCGTTTCTCCTTTTCCTAGCATCCGGTCGGCTCTCGACTCTCACGCCTCGTCCCTCGTACCGGACCCCCTTCCCTCTCCTTTCTTTCTTCTTTCGGAGACACGACTGCCCGCACGCCTGCCTCGTCGAGCGGACCCCCTCTCCTCTCCTTTATTTTTCCCTCCATCGCTCGCACAGGAAGCGCACCATGTCTCCGACCTTATCTCCATAGCATGCACCGCCTGTGTATCCCATCCTCGCCACTTCCGCTTCCGGTGTGTTGTGCCCCACCTCCGATCGCCTCTATAAAATACCCTTGGTCCTTGCTTTTCTTCTTCGTCCCTGTTCTCCTCACATCCAGAGTGGAGCTACAAGATCCAGTCGACATTGTGAAGCTAGGTTCATCAGTCTGAGGTGATGGTGTAATACGAGGAGAAGATAGGATCTGGTTCATCGAAGGAGTTCAAGTTCCCTTTTGGGTAGTCAATCTTAGGGTTCACGGTGTTTTACTTCTCAGTTGAATGTTTCTGGATCTATTGGTGCTATGCCATGTTTTGGATAATCATCTTCTTGTTGTTTCTCCATTGTCCTCGTCTATCTCGACTTCTGGAGTAGGTCTCGGTGTACCAGGTTGCTCTTAACCATGTATCTCTAAATCCCTGTGTGGTTTGGTATTCGAAGTCGTGTAACCTTTCGTATAATCCCGGATCTACGAAATGTAATCGCGTTTTCCCCTTCTGGTTTTTGCTTCGAATCTCGGGACAAGATTCTTTTTAAGGGGGGTTGGTTGTAACACCCCTGGTGTTACAAGCTTATTTAGCACCGCGATTTAGACCTAAGTAAAAAAAATTACGAAACGAGTTTCTCGAATTTTTGATTTAAAGCGTACGCGACATGATAAGTGAATCCGGTGACCCACTTTGTGGACTCAAATCAACGCTCAGTTAAAAAGCCTTGGTGTAGTTTTGACTTGCGAGCGAACAGCTCCACAGCGTTGACGGGACGTCTCCCTTGCTCTAAATAAATTTGTCATCTGAATTATTAACGTCGCGCCATGGCAGAGTTAGGCCGAGTCAGTCCTGCCTCCCCGCTTGCTCGCTCTCTCAGACTCTGCTTGTCTTTTACGCCAGTACTCCCTGCTTATTGTTGCTACTGCCGTGTACTACTTTTTACCTACCTCTGTTGTCTCGTCGAGCCTTGTCGTGCTACCTCTGCTGCCTGTCTCGGTGTTGGTCGGGTTTGGTCGCCGACCGAAGCTCCTCTGCCCTATGCTCCGTTCGTGGAAGATGAAGAGGTGGGTAAAAGGGTATGTATCCAAGGAGAAAGTTTATACAGGGTCCCTATTGCAAAATACTAGACTCATATAAATAGTACGTTAGTACCGTGGGTTAATTTAAGCAAAGTATAAGGGCTTTCTCACAAGTTTACGTCCTGCTGCCCATGTTGGGCCACGCTCACCATGCTGGGCCGGTCCGTGGCTGCCGTGGTTGGGCCGGTTGTCGCCTTGCTGGGCCTGTGACACCGCACTTGGGGCGCTCGCGCCGTGTGTGCGCACCGCCTGGTGAGCCACTGGTCTTCGTTGGGCCGGCCTGGGCCGTGCACGCCCCGCCCCATCTAGGCCGGTCCCGTGCTCGCCTGGCTGGGCCGCGCATTGCCACGCCCTTCCTGGGCTACCCTGGTCGCTGGGCCGCGCCGCACTACTGGGCCACTGCCGCGCGTGCCTATGGGCTGTTCTCTGAACGCCCGCCTAGGCCGCTCGCCCCAGGCTGGGTCGGCCTGTTGCTTGTGCCGCTGGGCTGATCCGGTGATTGCTGGTCCATTTGGCTTCGAAGGAGTTGTTAATTCAGTTTCATAAATAAACTTGTAAAATTTGTAGTAAATCATAGAAAAAAAATCATAAAAATGTCAAACCAGTTTTGTTAGGCTCCTAAAATTATGATCTACCTGTTGATATATTTTGTTCATATAGTGTGATAATATTCTTAGAAGCTATATAATTAAATTGAGGTACTTAATATCGTTAAGACATAAACTTGTAGGAATTTCTATGATAAATTGGTAATAGTGTTGGACCTGAAATTTCTATAGTAGGTTCCTAGCAGTATTAGGTACTCATTGTAATTGTTGTAGCTCCAGAATAATTAGTTGCTAGATAGATAATGATATCTTATTTCGAATAATGATTAAATCGATATAAAAAATAAAGAAACGATTGGGTTTGGTAACGTCTGATTCGACAACATGGATATGTAGACTAGCGCTTTAGAATTATCTCGTTAGCTTGTGAGACGTGATCAGGTTTCTAAGTATTTTAGCTGTCATTGATTATTTACATCTATGCATTTGCATCAATGCATATCATATAGGTACGATGATGGATCAACGGATCAATTGAAGGATAATTGGGAATCCGAAGATGATGCAATGGGTTTTCTATTCAGTTGATGGTGGATGATCTAAAGATGCAGATACTAACTTTTTAATATACATCTTACCCAGGCAAGCCCCGGTGCATAACCCCTACTTTTCTACAGTTTGAATTATATTTGTGCATTAAGTTTTAAGGAGTTGAATACAACCCACTTGCATATATATCTTTATCCTATGAGTCTTACTAGTATGACAGGATCGTGTAGAATGCTATGCTACATGACTTCGGTAGAAGTCGAGTGATTGCCTGTCACTCGCGAGAGATAGGAAATATATTACTGCATTATTATCACTTGGAAAATATAAATGGTGGAAATGATAAAGGGTGACCGGGCAGGGATATGGTTTGGGTATTGGTGGGTGTAAGAGGTTGTGTCGCCGTGGACGCGGGGCATAGTTTGGTTACACTGCTTTCCCTGTCTATGTCAATTAAGGACCGGTCGTTGCATAAGGCTCTAGGCAAGTCACAGACTTATTATCCCGAGCACATACTTAGGTATGGGTGCTTGAAAGACTTATTGCTCTCTTGTCATGGGTTCCGGCTCTTTCCGGACCGACTGTCAGGGTTTCTTTTTGGTGGAGGAGGTCCTTGCACCGCACTGAGTCCGGGACTCAGGGGCGGAGGTTTGGAGTCCTAGTTTGGACGAGGACCTAGACACCTGGGACAGGAGAGTGATGGGTTGGGTCCTGCTTGTGCCTGGGGCACAAGCGAGGCATGTGTTTTCGGGGTACCCAGCTGGGGGCATTGATTCGTGAATCATCGGGAAATCCGGTCCGGCTTGTCTACGGTTTAGCATCATAGTAAGAACTGAAAGATGAAAGATGGAAGATGGAAAAATAAAATCTGATTGCTTACCACCTGCTTGAAAGTAGCCCAGGTGCTTCCATAGAATGGTTAGTTAATGAACCAATGCGGCTATTAATAAAAATCGAATATAAGGACGCACGCTTAGTAATGCTTCCTGCAATTGCAATAAACCCACAAGCTAGATAGCCTTGCATATCCTTGGAGTCTTTTCTTTCTTTCTGTCGGGTAAGTCTTGCTGAGTACAATTGAGTACTCTGGGTTTTATTCCCCCTATTGCAGGTGACAAGGTGGAGACTTAAGCTGACCATTGTGTGTGGATTCCTCCTGGTGGGCTCAGAGAGGATTTCCTTTACGCTGCGATCGTAGTGTTATTTGTAACTCTCACTAAATGTTTTTATAAATGAAAGTTTATAATCTATTTTCATAGTTTACATATCACTGCTTCATCATGCCATGAATAGATGATTATTTCCGCTGTAATTCTGATCACATGTTTATATTCCGCTTTTACATTAAATTATTCATAACTCTGATAATGTAAGTACATTCCACTGTTATAATAAATGTTATACTCTGATGTACATGTAAAGTGATGTAAGAAATGGTTAAGAATGATGTAAGCTTTATTCTCTCATTTGTGATCCTGATGGCAAAAATGTGAATTTTTGGGTTCTCCCTCAGGGTGTGCCCGACGGAACCGAGTAATTTAGTGTTCTCCCCTAAGTGCTTAGTGTCTAATGGAAGACGAGCACTCCTAGGAGGCATTATATTAGGCAGTTCTGCTACAATAATAAGTCTATGACCTGACTAGAATCCAATGCAACGGCCGGTCCTTAACCGACACGGATAGGAAAAACAGTGTAACCAAGCTATGCTCCATTGACCGCGGGACACAACCTATTACACCCACCAATACCCGTACCATATCCTTGCCTGGTCTTCATTTCCTTTTCACCATTTTACCATGAGAGTGATAATAATAATCACCTATTGTGAGTAACAGCAGGTTACTCACGCTACAGATAGCCTAAGCATAGCAGCTACTCGACTTAAGCTGGTAGGACTCATAGGTAGGTATATCTATGCATGTAGTTTCAATATAAATCCTGTAACATAAATGCACATCACATATATATATACATCCAGATTTCATTCAAAATAAGGGTTATGCACCGGGGCTTGCCTTGGGCAGGCGGGGTGTCAGCTCAGTCAGTTAGTGGCGGCTCCAGGACCTCCTGTATGAAAACCTTCTCCTTGTACTCCTCGACTACGTCCTCATACTCTTGCTCGCCCACGGTCACGAACTCCACCAACTCGTTCTCTACATGCATGCAATGATGATGCAACGCTTAGTATTACGACAACAACAACTCTTAAAATAACAATACATCTACCAAGCTACTAAGCTAACTCTAATGACTAAGATGCTAAGCTACCCATCCTTTCTACTAAACAGGTATGAAACATTCAAGTATTATCTTAACAACTAAAATGCATTTCTTCTTTTATTAATGATTTAATGTATATTAAAACAAGGAGCACCTAACTTCCTTATTTCTTGGTCTAACCTAGGGCCACAAAAATTACAGTGAGCACATAATAATACAATGAACCTACTGTAAAAATTTCATGGTCAAAGTTATTACCAATTTGCCACAAAAATTCCTAAAAATACTAATATAAATAATACTAAACACCAGTAATTGATTTAATAGGCCTCAGTATCAACTCAGTAATGCATAAGCTCACTATGCCATCAGATAGACAATATTTTTAGGAACTCAACAAAATTTATTTCATAATTTTTGGACATCTACATTATTTTATATTAATTATCAAAGTTCAGCTCGGAATTAAAATGAAAAGCTATTTCTATTTTCCACAAAAAAACTAAACTAATTTTGGCCCAACGCGGACCACGCGGGGCGCGGCCCACGCGTGGAGGCGGGCCGCGGCGGGGAGCCCGCGCGCTGGCACTTTTGCAGAGACGCCCATGCGCTACCTAGTATTCGCACGGCGCTGTTCACACTATTCCTATAGACAGCAACATTGCAAGAACACCCTCGGAACCTCCCTCCTTTACAACGATATGGCCCTCGACCATCCCCGCACGTTGACATATTAGCGAAAACACCCCTAGACTATGAACAAAACAACCCGCAATCCACATTACTATTCCTATAGACAGTAACTTTGCAATGGAACCCTTGGACCTTTTTACCTTCGCACTGGAGAGGCCCCCGGGACGCCCCACGCTCACCGGCACGGTGGGCGGTGGCACTAGGTAGTACACCAGCCTCCAAGGACCCTTGCAAACCTATCTAGGGGACCAATGCTCACCTATGGGCCGATGTGCAACGATGGGCGGTGGTTGCACGAACGGAGGTGAAGCAGAGCGGGCTCTCCCTAGCGACGGGTGACATGCAACGACGGCAACCATGCTCCGGTGAGCCACAACGCTAACAGAACGATATAGATAGAGAATAAGCACCAGGGGCACACCGCAAACCTAGGCGAAATGGTGGTTTGGCTAGAGACTACCTGAGCAGTGCTGGCCACGTGCACGCAATGAGCACGATGACAAGCCGCAGCGGACACGGCCGCATTAGCGACAGCAGGGAGGCGGTAGCACTCCCACTAGAGCGTGCGCACGGTGGCGAGCTAGTGGTGCAGAGGAATTTGTGCGAGGTGAAGTGGTGAAGGCTGGCCACGACGCGGGCGGCGACGGTTCATAACGGCATGATGGCGGGCAAAGCTCCAAAAATTGGAGCTCGGCTGAGCCGCAATCAAAGCGGGGTGGGGTCGGCTAGAGAGGGGACGTGAGGGTGGAGACACGAGCATGAGGAATTGATGAGAGTTGCCCGCACTCTGGCTTCACCGTGATGCGACGCGACGGCGGCGGAAAACAGAGGGAGAAAGAGGGAAAGAGAGAGATGGCGCGGCAGGTGGGCTCAGCTTGTCCACGCCTTGGCAGGATGCAAGCGGCGAGCTCAGGAGGCCCACGCGCCGGTGCTTTGGATAACGTGTCCGCATGTCCGACCGGCGTGGCCCACGTGCGCGCGGCAGAGGCGACACGCACAAGGCTGGCAACAGTGCAGAGGTGCAGTGGACCGGCGCGGACGCGACGACGATGCGACGGCAGCGGCAGTGATGCGACGCGAGGAGCAGTGGTGGATGCGTCGGCAGTGCAGTGCAGGATGGGTCAGGTGGTAGCAGTAGTGGCACCGCGCGGCGGGGCCAGCGGCTCGCTGCGGTCGGCCTTAGCCAAGCCCAGGCGGCTCGACTGACCAAATGCGGTGGCACGGTTGACCGCACGGGACGCGTCCATGTGCGTGGCGTGAGAAGGCCGTGTGGTGACCGCGCACCCAGCGCCAACCAACCCGAGATAGTGACACGCATGAATTTTAAAGCGCTCAGCACGACCAAACGGTTGCTCCTAAACCTAAACCGTCTTCACCATGCTCAAGATGGCACATGAGACTACCAAATCGAGCTATAACACTACACCACCCCTTAACCCAATCTCTCACAATAAATTGCTAAACATAGCAATGTCTCTGCTGTTGGTGGACTTGAAAGTTTCTAAGCTTTTGAGCTGGATTTGATTTCCATTTGTGATTTCTAAGCTAGTGGAAATATTAGCTAGTATTATCATTTTTCGACCGCAAGTATTTCACTGTCATCTATAAAGTTTGTACTTCAAACTTTATTTAAGTATCACATACGTGTTCTATAGCATTTTTGCTTAATAAAAATTGGTTTTAAACCCTAAGTGATATAACATGACTATCGAATCCACTTTTGTTTCGCATTTTTGTTGATCGTTTTGAGTTACGGAAATTGATCTACACACTTTATTACATGCATTGACACATAAACATGATGCTCATGACATGTTTTAGTAAATGATTTACGGTGTAACACCGAGGGTGTTACAAATCTACACCCCTTAAATAAAATCTCGTCCCGAGATTTCATGTGCCTAGTGTGTGAGAAGAGATAAGAAATGCATTCTGATTTAAACAATTACCTCGGTGAAATAGAAAGAAGGTGGGGATAATGCTTCACGATATAGTTTTCTTGCTTCCACGTTGCTTCATCCTCCAAGTGATTTTGCCACTGAACTTTATAAACCTTCATCACATTGTTTCTAGTCACTCTTTCTTTTTCATCTAAGATCTTGACAGGATGTTCAATATAAGACAAGTCAAGATGGAGAGGAAGTCCTTCAATTTCCACCGCTTCATCGGGGATCCGCAAACATTTCTTTAACTGGGAAACATGGAAGATATTATGTACTGCTGACAAAATATCCGGGAGCTAGATACGGTAGGCAGCAGAACCACACCGGGCAAAAATCTTGTAAGGTCCAACATAACGAGGGGCTAGCTTTCCACGGACACCAAATCGATGTACACCTCTCATGGGAGATACCTTGAGATACACATGATCACCAACTTCAAATTGCAAGGGCCTTCTTCGCTTGTCCGCATAAGTTTTCTGACGGTTCTGAGCTGCCTTCAAATGACTCTGAATAACACTAACTTGCTCTCGAGCTTCTTTGATAAAATCAGGCCCAAAATATTCACGATCACCCACTTCAACCCAGTTAAGTGGTGCTCTACATTTCTTGCCATACAAGGCCTCAAATGGTGCCATTTGAATGCTTTCTTGATAACTATTGTTATAAGAAACTGTTAGAGGATATTTTCACCAAAATCTCTATTTCTAACAATTAAGAAGGATATAGAGAGTCTCTTGGCATTGCTTTAAGACCCCCATGAGACGAAAAACATCACATGTGCGATGTGCCTTATAAATAGCCAAACGGGCTGCCCGGTCGAGCATAGGACGGGCCCAGTGAAATTAGGACCTGCGGACACCGAGTCAGGCATGAAACACCGTGCCACCGGGCCGGGCCAATTAGGGCCACAATATTGTCCTTTGGCCCAAGCATGCACGTCGTTCCCTTTTTAGTGTCGAGTTAGCTCGATGGGACTGAAAGCCTTAGCGGGCTGGCCCGAGGCCTGCTTAGGCGCTTGCCAGGGAAGAGAGAGGCGAAGTCATGGAGAGGAGCCAAGGAAGAGAGAGGCAGAGTCGTGGAGAGGAGTTGATGTTCACCGGTGGTGTGGGGGGGGAGGAGAATAGCCGACGCTCGAGATAAAGTCGCGGTCATAGCTGGGGAAGAAAAGGATCGACGCTCATCAAGTCATCTGGGCCTTAGGCGGGACGAGGCCGCCTCGACCTCGAGTAGGGAGGAGTCCTCGCGCAGGGACATGACTCTGCGCTGTAGATCAAGGATGACTGGAGGAGTCCACAACGAGTGAGGAGTCACGTCGGGAGTCGCGCTCGCGCCTGGCGCAATCGTGCAGAGGAGAGGCCGAGCGACGACGTCTAGGATGGGGAATCGGTGATTATTAGGGTCTGATATATATGGGCCTATTTGAGACTACTCCACAAACTCTGCTTCACAAACTCCACCATGGAGTAGCTCCACGAAAAATCTGGAGTTTATGAAACTCCCCTTTAGGTGCTCTCACAACTTCACCTTTTTTAATCGAGCAGAGTGCGTGGAGCTGAACCTGTTTGGCTAAAAAATGTGGAGCGAAGCTGAAAACATGGAGCGAAGTATTCACAAACACCCCCTATATATAGGGCCTTTTGTAAGGCCAGAGGAAAAAAACGGGTTGTGACATGCCACCCGGCGTGCTATATCGAGTGGCCCAAGCACGACCCTAGCAATCGGACCGAGCTGGCCTGGGCACGGTCACCGTCGGGCCGGGCCAAAAAATCAGGTTTCGTGCCGTGCTACTGATCTGCGGGCTGCATGGCCCCTGTAAAAATGGATGAAATCCCCACCGGGCCGACGTCATCCCTATTACTGACTCTCTAGGAAAGCCCATTGGTTGGTGGATTAAGAAAGGCGTGCTGCCTGATAGCTCGGCCCAGATAGGTGAACTGGTGAGGGCCGCGTTCATGTCAATTCTCAATTCGGCCATTGTGCGTCAACACCTGTAGTGGTCATTTGTCTGTTACGAGTACTTGCTACACTGGCCTTTTGTAGTGCTTTGAATTCGGCTTCTCAGCTTAGTAGTAAAAAAAAAAAAATCGTTTCAGCTTAAACATCTGCAGAAGCTTCAACAGAAAAACGGATTCCCGCGTGAAGCACCTATAGAGCTGGTCAGCTGGAGTCGCTTTTTGCACTGGAACTCTTTAAGCGGGAGCAAGAAAAAAAAAAGCTCCTACCCGCTCCTCTATTGATCCTGCTTGTCAAAGCCATAACCAAAAAAATTTCTGAACCGCATGTCCGCCAAAAAAGTCATAAAAAGTAGTCCGCGTTGACATTATTTAAGAAATGATTTTTGTGTAATAATCCTATAAAAGACGCGCATGTTACACCACTCTTAGCACATTGACATCGACGCCGCAGAATCTGCAAAGGCCATGTTCGTTTCTCTTATAATCCGTCTTTTTTAGCTTATTTTTTCAGTCGGAACAGTATTTTTCTCTCACAACAAATCAATTAGAACAATGTTTCGACTTATTTTTTTAGCGAAGCGAACGGGCCCAAATTAAATTAACCAATGCAAAACCAATGTACTTCACCAATCACCAGGGCCTGCCAGCCCTGAACGTCGGGTGCAACAGCCGGCCGATCTCCACGTCGTCCGCGTCCAGCGGTCCTCCGGTATCGTTCCGCACGCGCCGCACGGCGGTGGTGTTGAGCGACTCGTGCTCGAACCCGTACAGCCTCAGAATCTGGTCGTCGGCGAAGTTGAGCGCGCGCTCCATGCCGCTCCGGCACCGCGATGCCTCGTAGCTCGCGTACTGCCCCCCGCACGGCTTGCACCCGACGAAGTGCGTCACCAGCGGCCACCGTTCGCCACCGACCCCCGGCGTCGCAGCATCCCGCCGCATCTCTTCGTACCTGTCCACGATCCCCAGCCAGAAGCCGTGCAGACTGTACGAGATCTCCAGGAACGTCTTGTCGCCCCACCTGGCGCGCTGCGTCACGAGCAGGTAGACGAGCGCCGACTGGTCGTCGGCCTCGTACGACGGCCGGTCCGAGAGCGCCTTGCCGAGGACCTTCCCGTACTCGTAGCGCACGGGGCCGCGCGGCCCCATCAGCGCCCACGCGTCGAGCAGGTCGAGCGACCACTGGCAGTTGCGGATGATGAAGCTGCCGGCGTTGATGCTGAGCCAGCTCTTGGCGGCGTACACCTTGTCGTCCCAGCCCGGGACGACGAGGTTGTGGCCCGCGTACTTCCCCCACGGCGGCTCGAACAGCATGTCGGTGAACACGACGTCGGAGTCCACCCACCAGAGGAGCTCCGTCTCCGGGTGCGCGAGCATCAGCGCGCGCAGGATCGGCAGCTTGGTCCAGAACCCCGACAGCTCGGCGTCGAGCACCGCGTTGCTGTAGAAGACGTCGAAGCCGTGGACGCGGCAGTAGTCCACCTTGTTCTTGAACGCGCGGAGGAGGACGTGGTCGCCGTCCGCGTTCCCGCACCGGCGCGGCGACGACCCGGTGACCACGAGCACCCGGGGTCTTCCCGGCGCGACGAAGGCCGGGAACCGCTGGTTGTCGTGGAGCCACCTGGCCCTGCTCGCGTCGTAGTCCGACACGGCTGCGCCGAGCGTGTACGGCGGGTCCGTCAGCTGGCGCGGCGGCGGGAGCCGTTGCTCTTCATCATCACTTCTGGCACCCGGAAGAACCGGAGACTTTGGCGGCGTCGATGATGTGCGCTCGTCCGTGGGCGCGCTGGAGGGCTCGTCGTACTCGATGCGGATGCGTGGGAGCTGCCACTGCAGGTCGGGCGACGTGAACATGAAGAGGGCGAACGGCGCGACGAGGAAGAGGACGACGGGGATGATCGGGACGGGGAGCAGCCGTTGCTGCCGCGCTCGCCGGTCGCCTTCCTCAGACGACATCGTCTACGACGACCGGAGGCCCGAGCTCGCGTCCCGTAGGTCGCTGGATCGAATGCCGTCGGTGCAGACGAGCAGCGCAGTACGTGCCAGAGACCCCTAGTACTAGAGAAGTATGGGTGATGCGTTGGGTTCGGAAGTTTCGTTGTTTTACTCGACGGAACACATTGCGCGCCGGCTGGAGTTGGAGTCTATACTGATGGCCGGCCGGCTGGCAATTTGGCTATCAGAATGGCATGTGACGTGTGATGTGTGTGAATTGAATTTCTATGACACACCGCATTGGTCCCTAATTCTGGTGCCAACTAACCCCTCCAGCAAACTGGAAGACTATAAGCTGGATGAGAACATTCATTCCGTTCCTCTTTAGACCGTGCCAGTACGTAAATGCTTCAAGTGATTTCAGAGAACGTAGCTGGCCAGCTAGCAAACTGCACATATTCCCGCTGTGTTACGCACATATTAGCCTGTCACGCACGATCCTCTCTCTCTCTTTTCCTGCTCATTTTTAGCAAACCTTGTCATCAGATTTGTTTGTTTGTGTGAATTGTGATCGGTTGCCGTAGCCGGCCTGTACACGGAAGCAAAACACAATCAAGGGCATGCACTGTTTATTTGAGTAGATCGAGAAATTATTATTGCACTTTAAAGATTGCAAGAGGATGTTTGGGTGACGTAGTTTTTTTTTATATATATAAAAATGTGGTATCACAAACAGGGAGGGCTAGCCAAATGTATGATTGAGATCATCTCTACGGCGACAATGTATAATCGAGGTCAATGATTCCTGTGAACAACGGTTTTCCATTGTTTTTTCAAGTTGGCCCCTATAAAAGCTGGCTCTGACTTGATCACAGAATTGTGGTTTTATTATAAGCTAAAAAGATACAGCAAAACCATGATTTTAAAAAATGTATGGTTGGGGTTTTTTAAATTCCAGAAATACTATAATTTTGAAAAAAAAAACAGTTTTAAAAACTACAAGATTTATTATATCAAAACATTCGGTAGCTTTTGAAAATCAACATATTTTGTAGAACCGTAGTATTTTTTTAATACTCCGCAAATACTTTGCATCCAAATAATATATAAATCGACCCAAAAAATTGAGTTTGAGCCCTCCGGAAATGGAAGTGGAGCATACTACATCTATAGAGCACGGGGCCCTAGCTTTCCGTGCCGCCATACGATGTCTGCCGATGCGTGTTAGCGTGTGCATGCATGGCTTGTTTGAATTCACTGGTGGATCACAATATGACCGATAATACACAAAACTAACAATTAGCTAAAGGGCTGCTAATTGTTTAAACATTTCCAACAACCTACTAACAACTTAACCGCAGGTGGATCCAAAGAACCTCTTGGTAATAATTAACTAATAGTTAGTAACTTTTTAGTTATTATATTAGCTAGAAATACTGGTGAGGTGGCTGACGTAAAAAAACACGTGCGTCATGCTACTTATGGGCCTGTTCGCTTGGATGAATCTGGAGGAATTTACGAGAGAATGAACAGTATTTTCAACTCCAAACAGTGATTTTCAGCTGCTGTTCGTGTCAAATTTAACGGCGCCTATATATCTTGGACATGTTTGATTCCATCTAACTGATAGTTAGCTATTATAAATTAGCTTATTTCCTATTTAAATCCTCATCAGCTAATAAACTAGCTAATATCTTACCTACCATCCACTAACAATTAGTTATTAGCTGATTTCTCCCAGCTAACACAACTAGATAGTAAGCTAGATGAATCTAAATAATTAAGAGCTTAGTAAGGGTATGTTTGGATACAAGAGGTAAAGCTAGTTAAAAATTAGCTAAAATTAGCTCTAGTGCATCATAAATAGGAGAGCCAATAGGTAGGTTAATTTTTTTAGCCAAGTCTTCAACTAGTTGTTAGCCAATTAGTCAACCAACCATACCTAATTTAAGCTAATTTTTAATCTAGCCACAACTAGTAACTATGTATGTGTATCAAAAAGCTCTTAACAGTACTCATCTATCCCAAAATAAGTATTATTCTCACTTTCCGAGAAGTCAAATATTTTTAACCTTGACCATATATATATACAAGAAAGTATTAACATTTATGATGCATAATCGGTATCGTTAGATGAATCGTTGAATATATTTCAATAATAAATTTATTTGGAGATATAAATATTGTTAATATTTTCTATAAACCTAGTCAAATTTTTTAAAAAATTGACCAGCACGTATTTCATAATAACTTATTTTGAGACGAAAGAAGTATATATATAACATTCGCAAATGAATCAGAAAGCAGCGGGCATCGTATGGACTAACATGCATGGGGAGTATGGGACGATGCCCCCCAAATAAAAGAACTAATAAGAGAAAGCATTTGCCCTCACATGGATGTGTATATATGTACATCGTGTATATATATATATCAAGAGTGGTTGACTCGAATGGAGGTTTACATATGACTAAATTATATCTTTTGTGTAGGCTGTGGCCTTGATGTATGATTAAAATTTAAATTATTGATGATATTAATTATTATGCCATATTTAAATTAATATTGTGAAAATGCTTTATCATTATTGGCCCTAGACAAAACCTTTGATGATAAGGTCATTATCACCAACGGTTTGTGGCCAACAGTACTCAAGTGCTCGTCACCACCGGACAAAACATTGATCCAGCGATGATGAGGTGCTCATCACTGCCAGATCAAACACCACACCGGTGGTGATGAGCTCTTCATCGTCGCTGGCTCAAACGCCGCACCATCGATGATGAGGTCCTGATTACTGCCAGATCAAACGGTGAGCGAGCGGTGATGAGTTCATTACCGTTGGATCAAGCGCCGAGTTGGTAGGGATGAAGTCTTCATCACTAACGGTTCAAATGCCGAGCCAAAGGTGATGATGAGCTTATCACCCATGAATCATATGCCGAACTAGTAATGATGAAGTATTATCACCGCCAGATCAAACGCTAAGCTGATGGTGATGAAGTATTATCACCGCCGGTTTTGAACCGGTGGTGATTGATAGGATAAGTTGCCCAAGGGAGGTGAGCATGAATTGGAATAATCTAAAGTTTTTGCAAAAATAAAACCTATCTCTTAGCCAAATTCACCCATTATACCTAACAAGTATTCTAAGCCTACCGCATAAAGTTTTGCACCCTAGGTTCCAACCCTACACTAACATGTAAATTCTAAGGATATAAATCACATGAAAGTAAATGCATAATATAAGAGGTTTTAGGTGATGATATTTTCCCGAGGTATTGGAGAGTCAACACTCCTCACTAGTCCTCGTTAGAGACTTAGAGCACCCACGCAAGGGTCTATCTCCCCCTTGATTCACGCATGGACCAAGTGCTCTCTAGTGGTTGATCCTTCTTCACTCCGTAACGGTGGATCACCACACACGTGTACACCTTCTTGGGCCTCTCACAAGTGTCATCAGGATATCACAAAGAGCCACAACACCACTAAAGCCGTCTAGGTGATGTCGATCGCTAAGAGTAACAAGCACATACTCTCACTTGACCTAACAAAGCCTAATGAGAATGGATGCACACTTGCTACTTTCTAAGCACTAATGGAGTCCTTAATCTGCAATTAAGATTTCTCAACCACTCCAATAGGACAAAACACTCTCTTGAACTCCAATGTATGTAGCTAATTGCTCTTGGCTTCCAAGAGACCCCAAATGTGGGGTATATATAGGCCAAGCACCAAAACTAGTTGTTGGAAACCCACTTAGCTGAAATCAACGCACCGGATTTCTTTGGTGCAGCACAAGAGAATTTTGGTGGCCTCCAACTAACAGAATTACCAATTAGTCATTACGTATGGAATTTTTCTGATGAAAACTCCGGTGCAACACTAGAGAATTCTAGTGATACTATTTGAGCTCTGCCAAATAAAACTTCTCTATAGCCAATCTCCGGTGCTATACTGCAGTGCATCACCGAAGAATTCGGGTGCCTTCTTTGCCTCTGAGCCAATTGCACACCTTCTTTGTGACCACATCGGAATTATGCCTTGAACTGTCAGAGCAAATCCTAGTTTGTGCTATGTTCCATATTTTTTGTGGTTTCTTTGGCGCACACACCGTGTAGAGCTCACTAGAATTGTTGTTTGGCATACAAAAATTGTGCAATCTCTTCCAATTCAACTCCTTTGAGTTTGGCTTTAGATTTCATCTATTCTTGGGCTTCATCTGAGCTACCTAGTGCTACTTTTCATTAGTGTGAATCATATCCACTCACTAGACTCACTTAGGTCAAGGTACATATTCATAGCCCTCCATATGGTATAGCCAAAGGAGAAAAATAAGAACCTAAACTATTGTGTCTCTCAACACCAAACAACACTATAGGGGCCCAATCAACATGCATCATTGTGATCTCACTAAATAGTAATGTTGTAAAACACACGTTAGTCACAATGATTATGATATCATTAATCATCAAAACCGAATTAAGGACCTAGATGTTTTCAGTGAAAACCACCCGTGAAAGAGGTTTAGAACCGACAAACGACAAAGTTTGTGCATATAAGTGTTTTCAACTAGTGAATTGTAACTGTCATGCATGATATGATAAGGAAGACACGGTGCGGCCTGAGATAGCTGGCATTTTATTTCTTTCTTATTAACTATTTTAACTATTTAATTGTTTTAACTACTCCTTATGTTGCAAATTGTAAATCATTTTAGCTACTATCATCTAGACATAGTGTATATTTAGATACATATCAAAATCTATGTACCTAAAGAACAAAATGACTTACAATTTGAAACGGAAAGAGTATTCCAAAAGTTTGATTTGTTCGAGCTATTTACCCCCGAAGGGGTAAAATTGTACCATAGCAAGGCCCAATGAATGTGGCCCAGAACATCAGAACTTGGAATGGCCAGGTTATATACATACACCACCAGGGAATTATGTTACAAGTCTGACAATGATTACACATGCATTCCCATTGTTTCTGAGCTTGCACATAACAATTAATTTACAGGAAGAGAAGGGGGCAGCTTGTCAAGCTATCTTGGCATTAGCAGTACGCTCTTGCAAGAATTTGCTTTCTGTTCTCATGTCGTAAGATGCGCCCAAAAACTTGTGAGGGATGTTAAAAGTTTCTGTAAAGCCAGCCATTATCCTCATATTGATGAAGCTCGATTGCTTTCAATCTGTTGTTTCCAAGAATTGAAATGGAAAATGAATACTAGCAGTTAATCACTAGCTTTCCTGTGTCTTGGTATCACTTGTAAAAGCTATATCATATATTTCGTTGTATTTGTCAACAAAGTGGACTTCAAGACCTTCTTTCACATTAGAAGCAAGTTCATCAAAATCCCTTCGGTTTGCTGATGGGAATATGATTGTCTTTACCCCACTTCTCCTTGCAGCAATGGTTTTGTCCTTCACCTAAGAGACATTTCAGTGACAATAATAATAGTAATATGATAATCTCACAGTAGGTTGCAAACAATGTAAGTATGCATGCGAATGGTTCAGAGCTTTTGAATGCGTAATTGATGATATTGCATAATACATTTATGAAAACTTCACCGTAAATGTTATGTTATGGAAGGAGGTAAATTAATTTAGACAACTTATCTAGTCGATCAGTATTAGGAAAAGTTGGAAAGTTCTATTGATTGTCTATTTCCTAGTTCCCTAAGTTAGTTAAATAGTACCTCTTATATAAAAGGTAATCTAGTCCATAATTATGGGGGCCAATCAAGAATCAACCTAGGAAAGGGGGTTTTTCCCACCCAAATGGTCAGAGCATATTCTAGATGGAGAAAGACCATAGATTAGAGCATGATCTGCCCCTATCTCATTGTATTCATCTGGTTCTATAATATGTAGATAACTCATAAATTACCAGAATTCACATGACATGGATAGAATATTTCAGATCATACTCATTTGAGAAGTCTAGAACCAGAAGGGGAGCAGGCACAATCATGAAATCAATATCAGTGCACCTGATTTTGAAAGACAAGAAAGAGAGGGCCAATATGTATAGCATGTAAATTCCTACCAAACCAGCAGGAAAATAAAAAGTGTTAAAACCATACCCCACCAATTGGAAGAATTCGTCCAGTTAGAGTTACTTCACCAGTCATTGCCAAGTCTTTCTTCACAGATTTCCCCATGGCTAAGGACAACATCGATGTTACCATGGTGCACCCAGCGCTCGGCCCATCCTTTGGTGTGGCTCCAGCAGGAACATGCAAATGCAGCTTTGACTTTGCAAAAAAAGGATTATTTGGTTCTTTCTCTAGTAATACAGCTCTACAAACTGTATGTGCAATTTGGGCACTCTCTTTCATGACATCGCCAAGCTGGCCTGTCACAACAAGTGTGACCTTGCCTTTGCTTTCCTCTACTTTTGCTGTCTCAATGTACAAGGTCGAACCACCCATAGCATTCCAAGCTAAACCCATGACCACTCCAACAGGAGTCTGATTGTATATGCGCTCTGCTTGGAACACAGGCTTCCCAACAAAATTACCAAGATTTGATGCATTGACAACAACTTTCTCCTCAGGCTTGTCTACAAGCACTTCCATAGTCCTATTTATGCTTTCATTGTTGGCCTACAAAAAAGCATTAAAGGACAGTTTAATTAGAGCACAAGCCTTAACAACACAAATCAGTCAAACCTATGCTAGTTAAGACATATCCATCTGCAATTTGAAATTGACTTGGGTTTTATTTACTGGAGATCTTAGACACGATAATCAGCCAGAAATGGTGAAGGAATACCATCTGTTGCAGTACATCACTAATAAAAACAGTGCCATAAAGGTTACCAGAAATAACAGCATAAGCATATCAAACTTCCACCGCAGGAAAGTGGATAATCATCACATGACAAGAACAAAAAAAAGTTTGATTTTTACCTGTAGCTTCCCTGTCTGGTTCTAACTAGGTACGGAGCCAGCCGTTAGTGCATGACATTGTCAACAATCAAGTGCACAAGGGGCCAGCATAGTCATTGCACATTTACCATAATAGAGTGCAAGAATTTAGTTCCATCTGTAGGAAATTACAAAGGTAGTATATTACCTCTGGTATCTTAAAAGTATTAGATAGTTTGGCTGTCTCTTCTGCAAAAGTTTTTGTAGGTGCTTCATTGGAATGCTCATTGTGGCCTACTTCCGACTCTGTTGTTAAAGGCACCACATTAATATTATCAAGAGAAAAATCAATTGGGCCCACTTCCACTGAAGCATCTTCTGCGATAGAATTCTTCGAGTTCTTATCTTCTACTTTTGTTGCAACATCAAAATTGACTGACTTTTTATCTGCTTCTACTACTGTGATATCTCGAGGTGGCTCACTTGATACCCCTTGACGAACAAGTTTCAGAGCTATCTGCAAAGGTTGAATCAGGGATGACAAATGAAAACGTCTGGTTACTGGAAGACGAAAAGGATGCAAAAAAAAGGACACAGTATTAGTAGCCATGTCTTCAACACATCATTTGCTGTCATTATTATTTGCCCTTTCAGTTACAGATGATCAAAATTGAAGTGATTTCTTGCTACCAAGTACCAAGAATGGGATATATGTTTAAAGATCTTCCAGTGACTCCCTTCAAATAAGTTAAAATGCACGCATGGGTGAATGGAACTAGTAATGTAGGCTATGAACATTATGCAGACCGTTTTTTTCTTCTTTTGAGTAGTGTTATGTGCATCACTTTTTTTTTTCCTTCGAGTGGTGTTATGCACGTCACTTTTCAATGTGGGCTGTAAAGTGTCATCTTGGTGATTTAAAAAAAAAGTCGACCTGCGGGAGGTAAGACAGCCTCCGAGCATCACAGTTATCTTGGTCATTTATCAAGTTGATTAATAACTTCCACAAACTAACTAACAGTAGCTCCACTATACCGTCCACATATTTTATAGTTTGCATAACGGAAAAAAGCTTGAAACAGCAACAGATCAAATTAGCTCCACTATACCGTCCACATATTTAATAATGTTTGTTTCTACTATGACTCTATTCTCGATAGGTTCCTTGATACAGAGTTTGACACTGCTCCCCATATTCTCACCTTCTACAATCATAATTGTGGTAGAAAACATAAAATAAATTGTTTCAATAATCTAAATTTGTGTTAGCAAGCAACTGCTAGAGGTCTCTTGCATGGTTGAAGATGTGAATATTTTTTTAAGCATCAAGAGGAAAGTGTGTTTCGTAAAAGAAAATGCAAAAAATAGCTAGACTCCACATAAACACCTATACTTTAACTTATTATATCTCAGCAGGATCTTGCTCTGATTTTCCTAAACTAGGACATCCAGGAACAGCCAACTCACGAAGTTCTTTGAACTCCAATTGCACCTTATGGCTGAGATAAATTAAAGGAAGTATAGGCCAAAATATAAATAGCAATCAAAGTTGTAAAATGTGTGAACTACAAGCTTACAGTTACAGAGGTCATTCTCTGTATACTAGATTCACAGATTCTATGACACTCTAAAAAGGAGAAATTTTCAAGATAACAGACCCATACAAAGATTCATATCACTGACTGGTGAGTTGCAGGTCAATCAAGGCCTATTAGTAATGAAAATGGCATATGCATCAGTTACATAATAGACTGAGCTATTAAACAACATCTTCCTTATTTTTTCCCTAAACTAGGATAAGCGACAAATGAGGGTTCGAAATTGTTTAAGATGAAGGCATCACTCACCTTTCGATAAATTTTTTCGATCTGTTTTTGAAGGTTCCGCACACCAGCTTCGCGGCAGTAGTTTTCAATAAGAGCAAGAAGAGCATCATTTGTGACCTCAACCTGACCATGTACTAAACCGTTAATAAATTAGCAGTAAATAAAAAAAATACAAGGCAGAGAAAACTTTATGAGCGCATTAGATAATGCATATACAGTTTATTAGTATTTTAACTCAGTAAGAAAGCTAGGAGGTCCTTGTTCTTTCTGTGACTTTTTCTCAAAACCTCATACCGATAGGTGGTTTCATTGGTTACTTCATTACTTGTGATAAACCATAGTTCATCAATGTGGTAAGCACCGCCAGGAGGATAGCCGGGTGGTGGCAGAGAATAGGAAGGAACTAAGATTGGGATGACGTTACCTGGGCAGCTGGGCTGGTGAACACTGCCAGTTCCAATGCTGTGTCATTATTTTTTTGGTGGATGGGTGTTGCCAACAGGAGGGGATTTTTTTTGGGTGCCACCAGGGTTTGATACCTAGCTGACAGCTTGCACACCTAGTGTCGGGTATCGATATTAGGGATACTCAAAGCAAGGAAGTTAGCGCCCACGCTGACTTCCTTGGATGGAGCAAGACGCATTAAAAGGTCTCGCCAGACCCCTTGGGTTCGTGCTCCGTCTCGCCCGACCCCTTGGGTACGGGCTCCGTCTCGCCCGACCCCAAGGACGCGGTTTTCGTCTCGCCCGACCTCGAGGCCGCGGGGGTCTCGCCCAAGGCCGCGGGCTCCGTCTCGCCCGACCCTTTGGGTTCGTGCTCCGTCTCACCCGACCCCTCGGGTGAGAGCTCCGTCTCGCCCGACCCCAAGGCCACGGGCTCCGTCTAGCCCGACCCCTTGGGTTCGCGCTCCGTCTCGCCCGACCCCTCGGGTGAGAGCTCCGTCTCGCCCGACCCCTCGGGTGAGAGCTTCGTCTCGCCCGACCCCAAGGCCACGGGCTCCGTCTCGCCCGACCCCTCTGGTGAGAGCTCCGTCTCGCCCGACCCCTAGGGTGAGAGCTTCGTCTCGCCCGACCCCAAGGCCGCGGGCTCCGTCTCGTCCGACCCCTTAGGTTCGTGCTCCGTCTCGCTCGATCCCAAGGCCGCGGGCTCCGTTTCGCTCGACGGGGACCCATACCGTCGCCAACCACTCCAGGTCCAAGCGTATAGGCCTGGATCAAAACTCTGACACCAAGGAAGAGACTGGCACGCCTCGATGTAACCCGTGGCCATGACGGGCCATACTTGAGGATTCACATCAAGAACGGCGTCGGGCGTGCCGGTGCTGTTCTGACCAACCCTCGTACGAACGCTGACAGGCGTGTCAGTTCACCACAACGTCCGCTGGGACGGAATGAAATGCCATGACCAGCAGATGACGCCTGCGCATGCGCCAGTGACGAACAGGGCCGCGACGTGGAGCCGTCCCTGTTGACATCTACAGGATCGGCGGGACCCGCATGAAGTAGAAGAAGGACGCGGCGATCCTGAAAGCCTTCTTCTCTCTCTCGTTCTTCTTCTTTTCCTCCGCTGTAACCCGCGCTTTCCCTTGGCCTATAAAAGGGGAAGCAGGGCGCCCCATGAAGGGGAGGGAGATCGGCACGAGACCGAACCACGAGATAAAAACACAAGAGCACGACACGAGCACACGGCTGAGCAGCGATCGAGCTCTCAGCACCCGTTCACTCCTTTCACCAGAGACTTGGGATCCTTTCCCTCTCTCGCCTGTTTGTAACCAGTACTGCAAACCAAGTGCCGGTAACACGAGCAGCAGCAAACTGGACGTAGGGACGTTCCGCCCGAACCAGTATAAACCCTTGTGTCATCCGAGCACACCATCCGAGCCAGACGCGCAAATACAAATTTACTCGTCGGTGGTCAAAAAAAAAAAAAAACACCGACACCTAGGGAGCTAACCGTTAGTCTATGAAAGTGTTTTTTTGTGGATTTTGATGGATGATATTACATGTTAGGAAGAATGACCCAGCATTTTGAGAGAGAGCCCATTATTTATAATTTTGACCATTGAGCTTCACATCCAGGGAGACAGGCCAAAAGAAAAGGCCGTAGGCATGGAGGATGATGCAGCACCACTAGGAGATGTAGCTGGTGGCGCCATGGTAGAGGCTGGCGGTGGAGAACAGACCGGCACAACAGATCGGCAAAATCAGCAAAGCAGCACGAACAGCAGCGGAGCAACAGAGAGGAGGAGGAGAGCAGATCGGCACAGCGGCAGAGCAGCACGGACAGCAGCAGAGCAACAGAGAGGAGGAGCACCACTGTAGGACGCAGAGGAAGGAGAGCCGCACCAGAGCGCCACCTCAATCGACGACGCAGAGGAGTGCGGCCCCTAACCACCAAGGAGGAGCAAGCAGCAGAGGGAGAAAAGGGGCGACCCTGAGGAGGGGCGCGGAAGGATGGTCGACGCTGCTGGATGAGGTCAGTCTCCGGCATCCATCAGTGCAGGGTGTCGGCTGCAGGCCAGGCTGGGAGAACCTAGCTTTGTTACCACGTTAGATGAATGACCTCACACCCATCCATTGAGTTTAGGGTTCTAGTATTATATATATAAGTATGTACCGAGCAACCACAGTATATATGACTTAAAGTCTATATATACATAAGTAATCTATAGGTACTATTATTTGCTCACAATATTCAGCTAACAAAGTAGTCCCTATGATGGGTTTCACTAGAGATTAAAAATTATTCTATCCAACCATCTCATGTACCTTCACAAGAGAGAGCATAGAGAGAGAAAATAACGTTTCTTCATTGCTTATGGGTAGTCCATATGGCTATAGGTACCTTTTGTTATAGACTGCTATATTTACTGCCTTCACAATGTTTCAGCTAACTGATATAGTATTTTATTTCCTATGGACTACTTTGCTGCCACATTGTGGTTGCCAATGTATATGGACCAAGTAGACATGGGACCTACATAACCAGTCCATAACTATTGTTTTGTTTACACAGTGTTTCAGCCAACAAGTTATCTATAAGGTGGGTCCTATCTGAGATAAAAAATTATTCATCTCTACAATTCTATACAAGATTAAGAAAGAGAGGGAGAAAGAAAAAAGTAACATTTTTATTCTCTATAGGTGGCCCATAAGCTTATGGGTATCTTTTGCTATGTACTACTCTATGGACTTAGTCTCACCGTGTTTTAGCTAGCTGGTAGGTATTATTTTACTCAATATGGACTGCTTTTGAGCAACATTGTGATTGCTCTAAGGCCTACATGGGCCAGAAAGAGAGAAGACATAGAAAAGCACATATATCTGTACATACTAACACATGTAACCATTTGTATTTATTACTAAGAAATCCTTATTAGGCCCTGTTTGGGGGAGCTTTCCAAAAACGCCTCCTGGAAAAGCTCGGGAAGCTGCTCTGAGGAAGCTTCTTTGCTTTTACTAAAAATTGCAGCTTTTAGATCTTTTGTCTACTTGAAGAAGAGCTTCTGGTTTTTCGAGCTTTTTGGGGAAACAACAGCTGCAAGAAGCTCCCCAAACAGGGCCTTAGTAGGGATGCCAATGGCTTGTGCTTTGCTTGTGTTGACTGGACAGTGAACTAGTTGCTCGTGCTTCAGCTGTGTTACTTATTCTCTGTGCAACATGTAGCAAATCATTTTTTTTTTACACTAATACATTTTTGCAGAGCTTTCCCTTAGTGTTCTCCTGAAAAGAGTATAGAAAAGCAGCATATACCTGCTCAGGCTTGATGCCACAGGCCTCCCTTGTGCTTTTTTCTAGATAATCCCTAGCAATATGCATCTTCTCGTCAGTTATATAACCGGCAATAGCAATGATTTCCATCCTGTCCAGTAGAGGGCTTGGTATCATCTCAATGACATTTGCAGTGCAAACAAAAAGAACCTAATTTCACATAAAGACAGATGTCAGCCTATAATAAAATTAACACAATTATTGTCCACATTAAATGGAAACGCTTATCGGTAAAGTTTCTCGCAAGGGTAAAAAGCTGTACTGTAATTATTCAATCATGGCAATAAGGTCAAAACGTGCCCGCTGCTCTTTTTTCTAGAAAATAGAATTGTTTCCGGCCTCTGCGACCGCACACAGGTGGTCACTGCTCATGGAGGCTTAATAATAAATAGATTGTAGAATAGCAACAACACAGCAAGCTACATCCAGGAGATAGTGATTAGGAATGTAGAATATATCCCCCTGATTATGAACTTATTCATATTCCTTGTCACACACACCATATTATGGGAATATTTACATATACACTGCTACTACACATAATGTAACTTATATCCTGTCCTTTTTAACTCCAATCTTTCACCATTTTGTCACCCCTTTGCCGACCCTCTTTGCCTTGTCCTTTTCTTCATTCATCAGCCATGGAGGCCGGTGATGGAAGCATACTCATAACAACTATACTATATCCAAACAAAGTGCAGCCTCTACAACCACCCACCGAGCCCAAGAACAAGGCCTAAGCCACAGCCATCATCTCCGAGCAAGAGGCCTCGACCACCACCCACTACTGCCCACTCTTGTGCAATGCCCAATGCTGTCGCGACGGATGTGAGTAACCACATGAGACAAAGAGGATGTATGAACTAAATAAACTGAGGTTCAGGCAGGCCTGTTCCTTTTTCTGACTGGGTTGGGCTTCCGGCCTTGGAAAGCCCAAGCTTGATTGGGTTGATCTTATTGTTTTTAATAGTCTCTGAGGCGTAACTATACTTAGCAAGGGGCAGTTTTGTCAAGGTGGGAAGCAGGGACTTAGAAGGTGAGAGACCATATCATCAATAAAGGCAAAATACAAAGGATACAGTTTTGGAGTGCAAAACATTGGATTATCATCTATGTAGGGGTAATCACGAAATGTCATTCTATAGAATGGCACATACTAAGTCCCTAGGTTTACGATGTTATTGTCTGGAATGAATTATTTTTAGTAGACAGAGAATGAAGTATTGATTTCGATTTCAATTGGAAGTGACCACAACAAATTGAGCAGCTAAAAGAGAATCACTTATTGAAGTACTGGACCAACCTTGGATAAGTCAACAGGGACATCTAGATAGTGATCAAGAAAGTTAGCATTCTGTTCGGGATCAAGAAGTTCCAATAGTGCACTGGCTGGATCACCTGAATGCCCTTTCCCAAGCTGGAGGCAGGAAACAACACAACCAGTAAGGTAGTATACAATAACCCGGATTACCAGATGAACCATGAAAATTGCTAATGGCACTTCAGTTCCTAAAATGAAGCAATAATAGCGACTTTTAAGTCGAAGATGCGCACAAATACCTTGTCAATCTCATCTATCAAAACTAGAGGATTTGCTGTTCCTACTGATTTCAAACACTGAACAATCTTTCCTGGCATTGCCCCAACATATGTCCGCCGATGACCCTAAAATGGTCTGAAAATTTTACTTGGGTAGCAATCATGATCAGTTAAATACATAATATGAATAACACACCTTAATTTCTGCTACATCGGTCAAACCTCCAACAGAGAATCTGTAGAACTTCCGGTTTAGTGCACGTGCAATTGAACGTCCAATACTAGTTTTTCCAACTCCAGGTGGCCCAGAAAGACATATGATCTTACCTGCAGTGAAAGAGCAAAACAGATATTTATTGCTACAGTTAAGAGGAAAATTGTAGAACCAGGTTGCATACAATTGTTGATTCGAATTAACAGGAAGTCAGGAACTAGAGGAGTATTACATAAAGCATAATTTTTCTTAATGCCTTGAGATCCCAGTTCTCCAACACCAGAACATACATTGAGCATCTGGCCAGGAAAAGAGAACTAAGAAATGGCAAAGCAGTTGAAGGAAAATGTAAAATTTTATTTCCAGCAAGGACCATGACTTTTGATCGATGTGTGACAAGACGAAGTATGTAATTCAGTAACTGTTTCAATTTAAGATACAATTAGCATAGATTTTAAGGCTTTATAAAGGCTGCCATCAATACATAGATAATAAGAGCGCTCATTCAGCATAAAACAAGTTTGGAACATTATAATAGGAAAATCATATGGCGCCCCCGTTAGCTAAAATACCATGTTACAATGTTTCAAAAATCATAAAAATAATCATGTATGTAGTACACCTAAAGTTAAGTGTAACCACAACAATTCAGTTTGGAATTCATCTTTGATGCTGAGATTGAAAAAACAGAAGTGTCACTGTCAGCACATGAACAGTGCCATGTTGACTGCTTATCTATTTTGCTTCTTGGATGAATTTCAAACTGAATTGTTGCGGCTATACTTAACTTTATGTGTGCTACATGCATGATTTTTGTGATGATTTTTGAAACATTGCAACATGGTATTTTAGCTAACGAGGACGCCAGCCCCCCTAGGCACCAAATCTGCACTCATTATAATATGGAACAAATCAGACCTTGTGAACTTCCTCTCAACTTTCCAATTGCTATGAATTCCAAAATTCTTTCTTTGACATCAGCTAGACCATAGTGATCTTCATCAAGAATATGTTGAGCGTGGTGCACATCAAAGTTTTCATCACTGCCATAGACAGAGAAACCAACACATAAGGACATATCTATCCATCCAATATATTTAAAAAAAAATACAGACAATACAAACCTGTAATCTCCCCAGGGCAACACGGTTAGCCAGTCTAAATAATTGCGGGTTACACTGAACTCACTGGAGCTAGCTTCTAACAGCTGAAGCTTAGTGAGCTCCTCTTCAATGACTTGTAAGACATGAGGGGGGCACTTGTCTTTTTTTGCTTCAATCCTTTCCCTAAATTTTTCTGCAAGATAAATAATGGCAAATCGATTTTTAGTTGGCACAGCAACGAAATACCAAGTTTTTAAGAACAAACCTGACAAAGCTGTTTTATCATCTGTCTCCAATCCTAGCTCCTGCATACATCAGGCATACTAAGCAATGAAACATTATCAAACTAGAAGCTAAACATCATGTCAAACAAAATGAAATCAACCAAAAAGAAAAAAAAAGAGTATTACCAGGCGAGGTAAACATCTAACATGAATGACGAATTATATAATGAGCATACTATTATGTATTCACGAACCAAAGTACTGTACAAGAACTCAACAGAAGAAATATAGTTTATTATCATGGATTCTTGATGGAAGCTGTGTATGAATAATCAGTGAGCTAGGGAAGAAGCACAACCGTGGGGGCTGGCTGGTGCCAGAGGTCTTGTGCCTGGAGTTGAGTTTGGTATAATAAGCTGTGTGTACTGCAAGTCGACCATTCACATTTCAATGGCACTATCATAATGTAATTTGTGTTGTATCCTAAGACCTCTTTCTCCTTAATGCAACGATACTCAGCTCTCTTGCATATTTGAGAAAATAAAAACAAGGAACAACAATGTCAGCACTACCTTCTTAATTGCTTTAAGTAGCTCATTCAACAGGTAGCGGCGCTGTTCTCCAGTAATTTTTTCTTCAATTGTTTTTGCTATGGATTCCTGATATGACATTTATAGAAGTATCATTAAAAATAAAGAAGGCACTTGAAATGTTGTTGTCTGCCTATGAGATCAGCATTTACCTGCAACCTACTAATCTCTAACTCCCTCTTTACCAACTCAAGAGTCAACTTCAACCGTTTGCATACCTGTTTGAAAATGAATGAGTTGGAATTTTGGATAACAGTAGAGCAAAAGAAAAAGATGCCAGGTAGCTAATAGATAATAGTTAATAAGTCAGATACCAAATGTGATTCAGAAGTAGTACAGAGATGACATCAAAAAATATTTATCTGCATGCATAACATGGAATATGTAAAAGGAGATTCCATGAGAACCCTTACATCTAACTCTTCAAGAACTTCCTGGCAAAGCAACTTGTTGGCACCTGAAATAGCAGCACCAAAATCTGCTAGTCTTGGGTAGTTGAAGTCACCCATATGCTGGGGAAAAAGTAAGAACATATTCACAATGATGAAGTCAGCCTAACATTTAAATGCAAGTACAATCTGGAAATTACACACAAGGAAAATATGTCATGAGAGGGGAGCAGTGTTGGTTTAATTTATTGACTAGTAACCGCATAGATGACAAATACTGAAAATAATAAAAAAAATATAAATATATTGAAGCCAAATACCCTGTGGTAATGATGACTATGAGCATCTACAGTGCCTAGTATTAAAATCTTGTTTATATTTTAACTAAACAATGAAAACAAAAGGTCAAACAGACATTAAGACTTCTATAGTGTCACTGCCACATACTATAAATGAGTGACAACACAGGGTTATACCATGGCACAAACACAACCCTTTAGGTTCTGTGCAGAAATCGCATATTTACATACAAATAAACAAAACTAAAATCATTTTGATTTACACTAAAAGTAGCATTAGCAAGCAAGGCAACCTGGGTATAGGCTTGAACTTGATCCTTCCAAAGGGAGTTTGTCCTGAGAACATCCCTTAAAGTGGATATAACTTCAAAAGACATCGCCTTTATGACATCATCATCCTTATCATAAGGTAGTTCCTGTAGAATGGCCGCTAGTTATGATTTATGAAGTAATAAGAACTGAATACTTTTCAATACTGAGTACATATTCAATTGGTGCCAAAAAGTGCCACACACCAATAACAAATTTCAAAGAATATTTTCAGCTTAGTAAGGCATGCAGTCACTGGAACAGGGAGCAAACTTTAGTAAGAGGAATCTCATCCATAACAATGCACTAAATTATAAACCCATCTGAAGCCAAATTTTAGTTGAAAATGCCCACCTTGTATCACAAGTGAAAACAGCTCATTTTTCTCTAGATAGATAGGAACAAGATTTCTTTTATCGTTTCTATCTGTCTCTTCAAGAAAAAAAACACGAAGATAATTTTTTATGGACTGTGTTGATTTTCATAGTATCTTTTATAAAACTAATAAACACATAGTCCAAGCCTATTTGAGAGTTGCCAAGCAGGGATGGAGGCAGGGGATTGCGAGGGGTAGCCCTGGCCCCCTGCCCCCCTTATGATCTATGTACTCCCCCCTTTATATAGTTTGTTCTGACTCCGTCCCTGTTTCCAGGGTTTGAAGCGTTTGCAGATTTGTACATTGATAACATTTTAAGATGGAGACACTACAATAGTTATGGTATATGTACCTTCAGATGATCAACCTTAACTGTAAGTGGCTCATCCACAACCTGTATAGTTTAGTTTTTATTAACATACAATGACAAAAAAAAAAAGAACTGTCAGAGAAACTAAATAGGAAGCAGTGAGGGGTCTAACTAACAATCTCAGATGTCCGTATACGATGGTGACCAAGTAGCACCACCAGATTTCCTTGAATTCTTGTTATCTAAATAAGAGTGAAAAGCACATTTCAAAATCATCAGAGAAAGATATGTCACCCACAAGCTTTGCAAAACTACCAAGTACCTGGGCAAGAGTGCCAACATCATGAAGACACTTCAACAATTCTTTCCCTTTCAATTCATGAATGCTATTACCTGATTCTGAACCAGTTGCGTTCAAAAAAAAAGTATCTGATTCTGAACTGATCAAAGCATAGGGGCCAGTCTTTTCCTCATCCTTGACAAGAAAGGCCCCAGCATATGGTATAGATCTTTTGCTATTTTCAACTAAAGCTTGCAACAGCTTTGGGTCCTGAGGGAAATAAAGGGCTATATTACCAGTACAAAGGCACAAAAACATAGAACATAGAAGAAGTGGTAAGTGAGGAACTGATTTATATCTTGTAAAATGATTCGCAAGATACCTTTACATAGACTGGCATGTAAAATCCTGGAAATAGTGGTCGCTGTAGCAAAGGCAAAGCTATGACCTATTTGGCAGCACCATAAGAATGGAATGAGAAGAGAGCCTGAATTCATAGCAGTAATACAAAACAACTCCTTGTTTGCTGAAATGTACCAGTATTTCATTAAATTTTGAAAACTAAACGTCAAAAAAAACAAGGAAAGACTTTTTAATCCAACTGGTAGGCTAGAGATGAAACCCAACAAAAGCCACCAATAAAGAGAATAAAAAGTTCTTATGGAAAAGGCTAATGAAACAAACTTGATAACTCAAGATTCAAGAAAAGTACTGGCATTTACTGATAAAAGTAGATGGCAGGCCACAAATTATCTACTAAAAAATATTCTTATGTGATAACTCAAGAAATACTGGGCAGTATCAGATAAAAGCAAGCCAGAAATTATATACTGAACAAAAGAAAAAACCCAGATGCCTTTCTTCTAGTGGCACATATAGCGAAACCTGATCTAATAATTTTCTCGATCATACAAGACAACAGCAAGTTGTAGACGCTCTGTTTTAACCTTTCCATTGAGTATATTGTTAGCAACAATCTCAAATAATTTGTTATCTAATTCACAAGTTCTGAGCACTGGCCACAGAGCAGTCACTTGATAACAATTTTTGCTGCCCATAACCTCCATTTCCTTTTCTCCCTCCAGACAAGAATACCCACTCTCAGTTAAAAAAACGACACACTAAAAAACAGCAATGTGAATTTAGCTAATAATAACAAAAATAACTCAACCGGTGGGGGAAAGACCGCCCCCACAGCTTTGCACTAAGAAGAAAGCTCAGCGAAACCTGCCAAGAAAACCTCCAACCCCTGGCCTCACACTGGGCTGTACCATAACTTAGGTAAGCAACCACTGCCACACCATTACCACATGTCGGCAGTGAACCACTATTGCAAGCCGGGATTTGAACCTAGGCTGGCTGGTACCATTACTCAGTGACCAGCCACCTCAATTACTTGTGCATTTGCAATTTAGATAATAAGTAATAACTAGAGCAGCCCAGCTTTATACAAAATACATAACCTGCAAAACAGACACAGGCTGAACACTTGCTTATTGTTAGGCGGTAGTCGTGTGGAAGCTGAATGCCAGAATCAACCTGTGCACATCCTACTAGAATCGCCTTTCAAACATCGGCAAAGCTCGCAAACCCAGTGAACAATATCTAACTATTCTCAGACAATGTTGCTCGTCCATAGCTTTTGCATGTGAGTGCATATTTGCATGCACATGAATGTGCCAAGTTTCAATTTTTCGAATGACCGAAATACATTTTTTGAATTGGTTTTCATGTTTCCAATTCTACCTAGTAGGTGGTTTCCACCATATATTTTGCAAAAAAAAAAAAAGGTTGGACAAAAAAAGGGTTGGACAATGGACATGTTTTGCTAGCAGCTGCAATTTTGTTTCTTCTCTGAACAGAAGAGAATTATGCCACTGCATCATATGCTATCATTGTACAAAAAAGAATATCACCAACATTTCAATATAGTTTCAATGTTTCCGGTTTCTAAGGTCTAATAAATCTCGAGTAATCCAATCTCGAGTAATCCAAACTCATGAAACGACGAGTTTTGAAAAAGAAAATATCATCCAACCGAGCTTAAGGCCCTGTTCGTTTACCGTTTCAGCCAAATAACACCATCAGCATCAGCGTCAGCGTCAGCCAGCCGAACAGAGCGTAAGTTCCGAAAACCAATCCTTTAGAAGAATTTTAAAAAAATCACAAGTATGATATTCTCCGAGAGTGAGATTGCAGAGCCGTAAAATCACAAGTATACTTATCAAACAGCTGCCTTAGCAGAATTTGGCAAATAATTCGAAAAAAAAAACGGATGACGCAAACCGCAGAGAATAGCTTATTAATGGCGATCCAATTGTAAGAGGACGCGCACCGTGTGGCAATCCTCGGGGCGGAGGACAGCGGGCACGATCGCAGAGGCATTCTCCCCCTCGCCTTCCTCCCCAGACGCAGCCTCTTCGCCCTCCGCCGCGGAGGACGCCGCTTCCGAGCCGCTATCGTCGCCGGCGGCGGAGCATATGCACACTCTCCTCCCCGGCACCGGGACTCGCCCGCACCTCAGTGCCCTGAGAAGTGGCGACCTCGCCTCGGTACTCGCAAGCGCAACCCTCGCCGCCACAGTCACCGCCAGTGGCCTCTTGGCGGCGAGCCGCGCCGGCAACCCTGCAACGACCGCGGCGTGCAGCATTGGGTGCTCGTGCTTGGGCCTTGGGGCTGAGAAGACAAGGAAGGCGAAACCTTCCGGCGCGGTGATTTGTACCTTCGGTTTGTGCCTCCTTCTCGTCGGTTTTCTTTTCTTTTTTTTAGTTGCAGCCTTGCAGGAGGTTTATGCGTTTAGCTTGGGAGAAAAGAATGGAAGGAGAAAACGGTTAATAAACCCTCGTAAAACCCATTGCTGGGTGTACCTTTTCTGGTGGGACAGCACACAGGAGAATTTGATTTTGAAATTTCTGGGAATTGTATTTTGAATTACCTTCATTAAATCAGTAGTTTTTTCATTCCTGAGAGTCCATTTGGAAGGAAAGTGGGAAATTTTGTCCTTTTTCCTGCGTAATTCTCACGTTCGGAAAGGTCCTCTGAGGAGATTATCACCCTGTTCGCTTATGCTAAAATTTGGCTTATGCTGATGTTTATGCTAAAATATTATGAGAGAAAAATACTGTTCTAAGGCTGAAAAGTAGCTCAAGCGAATGGGGCTTATTTTTGCTCATAACAAAACTACCTCGTATAGCATTCATGATTTTGTATTTTGCTTTAGCTTTACATTGCTATAGCTTTTTCATGTTTCTCACCATTCAGAAGACAAGGTCAACCTCGGTAAGAGGGTGTTCAGTTTCAGTGCCTTGTTCTGCACCCTGTTCGCTTATCGTTTCTGTGGCTTATAAGTCGGCTGATGCTGTTTTGTTGTGAGAGAAAAATAATGTATCATGACTGATAAGTATGGCTGATATGATCAAACAAACATGGTGCTGAATTTGTGACAGATCGTTGGAAGATTGAAATGCTCAAGGAAAGCTGCAGCGTGCAAATAGCATGCTTTGGACAACCAACAAAGCAAAGGAGTTTTGGGAGAGAAGCAAGAGATAAAGCGCTTCCTCCAGTGGTGTCTCGAAGATTGGCTTTGGTACAGTATACTTTCCCCCTTAGTTCGTTTTTGCAAGACATCTTTAGATTCGTCGTTTCCTATGCATGAAGAAATCAGTGGTGTCTCAGAGGGTTTGGAGGCCCCGAGCTAAATTCAAAATAAGGTCTAAATTAAGTACTCATCAAATTCAAATTATAAGTCATTTTATTTTTTCTAGGTAGCTTTTGCTATACATCGATATACATTATGTCTAGAGATATATAGTAAAAGCTATATATTAAAAAAAGATGGAATAACTTATAATTTGGAACTAAGAAGTAACAAACTAAGAGATGTGTTATGGTGGTTAGAGGACCTACCGAATCTCTTTTAGTCGTTGATAAAAAAAATGTAATTAAGGTCACTTTAGTAATTTTACATGGGTCATCAACTTCTGAGAGCTATGTTCTATTTTCCTTTGTCGCAAGAACTTGATCAGAACAATAGTAGCATGATTGGATGGCTGCATATGCCTGGCCTGGACCATGATCCTGGGATAGGCCCTGCTCGTGCAAATCTCCTCCACCGACATGGCTCCAAAGAAACGAAAATAAAACTCGTTTTCCCCCGTGGCCTGGCTCGCGCGAGACGCAATCTTGCGTCTAGCACCATTACTGCTGTAACTAAATAACTCTCTGCGTCTTGGTGCCGCTGAACTAGACAACCAAACAACTATAGCTTGTATGTGTAGCGCCTGGCCAACGACAGCCTGGCTACTAGATGCGGTGCGGTATGGCAAGAGAAGGAAACCAAACAGGCTGTAGGTTGGTGATAGGTGCTCGCCGCTGCCCACCTACAAGTCATTGGGGTCTGATTCGGCAATAAGGAGATTGCATTGAGGAGATTATCACCCTGTTCACTTATGCTAAAATTTAATTTATGCTGATGCTTATGCTAAAATATTGTGAGAGAAAAATACTGTTCTATGGCTGAAAAGTAGCTCAAACGAACGGGGCTTATTTTTGCTCATAACAAAACTACCTCGTATAGCATTCATGATTTTGTATTTTGCTTTAGCTTTACATTGCTATAGCTTTTTCATGTTTCTCACCATTCAGAAGACAAGGTCAACCTCGTTAAGAGGGTGTTCAGTTTCAGTGCCTTGTTCTGCACCCTGTTCGCTTATCGTTTCTGTAGCTTATAAGTCGGCTGATGCTGTTTTGTTGTGAGAGAAAAATAATGTATCATGGCTGATAAGTATGGCTGATATGATCAAACAAACAGGGTGCTGAATTTATGACAGATCGTTGGAAGATCGAAATGCTCAAGGAAAGCTGCAGCGTGCAAATAGCATGCTTTGGACAACCAACAAAGCAAAGGAGTTTTGGGAGAGAAGCAAGAGATAAAGCGCTTCCTACAGTGGTGTCTCGAAGATTGGCTGTGGTATAGTATACTTTCCCCCTTAGTTCAAGTTTTTGCAAGACATCTTTAGATTCGTCGTTTCCTATGCATGAAGAAATCAGTGGTGTCTCAGAGGGTTTGGAGGCCCCGAGCTAAATTCAAAATAAGGTCTAAATTAAGTACTCATCAAATTCAAATTATAAGTTATTTTATTTTTTCTAGGTAGCTTTTGCTATACATCGATATACATTATGTCTAGAGATATATAGTAAAAGCTATATATTAAAAAAAGATGGAATGACTTATAATTTGGAACTAAGGAGTAACAAACTAAGAGATGTGTTATGGTGGTTAGAGGACCTACCGAATCTCTTTTAGTCATTGATAAAAAAAATGTAATTAAGGTCACTTTAGTAATTTTACATGGGTCATCAACTTCTGAGAGCTATGTTCCATTTTCCTTTGTCGCAAGAACTTGATCAGAACAATAGTAGCATGATTGGATGGCTGCATATGCCTGGCCTGGACCATGATCCTGGGATAGGCCCTGCTCGTGCAAATCTCCTCCACCGACATGGCTCCAAAGAAATGAAAATAAAACTCGTTTTCCCCCGTGGCCTGTCTCGCGCGAGACACAATCTTGCGTCTAGCACCATTACTGCTGTAACTAAGGGCGCGTTTGCGACCCTGGCCCGGAGGCCCAGCTGTGCCCGTGGGCTGCAAGTTGCCATGTTTGTGGTCGATGGCCCGCAAGCGAGCCTGGCTTCGCAGAGCAACATTCGACCTCTCCTTTGGCTCTCTCGAAACGCATCAAACCCTCGTTTCTTGAGCCGAACTTCTCTGCTCTGCGACGATGACGCGGGCGATTTTGGGTAATGGCGGGGTGCTTTGGCATGGCTCTGGCGGGAAGAGGAAACGTCTTCGCGCGCGTCCCCACTCTCCGCTCCCGCTCTGGCCGCCGCGCGCGAAGCGAAATGGCGGCGATTTTGCCGGCCTTTATATACGGGTTCCCACTCTCCACTATCTCCTTCTTCCACTCGGTGCTTGCTCTTCCACCTCCCTCGTGAGAGACCGGCGGTGAGTTGTGGTGCGTGGCGGCGGCGGCGGCGGCGACCTCCGGCTGGTTGTGGGTTAGGTCACCGGCGCCGAGTTTCTTCGCCGCGTCCCCGCTCCGGCTGCTGCTGGGACTCCGTGGCAGCAGTGTTCCTCTTCTTCTCCGTCCTCATCTGCTTTGTCTTTTTCCCGATCTGCATCCTCTACTTCCAGATCTGCCTCCTCTCCATTGTTTGGACCCCGAGCCAAGGTGAAATCGATCCCCAATCTTCTTTTTTGTGGTGCTTCTTGAACCTATTAGGGTTTCTTGTTCGTTGCTATTCATGATCTGTTAGGGTTTCATACTTGTTATAACTACTTCATGCTCCTATTAGGGTTACTTGTACCTTGCTGTTCTTGATCTGTTGGGCTCGTGATCTGTTAGGGTTGTTGATCTGTTTCAGATTTGTATTGTACCTTGCTGTTCATAACTGTTTGATGCAGTTGTTAGTGTTATTTGTACCTTGCTGTTCTTGATCTGTTAGGGATGTTGATCTGCTTTCGATTACTATTGCTCGAGTTTTTGTTCCATCATTGGTCGATGATGTTGTCCACATAGTCTTGGGAGGCATCACATACAAGATGCTTGTTGTGCTTTTGTTGGCATGCATTCATTTCACATTCATGTTGATGCCTAGCAGGTACATTAAGCTGAAATCATGTTACATTTTACATGCTTGTAGATGAATCATCTTTGAGCCGTGACATGTTTGTGTAGGAAGGCAATTTGCCTTATTTGTTGTTATGGTTACCTTTGTATTCACTAGGTGAAAAGGAAAACCCTAAACTGAAACCCCACCGCTCGATCCTATAGCATGGCCCCGCTTAGGGATGAAAATGAAAAAGCTGCAGACAGAGAACACCGAGAATGATATACAATTCCACCGATTGAGTGTATTTCTATGATTAGGATAAAGAGACTTGCTTTTTTTAAGTTAGTGAGAACTTTTAGAGAGAGGAGTCTTATCACTGATAGGGAGGGGGTGTCAGTAGAAGAGCAGGTTGCCATGTTTTTATATGTTGTAGGGCACAACCAAAAATTTAGGGTTGTCCACTAGTCCTTTAGGAGGTCTATCCAAACTGTCCACAAGCACTTCCATCAGGTGTTGTATGTGTGGGTGAGCTTAGGAATGAAATGATAAAGCCATTAGCACTACCACTCACCCAAAGATTCTTGGAAGTCATACATGGAATCCATATTTTAAGGTAATTGTATACCACAGGTTCATTAGTTACATTAGACTGTTGCAATGATGACCCATGCTTTTTAGGATGTCATTGGCTTTATAGATGTCACTCATTTCCTAGCAAGGGTTCCTAGGCGCATGCAACAAGCTTTTAGGGGTAGGAAAAGGATCCCACCCAAAATGTGATGGTAGCTGTGAATTGTGATCTGAAATTCACTTATGTCTGGTGGTTGGGAGGGCTCATCCATGATGCAACTGTTTTTTTGACAGATGTCAGAGCTGAAGAAGATGGCTTGAGTTTGCTGAAGGTAATTGCACACCAACACTAATTACATATTCCATGGCCTATTAACACACACTCTCACAGTAGATGTCTTGTGTAGGTAAAATGTTCTTGGTAGATCTTTGGGTATGCATGCAAAAATGGTTTCTCTACCGACCTCTGTGGGGGTTAGGTACCATTTGTCTGAAGTATGGCCCAAGGAACAGGCCCACCAATGCAAGGGAGCTCTACAACCTTAGGCACTCATCACTTAGAGTGACTGTGGAGAGGGCTATAGGTGGTGCCTTGAAGGGCAGGTTTAGGATCTTGGACAATAAACCCTTCCACAAGTATAGGACACAAGTGAAGCTTGTAGTTGCTCGTGCCATTTTGCATAACTGGATCCTAGGTTTTGGCATTGATGAAGTAGTGCACGATGAGGAAGGTTTCATTACTTTGGCGATCAACCAACCCGTGTCCCATTTATCTGGACCAAGACCTCTGTTGACATGGTGAAATAAGGGATGCCATTTGCAATGCTATGTGGGAAGGGAGGGGAACAAACACTAGTTGATGTAATATGTTCTTGAATTTAGTTTCTGTACCCTGCTATGGAACTCATGTGTGTGTCATGATGATTCATTCTGTTCTTGAAACATTCTGTTCTTCATGATCTGTCAGTCTGTGGTTAGTTCATACAACTGTTAATATTGTTGTCAGTCTGTTCTTGACTAATTCTGTTGTTGATTTCATTACATGCCAGTCCTAGGATGGATTCAGGTGCATTTGAGGGTGAGTTTGTTGTTGGTACTTCAAGTGATGGAGCAGCTCATCAATGGTGGTTCTCGCCTGCTGTTGTGTGGTGTCGGTTTAGTGTGCTAGTCTTCTTGCCTGTATTGCTGGTGGTCTTAAGTCTTTGCTCAGTGCAACAAACCCCTGTTGATGTTCTTTGCTCCTGTAGCTGGGAATGGGGCTGTGCGGGCAATGAGGTGGACCAACACCACCTCTGGCTTTGTGCTAAGGAGGATGGCTGCCCTTGTTAATGATGGTAGCAGGCCTGAAAAGGTTTTCAAGGACAAAGATGTGAATTCTGTGGCCAAAGTCCTCAAGCAGTTCTGTAGGGAGGTTGTTAGCCCAACTCAAGTGTACAGCCACTTGAGGAAGTGGAGGCAGAAATGGGCTAGGGTGAGCAAGTTGAAGGACCTTAGTGCTGCTCTTTGGGATGACCAGGCTCATGCTATCATGCTTGAGCAAGAGCACTACCTTGGCCACTGCAAGGTAGCAGTTTGATCTTGTCTTTGCCTTGACTACCTACATTTGCCTTTCTTAAACTACATTTTCCCAACTCTGCAGGACCATCCTAAAGATGTAGAGTTTCTTAACTGCCCTATTAGGTTCTACACTGAGATGGAGGCTATCTTTGCTAATGCCATGGCCACAGGCAAATTTGCACTTGGGTCTGGTGAAGCCTTCGGGCAGAACCAGGCTGACAGTGTTGGTGCTAAGGCTGATGGTCCTCCTTTGACCCACACCACAGTTCCCAGTGAACAAGGAGGGAATAGCAAGGCCACTGAACTACTTCCTACCTCCTCAGCTGCTGGCCCAAAGAGGAAGAGAGGGAACTTCTCTGAGGAGGAGACGCTCATGTTGACTAACATGTCAGATGCTGTGAACAATGTGGCCAATGCTCTTAGGGAGACTGGACCTGCCCATGTTGATGCCAATCTGTACCTTGCTGTGATGGAGATGCCTGGCTTCAGTGAGGAGGCACTTATTGTTGCCTACACCTTCCTCCTGGACAACAAGGCCCAAGGCAGGGGCTTTGTGAACATGAGTGATGCCCATAGGGCCCTTTGGCTTAGGACCTTCCTGGCCAAAAACTACTATGTGTAGTTCCACTACACATGAAGGGCTAGAAGGCCAGGAGGGGTTGACTGTAGAGATGTATAGTTCCTCCACCCCCCCTCACCCACTCTCTCTTCTTTTGACAACAGGACCTTTTGTGCAGTCTGCTTGTTCTTTTGACACCTGACCTTGATGGTGTAGTTTGCCTAGGAGGGTGGCTAACAATAGGCAAGGATTTGGAAACATTTGAGCCCTTGGCTGTTGGGCTCAACTTGGTATTGTAAGAAACTTATTTGTAGCCTCTGTTGGCTACTTTTTATTTGATAACTAGTTGCCTATTTTTGTTGTTTATGCCTCTGGTGGTAACTGTGGGATTTAAAGGCCTATGATGCATAAAACAAACTTGAGGTGGCTACCTTATTCTTGTTTTGATGGTTTTGTTATTGTGCTTTCTTCTTTATTTGCCTATCCTTCCATTCTACACTTATGCTCAGTTGTACTCCACAGCAACAACATCCTCTTGTGATGGCTGATGGCAGTGAGTGCAACTGTTGTTTATTTGCCTCTTTATTTGGTTTTTACAATTCTTGGTAGCCACCAATGACTAAACAAGGAAAATAATAGCTGAGGCTAATTTTTTTATCAAGTTGTCGATGATGTTCACCATCATTCAAACTGAATGGTCGACTGAGGCATGTCATTCAGACCACTTACATGTTCTACATTTGGTTGGTTTCAGAGAATGCCTCCCTGCTATGTGGTCTTTGAAGGGAAGAAACCTGGAATTTATTTTACATGATATGAGTGTGCTAAGCAAGTGCTTAGGGAAGAAGGGGCTATCTATCAGAAGTACAACAACTATGATGATGCTCTTAGAGATTTTAATGCAAGGGTACCTCAAGAACCCTTGTTGTTACCAATTCATGCCCCTCATGAGGATGCATCAACATCCCATGAACTGGTGACAAGTCAAGGTTCTGAAATCTATCCTCATTCACCTGGGCTGTAAGGCTGTTGCAAAAATGTTGTCATCTTGATCTTGTTTATGGTTGTAGTTGGTCTGTCACTCAAGCTGTTCATGTGCCACAGCTGTTGTTTTAATTAGGCCGATGATGACACAATTGGATGACTGCATTAGCTGGCTACATGCTTTCTGTTAACTTGTTGCCCTTCTCAGCTTGCCAAACTGTTAAATGTTGTATTTTGACCAATGATGACACAATGGATCGATGCATTAGCTGGCTACATATCATTTTGCTGCCTCTTATCTGTTTCTGTGAACTTTTTCGTTTGTTGGCTTCAAAACTTGACTGACCCATGCTTCTGTTCTTCTTTACTGACTTTGATTATCCCATGTAGCCAGTAATGCCATGAATTGTTAAATTAGCATATCTGAGGCCAACTATTTCATGCTGAAACTTTGATTTGTTGTTGTAACGGTTATGGAAGAGCAACCTCATTCTCCTTTCATTCATGTCCATTTCTATTTGTTGTTATGGGCCTGGCCGACCACAGCCAAATGACAAACACTATCTCGGTGTGGTAGTTGGTGGCGGTTAGCCTCTCAGCCCGGCTGCCTCTTCGATGACAAACATAGTCTCGCCTGAGCCGGGCTCACTGGGTACACAGGCGCAAACAAGAGCTGTTGCACCACTTGGGGCAGGCCTGCCCAGGCCTGGGCCAGTTGGGCTGGCCAGGCCGGCCAGGTACAGGGTCGCAAACACGCCCTAAATAACTCTCTGCGTCTTGGTGCCGCTGAACTAGACAACCAAACAACTATAGCTTGTATGTGTAGCGCCTGGCCAACGACAGCCTGGCTACTAGATGCGGTGCGGTATGGCAAGAGAAGGAAACCAAACAGGCTGTAGGTTGGTGATAGGTGCTCGCCGCTGCCCACCTACAAGTCATTGGGGTCTGATTCGGCAATAAGGAGATTGCATTGAGTGAGACTGTTACACAGACCCTGCTCCACAAAATCCACTCCTTTAGCAGCTCAAAAAAATAGAGTTTTAGCAGCCCCAAACTGGCCCATAATCACTGAGCAGCAGGTTGATCTGAACTTGTTTAGAAAGCTGACGCACCTTTTATTGCTCCTACTATGACACTGAGCATACGCCAGGACCTTCCCAATTCCCCACATACTACAAAATGGGTTTGCTTCACACCAACAAAGATTTCTTGACTGCTCACTGTCACTAGTCACTGCTCACACATTGCATTCATGTCGCTCCTAATGTTCTATTCTGACGTGAAGTAATTGACTGAACTTTACTGAAACAAAAGGAAATGCATATAGGTAACTTTCCTGAATTCCTACCACATAATGGGGAGAAGAAGCTTTCATCAGACATATTAATGGTAATAAGTCAACTTTATCATGCACAATACGTCATGATAAGCATGGGTAGAACGAAAGTGGTATTGCTCAAAGTGGACCAAATCAGCTCTGCTTTCATGGAACCAATAAACCGCATGGAAACTGAATAATCCAGTAGGATGGCCTCCCTTACGTAAATTTTCAAAGTCAGCTAGCTAGCACCAAGAAAGCTCGATTGAATACAGGCACAGCGACCAGAGAGTTCAGTGGCATGCATGTATCGAACTTTGGAAAGGTTTGCTTAGCTCATCTTCACCCCCCCCCCGGTTATGCGTAGCTCATACGAGTATTTGCTAGCTAGCCAGCCGCATCAACAAAAACTACGATTAGAGGCAAACACACTGTGCCGCAATGATATGATTAAATAACAAGCACTTTGCGCTCCAATCTTTGCTCACGCACGGCACGAAAGTAATACCAGGTACCGCATGCGTGTTCTAGTAGTAGCTGGCACACTATCACTAATGCTTATTATTACCCTGAAAAAATTTCACCGATGCTCTTTAATATTCCTTAACACACTAGTATATTGTCCGTGCTAACGCTACGGTGATATTTAGGACAACACAAATTAAATATCAAAATGATGTATATGCTTTGGTGATTTTAAAAATCATCGATCACATATTATATATTAGAATAAAAAACATGATTATGATGACAACCTGATATACCAAATAAAGATTACTTGCATGACAACAATGATATCAGAATGCAGTGGTACTCTCTAATTACATTCCAATGTTTTCCTTTATAAACAATTACATTGCAACTCCACAAGTTTAAAACCACCACGAGCACTTTGTTCTTCTTGTTGCACTTTATCTTTGATCTTCATTTTCGTCTCATCTAGTAACTTCCGTGCTTATTGTTCTGAAAAGACATAAATTAAAGCTGTATACATTAGTGCAAACCCTAGAAAATGGAAACTTATTGTATATCCTCGACTCCTCGTCGTGATAATACAGGATGGTAGGAGGAACTTATTGTATATGCCATTTAGTTTTGTTTCACATTTCATATAATCTTATTAATATTAAGAAGAACAAAAAGGCTTTAAGTACTCCTACAGTTCTGCTTCACAGGGCTGATGAAGTGACATAGTTCCACTTCATAGTGCTTCTAAACACTTAAAAGCTATCAAAAGGAGAGATTAAATCAAGGGGGCAGAGAACATTGATTACCTGTCTCACTTTCAGTAAACATGTTTGAAACTGCAGTATCATCTAGACAGTAGGTTATTATCTCATAGATTAAATTGTAACAGTGCAGCAGTAAGCCATGTAGACTGGTTTTTTTTGTCTTTATTTGTTTTTCAGTCTCAGAGCGTATTTCCAGTGCATTCCTAAGTTTGTGTATGCCCACTCAGCTGCCATGAAATTTGATAGAAAGAGAAGGAAACAGAAAAAAAAACACTGAGTGTAAATATCAAATAATGTCATATCCTGCTAACTCATTAGTAAATAAAATAAAATATTATGCTCGGCAAGAGTATTCAATAGAAACGATTCTATATCTTGCACTTTAGCAAAGCTTATCAGCCATAGCATAAAAAGATCTGCATCTTAAGATGGAAGAAAGCATACATGTATCTTTGCCAGTAGAGCCAGCTGAGCAATCTTGGCCAGCAGATTTTTCCAGTCCTTGAGCCGGCAATGGCAGAACCACATCTGCAGTTGCCTATCTGTGAGCCCCAATTGCACGGACAGCTCGACCTGCATCATCTCGTTTGGATATGAATCCTCTGCACCAACACAATGCAAACAAAATCCCCATGAAAACCACATGTCGATCAAATACTCACAAAACAAACCCGAAACATTCCGAATGATCAAATACTTTGTTAACAGACTCTGTCAAAGCACTGTAAACATGTCTCTGAGTGGTCTTACAATTGCGATATTCAAGTTCACATAACTGACAAAAACATATTTTGAACTATGTTAAAAGACCCAGAAACAATTAGAAGAGAAAATAAACCTTTTCATGCAGTTGCTCTGTTATTGCAACTTTATAATATGGAAGATCCTCTGAGAAAAGTAAACCTGCAATTAATTTTAGCGCCCTCTCCACCCTATCAGATAATTATTGCATCAGAGAACCATTCATTCAACACAAGCAACCAATGTTTTTCTATGATGGGCAAATAGTATGTTATGAAATATAAGCATATTAATTGCTTAACTCATGGAAGGAAAATAAAATGAGGTTGACTCAAACCTGTTGCTGCCTCTTGTATCCTTGTGCCTGCAGCCACCATCCATGCGTACGTGTAGTCTCCCTTGTAGTGCCGAAATTGAATACAGCACATTGGCATCATCAACATGCTAAAATCGGATGAAGAAGCCCAACAACCCTAACCCAAATGGGCATAACAGCAATCTATATCCAAACAACCTGATTGTACAGGCCTGCAGCTGGTTCCAGCGCTGGACCCTTTCCCAACCTTAACGTAATGAGAAAATTAAAAAAAATGAAATTGAATATATCAATCAATAATCAAACATACGGAATCATCTAACCTGGGCAGTGACAAATACATGAACCTTACAAAATATATGCTGTAAAAAGATTCATCTCAGTCCATAGCTTCTTTTCACCAATTTTGTACATATCTGAGGGGCTTGAATTTACCTAGCAGAGAAGTAGTGTATCATCATACAGACGGTTGAAAGCCTTTCCCCCGAGTAGGCAGTAGCAAATGAATTATTAGCATCTTCCATCACTGAGAAATCAATACCGAAATTAATGAAATAAATAAAAAAATAAAACAAGATAACAAGTCAATCGGAAGGGACAAAAAAAAGAGAAGACTGGCGCCGCGTACGACGGAGCGGAGATGAGGGGAGGATCACTGGCGCTGGTGCGGGTGACGGCAAGGCTGAGGGTGCCGGTGCCGGTGGCGCGCGGCCAGGGCCGTGGCAGCCCGCGTCGGGGAAGGATCCCAGACGCGAAGTGATACCGGCAGCATCAACAGAGGTGGCTCGACGTTTCTTTTTTTCGCAGAAGAGAAGAAAATGGGGGCACGGGATGGGAATCGAACCCTCGCCGCCTGAGCGCCGCGCCGTGCAGGTGCGGGTGCGGGGAGGAGCGTTTGAAGCCTGCGTGAGAAGCCTAGCCTCGCACGTCAAATCATGACCATCGGATTTAGTTTATTTTAATAAAGATGAATTTCTATGTGTATTTTTTTACACAATAGTTGAAGGCTCTCGGTGAGAGATGTTTTTCTAAAAAAGACGTAGTATAATTTTGATTGATCCGTTATAATATAGATAAACAATACAACTTACAGCCCTGCCAGGCTGCCACGGTACAATACACATATACTAACTGAAAATGACACATACTGTTTCTAGCATTTCCATGCAGGTAAAATTATTGGCTATACGCGTCGTGGTCAGTTTTTAAGGTTATCTCGTCAGTCGTGACGCCATGCCCCAAGAGAAGCAACTGGCTAGGGCATCGTGGTATAGTAAATTTTACCACTAAGGACACACATGACCTCACGCAACCACAAGATTCGCATTGAGATTCGTGTCCAGCAACAGGGCATCTGAATCTAATCTGTCCACACGGAATTTCGTCCCGTGCCAAGGGCACACGAGCAAGCTAGAAGGGTCCGCTCGATGGAGCTGGAAATACGCCTAGCTTTAGCGCAGGGGTGGTTGATCCTGCGCACTCCTCCCGAGACATGCCAGTCAATTTGACCCTGTAATTGACAAGGAGAGAAAGTTTATCAGTAATTTAGTACGGAACGTGCCGGTGTTGCCAGACAGTCCTGAATGTGCGGCTCTGAGAGCCGATATGAAAGGAGATCGACTAAATAGTCGATTCCAACATATTCATAAGAATGATTCAGTTAAAGCTCATGGGGTTGTGTAAGAAGAATCGGTTATCGTTAAGGATGAATATCATTATTTAGACAAATATTAGTTAATGACAATAAGATGTCAACAATGATTAGTTCATACTAAGCCAATGACTGTAAGTAACCGAACCCCGCTTTGTATAAATAAAACAACTCATCATCATTTAACCATTTAATAAAGATAAATCTAATAAACATATTAGATCTCATCTATCGCTATGACCAGTGGAGCATGAGGCAGAATCATGCAGGCCATAATACAATAATAAGATCATGGGGCTAACACATCTTTCAACCTATCTCTACTTCAACGATCTCGTGATGTGAATTATTCGTAAAAGCGCTCGATATCGGCTAAAACGGCCGATTCAGGCATAGCGCACAGCTAAGGTCATGCCCTCTCAGGAACGAATCTACCAAATAACGATCCCCACTCCACGGTTCTAACAGTGGGGTGTGAGGCAAAATCACACGGGCCGTGATAACGGACCATGGAACGGCTTTCGCTACCAATAGATCTACTCAAAATCAGACACGCCTTAGCCGCACGCTATGCACGATTAAGATTGATATAAAACAGCCGATAAAACATAACTCATCGTTTAAAGTGCAGATTAGATTAAATTTAGATTAACAAATGATGGGTTAAAAATGATATAAGGCCGATCTAGATCAATCTCAATTGGGTAAAGTAATATTGCTGTAATTAAATAAATAATGGAAGCAATAAGCAATATCGGTAACTTAATGAATCTATCCGAAGGAACACCACCCTTAAATAAAGCCGATAACTTGACCTTAATCTAGTTCGAGCAGTGGAGGTCGACCGGATCGATGCAGCCTTACTTGAACTAGACAAGAGTCGATAACTAACTTATACCAGAGTTGCAGTGGAGATCGACCAGATCGATGCAGCCATACGAACAGATTTATAAGCCATGACGGTACTTACATACAAGCAGTGGAGGTCGACCGGATCGATGCAGCCGTACTTGCTGAAGAACTCGTCGAGATCTACTCTACTCCTACTCCTAAGGGGTGGCCGGAGCCGAAAAAAGTAAGGAACTTGTATTTGATTGGTTGTGTATTTTTTACAATAGTCGGGGTTTGATATTTATATCCGGAGCCTAAAAACGAATCCTACTCGAGTATAACTCAGTACAATCTTCGGCATAGAGGAAAACATTCCTAATTTAAGATAACTTGGACCCTAATCTTTTTCTTTTTGTAGAGTCCTATATGTAATTTCCTGGTGTCAACCGTAGCTCATTATCGCTATCCACTAACGTCATCCCAAGAGATCCGATTCTAGAGTTGTATCTGAATCAGCTGATATCGATCTTCATGCAATCGATTCTTTGATTGGCACAATCTTGGAAGCCTGCGAGTTCTTGCATTCTTCTCCCAAATTTTGGTGTAAACACATGCCCCCCAATTTTATGATAAAATGGTTTTATTTCAAAATTCCAGTTTATTGGTTTACCACGTCGCAACTGTTTTATCTCGAGATATAGGTATAACTCCTGACTTTTCGGCCTGAGCCTTATATAACATCCCAACAGTATCTTTTCTGACTCACTCGGCCCTTTTGTTTTCTCCTTCTTTCTTGAGCCAACTTCAACAGCTGACGCCGTCATCGCCAAGGCCAAACCCTAGCAAATCCTCTATTCTATCGAGTCGTCATTCAAGCTATCTTCGTCAGATCTGAACCTGTTCTGGCTATAATGGCGACCAACGACCATGTTCCTGAGGTATGCTTCCATATTTCTGTTCTCCAAGTGTCGGCCGTCACCCCGTATTTCTTCTCTTCTTGAATTTATTTTATTCGATTTTTAGGAAATGAGGAACGAAATCTTGATCCCATTAGCTATTGTTCCTAATGTCTATTTTCTCGGGCCTATGGGTGACCCTGATCCATATGATTTCATCCATCAAGAAACCAACCAGATTCCCTTCAAACAGTCTGCAGTGGATTCATCTTCCTGGAATAAAACCCCCTTCAGAAACTGGCCTAAAGCGCCTAAGGGATAGAGAAATTGGTTTCGTAGGATATCCGAGAAAAAGGGTGGAGATTGGGAGCTTTATGATCTGTATCAATGCTTGACACTTTCATTGTCCGAAATGGAGAGGAATGATTCACTCCTGATCTCTATTTCTTATTTCTGGTCTAATGCTCTGAATGCTTTTATTTTTTGTCACGGTCCAATGACCATCACCCTGGGCGATGTTTACATGTTGACCGGCCTTAGAATCACCGGATCAGTGCAGCCTTATGAGTATTTGAGTGCTAGTTCTAAGAGATTAGCCAAGATAGTAGACTGCAGCGGATGTGCAAGTTATATTTTGAACCACATTGGAGACGAACCAACCATTAGTGAAAGAGAATATGCGGCCTTCCTGAATATGTGGCTGGAGAGATTTATCTTCTGTGGGTCATCTTGTGATCCGACTTATAAGCATAAGCTCATGGCAGAGCATTTAGCAATAGGCAAGGGTGTCCCTCTTAGAAAGTACCTGCTAGGGGCTGCTTACCATCTGATGTATCAGGTAGTTGCCCAATTATTGAAGAATAAACCAGTGCATATTGTCAGCAGCCCTTGGTGGTTGATACAACTTTGGCTCAATTTGTATATGCACAAGATTATAAGGCCTGACCTTAGAGACCTGAGCTTCCCTTCCTCTAATTTTGATGAGGAGTATAAGGGCACAGAAGGACGAACCCGTCGGTGCATAAACTACGGCGAGGCTGCATCGACCATAACAATTGACTTCGATGTTGGTCACCTCTTCAAAAAGTTTTACAGGGGGTTTGATGTGGACATCCTGACTTGGCTACCTTATAATGAGGATGAGAATGATGAACTGACTTTCCCATTCAAATTTTGATTTGAATCCGGCTGTTCAGACGAGACAGCGGCTGTGGTCTTCAATTCCTTTATCAAGCCTTGTGTTCTTCCAGCCGAATTTCGTCACGGTCGCGGCAAAATGGTTACAAGTTCCTTTATTCCAGGCAACCTTCCAACTTATGAGTTTTACAACCCTTCGTTTGTAGCTCGTCAGTTTGGTCTCGGCCAATTGCCCCCCCCACTTTTCTTCAAGGATATACTGAGGCCAAGAGAGGATATTAGTGAAGTATTGGAAGCCACCAGAGTTTTCCAATTGGGATCAGATCTCCCTTCCCTTTTCTTGCATGACTAGACCAAAGTCAGCTTCTCTTCCACTCTCTTTGACTCTTGGTGACGAGAATGGCACTCCCATATTTTCTGTGGTTTGGTCCACCCTTTGTGTATAGCTCTAGATGGGGAATTTGCTTTTGATAGTGAGGTAACTTGCCATTTCTTTTAAGAAAATTGTTCGACGAATTCTTTCGTCAACTGTTCTAACCGATCCTTTTCAGGACATTGAATTTGATCCTCCGAGCTTGGATAGGAAAGGGCGTCTCATAGACTATCGTCCACCATGTCCGGTTGCAAGATTAGGACCAGCTGCACCTTCATTGAAGAAATTGATGAAAACTCATGCTGCCCCCACCATCGTAACATATCAGTCTTCAAAGCGCAAGGCAACTCAAGGGCAACCTAGAAAACTACTACTGGGAAGAGACTCCGCAGAACGAGGCCATCAGCTGCTCAGGTAAACAATTTACCTTCTTCTTAAAAATGTTATTCAACTGCTGATTCTGTTCTTTCACAGCTATCGAGCATTATGTCCCAACCTGCTCTAGGTGCGGGATTGCTATCCCAGGCGTTTGACTCAGCACCATCTGAACCCCCACCGGCTGATCCTCAAGAGGAGCCAATTTCGGTTGAGATAACCGATGTTTCCACATCAGCAGAAAACGTGAGTTTCATCCTTGATGCTTATGGGAATTTACCTTTAATTTCCTGATCTACTCAATTTTTATCCCCCATCCAATTTCTTGCTATGTCAGATACTTCTCGAGGAAACACTCATGCAAGAGCAGGAGTCTGACTGTCTCCTTATTGAAAATAATCTTGCTGTTGTCGATGTCCAAACTGTCGATTCCCCGGTCCAGCACACAACTTATGGTAGGGAAATCATATGCTTAGCTCATTTCTTTGCAACAAACATGAATTGAAAAATCCTTCGTTGTCATTGCAGATACCAACGCTAGAAGCTTAGAGCCGATTCAACCAGATGTTATTGGTGCATCATCAGCTGTTCCCCCTCTTCAGATAGAGGCTACTACAGAGAAGGTATTGTATCCTCTTCGCCATCCACTTTGTGATAAACCATTTCGAACCTCCTAATCAAGATTTCTTTTGTACACAGGCACTCAATCTTTTAGCCCGAAGCTATTCTTTCGATCTTGAGGAGTATTTTGATGAAGATGAAATCAGATCGTCAGCCACTTCCTCTAATGGAGCGTTGTCGGAGGAGACCAGAAATCGGCTAAGAAATATATTACCAATATTTGAGAAGAATATAACCGATTTGGTCCAAGATACTGATTCAATGCAGAGAGTCTTCTTGGCCATTAAGGGTGATCCATCCCCAGCTCTCTCTAGAGTCTTGTCATCTTTGTCTATTTTTGAAGATCAGGCCCTAAAGGTGAAAAAGACCCAGAGAAACTTGTCCAATCGTGAAGCCTTGCTGGCCAAAGGGAACTCTAATAGGCAAGAGGCTAAAGAGCTGATGCAGCTGATTTAAAGAACTCCTCCTTTAGGACCAATCTAAAGTTGTCCCAACTAGAAATCAAGCGTGCAGAACTTGAGAAGGAGCTGGAAAACATGAAGGCTGCCATTGATCATCGCAAGTCCACTCTAGCCCAAATACCTGATACCATCAAACAGAAAAACAGGAACTGTTCGTCAAAGTAAAAGAAGGCAGAGCCATCCGAAGTAGCCTTGAGAACACTCCTAGAACAATCGAAAAATACGAGCAAAAGATTACAGAAGCTGATGCTATCCGGCTAGAAGTACTAAAAGTCATCCATGATGTTCTAAACTTGTGATCTGTATGTCAATATGTGTCTTGTGTAGGACCAATGATAGCCATATTTTCGTTGCTTCGTTATATTTCTTGTTTCGGCTAAAGAGCCGATTTGAAAACAGCCGACTCCGTACTTCCAATCTTAATCTAATTAAGTCTGAAAACACGGCTTTTATTAAGAGAACCATTCGATTTTCTGCCCTAGTTGCCCAACACCGTACTCTCATCGACATTAGTGAAGTGGCACTTCGCCTTCTATTAATTGTGGTTGCCTTTTGCGCGTTCCGAGGCATCCGCCTCTTCGCTTCATGTCTTCAAATACCAGCCGAGGGCTTCGGCCTCGAACACATCTCCATTCGCAACTGTTCCTTTACTCTCCTCCGCCTGCCGAAACCCTATAGCGGTTTTCTTTCTCCCTTCCATAGATCCAATCATCCTTCATGGCCGGAGGAGATCATGCTGATGAACCATCATCTCCGACGCATGAGATAAGATTGACATTTGCTGTTTATGGCGACGAACTGTTCTGACTCGCCTATAGGTTTGTTGTGAATGACAGTCTTCGTCCCCTTCCCAGGGCCTGTGAGCCCTCTGATGTGGCATCTTCTGCGCCGACCTCGTCGTCGGATTCTTCCGACTCCTACAATGGTGACGACGCCTGGCGTTTCCTTCATGAGTGGAGGATGGCTCAGAATCGTTATTCTGAGGCAACTTGGGAGAACGACCAACTCGAGATTCATCTCGGGGTCTCTTAGGCTGCCCTTCATGCGGCCGAGGAGGAGGCCAGCGCCGTTCGAGCGCGGTTGGCCGAGTCTGACGCCATGGTGGCGGGTAAGATGAATTCTAGGAACGCCTCATTCTGATTTCCATTGTCTTTATCTTGATAGTCTTTTTGTTCCTATGATTGCCAGCCCTGACGGTGCAGTTGGAATCTCTCCAACTGGTGGCGAACGCGACCGTGGATGCCGTCAATGCTCGGGGTTCTCCCATCGATGCTTGTCTCCAAGACATCCTAGCCCACGTTTAGGAGATCGCTCTCCATGGCATTCGTCGTGGTGCAGCGGTGGCGCTGACCGCAGTGCAAGTCCAAACTGGGTAAGAGCTCCATGCCATGGAGACTGGTTTCCCAATAGGCGATGGCCCTGAGGAACATGAGGACCTACTTGAAGAATTCGTTATGGCGGCGGAGGCCATAGTAGACATCATATCCGCTCAGGATGTGATGAACAAGGTCTTCGATTAGATTGTATTTAGGGTGAACTAATGAATGAAATCTTCTGCTTTTCCATGGTTGTCTTAGTGCAATGCCCTTGTGTATGACTGTCTTTGTTTTTATTTCTTGCTCTCGAGGCGATACGTATCATATCGGATTTTATTGTCTTTGAAGATTTTTATTTTTTTGAACTAGAGGTGATACCTCTCTGGTACCGGCTATTAGAGCCGATGACTAAATGAATCGGCTATCAAATGTTGATCAAATGCTAGGAAAACGGCCCTTTAAATGTTTCGCCACAGAACTTTTCATATCAAAGGTTAAATGATTGATCAACCCAGGTCAAGCATCCCATTAAGCGAAATAGAACCTCATTTAATAGATCTATCACTCATGATTCGACTTAGTGTTCACATACATCGGCCTAAGCCCATCTTCCAGGACCAGTGCTTATCCTTCCTTAATCCAATGGCCGACGTGAAGCCGTGACTATTTACTAAAACAAACTTTCAGAGCTAATCGCTTGCATCGGTTGTTGGCTTTCAGAGCTGATCTTAATAAAGCCTCCTTCCCATAACTTGCCAGAAAAGCATTCGAAGTCTCCTAGTTCCTAGAAGACTGGATCGGCTGTTGCGACGCTCACAGACTCGTCAGCGCGAACCAGCTCGACATTATCTCTATGCCATTGAATCAAACACTGATGCATGGTCGATGGCACACAACAGTTCACATGAATCCAATCACGACCAAGGAGCAAACTGTATGATCCTTTTCCATCGACGACGAAGAATGTGGTGAGCAGAGTCTTACTTTCAATTGTCAATTCGACATTTATTGCCCCCCCGGGTCTTAGATGCATTACCTCCAAAATCCTTAAGCATCATGTTAGTCTCCATCAGATCTCCTGGTCCTTTGCCAAGTTTACGAAAAGTGATGTAAGGCATAAGATTGACAGAAGCACCTCCGTCCACCAGCATCTTGTGCATTGGCTTCCCATCAACAAAACCTTTCATATATAAAGACTTTAAGTGCCGATGCTTTACTGGTTTATCAAATATTGCTTGTTGTACAACCGTCAACTTGGCAACTATCTCCTCATACTCCGATTCATCGAAATCTGAATAAACTTTTTGATCTGCCGGAGCTCTGAATTCTGATGACAACAGAAAAGCCATCTGGATATTAGCCGATGGTTGCTTTCTATCTATTGTTTGCTTAGTACGCCACACTTGAGGTTTACCGGGTGCCTGAGCTTGTTTCAACTCTTTATTCCTTAAGCGTTCCACCCTTTTCTTTTGCCTTCTTGTTAAACCTCCTGGACACCATTGGCCTTTCTGCCAAACATATTCTCTTTCGTTGCCTTCCTCTTCACAATCAGCCCAGTCTTGGTCAGCAACTCGCTTTCCAAACCGATCATGAACACTTTTATTTTTTAAGCGTCGATCCATATTATTATGATGATATGCATCTTGAGCATGGATAGACCGGTGGTTGATTTGAGATTGCCTAAACTCCCAATATTGATTGCTGCATTCTGGACAGTCATGTCTGGAAGGCAACTTCAAACCTTCATTCTAGCAATGTCTGAAGAAAGGACAATTCCAATATGATTTGGTTTATTTCGTTTCGTACCTCTCTTTTTCTAGTTGACGCTGGTATTCTTGATCCTTTAACCAATGCTGATAATCCTTTTTCTTCTGCAGCTGCCACTTATTCAATAGGATCCGAGATGTAACTCGCGGCCTTGTCGCCCCATCTTTTGACGTTTCTCCCTGCTCATATCGGCTCTTTTGCTTAGCGCGACGTCTTCTAATCTCTCTGTACTCGTCAGCCGATATTTGTATTTTGAGATCGACTGTTCTAGCTTCTCTTGATTTGGTTGATGTTAGGACCTTAGTCTTTCCTTTGAGTAACTCAGCATCAACCATGTTTTGATCTTCTGGGAAAGGATTATCACCAACTTTCATTTTCCGAGACGTATCAAATTTGAGCCTTCCTTACTGAATAGCCCTCTATATATGCTATCGGAATATTTTGCATTCATTAGTGGAATGAGAAGTAGCATTATGAAACTTACAGAACTTCTTATTCTTCAACTGATCTGGGGGCAACATAACATGATTATTAGGCAACTTGATTTGTCCCTTCTCAAGCAAGAAATCGAAGAGCTTGTCTGATTAGTGACATCAAAGTCATAGCTCTCCTCGACTCCTCTTTCCCAAGGATTTGGCACCATTACTGTCTTTTTGCCCCAATTCCATTCAGCTGCCGCAACCTCTTCTTCTTCATCTTCATAGCCGTCATCGACTGAGTATGGATTATAAGCTTCAAACACTGTGGTACTATTCTAAAATCGGGTATCTCTATGTATACTCTGGAATTGGCTATTGAGCGCTGTCACTTGTTGAGCCAATTGACCCAAGTTGTCAAATTCTTATCCCAGCAGCTTTTCTTTCCATATTAGCAGCATTCCTTGAACAGCTAAAGCAGCTAGTTGATCATCAGCCAAGTTTAATGAGAAGCACAAGTTTCTAATCTCTCGGAACCTCTAAAGAAACTCAGTGCCCGATTCATTAGTCTTCTGCCTTATAGTTGTTAGATCGGTAATCTTTCTTTCCCCAGTCCCAGTGTAAAAATATGTATAAAACTTCTCTAGGTAGTTCAATTGACAATAGAATTGACTGGTAGTGATGAAAACCAAGTGAAGGCTGGCCCTGATAGGGACAAGAAGAAGAAACAAACCCGATGGGCATCCTCAACTGATGCTTCGCCCAATTGTGTAAGATACCGACTGACATGTTCTATCATGCTTGTACTGTCTTGACCAGTGAATTTAGCGAACTCTGGGAGCCTGTAATTTGTGGGAAGAGCGACCAAATCATACCATTCTGGATATGGACGTTTGTACGAGAAGGTCAGCCCTTTTGGCATTAGACCAAACTGATTTTTCATCATCTCGGTCACCTTCAGCAACAACTCATCAGCATTTGAATTTGGATTTCTCTGCACCTGCTGACCTATCTGTGGATTGAAATCCCGTGTGCTTTGGTACCCTGGATTTGGAATCATGTGAAGGGTGTTATAATCTGTGCCATAGTGATACCCTTATGGAATCTCTATCTGCTGAGTCCTTTGCTAGTTTGCTGCTTGAAGTCTCTGATTTTAGACATAAGGATTTATATCTCTACGGACCCTTTGAATTAAGGGTGCTAATTTTTGAGCTGATGGTGGTATGTGGCCTGATGTGCTAAAATTGACCTCCTGGTTCTGACCTTGCCCTGTCAGCTGTTGCACGTGCTGTACTGGTGGTCTAGGATTAAAATGTATCTGATTCGTAGTAGTTCCTTAAGCTTGTTCAGATGAACCCTGAACTGCCTGGACATCACCATTACCAGCTGGTGCTACTTCTTGATGGCTGGTACCGACTTGATTAGTCCCTTGGGTTGACGGATCTGGAATGTTGTAATAAGCCGGCCCAACTTGACCAACTGGAATCCCATGAATCGCTTCTTTCATGGCGTTGTGGAATGTGTCCAAGAAAGCTTCATTGTGGCTTGATATGGCATCACGAACAGATTTGTTTACAACTTCCGTAAAGAAACGCCTGTCTTTAGCTTCAGATGTATTTGTCTGCCCGTGTAATAGAACTCTTGGTAGTGAAAATTTCTGAACAATTGTGTTGTCACGTATTTTGGTGTAGGACAACAAACATTTGCTTTGAAATTCTTCTGTAGCTTTGTCGATGACATCTTTTTCTCCATCAGGTAGATCTTCAAAATGTACCATAAGGATGTCGTTGTTGTTGTGAACCGCCATGACGATTGTAGGGTCTCATCGGGCATGCCAAAAATGTGTGTCAACACGGAATTTCGTCCCGTGCCAATGGCACACGAGCAAGCCGGAAGGGTCCGTAAGATGGAGCTGGAGATCCGTCTAGCTTCAGCGTAGAGATGGTCGATCCTGCGCACTCCTCCCGAGACGTGCTAGTCAATTTGACCCTACAATTGACAATGAGAGAAAGTTTATCAGTAATTTAGGGCAGAACGTGCCGATGTTGTCAGACAGTCCCGAATGTGCGGCTCTGTGAGCCGATATGAAAGGAGATCGACTAAATAGTCGATTCCAGCATATTCATAAGAATGAGTCAGTTAAAACTCATAGGGTTGTGTAAGAAGAATCGGTTATCGTTAAGGATGAATATCATTATTTAGACAAATATTAGTCAATGGCAATAAGATATCAACAATGATTAGTTCATGCTAAGCTAATGACTGCAAGTAACCGAACCCCTCTTTGTATAAATAAAAGAGCTCATCATCATTTAACCATTTAATAAAGATAAATCTAATGAACATATTAGATCTCATCTATCGCTATGACTAGTGGGGCATGAGGCAGAATCATGCATGTCATAGAAACAACAATAGACTCGACGACCCTAACTTATTACTAATATCAGTGGGGCATGAGGCAGAATCATGCAGGCCGTAATACAATAATAAGATCATGGGGCTAACACATCTTTCAACCTATCCCTACTTCAACGATCTCGTGATGTGAACTATTCGTGAAAGTGCTCGATATCGGCTAAAACAGCCGATTCAGGCATAGCGCACAGCTAAGATCATGCCCTCTCAGGAACGGATCTACCAAATAACGATCTCCACTCCATGGTGCTAACAGTGGGGTGTGAGGCAGAATCACACATGCCGTGATAACGGGCCATGGAACGGCTTTCGCTAGCCAATAGATCTACTCAAAATCAGACACGCCTTAGCCGCACGCTATGCACGATTAAGATTGATATAAAATAGCCGATAAAACATAACTCATTGTTTAAAGTGCAGATTAGATTAAATTTAGATTAACAAACGATGGGTTAAAAGGGATATAAAGCCGATCTAGATCAATCCTAATTGGGCGAAGTGATATTGCTGTAATTAAATAGATAATAAAAGCAATAAGCAATATCGGTAACTTAATGAATCTATCCGAAGGAACGGCACCCTTAGATAGAGCCGATAACTTGACCTTAATCTAGTTTAAGCAGTGGAGGTCGACCGGATCGATGTATCCTTACTTGAACTAGACAAGAGTCGATAACTAACTTATACCAGAGTCGCAGTAGAGATCGACCGGATCGATGCAGCCGTACGAACAGAGGTATAAGCCATGACGGTACTTACAAACAAGCAGTGGAGGTCGACAGGATCGATGCAGCCGTACTTGCTGAAGAACTCGCCGAGATCTACTCTACTCCTACTTCTAAGGGGTGGCCGGAGCTGAAAAAAATAAGAAACTTGTATTTGATTGATATTGTATTTTTTACAATAGCCGGGGTTTGATATTTATACCCAGAGCCTAAAAACGAATCCTACTCGAGTACAACTCAGTACAATCTTCGGCATAGAGGAAAACATTCCTAATTTAAGATAACTTGGACCCTAATCTTTTTCTTTTTGTAGAGTCCTATATGTAGTTTCCTGGTGCCAACCGTAGCTCATCATCGCTATCCGTTGACGTCATCCTAAGAGATCCGATTCCAGAGTCGTATCTGAATTAGTTGATATCGACCTTTATGCAATCGATTCCTTGATTGGCACAATCTTGGAAGCCTGCGAGTTCCTGTATTCTTCTCCTAAATTTTGGTGTAAACATAATCACAGTAGAATATTTGGGCACTGCTACATGTGTAAGCGTCACTTGGTTGGGCGCTACCTGTCCCCGACCGCCGGGCATGGCAATTGCCAATTGGCATGTACGTCGACCTGAAAACTTAGTAAAAAAATTCACAATTCAAGTAGCTGTATCAACCGCTAGTTAAGCCTCCTTTGGCACGGCTCATCCAAAACGGCTTTACCGGTGAAGCCAGAAAAACTGGCTTTTTTTGGCTTATAGTTCATTTTAACCCCGGCTTAAAAACGGCTTCACGCTACAGTGCCTCGATTTGCGTAAAATAGATGAAGTCGAAGCTGGCATAAGCCGTGCCAAAGAGGCCCTTAGTGTAGTTATTAATTTGTTCTTGTTGCTTCTCTGATGTTTGCTCTGTGCTGCTTCGCAGAAGGTACTGCAACGTGCATTTGTAATTTTGTGGCGACGCAGCAAACCGTCTACTAGTCAGACAAAGAGCAAAATTAAAGAACACCTCAGCAACTGTAAAGAATCAATGCTCCCCGTGATGCTTGTCTCTGCTGCCATTGCATGGAGTTGTTTAATTTCCCTCCGATGGTGAAATTACGTATAGTATACCGGCCTAGGGTTGAAAATCTTCATCAGATCTTTTGGGCGTACGTTAAATATCTCAAATATGCTTGCATCATGAGTGACATTGATAGAAACCCAGTTTTGTATTGGTGTGCTTGGGAAGTTTCAGGCATAGTTCTTTGGCATCTTTGGAAATTTCACTGCCCCGTAGCAGACCAGCTCTACGGTTAAAACAATACAAAAACCTAAAACCTTTCATCTGACCCCAATGGAGGTGCTTACGATCGTTGGCAATAAGCAATACGAACAAAAGATCAAGTCCCTTGTTTAATCAGGCTAGTTGGTGCACACGCAATTGCACGAGCTGAGCTGACTGCTGAGTAATATTACTGTATTAGTTAGTGCATATAATACGTCAGTCCCCTCCGTCCAGTCCTTAAATCTTCGGCCTCCGCCACCCTCAGGCCACCCCTTCTGCCTTCACAAATCTTCTAGTTGAGTAGAGGCAGAGCACACAGCTCTTGGTTGTTTGGGAAGGCCACCCCGCCGCCGAACACTTGCTGCAACAATCTCTGCTCTCGTGTTCATCCGCCAAGCTCCATGCCATGTCGCTCACGGAGGTCAGTCTCCACTTCTGCTACCTCCACTCCCTGTCCATCGTGCTTCTCTACTTCTTCTACGTGATCTCCTGATCGGCCGCCTCCCGCCAAGTTCCGATCGAACAAAGCTTTTGTTTGATTCAGAGCCGAAGCTTTGTTCGCTCCCCCCCCCCCCAAAAAAAAAAAAATACTACTATTAATTACTCAATATGCTTGTTCCTCTTAGTTCTTCCATGATCTTTTGTCCCGTTCTTCTCCCGGCCCTCTCCTGTTTTGCTGCTAAGTTCCGTGCCTCTCCTAGTGCATATTCCTACACTCGATCAATCATTCGACTAGGAGCAGTGCGCGGCAGTGTTCGAAGCAGGTAAGTGAAGCTTCCCTTCTGAAGTAGTAACTAGGATGGTTCCACCGGCGGCCGCCCAGGGAGAGCGCCGCGCCGCGGTGACCACGGAGGAGGAGCGGCGGCGCAACCGCATGACCTCCAACCGGCTGTCGGCGCGCAAGTCCCGCATGAAGCGGCAGCAGTACGTCGACGACCTGACCGCGGAGAACGAGCGCCTGCGGCGCGAGAACGAGGCGATGCGCGCCAGCGTCGGCGACGTCCTGCAGCAGAGCCTTGCGCTGGAGCAGGAGAACCGGGTGCTCGCCGCGCACGCGCGCCAGCTGTGCGCCGCGCTCCTGCTGCGGAACTCCCAGCTCCGCCTGCTCGGCGACGTGGCCGGCGTACCGCTCGACGTGCCGGGCGTGCCCGACCACCTCGTGCAGCTGTACGGCGGCGTGCAGATGCCAGTCACGCCGCTCTCGCTGTCAGTCACGCCGCTCTCACCGTCGCTGTCGCCGTCGCCGCCGTCGCCACCGCCCCTGCAACGGCAGTTGCCGCTCGAGATCCAGCTGATGCTGCTCCAGCCCGACGTCATGGACGCCGTCGGTACGCTCGAGTTCTGAGGTGTGAGTGCGCATGAACTATTTATTGTTATCGTGTGAAGCCTGCTATGTCGTTGGTGTGCAGTGTGCTGTTCTATATTCGCGCTTTTGTTTGCTGTATGTATCCTCACGCGCCAGGAGTACTGCTGTATCATGTTATATGTTATGTATGCTTGTCATGTGAACAATCCAACGTACTGTAAGTGTGATGTGTTAATGTCGTCGGCGATCGAATAAAGAATGTATGTATGTTTAAGTAAGTTGTATGACAGCGTGAGGCATGCAGAAAGCTCGAATGTGAAATATAATACTGTACTGCCTTTGTCTCAAAATAAACAAATCAATTTCTAGAATCATCAAGTTAAACTATCTTAAGTGTGATCAGTTTGAAAAGAGTAACATCATCTATGACACCGAGCAAGTACATTATAAAAATATATTTTTCATAATGTATAGTGATTGAAATTTAAATTTAGTCAAATTTAAAATAATTAAATTTAGGACAACTTTAGAAGTTGATTTATTTTGAGACGCGAGGTTCTATATCTGTGGACTGGACAGACAGGTTGCTTACCAATGATTTCAGATTAACCGTGATCATTAGTAAAGCTAGCAGAACATTCAGCTTGGGGTACGACTGCATGCTTTTTTTCACATAAGGATTCGTCGATCTTTTTTTGCCTAATAATGTGTGAACCTGTGATGAAGCCGAAGGCGGAAGAATCCTGTGACCATCTTTTGGTTCATTGTCCCATTGGCCGCCTGGCGCGTGAGGTCTGGCTCTCAGGGGTCAGGGCACTCCGCAAACAATGGCACAATGCCCATCAGGCCATCACCAATCTTGGGAGGAGACAGTGAGACGTCAAGAACTGGTGATCGGTGGACACGGCTTGGTTCACCTAAGAGCAGGTATAATAAGGTGTTTGAGTCGGCGAGATGTGCTCCACGTCTGCAGAAAAAATGCCACCTTAGAGCATGGCTAATAAGCCAGCCTGCTGCCGGCTAAATGAAACTGCCAGGTCAGCCATCGGGAGTAGTCAGCTCATAAAATAGATCGGCTAAGAGGTAGATTATAATAATAATTCAAGTATTTAATGGGTGCATGTACGGGCCCTCAGCTGCATGCACGCCCCGTGAAAAACGTCGGCTCTGCGCCCGCTGATGGCTGGAAGCAGACGATTACTTCCTCGATTCGTGCGTGCAGCCTGGCATTTCACTAACCGCCCACTCCATTCTCTCTCTTCTATTCTCACTCCAACTCAGGTTCTGTTGACGTGGAACTTCATTTAGCCTGCTGACTATACCTTATTATACTTGCTCTTACGAGAGAGGTGGCCGTTCGATTGAACTTATCATCCACCTTATCAGCTAGAATTTACAGTATTTTTCTCTCATAACAAAACAGCTTCAGCCGACTTATCAGCTGACTTTAATACCAGCCGAACAGGCGAGACAAAAAAGCCTGCTTGCAGCAAGATGCTAGCTCTCATGTGCACGGCTCTAACTGTAAAAAAAAAATTTAGCCTCTCATCTAAGTACACCTGAAGTGTATGTTCGGATACAGGCAAACACCACCACACACACACCTCACACACACAGGGTATACAAACAGACCTACAGCTATACTAGACAACGAACGCAGCTGAGAGATACTCGAAGACCAGCAGACTCTGAGCGTGGCGGGCACATCACTTGACTATTGTGATATATCTACGTGAGAGGCAACTGAAATTATTAATGGAGAATAAATCTCCAAGGTGAGAGACCGGAAATTCGTAGCGAGGGGGCTCGAACTCTGGCCGGCAAGGTCTCAACAGCCCACCCGAGCTACGCTCGGTTCTCCTAACTGCAAAATATTAATTGCTCGTGGATTTGATACAGCCAGTTTCTCATCTAGCCTACTCCGTCCGTCCCTTATTATTTGTCGTTTTACGTTTCCGTATCACAAGTTTAACTAGATTTATAAAAAATACGTGCAACATTTGTATCTCCAAATAAATTTATTAAAAATCTAGATTCAAATATCTATCTAATGATATCAATTATGCATCATAAATATTAATCTTTTTATATAAAATTAATCAAAGTTATTTTTCGAGAAGCGAGAAAGACAGATATTTAAGGACGAATGGAGTATGTATTTAGCCACCGGCTGCTACTAGATTCCATCGATGATTACCGTGTTTTTCAGCGTCTAGGTAATAAAAATGTAATTATAGGATCCGTGCCGGTCAATCTAGCTTAAGTTTAACCAAATTTATAGTAAATAATATTAACATTCATGTGTTTAAATAAATTGTTTTATGAAAATATATTCTGTATCTAATCCAGTGATACTTATTTTATATCATTAATATTAGTATTTTTTATATAAATTTAGTCAAATTTTAAACGGTTATATTTTTCTGTGAATCCAGTGATACTTATTTTAAATAGACGTCGACCTGCTGGCTGCGTTCCAGTTGGAGAAAAGAGACACGTTGCTGGTGACTTGTTTGGCCACGGTTTGTCGGTAATGTAATGAAAATGATGTTCACTTAAAGAGAACTAGTATAATGATCGTGCTAACGTTACGATTTTATTTTGGGATGAAGCATCCAGAACCATCTAGTAGATTGGGGAAGAGCATTGATCTAGTAGATTGGTGAAAGTATTGATCTAGTAGACGAATAGAACAACGAACAAAGGAAGCTATTGCAAAAAAAAAACATTAAATTGTAAATCTCGCCTACCTTATCCATTCAAAAAATATGCATCATGTGATCTAAACTATCATAGGCAAATATTCCTAAAAAATCATAGTAGGGTACATTCGAGTTGACTTTCAAGTTTATCAAGCAAATATTTCCCAGCAAGTATATTGCAAGATTGTGACAAATTCTAGTACATAATGCAGTGAGCGCTGCTTATGCAAAATTAAATTGGATTTGTTGCATAAACAAATGAATTCTACTTCCCCATAGAATGGTCATTAACTAAACCGATGTTGAAGCCTGTGTCATACATTTCAGAAAAAATAAAGCTTATCAGATTATGGATGTAGATATACCTTTTTTTATTTTCACCTGTAATTCTTAAGTCTCTGTCTACAGTAAAAATTAATTATTAGACCAGAACAAAAAAGGATGGAGCAAAGAGTAGTGATACAAGCACACGACACTCACAAATTCATGGGGACATGAAAAATTTTGTTGACCTCTTGGTGACCAGACTTGTGGCATCATTGTGTCTGCCTTGCAAGACATATTTTCTTCAACACATACCTGCAGTAGCAAAGCAAACAGCTGTCGGCTAGGCAAATTCATGGGAAACAGACTCAGTAACTAAACTGAACCAACGCATCATACTTCTTTTTCTCTATCCTGTGGATGATGAGGATGGCAGCACCAAAGGCTCTGCGACCAATCTGCTCCATAACCTCCTACTGATCCATCCATGACTCCATGGCTCCCAACCACACAACACAGCTGCTAAAACTCCAGAGCAGCAACACGCGCTTGCAAAACTTCAGTCTCTAATACCAGAACCTCTGGCATCTCCCATACACACAACAACTCCAATCAGCCCCGTACCCTCAGCGATTTCAAGCAAATGTCTTTGATAAATTAGTGGTTGGAGGGAGGCAATTTACTGGCCTTACTTTGTGTCACCCAGAGCAGATCTCGCATGTAAAAGGACAATCACCACATTTGAGATGTAAATAGCGAGAGAGTAAATGAGTAGTTCAAGAATTGAGTTTTGAACTTGCATAAATTACAAAATATTTTAGTATGGGTACTCATTAATCTTTTAACCAGATGACTGGAAACTACAAGTTCCATGATAACAGTATTATAACACTTTAGCTGAGATGCATAATATAGAAAATATAAAGCTTTGTAGTGTACAGGTGGTTCACGTAGAACATTATCTTAAGTCTTAATACCTATAACTAGGCTGAAAAACTTGTGCCGCCACTCTTTGCCTTTCACTGGTTAGCCCCCCCCAACAAGGCTTGTAGGTCCAAATGTCATAGGGCGGTGTTGGTGTTTTTGCTCATGAGCAAATGCATTCCCGTCCTAAAAAAGTATAAATGTTACGGCAGACAATTTTTCTTTTAACAGAAGAAGCTTCTGTGTAAATGTAGAGTGTCTACTTGAAACAGCCATGTGTCAAAATATATGAAGGTAAAGCACTGACACTGGAAGTAGCTTTTAGCCTTTTACACCTTTTTAACAGCAAGGCAGTCATGAGGCAGCACATATTCGGTTAACATTTAACAAATGCTATGTAGAAAATTGAGAAACACAGTTGATCTATATGAAATTACAGTACTTCTTATCATAGAATTTATCATAAGGATGGTTCCAAGTTGAAAATTTTACATTATATAGCTAACTACATCGTATCCAAATTGCCTGTCTTTTATACAGCAAGAAGCATTTCTTCTTCATTCTTTCCTTCTTATAGGATTATAATTTACTGCATGCTGGCACGGAGCTGTCAGATTCCTGACCCCGCCATCTCCAATTAGTAGACTAACCAATCAAGATGCATGAACAAACACATACCTCTCGGCGTTCAGTCAGGGTGAGCCCTCGACGGTGGGATCTCCAGAGCCGATGTAGAGACGTCCTCTTGTACTGCTGACCAATAGCAGCAGCACCGTCGGCGATCTTGCAGTTAGGGTTGTGGTACCATCTCTGGATCCAAGTCCGCGCCACCGCCGCCACCCACGGCATCCTGAACCCGAGCGTTCACCATCACCTGCGGCCCCCACTGCCTTCTCGTGTCCGGAGCCCACGCGTTGGCCGCGACCCGTGGCTTCCGCCGTGGTCTCATGGCCCGAGTACGCACGGCAACCGCCGCCGCCCGTGGTCTCCCTATTCCGTGCGGCCGCCGCCTCCTAGGCCCGGCCGTCCGACGCGCCTTAGGGAAGAGCGCCTCGCTGGATCGCGGTCGGCTCCTAGGCGCCCTGGAGACCAACGCCCCGGCAGCCAACAATCAGATCAGATCCGAGCACAAATGGGCCCCATTCGGCTGGCAGAATTTTGGCTGAAACTGGCTGAAAAAGAAGCCGAACAAGCCGAATATGGGGTAAGCCGAACGAGACCATAGTAAGTTAGGGTTTGGGTGCTGGGTTTGGCACAGCAGGAAGGGAATACCAATGGGCCGACGTACCTGGTTGTGATGGCGCCGCGTGACCTTGGAGGGGCGCCTGCCCGGGCCGCCGTGGGGGGCCAGCTCGCACGCCGCCGGGGAAGACGGAGAGGGGCTGAAGGAGCTCTGTTGCCGCCGGCTGGAGGAGATGCCGGCGCGACTTCTATCCACGAGCGTGCTCGCCTCTCGCGCGACTTCTATCCATGAGCGCAGCTTCGTCCTTCCCTCCACGGCTTCCTCCGCAGCACCGACCGATAAGGGCGTGGGCGCGGGCGATCGGGACACTGACAGCAGGCACCACCGCACCATGGCTTCCTCGCCTCCGCGAAGGGCGTGGGCGCGGGCGATTGGAAGGTTTCCGCGGCGGCGGCCAGGAAGGTTTCGAACGTCGGTTTTTTTTGGTTTCGGTGATGATGATTGGTTTCGATGGAGCGTTGAATGGCGAACACCGCGTTGAAGTGCAAGCAGGGTGCGGGGGTGAGAAGCCTGGCATCCCACATCGAATCATGGCCATCGGATTTGGTTAAGGTGCTTGATTAGCCTTTGATTTTAATGGTGCTGAATTCTTGTGTGCATTTTTCTGAGTGCGCAATAGTCGGAGGCACTCAGCGGGGGACGTTTTCGTGAGGAGACCTAGTATAATTTCGACTGGTCCATTATAGTAGAGACTACTGCGCTAACCGCCAGGAATCTGGGTGGCCTGTAACTGAATGGAAGCCGTACACATACTCTACTCTGCTGTCCCACAGAAATAAAATACGCGATGCAAGTATTCCTGGTTCCAAACACTCGTTCAACCAAAAACGATAAGGAAAGAAACTGGGTTTAACAATTCATCAAAACTTATGAAATTGATTAGAATTAAACCCTATTAGGCTATTACTACGATGATGATCATACTTTCATTATTTTCATATACATTTTGATGGTTGGAGTTTATGATCTAGTGACCGTCAACCGCACGAAAGAGCTAAAATATGACTTGGTGAGCCAAGGTCTCATATGACTTAACTCGTCTGAGCTAGTTAAGGATGGTTTCATCTGTTGTATCATTCATGATCAACATCTTTCGTACTATGTTCAAGACATAAACATATAAACTTTGTTCTCTATGTATCTATGTGATGATTACTTAATTGTGCAAGCAATGTTCGTGTTGTTCCTTAGGCTGCATGAGACACGTATAGGAGACTATCGGGATTATTCTGGGTTTAATTGAGGAAATTTAGAATTTTAGACAATTCCTGACGGGTAATACCAACAATCCCTAAAAATGATTTTTAGAGATGGTACTTCTCTGAAACAATCTCTCGCCCGAAATGAAAACCATCTTTGGGGAAGAAATCATAAAACCTCTAAAAATCGCTTTCAGAGTCGTGTGTAGTAGTGGTGAACAATGACAAGAGGCTAGAGACGGATCTGCACATGCAGACCCATGGCACACATGGCCTTCAGTCCCTTGTCCTCGATTACTTTTAAAGATCTTATTTTATTTTCTATTGTTAAAATGTCAAAAATATAAATGGTTCATCCAAACTCGGGATCAAACCAAATATGGCAAATCTAGCTCTAACTTATTTCAAAGTATCAAATCACAAAACGTTGCTTTATGTCCTGTTCGCTTGAACTTATCAGCCGTATCGTTTCAGCGAAATAACAGTGTTTTTCTCTCACAACAAATCAGTATCAGCATCAGCCGTTTTCCCAGCCAGCCGAACAGGGCATTAGACTCAAAATCTAGCATTCCCTAAAAAAACTCAAAATCTAGCTGCCATAAGTGTCAGCATACAATCATTCTACTCCCTCCATCCAGACACAGAAGAAAAGTTAAATTATACAAATTTTAATCAATAATTAATCAAATTATAGCCAAGTTTAGGACATAAAACTTACATTAATAATTTTTGTGTTTGAAGTGCCGCTAAAACGATATTGGTTTTTTAACAGTTAACTACTCATATAATAAGAGAAATTAATGGTTAAAATTTAATTTATTGATTGAGTAAATTGCACGGCCGGTCCTTAAAGTATTAGACGGATTTCATTTGAGCCCCCAAACTACGAAATCGCACATTTGACTCCCTAATATATTTAAATGATCTTATTTAGGTCCAAAATAGATACGAGGAGGGTTAGAAGCTGACATAGCCGTCCACGTGGACGATTTAAGGTGACATGGCTCTTTCCCCTTGCCTGTCTTCCTCCTCCGTCTCCGGCGCTAGCTTCACTAGCGCTAGCTCCCAGCTTCCCACTCCGCTTTCCAAGGCTCGCCATCTCCACCAGCGCTAGCTCCCAGTCTCCCACTCCGCCTTCCCGGGCTCTACCGCCGGCTTCTACCACACCAAGGTCACCGCTGGCTCCGAGGCGGCGGCGTAGGCGTCCGATTCCAATGGGAACATGACCCAGGTGTCGTTCATGGCTGGCGGCGCGGAGAAGAACGCGAGCGCCAGCTTGTTGCCCCGCTCGTCCGCGGTGGCAGCCGGTTCTTTCAGGTCCACGGTCCACCAGGTCGCTCTGGTCGGACTCCTTTGTAGCCACCACTAGTCTGGCGGCGTCGGCGCCGCTGGAACACCGCTGCTGTTCGTGGCGTTGACGCCGAGGCGCTCGAGCAGCTCCAAGAGGTGGTTGAGGAGCAAGAGGGCGCACGCCAAACTCGTTGCGGATCGTCTTGACCGTCGGCGAGACCTCGCTCGCGTGCGGCCGCGGGACCTCGCACCCACCGCGGAGCCTTGCACGAGCGACCGCTGGCAGGACCTCGTGCCACCGCGGATCGTGGCTCGCGCGTGGCCGCGAGAATTCCCGCGCGCGAGGCCGTGGGTGGAGACGCCTGAGCGCAGCCGGGCTCACAGCGCCGCGGATGGAGACGACGGCGCGCCGGCGACGGTCGAGGTCTGGATCTCATGCGACCGAATCTTGCCCCGGCCACCGCAACGGCGCAACGCTCAAACCACAGCCACCGCATCCGTCATTGAGGTCCAGCAGCGGAAACTACAGCAACGGGCGCGGCCCGGTCGGTGGCATCATGTCCGACGACGATGGCGCGTGCGGTGCATCCCGTCCGCGCAGTCCCACGTGTGGTGCCTCTGCGTGCTCAGGACAGACGCCATTGTTTGGCTCGACGCCTGCATGCTCCGGTACTCCACATGGTGCAACCAGGTGCCGGACGTGGCTGCTGCACGCGCACATGGTGCATGTATGGTGCTCCATGGCGGCGTCATTCGTCATTGCTGGCGACAAGAGCCCTCGTGCAGCACGGCTACGGCAGAGCGACAGCGAGGCGCGTCCGCGTGCACGGTAGCGTGGCGCGGTGAGGTCATGGCGGCGGCATGCCGTGTTCCAGCATCGTCGCGGCAGCGCTACCCTCACGTCCCACCGCGGATGCTTCTACTGCCTAGGGTGACCCCGAATCGAGAGAGAGAGGCAGGGTAGAGCGAGATCGTGGGAGGACAACCACGCGTGAGCATGCGTCTGGCGGCCATGGCGGCTGTCGCGCCGAGATTTGGACCGAGGCGCCTCTACCTTGGATGAGCAGCGGCGCAATCTGGTGGAGAGGGTGGAGAAGGCCTTGGCACAGCTGGAGTAAAGGGGAACCAGACAATGGCGAGACGACGGTGGCAAATTTGGCGGGCGAAGCTCGTCGGCGTCAATGGCGGGGCTCTGAAACAGGACAGAGAGGAAGTGCAGAGCAGCGCAACGCTACTCCTCATTCTTGCCCGCGCGGGGCGAGGTGGCAAGCCGCGTGTACGCTGCCGCAGACGAGAGTCATCGCTCTGCCTCGCGCCCAGGCCGCCATGGGCGAGCGCCGCTATGCTTCACGCGCACGCCGTCGTGGGCATGCACTCGGACATCGCTGCCCCGTCGCGCACGGCCATTGCTACCGTACCACCGCCTCCACTTGGGCATGCGGATGCTCTGCGCCGCCATCTCTCGCACGCGCAGGCGCGGGCAGGCCTCAGCCGTCCATCAATTGCGCTGCCACCACGTTGCCGCCATCCGCCGCCTCTGCTGCCGCCATACGCCATGTCCACGCTTAAATCATGTTCACATGGACGACGTCAGCTTCTAACCCTCCTCGTGTCTATTTTGGACCTGGATGAGATCACTTAAATACATTAGGGAACCAAACGTGCGATTTCGTAGTTTGGGGACCTAGACGAAACCCGCCAAACACTTTAAGGACCGGCCGTGTAATTTACTATTATTGATTTTTCCAACGGTAATGTCCCAGTGAGAATGTCCGGACGGACTGGACGAGGCTTTCCACACTCGGCGCGGCTTTCCACGGGCCCGTACAGGGTCAAAGCCTATACGCAGGCGTGCCTCCCCAACAGCCAGCAACACCCCCTGGCCCACGCAAAAGAACGACGCGGGAACCACGCTACACGTGCATGGGCGGCCCTGCCACGCAGTTGCACGGGCCCCACATTGACCTGCCACCGGTCGGCCCCACACACGCCTGCACGTACAACTATTTTTGCTCGCCCCGCCTGCGGGGTCCACGTGAAGGCCCACGTTGCGCCAGCCGCAGGTGCTCACCCATGCCCTCCTGCTCAGCAAGGGTGCTCGTGGCTCCCGCATTTTCTTCCCAGGCCACCGAGCAGGTGCTCGCCCAGGGGTGCTATGGCCTCGCGCCCAGGCCGTCGAGCAGGTGCTCGCCCAGGGTCACCACTCTGTTGGCGCATCGACGAGCTACATGTGCTGCCGTCGACCTCCGCACCGACGAGCTCCACGATGACGAGCCTTCATTCGTCCAAGCACCAAGGTGACATTGCGCTGAAAGCGCAGATTGCAAGCGAATGTTTCAAGTGTTTTATCTGGATGTTGCAAAAGTAGATCGGGATATTGCACATGTTGTAATGGCTATACATGTATATTGTAAGTGTATGTTCCAAATGTTTTAGCTGTTTTTTAAGATGAACATTGCGAGCGTGTGTTCCAAATATTTCAGCTGTTTCAGCTGGATGTTGTATGTGTTTCACCAGAATATTACATATATTGTAGTGACTATATACATATGTTGTAAGTGTGTGTTCTAAATGTTTCATCTATTTCAAACGTATGTTGTAGTGGCTATATGTAAGCATATGTTTGCAATGTTTCACCTTGTTTTCAGACGTACACTGCAGCAAGTGCTGCTCCCCACACGCTCTGACTCGCGGGCACGTACGCGCTGCACGCACCCAGCCAGCACTGCCTATCTCTGTCATGCGGGCCAACTCCAATAATCGGACGTGCACGCAACGAGTGGTCAATACCTAAACGACAGAACACTCCCTAGTCAAAGTGCATGCGCGCATGTAGATTGCACAGCACTGAGCGGCCCAACACCAAACGGGCGCAAAACCAAGTGCCCCTGCACCACCATGCGTGGCCCCCACAGCGTATCATGCGATTGGGTCAACACAGGGCTCCCTCCCTCCCTCGCATGCAGCTGGGCGGGCCCCACGCACATGCTCTCCCGTGCAGGCGCAGCAGCGCGCGTGCAGGCCCAGCAACAGCATGCGCGGACCTAGCATTAGGAGTAGCCGCAGCACGCGCGAGCAGAGCAGCACGCGGGTGCGTGGGCGTCCGAGCGCACGTCAGTACAGTTGTCCGGGCGCTAGCACGACCCTTATTCCAATGGTCAAATGTACTTATCCTTTTTGAACGGAAGGAATACTAGTATAAAAGTTGCACACCAAACAATAACAGAGGTTAGAATAACAAGGACACTATTACTTAAATTGACTTGATAACAACTACTAATTCTTTTAGTCGAATACCAGCTCAATTAGCCATGGAAATAAGAAAAATTAGTAAAGGGAAAGAGCTTTCTAGAATGAAAATCTGCCGTGGCTGATCTGTCACCACACAATTGGCAGGAAAGGGATAAGAGGGGAAACCTCATAAAACGGGATACCTACCAGCCCAAAGCAACCAAATCCTTTTGTCTTCTCTCTATCGCTACTCCCAGAGTACACACTCGTCAAGCCATGGCCACCTCGGTCACCGCCGTGGCCGCCCTAGCCGTTTTCTCGGCACCAAGAAGCCTCCCGCAGCCCCCGGCCCCGCTGCCGTCCCGCCAGAACGTCGTGTCGTTCGTCGGCCGGCCGGTGCGCGCGCACCGCCGGTTGGTGGCCGTGGCGGCCAGCTCGCCGGCCACGCCGCCGGATCTTGCCAACAAGGTGTCCGAGAGCATCAAGCAGGCCAAGGAGACGTGCGCGGATGACCCGGTGAGCGCCGAGTGCGTGGCGGCGTGGGACGAGGTGGAGGAGCTCAGCGCGGCCGCCAGCCACGCGCGCGACCGGCAGAAGGGCGTCGACCCGCTCGAGGAGTACTGCAAGGACAACCCCGAGACCAAGGAGTGCCGCACGTACGAGGACTGAACCGCGCGAGGCTGGCTTCCGCCATCGCTGTCGCTTGATCTAGCTAGCTTGGCATGATGGCAACGGCAACATGTAGACATGCAGTGGATGATGGGCCGGCTCCCTTCGTCACCTTTGGCGTTTGAGTTTGGTTTCTTCCTTTTTTTAGTCTTGGCTTGGTGTGGAATAAAGCGAGGTTTGTTATTTACAAGAAATATTTAGGAGCTCCTACTGTAATTCCAAGGCAGGATGTAATAATCCTTAGAAATATATTCGATGGTGTGCTTCTAGTACTTGATGATTATACTGTGAGCAATTCTGTAAACTATCGCCGATTTAACGTCTTCTAGGCCCTGTTAGGGACCGCTTTTTTTTTCGCGGCGTGGCGATAGACAGAAGCATACAATTCCACCAAACGGTCTGCGGCGCGCTTGATTTTCACCACCACACCAGACTCATGCACCGCGGGTTGTATTGCGTGAGTGATTTTACGGAATAGGACTTGCTAGCGCGTGAACGTATGATCCGGGGCGCTAACCTCTAGACGGTGCCGCACAGCTGCAGCGAGCGGCCAGCAGCAGGCCCGTGCCTCATAGGACGTCGCCAGTGCCACCCCGAACGTCACCCATGCTGCTAACCGTCCTCTCTCCCCCCCCCTCTCCCATATGCAACATACAATTTATTATTGAAACACCTAGATGTAACAATTGCAACATACAAAAAGAAGACAGATAAAACATTTGAAACAAGCGTCTAAAACATTTACGAAAACATATGAAAACACTTGAAAGTCATTGCAAACATATGCAATATACAGATGAAACGCTTGCAAATATACGTATGAAATACCTGAAACACTTAAAACATATGCTTGCAACATGCATGTATATGCAACATCTAGATAAAATAATTACAACATACGTCTAGAACAGATGAAACATTTGGAATATACACTTAAAACATACGTGTATAACCATTACAACATATGTAACATCCCGATTTACTTTTGTTATATCGATATACAACGCTTGCAACATATCTCTGAAGCACCTGAAACACTTGAAACATACTCTTGCAACATACGCTTTCAGTGCAACATCTACTTGCTGCTCGGACGAATAGAGGCTCATCGACGCGGAGCTTGACGCCGGCGCGAAGCTCGATGCCGCGGAGGTCGCCAATGCAGAGCTTATCGGCGGCGCGGATCTCAGCAGCGCAGAGCTCGCCGGCAACAAGTCGCTCGTCGGCGGCAACGCGCGTAGAGCACAGCGACACACATGGATTTCAGTGGCACGGAGCTCGCTGGCAACACAGTGCTCTCCGCACATCAGCGGACGTGGAGCTTGCCGCGGCGTGCAGAGAGCGGGTGGGTATTGCCGTGACACGCGTGGGGCGGGTGGCTGCGCGAGTTCGAGACGGGGAGGAGATGCATAGGCTCCACAATATCCTTCCTCTCCCTGTTGCTTTGAATAGAGAGATGGAGCAGAAAAATAAGATGGAACCAGAGAGATAAGTACAAGTGACCAGATATTTATGTGGTGAGAAAAAAAAATACATGGACCACGTAAGGCCACCTAGCGTCCGGCGTCCGTGCTACGTGTCCGGCGTCCAGATACGGACGGACGCCCGAGGTGGAGCGTTTGCGGCGTCGAGGCGCGGGACGAATTGCAGGTCTTCCACCGCAGCTCGGCCACTGCACCGTGCGATTGGGATACGTTGTCCCAAACAGGGCCACGTAAGAAGTTGTGTCGAGAAATTTGAGATTGGACAAAGTATTCGCATGGGACGGATTGTTTACTCCTGTATCCAGGTGAAATATTATCCGTCACACCTATTTCTTTTTCTTTGCCTTCTATTTCTTCTTTTTAAATAGTATATGCATGGAAGGGAATAAAACTAGAATTCAGGTGAAAATCTTCTTCCACATTCCAATTTTAGTTACTATTAACCTATGCTAAATTTATTGACTTTACTTTTACTAGATCTAAGGTGACTACTTTGTATAATATCTAAGCAGAATTGGTGTTACTAAAAATTTGAGCGTGGGGAAGGAATATTCTACCTGATTCTTACAGCACATTTAATCGGTGTACAATTTCTCTAAAACATCCATTTTTTCCATATAACATGCTCACAAAAATTTAAGTGTAAGAGGGACTTTTTCACCTGAGCGTGATATAGCAAATCTGATCTGGTCTCACATGGAACCATCATATCAGTTCTGCGTCTGAAAGATACAGGAGCAAAGGTGGAACCAGAGGCACAGGGGGGGGGGGGGGGAAGAAGAAGGAAAATACAGCTCATGTCTGGGTCTGAGCCCGGAGCACCATTTATTTCGTTCGATACTTCGATTATTTGTAGATGTTTGGACTTTAGAGAATACGCTGCTAATTAGGACTGAGAAGAGCTCATTTCCCAGAAACCAATTTCCAGCTCGAGTACCCGGATGAAGGCCTCTTCAGCACTCTTGACAGCATCAGCTGGTGCATTAGCCAAGCAGCGATCCACGATGCTATGCAGAGACTGGCAGTACTGTCTGAACCCAGCGTTGCCCCATCTCTGGCAGGTCCCCAGGAGCTCCGGTGGCGTCTTATTACCATCTTGGATACAGAAACCGAAGCTGTCCTGGTACACGGTTTCAATTATCCAGAAGGCTGTTACAGCAACAACATAGCTAACCTCTGGCTCAGTAAAGCTCTGGAGAAACCTGACAACAAGGTTGATGCCAGTTATAGATCTTCAGTCATGCTATTGTGTGGGATTTTTACAAATGTTTGAACGAGATGAACCTGTGGTACTCTAAATTGGCTTTTAAGGGAGAAACACTTGCTAGATCGGCGCCCCATCTGGTAGCTTCATTCTTGAACCAAGAGATCTCATCGCTGATAGAAGCTACTCCACCCAGGATAATTTCCATGTCCGAGCTGTCTTCTTGCTTGCAGCATTTGAGCAATACACTTGCTATAAATGCAACAAATTCCCTTACAAACAGATAGTCCTGGCTCTGAATATGACAAAGAAACGAGTCTATTTATCCACTCATGGTACTCATAACCAAAATGAAATTTCATTCAGAAAATCATAGCAAATTGACCACTATATAGACAACTGAAAGCTCCCCTACTGCTGTACTATAAGATATATCATAATTTAACTTATAATTATCAACCACCAAGATGCTTTCAACTAGAAAAAGAACCCAAGATCATATAGAGTAACTCTTATTTTTATTAGTTTTATTTATTTTCTTGCAGAATACTATGCCCAACTAGTAGTTGACTTCTTTTTTGCACTGTTCCCTGAACATGATCCTTCATCACTTTACACAATCACAATTGGACAGTGTCAACTAAGAGCCAATTCTACTCCGTCGTTATTTTTGTCAACCGGAGGAAACAACAGAATGACGACATTCAGAGTGACTAGTCCTTTGGAAACACAAGATCTTCACACTCACAGTATATATATCTATAAACTATGAAATCTTTTGCCTTCACGCTTTCAGGTTCCATTTTAAATTCATAGTTCTCCCAAAACCACCTCTGACACAATCACACAAATCACGCAACTCAATTCTATAGCCATCACCACTAATTTTCGTTATCTTAGTAGCAACTCCAAGACTTCTTGGTTGTATTTAATTTGATGTACAGAGCTCGATGCCCCGACACCCCGAACCAAGAATCAGACATGGAAAGGTCAAAGCTTAGCCCACGTCAATTTTATCGCGGTTGAAGGCGTTACACAACGAGAACTTCACTGCATCAGTTGATGGGGGAAATAGAGGGACTGAGACTGACCAGCCAGCGCTTGAAGGCAGACATGTCGACGGTACCGTCGCGGATGGAGACGGTGAACGGGTGCCGGGTGGCCCGCTCGTACATCTGCCGGTGCTTCTCCATCCAGGCCGCCGTCGTGCCCGTCTCGACCCCGCCGCCGTCCATCGCCGCCGTGTGGGACTGCGATTGCTGAACCGGGGCTCTCAAGGTTTGACCAATGACCACAGGCAATGCCGCCAAGCCCTTCAGATATCCTCACCTTACGTTGCAGTCCTCTAAGGCTTCAACAACATTAATTTTCATCTAAACAAACATTATAATCGAGTGAATCGCTGGATTTGCAGCTCAAACACACGCCGAATAATCCCACTGATAATTGGGGCCACTTCAATCATGCCCCACATGTCAGCTAACATCTCTACTATAATGGATCAGTCGAAATTATACTAGGTCCCCCCACGAAAACATCCCCCGCTGTGAGCCTCTAACCATTACGCACCCAGAAAAATACATACACGAATTCAGCATCATTAAAATCAAGGGTTAATCAAACACCTTAACCAAATCTGATGGCCACAATTCGATGTAGGATACCAGGCTTCTCACCCCGCCGCCCTGCGCCCTCCATCTCAGGCCTCGCGACCAGAGACCGCGCACGATCGAAGCCTGTAATCATCACCGAGGTGATCATGAGCGAATAAAAAAAAGAAAAAAACGCCGTGCGAAACCAGCGGGGCCGCCGCCGCGCCGATCGCACGTGGCCATCGTGCCGACGCCGCATTCATCGTGCTGCCGCCGCGCCAATCGAGTAAACCCTGCTGCCCGACGCCGCACTGATCCAGGGAGGCGAGTGAAGAACCCCGGCGCCGGCCAACGTTCGACGAGCCGAGGGTCGATTTCCTACCCTAAATTGAGACGGCGTCGTCCAGCTTCGTGCCGGTCAGAGGCGACGACCGTGTGGATCCCGCTGTCGCTGCCGTAGGGCGGCCATTCCTGCCTACCATCGTCATCGCATCCAGGTCACTGACACCATGCATGGTCGCGCGGAACGTCGTTAGTCTGTCCTGGCCTCTTGGGTGCTACGCACGGCGCGTGCCCAACCACGACCATCGTGCCGAGCAGCATCAGGTTTGTCTTCTCACGCCTGAGACCTTGATGTTCTCGGTGTACAACTCTGTGGCAGAACCTCTAAGAAATTGGGCCCACGTACACCTATCGATGTCTCAACAGACCTCTGATAGCGTACACGAGTCCCCAACAACTTAACAGATCTGTCGGGTGTCCTCGGGAAACCCGAATCATCCACGAATCTTTTCAAACAGGATCCCAATCACAGACATTGTAGATTACAACAGTTTTCGATATACATACCAGAGATTTTAAAGCGGAATACTTAAGTTTTAATATTACAAACCAGTTGTTTCAAACTTACAAAACCATAAGTGTCATACAACCATAGTAGCGGGATAATATTACATTAACATTATTTATTTCACACAAACTAGTGCCTTGTCCAAAGGCCATTCATCATTCCTCATCGTCGTCGACTTCAAACACTGACATGCAACAGGGACCAAAATAAGCCTGCGCATGCGACTCACCTACAACAAGGATTAACAAACCCTGAGTATAAAAGTACTTAACAAGACTGACCCAACGAAAAAGGGGTGAAGGTCTTAGAGATGCAGGTGTTGGGTCAAGGTACGGATGTAGCAAGATTCAAAAGTTCTTTGCCAAAAGCTTACTATTCTTGATCCTATTTTCGAGTTTTACCCCTAAATACTTTAGTTCATTATCTCAAACTAAGTGTTCATATCCCATATTTCAATCCTTCTCATTCCATTTTTTTCTCATGTTTTATTAATTCACCAGTCCTGCATTGCTTCTGTAATGAATCGAGTCTCCATATCCGCGGAGCACCGGCAATTCGAATTGATTCAAGTCCCAGCTGGGGATTTCTTATCACACGACATATGTAGAACTTAATCTTGCATATATCTACCTCGCTACAGGATCCTCCTATACTAAGCCGTCTCCACGCCACCCGAGAGCACAGCACACCTCCAATCCGACCACATTCCAGCCACGAGGGTACACGCTACTCCCGCCATCTCTCCACTCCCAGTGCGTGGGCATTCGTCTTAGTATCGGATTAGCCGAAGTAGGCTTACCGGAGTATGTGACCAGTACTACAAAGTGTCTCGTTCAGAAGATCCACAATGAGTGGCCTTTAAGCGACTTAGTCGGCAACATTACCCAACATTCAAGATAAGTCACCCGACTAGTCTCTAGTTCATTCTATCTTCTTTCTTTCTTTGGTCAGTATGCCATCTTTGATTGTATCGAAACTTTTACTTTGAAACCCACCATAAAGCATACTAAGCATTCTACGCCTTTGTAAATGAAATCATCTTCAAGGATGGTAAACAATTAACAAGGTAGGCAATGCATCAAGTAGGTAACATTTGAATTAATTAACTTAATGCAATAAGTAACATAGGTGATAAACTTTTCAAAATAAACAAGGTAATGGTTTAATTCATAAACCGGGGCTTGCCTTCGGTAACGATCTCGGGTTTCGGATCAGTACCACAAATATCAAATCCCGAGACAACCGGGGATTCTTCCATAACTTGCTCAACTAGAATCGGTTCACTCTCGGATTCTACACGAAATAATAACATATGCTTCAATATGATGATAATGTAAACATGATGCTTTCATGGTGCATGAAATGTAATAACACCTTGAGTATAACTTTCCTTCACGGTACAGTTGTAAGCCAACAAAATCAACTTGCAATCCTACCATCAAGGATTACCCAAGTGACTTAACCAAATTGATCTTGAAACCCTACTGATCACAAAACATGACCAAAACAAGATCAAACCCTAAACTAGCACTTAGGGTTTGCTTTTATCCATATTTTTGAATTAAATTTAGAGTTAAGCTAAAAATAAACTTGTTCCAAATGACCTCAAAATTTTATGTAACATTCCTCATGACAAATTAGTGTACCAAAATCAATTTCATAATTTTTGGAGTTATACAGTGGCCTACAAAAATTATGGAAATTGCATTTATCAATTAATTGACTGAATTTTTGAACATTAAAAATTTATTCAAATTTCAAGGTTCATATTTTTTCTAAATAATATTCATCACAGAGAGGTCACACAAAAATTTTCACAATTTTTAGAGCTCTAAATAAATCTACACAAAATAACAAAAACAGACACTATTCATCTATTTCTGAAAATAGAAAAATTCCATTTGAACTACACAGTAGCTGACATACGGGACCCACTTGTCATCCCTAAGCTTCAGCTTTGACCGCGACGACGACGGCGCTAACCGACACAAACTCGCCGCCGGTGAGCCCAATGACAACGGCCAAAGCACAAAAACGTTCACAACGACTAGGCGCATCGATCTGTGACACTACGGAGATTAATGACAGCACGAAACACTGCTGACACCGGCCATGGCGGATGTGGCTGCATGACGACGCTATGCCGGCGGAACAAGGCCGTTAACGGTGAAACAAAGAGTACAGTAAACATCAGTAGCTCACCCAGAACGTGTTAAAGCAACGAGCGAGACCGGAGAAGCTACGGTGACACAGTTCGACGCTAACAGCGATCACGGCGGAGCAGACTTCATCGACGACGGTGTTCCGACAACTGCAGTGGGCAAAACGACTAAGCAAGACAGATTAAGCACCACCGCATCTAGACAAAGCTGTAGAGTCAACAAGCAAGGGCAACGACTCACCGGATGACGCTGGCCGCAGTGAAACGGAACTTCGGGTGAGATCGCCGGCCACGAGGAAGAAGGGTCGCCAGCGGCGGTTCTCGGTGGACTCAGACAATCACAGTTAGTGGAATGGGTTCGCAAGGAGGAGGCGAAACTGGAACACTGCTTTGCCGAGACTGGCTTGCACTGAGGAGTCGAGGGGAGCTCGACGGAGTTGAGACGGCGGCGTCGGGAAACAGAGGAGAGAAAGGAAAGTCGACGACGACGTCGGACCTTTATAGCGCGGCCAAGAGAGCGAGGGAACGACACGCAGCGACCAACTCGTGCCAGCGCGAAGCCGAGGGTGGCCACGGGCACGTCTGGAAGGCCGGAGAAAGGACGCCGGCGGTGGGGTGGTCGTGCTATTGTTCCGAATAATTACAGAATTGCCACTGAGTTCATTTTGCAAATTACTCACAATTTTTCTAAAGAAGTTGAAAATCTCCGAAAATGAAAGTTGCTCAACTTTTCAAACTCTACAACTTTGCTTCAAGGAATATTTTCAAATTCTGCCTCTATTTTAAAATTTAAATTTGGGGTGCATTTGAGCATTTGAATCATTTCAGAATTACTCCAAATTTTATATGTAAACTTTAAAAACTTTGAATACCAAAGTTGATCCTTATAAAATAAGCTTCAACTTTGCTTTTTGTCACACACCCAAATTCCAAATGGATTTTGAAATAGACAAAAGGGGCAAAAATGACTTTTATAATTTAAATTTGATTTAAATTTGATTTGTTTACCCTTTTTACTTAATTATGGTTTTTGACCAATTACATGGCCCATTAGGGTTATTTGAGTCAAATGACACATGGTCTCACATGATCACATGAAATTTGACCCTTGGGGTCCTGATTTTCATTCAGAGTTTTGAATCACATTACATCACATAAAATAGCAACTTATGAAATAAAGCTTATTTAGTGAATGCATTCAAAATTTTTTACTTTATGAATGCTTTGCAATGCACATGATGACATGTCAAGTTTTAGTTTTAGGTCAAAACACCAGAGGTGTTACAACTCGACGTACGATTGCTGTTCTCGGGCGCTGCTGATGTTCATGTGCGTCCCACTGCTGTGCCGTCCGCTGCCACCACGAGGAGCCGCCCATGAGAAGCCGCCGCGAACTGTCAGTGCTAGGAATAATTGTTTCGGGTCCTCTTGCCTTGTCTCAGGATTGGATCTCTAAGTCACACAAGCAAAGAAAACTCGTGGACAGTGAACCTTGCCTTATGCATGCTGGAAAGCGATGGCGAAAAAGGAGGTAGCCAAATCTGATTAAGGTGGTAGATACTTTCATCAAAAAATAGTTTTACAGATACAAGATCCTTATTTTGGGTGCTGTCCTGCATATTCATAAGTTTTGTCTGCATCCAGATTAATTAACACATGATGTTGGATAGTTGCCTATTTCTATGGAGTCCATAATCATGTCAGCTTATCAATAATTATCACTTATTAGGTGTGCCAAAAAAAGGTTCTTCATTATGTTCTTATATATTTCCAGCATCTGGATTTTTAGGTTGTCTTGTCTTTTTGTGGATCTTAGTAGTAGGTGTATCACTTTATTAGGTTGTTGCTGTGATGCACTGATTCCTAACAAATTTTGATTCAATTTCATGTTTATCAGCACGCGCCTCGACGGTCTCTTGGACGGTGGGACTCGACGTCCGGCGTGCCGCAAACCACGACGGCAACGGCCACGACCTTCTGCGCATCCTGTCTGCCTAAGGTCGCTTCATCCTGCACCCAGCGGAGAAGCACACCGAAGTAACATAATTTAAGATAATTGCCTGAAGAATGATCAATTTGTAGCTATAATAACTCTATTTCTCTAACAGCAGCTATAATAACTCTATTTCTGCCCGCCGCTTCTGCCGGCTGAAGATCCTCGCTGGTACTTCGCAATGTCTACGCCGAGAGATGCATGTGATGCGCTAAGCGATATCACCAACATCGCAGGTATGCTTTCATTATGTAAATACAACACTTTTGGGGTGTCTTCCTGATTTTCTATATATATCCAAATGCCCACTTTAGATGAGGCATCGCGGAAGAGGGAGGAAAGAAACATACAACAACGGATTCGTCAAGCTGATATGTCCAGCGAACAAACAGAAGAGATGAAGAGGAAACCATGTGAGTACCGGCGTGACTCTGTGCTTTGACTAAAACAGTGCCCACATCATCACCCACGGGTACTTAATTTCTTCAATACTTACATTTACACCATTAACCCTGATGATTAATCCCATCCCATGGTCAACCGTTGTGCAAACCAATCATATAAAATGACGCAAATGCAAACCAATGTGAGGCCATAGACTACCTACACAGAAATCATAGCCATGCTGGCATTGCTAACATGACCATAACAGACCCTGGAATACTTTGAGTTATTTGTAACTTTCTTTATCTCTACTATAATAAAACTAGCTTTTGTACAACCGACAAAAATATATGCATGTACTAATCACTCCAAGATGGACTAAAACACGCTAATTATATTGGACAAGGAAAATATCACACCAGATGCACATGGGAATGATATACATGTTGGCATTGGCACATTGATCACTGACACAGGTACACTTCGAGTTTATTAATTAAGTATTAGTAACTTTCTTTATTTCTATATAATAAAACCAAGTCATGTTTAAGGAATGTTTTGACAGCTGATCTTCAAGTTATATTTAAGGACTTAGGCAAAATGTAACTTAGATGGTTAATGCGAGAAATACCTTTATCATGTCTTCTTATGCAAAATTGTTTTCTCGATTGTATACATGCTCAAAATACAAATTGTGTAAAAGTTGAACTATAAAAACAATCATTATTTGACATGTGCATCTTAAGATAAAATCGTGGCGGTAGCACGGGCGTTATACAACTTATACTGCTTACAATAACGCCGTGCTTTGGAAGGCAACGCGGATTAGGGGTCACGTTCTAACACGCGGCGGCAGCGAAGAGAACGCTGCGACCATTCCTCTTCTCTTTCCTTGGCCTGTCTCTCTCTTTATTCCTCCCTCGCTTCCGGCCTTCCCCTGTTCCTCCGGTCGTCGCGAGGGAGCGGGAGGTTGGTCCCTAGGCAGGGTTAGATCCTCGCGGCGCTCGATCCTGACGGTGGCGGGCGAAGATGTTGGACATACAGAAGCGGCGCGTGCGGCTGCTGCTCCTCATCACGGGCGTCCTTGCGCTCAGCATGACCGGTTAGTTTTCCGGTCGCGTATCAGAATCTTTTCCTTCCTGTGCAATTTCACGTGTTAGTTTCCGACGGAGATCTGTGGGCACTGTTTTCTTCGTCTAATACTCTAATTGTTGGGGGAGTGATTGTTTTTTTATGCAGAAACGCGAATTTGCTTGATTTTTGTTGTGGGTAGTGATGCATTTAGGCTAGTCAGTCGGTAATTGGTTCCTAGGGATAATTTCTTCTGTCAGAATTTGCTTGTTTAGATTGATGTGGATGGTGGAATTTAAATTCCCTTTTGCTAAGTTTTTCTCTGCCATTCTTGTGAAGTTGTGATTGTGGGGTTGCGATCTTGCAAAAAAACTTCTGTGTAGAGTTATTCAGGAAGTCATAAATTTGTCAGAAAGATCTGATTATGTTCGCTCATAATACATTTTGCTGCAATTCAGCAGAAATACATCAATTCGGAAGCTAACTACAAATGTCAGCAGCTCAGTGGGGGTTTGAATATTTGTTAGCATTGGCTAATGTGCGCTAATAGGATGGCAAACACAAGATATGAGCCTAGCAATATAAGCAATTAGTCACCGCAATCCAGGAAGTAGCAATACAAGCAATTACTCAAAATGCCTCAGTATGATGATATATGCAAGTTACAGAATTTTCTTTAGCGAACGAGTGCCTAGCCGAGTTGGTTTGGTGGCTCTAATAGCACTCCTCAGGTCCTAGGTTTGTGACTCCCCATGGTAGCGAATACTAGGATTGTGGTTAAAAGTCCCCTAGTCTGTCCCATGCCAAAGCACAGGTCTAGGGACCAACCTGGGTTCTCACATGTGCAACGGTGCCGCTATGTATGGGTAGGGAAGGGGTTCGGATATTTTCTCGACTTGCGTGAGAATGTTAACTTCTATCTTAAGCAGAATGCCCGGGGGCTGTCTTACCCCTGCGGATCGATTTTTTTTACATGATTTTCTTTAGTGATGTTCCATCCTGTGCAAGTGCACAGCTTCAAATGCTTTTGTCATAGGCTAAGAACCACTTGGGAAAATAGCCGTGCTCAGGTTTTGGGCTTCTCTGGAGACTAGATGAAGTTGTTTCCAGCCACAACAAAAGTTCAGAGGACCATTTCATTGCTGACTTCAGTTGCTCCAAATGGCAAATTTAATAGATGGATTTGAGACCTCAGGACTACAGCAAATCTGAGACATACCACCTCCATAAGTTTATAGCAACAGATGATATAATTTTTATGCCTAATTACAAGGATAAAAATGAAATCAGAAAACAACAAGAACTATGGAAGTGCAGAAGTTGTAGGCTGTAGCTATAGGAGAAAGTATGAAACACCCCACTATCTCTGCTTTTGATTCAGAGAAGTTAGAGCTTCTGAGTTCCATATCCTACAAGACTAGGGCCAATTGCCACCTGTTCAAATAGGGTTTCCATAGTGAACAGAAATAACTAGGTAGCTTATAAGTTCTGTAGAAAACCAATGAGCTTTCAGTTTTACAAGTTTTCCTGATATCAGCTTCTTACTGAGCATTGTGCGCTTTACGCTGACTAGCCCTAAGTAATGGATTCACAAGAAGACATTTCGTATGCATATGCCAAACAACACAACCAGAAGTCTTAGTATTGGCGGTAGCATAGGTACACTTCACTGAAGAACTAGGAGTGAGTGACAATGCATTGTGTTTCAACTGAGTCAGAAATGGCTGATAATTCGCTTGATTGCAAATTCTGTTTTTTTTTCTCGATCATGCAAAAGGTTTGCGTGTCTTTGTATTATTAAGATAGAAATAGTTTGATTACATGGCCGGGCATTACATGATTTGCAATAGAGCTTCAGCCCGCCTTGGGCATAGACTCACTAGTGTACTACTCTGGCTAATATGCAACCTAGTCCCCTAGTGCCTGCTTGGACCCAAAGATCCGCTTCATGCTGAATTGCAGCATGCAGCTGAGGCACTTGCAAATTCTGTTGGATATGACGAATGGTTAATTGCACAAGTTTACCAATTTGCTTTATGTGATCTCAAGTTTCTTCATACTACTGACCCAGCGGGTTTATTTAAAGGGGTACCCTATTTAAAGATGACTCTTGCTTAGTAGCCACAGTTCCATGTTTTCATAGCCACAGTTGAATATGACAGATCGGTAATTCAATATCGAAAGCCATTATTGCATTGATATTGGTTCCTTTTTCAATCTCCAAATTAACTGCTTCTAGATATTGGTTCCTTGGGATGAGCCCCATCTGCTTCTACTTTACAGCTGAGAAGTTCAGGGAACTTGTTGGAAAGGAGGCTGCATCAAAGAGTGGTCAATTCACATTCATGAACTGCTTTGACATGGGCTCTGGCAGCCTTGCGTGCACAGCAAAGGAGGGTGTCAAGTTGTACGTCAACAACATCCGAAGTGCACACTTGGAAATGGTGCGGCAGCGAGCCATGGAGAAAGCTTTAGCCGATGCTGTGACACAAGGCCTAACCCCTAGTGAAGCAGCCAAACAAGCTCAGAAGATTAGTGCAAAAGCGACAAAAGTTGCTGCTCGTCAAGCCAATAGGATATTGGGGCCAATAATTTCTTGTGGTTGGGACTTCTTTGAAGCAATGTACTTTGGCGGAAGCATGACAGAAGGTTTTCTCCGGGGCACTGGCACCTTGTTTGGAACTTATGTGGGTGGTTTCCATGGTGAGGAGCGGTTTGGGAAGCTGGGATACCTTGCAGGAAGCCATTTAGGGAGCTGGGGTGGAGGAAGAATTGGATTGATGATTTATGATGTCATAAACGGCCTGAAATATATGTTTCTGTCTATCCAACCTGAGTATGAATCATCGTCATATGCTTCAGAAGATGGTTCAGAATACACAGAAAGTTATACAAGCCGACCTGAGTCAACATACTATGAAACATCATAGGAAAAGCAGGAAGAATCAAAATGGTTCGGTTTGTTCTGAAACTGCGAACTGAAGTGTTCTGTCTTATACTCAGGGGCAAAGTTAGGTAGTAGCTAGAATGTTGCACCCCCTAAAAAAATGTGAAAACAGTGGGTTTTCACTAAAATTTCACAATATATGTACCCAAAAGGCATGTGTACTCCTCACTAATTTGCTCTAACTTTGCCACGGTTATACCGGAGCACGGAAACAGTTAGCTTGTTTTGTTATACATGTCTGAATGTTTAGCTTCATTTTGTATGGTTACATAGATTAGGTATGATTCTTCTTTGTAATTCTTGTTTTGGCTACTGTGTATATAGAAACATATGACCAACTCTTGAGGTTGTGCAGAATGCAGTACAAATAGCAGCAATGCTGAACCACTTACGGAAAGTTATGAGGAGTATCTTCTTGTTAAAAAATGTTGGGAGACGGTCTCTATGTTTGATTCGTGCTGTCTTCCAGTACTTTTTTGACAACTTGATGCTACGTATACATTTTATCATATGCAACTTGACATATATGGTCAGCTTTTCAATTACTAAAGACTGTTCTGAAGGGTATGTTAACTGAAGTGCTTGACTTGTGCAACAGAAGTGCAGGCTCCAAGCCGCAAAAAAATGTTGCAAATTTTGCCCCATAAGATGCAATTTGTACCTGATAAACTGATCAAATTTGAAAGACTGCATGTACCACCCGTATCCTACAGGGAACAGCTTTGTACAGGCTATGCACATGTGACCCTGAGATCTTCACGTCGCTGTGAGCATGAACGGACATTGGGATTTGGCAGGACGAGAATAATAAACCAGGTGGATTACCAACCAATCATTCGGCCGCTGCTCATCCCAGTGCTCGTCACATGCACATCCGCACCAGTAAGGCAGTAAGGCATCGCACTACCTGGGAGACAAACGGGGGTGGAGGAGGAAACGACGACCCTCTCGCTCGCCCGTTCATCCACAGATACCACAGATGACGATGGCTCAGGAGTCAGGACGGAAACCTTTCCCAACGAGAAAGTGCCAAAGATAAGTAAAAGGTACCTGGATCTTACGAGGGAAGAAAGCAAAGCAAACACAAATCATGTGTTCAAATGATAATTGGACCCTTAATAAGCACAAAAAATAGGACAAATTTCACTACGGGTACCTTTTTTGTGGTACTTAAAGCCACCAAGGTAACTTGACACCATATTGAAATGTAAGATTTACTTCACACGTATGGTAATTTTTTTTATGAAATTTGTGCAAGTCGTGTGTTTTAAACAGATTTTTTTTTTCTGCACAAAAGAACAGAAATATCTTCCTGCCTCTCTTCACTGCCGGAACACAACAAAGCAGCATCATCAGCAAGTCTAAAATCTAATCCCCGACGCTATCTGTATATACAAAGACGGAAGCGCGACCCCGAAAAAAAAATCATGTCCTCCATCTCCATCCTGCACAGATCCTGCCTCCGCCTAGGTCTGCTGCCGTTCTCACCTCTGCGTGCTCGCGCCACCACTCTACGCCTTCCCCTTCCTCAGCCGCGGCGACATCTCCACCAGCCCCGCCGGAGCGCCATGAGCTCTGCCGCGTCCAGGCTGTCGCACATCGTCGCTGCCACCGGCGGCGGGGGAGGCGCGGCCGGGGAGTCGAATGAGTCGCCGCAGGCCGCATCCTCCGCGGCCCAGGAAGACGATGGTACGTCACGCTCGCTCGGAGCGATCGTTGCGTTGAGCTGTTGATCGCTGCGTGGCTTATCTGTGGGTTTTAGTGGAGGCGAGATTGGAGCTCTGGTTGACTTTATGCGCCGTGATTGGTCGATTGGATAAGCTAATGCATCTTGCTGGTGAAGAATACGCACAAGTCGCTTTGTTTATCTTTTTACAACTAACATAAGCTTGTGGTTTATGGTTTATTTAAGTTGTGTAGTATGAAGCTTAACTTACTTTGCTTGGTTTCTATGCGGAGTGATCATATCTTTACTCTTTAGTTGCCAAGGAAAGGATATAGCCGGTTCTGTTTAAAGTTTTTTAAAACCACAGTATTAGACTACACTCATATTCAGCTGGCCTTAAGTCTTGTTTTACGGTTCTATCCTGTAGTTATTTTGTGAACCTAGTAACCTACTAAGAATAGTGAAACTTTGGACGCTGATGTTTTTGTTTGATAGAAACAATATTAGCTCTAACACAGTGGGGAGTTGAATGAAACCAGACTTTTGGGTCCGGGCCAGTGTGACAGACAATTGAAGTATTGTGTTGCTCATCATGAGAGCAAATAGTCTACTAGATTTTTTTTCTTGAATGCGCAGGCGAGCTGCACATCATTGCATTAGAAAGAAGATTACTTAAAGTACAACACACGCCCAGCCACCGACACCATCAACTTACACTCACGCCTAATTCCATGCGCGCTGCAAACAAAAACCAAAATGACAAACACTTATAGTCCCCCAACAATGGTCAGATCATGACCCAAAGCTGGACCTCATCTCTAGTGAGCTGCATGACCCACTTGACGCCAGGCATGATGACACGATCCCATTAACACAGTCATTTCGATGTTTCCAAATTATCCAAGCACCAAGAGTGATCAAAGAATTCAGTCTAGTCTCCATAGAGCTTGTCACCATGTTAATCGTCTTGGGCCACCAATCATCAAATTCTATAGTGGGTGGATCACTGGATTATCATGACAAATCTGGGAGGCCAAAATGTATAAGCAGCAAGGGACGTTGATAAGATGCAAGTAGCCAAGATGTGGTGGATCGTCTCACTTAACTGATCACATAGCAGGCAGTGCTCCAGATGTCTCAACTCCTGTAGAGCTAAACGATCTGCTGTACAGAACGGTTATGGACTACTAACCAAAGGAAGAACTGGCATTTCTTGGGAGTCCATGATTTCCATATCAATTTCCATGTCTCAAAGGGGATGTATCCTATGCAGAAATCCACGTAGGTTGACTTTGGGGGCGCTTGGTTACCGGCCACTACTGGCCACGCCACAGGTGCTGCGACACCACAGGTGAGGCGCAGAAAATAGCTGCCACAATCTGTGGTGAGATTAGTACCCATTTGAACTGCAGATTTTTGTGGTCGCCTACGTGAGGCGCAGAAAATAGCTGCCACAATCGTCGACCAAACATCTACGTGAATTTTTGTGGCGCGCCACAACTGTGGCATGGCTTTTGGTGGTTGGGAACCAAACTGCTGTACATTCCCATTAGGATTTCTAATGGTGCTCATCCTGTACACCATGTTGTATCTCCACCTCAGCTGCTACGTCTCATATTTTAAGGTATCGTGACAATGGTATCACCAAGAGATCCTGTACACCATGTTGTATCTCTTTGGATGTCCTGGACCCAGTGACGATCAATCAATGAATCAATGCTTCACTGACAGTGTCCCTATTTGCTCAGCGCTAAGAAATGAGGGCGAACAGGAGCGCAGAATAGTCTACTCAATTGGCGCTTTATATTTCCTGTTGCAAGTCATACATGGTTTCTTTTTTGAATGCTATGTGAACATTATATTTTGTTGCTGGTTGAGCATGTTTTGTCCTGGATTTAATTCCACAACAAACTACAATATAGAAGTGAACAGCTGTTGTATTTGCATACCATGCAGGTCTTTCATCTGGGGACATGGGCTACCGCCTTCCTCCAAAAGAAATACAGGATATTGTCGATGCACCACCACTTCCTGTCTTGTCATTCTCTCCAAACAAAGACAAAATTCTGTTCCTAAAGCGTCGAGCACTGCCACCACTATCAGACCTTGCAAAGCCTGAGGAGAAGCTTGCTGGTCTTAGGATTGATGGCAATTCTAATACTAGGAGCCGAATGTAAGTAATGCTTAAAGCTTTGGCCAAATTTTAGGTGCTTTTTTCCTTATTTCCTTTCATTCATGACAAGTTTATTGCTACGTTGCATAGCTTGTCACTACTGTATATCTGATAGATCTAATTTGTAGGTCTTTCTACACTGGAATAGGTATCCATAAGCTATTGGACGATGGGACTTTGAGCCCAGAGAAAGAGGTACATGGATACCCAGTAGGTGCAAGGATTAATTTTGTCACCTGGTAATTTCCTATTTTTTCAATTTTCTTTTTCATTTTTTTACTTTGTTTTTCACCATTTCAAAAATACTATTCTGTTTCTATTTGTGGATTGATCACGATATTATGCCCTGAACTGGGTGAATAGGTCACAAGACGGCCGCCATATATCCTTCAGTGCTCGAGTTGACGAGGTGATCGGTTGTCTTTAAGACAGACAGCAGACAGTTTTTATGTATTTTTAATAATTACTTATAAGAATTCTGATGTTTTTACAATAGGACAACAAAAGTGGAAAGCTGAGAGTGTGGATTGCTGATGTGGAATCTGGAGAAGCAAGGCCACTTTTTAAATCGCCTGAGATATACCTAAATGCTATTTTTGACAGGTGAAGATGAATCTCTATGCACGGTATCTTTTCTAGTTCTTGCTTGTAACTAACATTGTTCTGCTATTGTTGCAGCTTTGTATGGGTTAACGATTGTACACTGCTAGTCTGCACTATTCCTGAGACACGTGGAGCTCCACCACATAAGCCATCAGTTCCATCTGGCCCAAAAATTCAGTCTAACGAGTCAAAGAATGTAGTCCAAGTGAGAACTTTCCAGGATCTGCTGAAAGATGAGTATGATGCTGAACTATTTGATTACTATGCAACCTCACAGCTTGTGTTAGCCTCTTTGGATGGAACAGTGAAGCCAATTGGCCCTCCAGCTATATATACATCTGTTGATCCATCACCGGATGATAAATACATAATGCTTTCTTCTATCCACCGCCCATATTCCTACATTGTACCTTGTGGGAGGTTTCCAAAGAAAGGTGAATTGTGGACTGTAGATGGAAAGTTTATTAGGGAACTTTGTGATTTGCCCCTGGCTGAGGACATTCCAATTACGATGAGCAGTGTACGCAAGGGAAAGCGCTCGATTAATTGGAGGCCAGACAAACCTTCGACACTGTACTGGTATGTAGAGCACCATTCTAAGCATAACTTACTAAAATTTGCATTGGTATTTTTTTTCCGTTTATTTAGAGATGAATTCCTTCTGTAACATCATACTGCACCTCAACATAAGCTTACAAAGCGAGAATAGAATAATATAGTTCACTTAAGTAGCTGCGTGGAAATAGAAAGACTTCAAGCCATCCATGGTAGTTAAAATCTCAATTTAATGCTAGAAGTGTAAAACCCTACAGGATCAGTGTAATAGGGGTAGAATGACAATCCTACTTGTTTGTTTATTTATGGTTGTGGTCTCAACTTCGATGATTTGAACTAAAATTTGTTAGCGCCCATCCATTCAAACTTATCCTCATGGTTTACCTTCCAAATGTCACAATTCACACTTAAACACCAAATTTAGCGATCCAGAAACAAAACATCAATACCAATGCTATATTTTTTCCATAAAATATCTCTTCCATGTCCAAAATATGGGTAAGTGCCTATATTAGTAGCAGATTTTTTTTCTTCTGTGGAAACAAAATATGTGTTTGTTAAAAATTGGTAGAATCTATCATCTATGACTTTGAGATTGACTACCTTAAAGAAAATTGGTTTAATGGAACAGTTTGTGTTCTTTTGTTGGTTCCACGAAGCCTGACCTAGTGACCTTCCATCAAAGAATAGTGTGTCAGGTGTCACTAAGCAAAAAAAGAAATAATTTTAAATAGTAAGTTCTATAGTAGTATAGTTTCAAACAGTAGCATCTGCATTCTGCAGTAGTATAGTTGCATTTTCATAGCCCTCCATGGGACACTCCTTGATTGAAACTTGGGCACTCCTCTTCAGGGGTCTGAACCACTGGTTGAAAGTGAAACATGATGGTAGTTTGCCTATCAGCATATGAGATAAAAATGTTTGCTTTCATGGTAATCATAACTTTTCTTTTGCCCTTTTTCTTAGTTCTGACTATATTTGATAAGCATCCCTATATTTTCTTTTGCTTTAATTAACCAGTTTTACTTAAAACTGAATTCTGATAAATATGACTTTATGCAAATGCATGTTTTTCTTTTTGCAACATTCCAATTGTACTGCTATATCCTATGTAGAATATTAGTCCCTCCAATTCCAAATTTAGATCGTTCGTAGATTTGTCCTTAAGTCAACATATTTAGCTTTGACCACCAATAGCTAAAAATCTAAATAGATTTACAACATAAGGTCGATACCTGTGTTTTTTGAGAATGCCTCACCAAACATTCAGGGTCTCTTGAAAACAGTGGCTGATGAATGTAGTCTTTGGTACATGGCGGGTGCCTCTAATCTTCAGGAGCTTCTCATTAGGTTGCCTTCCCCAGACCTATATAGGCTGTGGTTGGTAGGCTGCTACCCCCTTGGCCGTGTTTTCATCTAGTTCCGGGAGAGTTTACTTGTTGTTTCTAGCTGGTGTGAGTGTGTTGTGTTTCCGGGTGGGGCTGTTTACCCTCACCCCTGTACCTCTTTTTCTCTCTTAATGAAATGGCACGGAGCTCTCCTGCACCGTTTGAGGAAAAAAAGGTTGATGCTACTAGATTCATCATGACAACTCACAGTACCTCAAGCCATGGTTCTGGGTGTCTGATATAAAAGGAGCACTGACTGTTCCTGTCCTAAGAGAGTGTCTATATATTTGGGAGTTGGTTGATGATTGAACCCTGCAACCGGAGTAATGGACCAGCACTGTTGGAATCTTACATATTCTGGAATATACGGCAGTAAATCTGCATATAATGGCATTTTTCCCTGGAAGGATTCGCTTCGCACCTTGGAAGAGGATCAGAAAACTGGGTTTGTGCTCGACAGGTTTGGAGTGAGGTCCTTCAGAAGCTGGGGCTGATCCTCCTTGCGCCTCCGACCATCACCAACCGTTTCTCAAATTGGTGGTATCAGGCAATCAATAACTTGCCTAGGGAAATCAGGAAAGGACTAAACTCACTCATTCTAGTGGCATGATAAATATGGAAACACCAAAATGACTTTTTAATGGGGCAAGGCCAGATGTCAGGACAACCTTAGAGGCAGTTGCTGATGAGTGTGTCTTCTGGTGCTCAGCCTGTGTGAAAGATCTTCAAGAACTTTTGGTCAGGGTGTTTAATGTGGCCATGCGATTATTAGTCCTGGTGTCACTGGTTGCCTTTTTGTGTTTTTCGGTGCAGTTTCTTCCTTTGTTCTTGTGTATGATTGGATGTGTTTTTGTGTAGTGTGTGTTTGGGACTTTGGGTGTGCCTTTTTGGTGGGAGAGTTTCTTTTCCACCCTTGTGTTTTGTTTTCCCCTCATCTCTTGTTAGTTGTTAATGAAATGATACACATATCTCCTGCGTGTTCGAGAAATCATGACAAGTAATTTCATAATATATAAGTATTTCTATGAGATATTATATTGTCATAGAAATTACTAGTCATTGTATCAAGTGATAAGCCTATGTATTTTTTATTGCAACCTTCTTTTACCTCCCAGTGGAGGTAAGTAGGTTGCCTTGTACAGGAGTCTCCCCTATGTCTTTAACATAAGGGTGCTCACCTCTCTTGCATGTTCGAGGGGGAAAAAAGAATTTGCTAGTCAAAGTCTAGTCTTGTAGACCGTGTCAATGTCCTAACTCCTAAATGACTTACATTCAGAATTAGTGGGACTGCTATTTTGTTTTGTAGTTTTCAGTGCTCCTAACATATTTACCCAAAATGCCATCCTTTGAAATCAATATAAAATTACTAATCGTCAGCCCAGTATAACTAAGCATAGTCATTTTAGAATTGCAATTGAGATTTGATTTTTCTATATTAATTTGATTAGAGATGCTCAAAGTCTTGATACTGCCTTGATGAAGTGTGATATGGGTTAACAGTTCATTCAAGTCTTGTTAATTATCAGATCTCTTATGCATAAACCATGTTATTAGGCTATCTATATCTTTAGATGCTCTAGGATATTTATGATGAACATTTACTTGAGAATTAAGTATAACTTTCACTTAGCAAAGGCTGATATATGAGTGTTTCCATGAGCTACTCCTTTGTTCTAGCTCATTTTTACTTTATCCTTCTTCTGATCAGGGTGGAGACACAAGATGGTGGAGATGCAAAACTAGAAGTCTCCCCTCGTGACATAGTTTACATGGAAAATGCTGAGCCTATAAATGGTGAACACCCAGAGATTCTGCATAAACTTGACCTTCGCTATGCGTATGTCCTTCAAACTATACGTTAGCTACTTTAGATGGATCATTGAGCTTTTCTTCACTGCAGTTGCTACAGTATTTCTAGCATAAAACTTAAATGAATAGGAATAACAATAAAGTTTTCATTCTAAAAATAATAAGTAAAAAGGTCCAGTACTTCAAGTTGCTTGTGTCTCTGGTGCCTGGATGTAAACAAGATTGCATGTTCTTTACACTGTCCATTTGCTACACTTAGTTAAAAACTAACTCTTCTAATCTTCTTGTCTTCTGGATTTTCATTCTGTCGGAACAGTGGCACCTCCTGGTGTGATGAATCTCTTGCTTTAGTGTATGAATCTTGGTTTAAAACTCGGAAAATCAGAACATGGGTGCTTTCTCCTGATAAAAAAGATGTCAGCCCACACATTTTATTTGACCGATCTTCAGAAGATGTATACTCTGACCCTGGCTCACCAATGTTTCGAAGAACTGCGATGGGAACATATGTCATTGCAAAGATCAAGAAAGAAGACGGAAATACTTATGTCTTGTTGAATGGGATGGGTGCCACACCAGAAGGAAATGTTCCATTCCTCAATTTGTTTGATATGTATGTTTAGACCCACTAATCAATGTTCTGTATTTTTACTAGAATATAACAGTACCAATATATGCCATGTGTCAATTGATGCAATTGCTTGTTCGTCCCTTTTCTTTTGCAGAAATACTGGGAGTAAAGAACGGATATGGGAGAGCGACAGGGAAAAGTACTATGAAACTGTTGTTGCACTGATGTCAGACAAAACTGATGGGGAACTGTCCCTTGATCAGTTAAAGATACTTGCATCGAAAGAATCAAAAACAGAAAACACACAATATTACTTGCAGACTTGGCCAGAAAAGAATCAAGTTAAGATCACAAATTTCCCCCACCCATATCCTCAGCTTGCTTCCTTGTATAAGGAAATGATAAGATACCAGCGGAAAGATGGAGTTCAACTTACAGCAAACTTATACCTGCCCCCAGGGTATGATCCATCAAAAGATGGACCTTTGCCATGTCTAGTTTGGTCCTACCCTGGTGAATTTAAAAGTAAAGATGCTGCTGGTCAAGTTCGTGGTTCCCCTAATGAATTTCCAGGGATTGGTGCTACATCTCCTCTTCTTTGGTTAGCTAGAGGGTATTTTTCTCTTCTTGTTATTCATTAATAATAGAATATGCATACAATATATATTCCCATTTCTGTGACTCAAATTGTAGAATAATCCTCTGCACACCTTTAACCTTTTAATAAAAAGTTTTAAAGGGATTTTTTTTTAATCCATCTCTTGCAATATATGTTTTTCTGGTACATGCACACACACTGAATGCTATGATTTGCAGGTTTGCTATTCTGTCTGGTCCAACAATCCCAATTATTGGTGAAGGCGATGAAGAGGCCAATGACAGGTATATTTGCTACTTCTGATCTATTCCATATCCTTCTGCGGGACTAAATAATTTGGAACTATGCTATTACACCATAGTATATTTACTATTTCAGTATTACAAACTATATTGCAGATATGTGGAACAACTAGTAGCAAGTGCAGAGGCTGCAGTTGAGGAAGTTGTCAAAAGAGGGGTAGGCCTTTGCTACCTCTTCATTCACACAAATATGTTTATAAAATGAGTTTTTTTGCAATGACAGCCACTTGTATGAGTGTTTTTTATGGTTTACTTTGTAAAGTTCATTCATAGGTGGAGCCTTCAATTTTGCAAATATACTTAAAACATTCTTCTATCTTGAGCAATACCTTCTGATAGTTGACATGATCCCTGTTCTTGTATTTCTTTAGGTGGCTCACCCTGATAAAATTGCTGTTGGTGGTCATTCGTATGGTGCATTCATGACAGCTAATCTGCTGGCTCACGCTCCTCATCTTTTCTGCTGCGGAATTGCTCGCTCTGGAGCTTACAACAGGACTCTAACTCCGTTTGGTTTTCAGGTACAGACAAATGCTGTGTCTATATGCATGGAATAGATTTTGAGTCTTTAGTAACAATCTGATTTTTCTACAGAACGAGGATAGAACACTTTGGGAGGCAACAAGTACATATGTCGAGATGAGCCCTTTCATGTCTGCAAACAAAATCAAGAAACCAATTTTACTTATCCATGGAGAGCAGGACAACAATTCTGGGACACTGACAATGCAGGTCAAGTCTTGTGCTACAAGCCTGCTCATAGCCTATGAAATATATCATTCTCTCTGGAAAAGTGTTAGAACTTTGTTGCTACTTCCTACCATATATGATGTTTGAAGATTTTCCAAGCATTTTTTTATCATATTCAAATTTGACTTGTGTATAGTTGATATTAGCAAACAGCAACAAGAGTAATATTCCATACACAAGTAGTGCAAGTGACCCAAACTTCTGCAGTGATAGAGGCAGACTCGTATAAAGTATAATCACATATGCTACCAAGGACTACAATTTTAATTGTTGTACCAGGATACCAGTTTTCATTTTGCGTATGTGATATTAGACCTGCTTGATTTGGAGTGTCTTTACCTAGTGGATTAAATGACTTGTTGCTTCTGGTTGTTTTATACAAATCGTCATTGTTTTCTGTGGAAATATCCTCTATGTTCTCATGATTTGATTTTATGCTTATTCTTTTTACTGGTTAGTGACTTTTAGTAATCTGCGTTATTGATCTCATGGTTTGTCCTTTTTCTTTTTGCAGTCAGACCGATTCTTCAATGCCTTGAAAGGTCATGGTGCGCTATCTCGTTTGGTCATACTTCCTTTTGAGAGCCATGGGTACTCTGCTAGGGAGAGTATTATGCACGTCCTCTGGGAGACCGATAGGTGGCTGCAGAACTACTGTGTAAACGGTACTAGCAAGGTTGACTCAGTGTCAGAGGCTGACAGTGAAAACAAAACATTGTCAGCTAGTGGCGGCAGTGCAGCCCGTGAAGGTCTAAACCCCGAGGGATTCTCATCATTACCACGATCGCTTATGTGGTAAGTTTTTTCCTTGTTTGCTGCTCATGAAGAAAAAAGATACACTCGTTTGTCTGTTGGGTTAATTGGCGCTCCTGATATTGTCACACTTGTTTGTCTGTTCGGTCAATTGGCGCTCCTGAGATTGTCTTACGTAGGATTTATGATACCTGCTTTGAAGCTTATTGTAAAGGCTATGAAATAAATTTCTCACCCGCTTAATTATCTTATATCAAAGTTTCCACATGGAGCAGGCTGCTAACAATTCTGTCTTAAGTCTCTTACTGTGCAAATGCATGTAATCGTGTAAACAAATATTTGTTGTGATGCATTTTAAAAAGTAAGCATGTCAATACCAAATAGTAATAAAAGAAATGGTTTCAGTTTCAGTAACTTATTAGTTTTATTTTGTGCAGCTTATAGAGTAGTGTTTAATGGTTGAATTGTGCATCCATCTGCATGAACTTGTATACTTTTCTCAATATGTATCCTTCATAAAAAAAAAGATGATAACACACTTGATTCCGTACAGATCAACTTTCTTCAGTTGGTGTTCATGAAACATTCTCTGGACAGCCGACAGCAAGCCTAAAGGGAAAAATAAAGTGTGTCGTTGCACTTGTGCCAGAACTGGTGCTCCTTACCGTCTACCAGGGATGGCTTGATTGGCATCATATTTGTTTGGATTTCTGCAGGTGACCGTGTTACTGACATGTAGGAGCCCCCACTCCACAAAAAAAGAAGGTATAGGAAAGGCCTAGTCCCTGGCGGCCACTGCACCCAGATATATTTGGGTCAATTTGTATTCTATTGGTAGAGGCCAATGAAACTGCAATTCTTGCGATTAATAACTTCTATTGGTTGAGGCCAATGAAACTGCAATTCTTGCGATTAATAACTTGTACAGGAATGTAACCTTTTGCAGTTTTGATCCCATATCTCTTGCACTTGGTAGCGAACTGATATATTGCTATTCTTGGACAGCAAAATAATAATAATAATAATAAATATTGGAACTCTGCTTATCATGTACTCAGATGTCTTGGCATCGTCGCATTTACCTGTTACCAGACTTTATAGTTGATAAATTTTTTTATTTAATATATTTTGTAGGCTCAAATATAGATTTTAAGTTAGCATATTTTATAATTCAATTTTTTGAATTTTTCAAATGGCATCGAATGTTGACATAGCCTATATCTTGTAGGCGACAACTTTTTTTTTATCTAAGATTGTTTAGAGGTCTAAATGTTTTTTAAAATTTTCTAATTTGAAATTCCTTTTTTTTTTTAAAAAAATCACATGACCTCTAATGTTCTAATGTTGACTTGGTACACACCGAAGTTGTAGCTCTCAACATGATCTATACAACTATGTAGTTGATAACTTTTTTTTATTTGGGATCATTTAGAGGTCTAAATTGTTGACATTTGAAAAAAAAATCAAAGAAATTGAATTTCAAAATCTAAGAATTAAAAAAATAAACATTTACACATCTAAATGAAGCCAGATAAAAGTAGTATCAACTATAAACTTGTAGAACATATTGATAGCTCTAATTTTGGTGTAGACCATGCCAACATAGCAACATCGGAGGTAAAGATATGGAGAGTGGTTTCTTCCCCCTTTATTGGGACCGAGGGAGAAGTTTTCTCAATTAAAAAAATTCAAGAAAAATGTTTTTTTTGTCTAGTTATAAAGAAAGGAGATCATTTATTCTCAGGTGGAGATGCTCAGTTGCCTGACCAGGTCATGATGTGGATGTGGCAAACCCACTTCGGGAAGGGACCAAAAACTGGGCTACCACTTTCAGCGAGTGACGTGGAAGTGTTGAAGATCCGGGACTTTTCGCCGCGAAATGTACAAATCAAAACGAGGCACGAAACTGGCCTTGGCCGTGGACGCGTGAAGCGCGCCATGCGTTCGACATGTAATCGGATGGCTCGCAGTCCTCTCAGGTACTACCACTAATAATAAACTACTTGAGTACTTCACAGCCACATGCGTCCACGCTTAACCATAAACAAAACACCTGCACGTCAACAGGAGCTGCCATCAGTTTACATGCCGCATCTGAAGGCCGGATTAGTGAGGCACTGATGAACGAACTGCCGCGACATTCTATATATACCCTCGGTCCCTGTTCCAATTCTCATCAAGCAGCACGAGTTGTCGAACACTTGCCTGCTCTTGAGCTCAAGACATCATCAGCTGCTTCTCGTGCTCCTCAGCTTCCCAACTGCAACTGTAGCAGCGAAACTACCAACTGCCATGGAGGCCCAGAACGTGGAGGTTGCTGCCCTGGTGCAGAAGATCGCGGCCCTCCACGCCGACATCGCCAAGCTGCCGTCGCTGAGCCCGTCCCCCGTCGTCGACGCGCTGTTCACCAACCTCGTCATGGCCTGCGTCCCGCCGAGCCCTGTCGACGTGACCAAGCTCAGCCCGGACGCCCAGAGGATGCGGGAGGAGCTCATCCGCCTCTGCTCCGACGCCGAGGGACACCTTGAGGTGCACTACGCCGACATGCTCGCCGCCTTCGACAACCCGCTCGACCACCTCGGCCGCTTCCCTTACTTCAGCAACTACATCAACCTGAGCAAGCTCGAGTACGACCTCCTGGTCCGCTATGTCCCGGGCCTCGCGCCTTCCCGCATCGCCTTCGTCGGATCAGGTCCCTTGCCGTTCAGCTCGCTCGTGCTCGCCGCCCGCCACCTGCCGAACGCGCTGTTCGACAACTACGACCGGTGCGGCGCCGCCAACGACCGTGCCCGGAAGCTGGTCCGCGCGGACGAGGGCCTGCGCAAGCGAATGTCCTTCCACACTGCCGACGTCGCCAACCTCACGGACGACCTCCGCAAGTACGACGTGGTCTTCCTGGCCGCGCTCGTCGGCATGGCGGCCGAGGACAAGGCCAAGGTGGTTGCGCACCTTGGCAGACACATGGCGGACGGAGCGGCTCTCGTCGTGCGGAGCGCTCACGGGGCTCGCGGGTTCCTGTACCCGATCGTCGATCCGGAGGACATCCGGCGCGGCGGGTTCGACGTGCTTGCAGTGTACCACCCGGACGACGAGGTCATCAACTCCGTCATCATCGCGCGTAAGATCGGCGCCCACGCGAAGGGACTTCAGAATGGGCACGCGCATGCGCGCGGCGCGGTGCCGATAGTGAGCCCGCCGTGCAAGTGCTGCAAGATGGAGGCGAACGCGCTCCAGAAGAGGGAGGAGATGGCGACGACGGAGCTGTCCATCTGATGCGAAAAGGAACTTTTGAGGAGCTGCGCGTGGTAACAATAATTACGAAACGCTGTTTCGTCTCTTAATCTCTCGTGTAACTGTTCGTTCGCACTTCTTTATTTGGTGTCATGCGATGTGAAGTGTTCGATAATGATGTGTTTTTCCTATGTGATGATACATGCCAAGTTGCCAGCACTTTTACGTGCCTGCTGTGACGGACATCGATGAGAACAGTGTGCACGTAAAGAAATACTGTTTGAGGCATGGGTTGATTTATCATCTTCTCACTCAAGTCAAATTTCCGTTTTATGGGAATTAGTTGGTCCATCTCTAAATCATCCCTTACAGACTGCTCCTTCCATCCAGAAATTATAGGCTTATTTCCTATAAAAGGATGTCTTGCCTGTAAAGAGATTAAATTGTTGGTTAAATTGTACTAATACATCTCCAGCTTTGTCAAATGTGGTCCGTCCCTAAAAGAAAGTAATCATGTTTTAGAATATCAAGTTTGACTAATTATAGATAAAAAAGTATAAATATAATATCAAATAAAACTATTAGATTAATTACAAAATGTATTTTTATAATAAATTGATTTGGAGTCATAAACATGAATAGTATTTATCAGAAACTTGGTTAAACATGAAGAACTTTAACTGACACATAATCCATAGTAATATCCTTTTAGAGACAGAGGTAGTACCTATCCTTGAGTTTTTTAAACAAAAAGCAAGCATGACTTGTTAAGAATTTTTCGACTTATTGGAAATGTAACGACCCGTCCTCTTCATCAGTTTTAAAGCTTTCCTAACCAAGCCTAAGTTGTTAGTAGTGATGTCTCCTGTTTAAGTTTCTCTCTTTCTCTCAACCATGTCCTTGGCCAAGTCTAGTTGTCCCTTGTGAATACTGGTTTTGTGAGTTCTCATCTCTCGATCACCTATCATCAAGACCAACTTTACCTTGCAGTCAATCCTCATTCCAGGCTTATGTCGTCGAGTTGCCCACTCTGGCATTGTTCCCAGTACGGAAGCATGTCGGTCTGATTGGCACTCCTCATCTTTATATCTTTTCTTGGGATAACATTCCTCTTGAGGCCAAGCCTTGGCAAGTTGGCATGCAGCCCTTTGTGTTTCCGATCTCCACAATGCAGAATCCCTAACTTGCATGCAAGCCCCTCTGTAGGCCAATATTGGGTGACTCATCACCAGGGTTTTTAATTTTGGTATTACAAAAATTTCGCCCACCACCGAAATTACTGAATTTCGTGAAATTCGGTTGAAATTTCGCCGATTTTTTTGCAGACCAACACATGAAGTATTGTTTTTCTAAAAAAAAGTTAGATCTAAACAAATATTGGTATGATTTATGACTACACATCTATTGAATAGAAGAATATGCAATATAAACAATAGAAAATATGAGTCTAGAGTTATATAACACATGTAAGTGTATTACGAATTTTCGGATTTTTTTCCTTTCGGCCACCTCCGAAATTACTGAAATTCGCGAAATTTCGGTGAAATTTTGAACCCTGCTCATCACTCAGTAACTGAAACAGATGAGCAGGTTAAATTAAGAGAACCAAAAGAGAACAATAGAGGGACTACTTGAAAGTACATTTATTTCCTATGTGGGTTTTTGTAACACCTCGGGTGTTTAAAATACTAAAACCTGACATGTCATCATAGGCATTGCAAAGCATTTGGCATTTGGTGAAAACTTTGAGATGCATACACTAAAACAAGTTTATATTCATGTGGTATGTGTTGAATTGTATTGTTTGACTTAAATTCAAAGTTTGTTTGGATTTTGAATTTTTCGAGAAAACCCCGCTTTTCAGCATTTAAATCCTACCCTGAAAATCCATTTCAAAATCTAGACAGAATTAGGAGATGGTTATAGAAGCAAAGTTGTAGAACTTTCAATTTTGAACAACTTTTGTTTTTGGAGATTTTTGAGTTGTTATGAAAATTTGAGAGTAATTTGTGAATTTTGGCGTATAGCAAACTTGTAATTTCGACGAACAGTGTTCACCGCTTGCGCTACACCGCCGGGCGAGCTTGGCTTCATTTTCGATCGCTGTGGCGTGGCGTCTGGCGCGTCTATTTGCGAGGGAAATGGTTTCGTCGTGGCTTCTTTGAGTTTCTGGCCATCCTTTTTAAACGAGCCGTCGCTTGCCCCCGCTCCTTTCCTCTGCTTTTCGATCATCGCCGCCGCTTGACTCCGTCGTGGCTTCCTTGAGCTTTGCGTTGCTGCGCTATAATTACCAAGACGTCGTCATCGCTGTTTTTCTTCCTTTTGTTTTCACCACCGCTGTTGCCATCTCGGTAAAGGCCGTCCTAGTTCCGTCTTTTTCCTTGCGAATCCAACCCGGCTAGCCTTGGTCGCTTTGAAATTGCCGAGAACTTCTGTCCACGCTTTTTTTCTTCCTCGAGGTCAAGAACTTCACCGCTCGCAGGCGTGTCATCGTGGCTGAGCTTTTCGGTGAGCCGTTATGCATGTAATCAGTGTACTTACGGTTTCGTTTCGACGCTTGTAGTCTTTTCGTCGATTGTTGTTTACTCATTTTGATCGCTGCAGTCGCCGGTTCTCCCTTACCGACGATCTTTGCTTCGCATAGTTCACCATAGTGGTCGGATAGTTCACCATAGTGGTCGGATAGTTCACCATAGTGGTCGGATAGTTCACCATAGTGGTCGGGTGGTTCACCATAGTGGTGGATAGTTCACCATAGTGGTCGGGTGGTTCACCATAGTGGTCGGATAGTTCACCATAGTGGTCGGGTGGTTCACCATAGTGGTCGGATAGTTCACCATAGTGGTCGGGTGGTTCACCATAGTGGTCGGATAGTTCACCATAGTGGTCGGGTGGTTCACCATAGTGGTCGGAGAGTTCACCTAAGTGATCGGTGCTAGCATGGTCACATCAGTTACGAGTATGGTTTGGTTAATTTAGTTTGTAACTGTATTGCGAAGAAAAATTGTATCCAATTTATTAATTTTTGCATCCATCATCGAGCATCATGTTAAACATGGCAATGTTACTACGTGTAGTAAACGAAGGTGAGCACGTGGTAGTTAATCAAGTTGCGGAGGAGGTTGATCTGTCTGTTGAGGTCGGATCGAAGACTTGTGAAACGTCGCAGGAGCCAGACTTTTCCGTCAACGAAGGCAAGCCCCGGATGCATATAACCCTACCTTGTATTTTACAAATTGATTTCGCTTTTGCTTTTCAATACTGCATTAAGTGATTAGAAGTCAAGTGGAAACCTAATTGTTGCATTATCAACCTTGTTGTTCCATATCTACCTTGTTACCCGTTTAAAATCGTATATGCCTAGTTATGCTTAGCTCTCTGCTTAGACCGATCGAGTTGGGTGATTACTGTCACCTGCGAGTTTTAAATGGAACTTTGGTTACTTTGTTATTATCATGATATGGCAATGTGGAGTAATAAATCTAGACCGGGCGGACTCGGTGTGTGTGAGCCACAAGACCTGGTAATGTCTTGTGAGCGGGTTCTTTCCGCCTGTGTCGATTAAGGTCCGTACCGTTGGTGAACTGTTGTAGGTGGGACTTTGTAGTACTAACCACATACTCCGGTAAGCCTTAACTTGGCTATTCTATTACGAGAATGGCTACTCGCGCACTGGGAGTGGAGAGATGGCGGGAATAGCGTGTACCCACGTGGCAATGAAATTTGGAGTGTGGAGTACTGTATTCTCGGGTGGCGCGGACCCGTTCTTGTTTAGAGGATCCAAGGGTAGGTTGGTATATGTAGGTCGGGGACCTACATATGTCGTGGTGGTCTGGAATTCCCGATCTGGGTTTATAATCGATTCGAATCGTCGTTGCTCCTCGGTTATGGAGACTCACTTCTCTGTTCATCATCGTAGTATTAATAATGGGAACTCGAGAATGGTTTGAGAAAGTGTTGGATATGAAGTTTCATGATCTTATACGGATCATGTCAGCTTTGTATATGATCTTATGAGATTTTAAATATTGATACAAAGAATTTTGTTAAAGTGCTTTTTACAAAAAGAACTTTGATTATTGCTAAAGCCATACCTTGAATCCCTCGAGCTGCATTCACGAGTCTTATCGGTTTTATTTTTGGTTAAGTCTTGTTGAGTACTTTCGTACTCGGGGTTTGTTGACCCTTGTTTGGTGAGGCTCATGAGCGATCTGTTTTGGATCGTCTTTGCATATGACTGTTGTTCTGTGCGATGATGATAAGTAATGTGTGGCCCTTAAGGCGAGGCGGCGATATTTGTGTGTTTTGTAATATATTATAATGCCACTCCCCTACTTTGGTTTGTATTAATAATCGAACTTAGTTTGTAAGGTTTGAAATAAATGTTTTGTAAACTAAGTTATTGTAAGACTTCCGCTGATTTACTCTGGTGTAGATATTTGAATAAAATGTAATATCTGCAATGACTCACGTAATGTGATCCTGCTTTCGGAAATCGTGGATGATTCGGGGTTCTCCGAGGACACCCGACGATCTTCTTAAGTTATCGGTAACATATGCATAAATGTCAAAGGTCGTTGGACGTTGGCAGTGCATGTGGGCCCTATAATTTAGGAGGTTCCGCCACAGAATGGTATCCAGAGCGATCGTTACAAGGTTTTTGTTGTATTGTTTTACAAAAACTTCAAAATGATTTGGATGACTAAATTTAACTTGATAGTTTGGTCCAAATTGCTTCGACTTATCTTATTTCTTTCTCACCATTCCTTATTTGATTAAAAGGGTCTTGTGTGGTGGAGTAGTAATCTTACTATGCCCTATATAAAAAAATAAATGTTGTTTATGTGCATTCTAAACTTTGATGTTTTTGTTCAGTAAGAACGATTCATGCATCATGAATAATTCACTCGTTACTTCCTTCACCTCTTAGTGCTGGAGTTGAGTAGTGAGTCGATTTGAGGAATGTAATCCATCATAGCTGCTCTTTAGACTTTGATCAAGTGGTCTTACTTGGATTAAATTGGTTTCCTTTCAGTATGGCTCGTGCCAAGATGGCGCCCGTAAGTCCACTTTGGACCCAAAGGAGTTCCTCGTCACCAACTTGCCCCTAGGAATGATGGTGCTAGCGATGTGACGCTTAGGCACGATCTCTCAAAGGAGATCTCAGAGGATTTCTGCAGAGTTAGCCCAAGCTACTAGAGATAGGGCTATGGATGCCATTCAGGTGGGCGGATTGAGGGAACAATTAAGGCGTCTTACCACGACTCACGAGGCTGCTGAACGTATGTTAGTTAAATGCGAGTGGAAGGAAGGAATGAAGCTTGGCATAGGGAAAATGTAGCTAGAGTTAGAACTCATGAGTTAGAATTTTATGTAGAAGACTTAGAAGAGCATAATACATATCTGCATGAGGAAGTTCATAGGCTAAGCAATCTCCTAGATCCAAATCATGAACCCCAAGTTGATGCATTGGATCCCGGTGTCATCCTTGCCGATGAAAGTGAATCAGAAGAAGAAGAAGATCCCGAAGAATTAGTAATGATTGATGAAAGTGATAATGAAGGCGGTAATAATTCCGGAATGGATACCGAGCCTGAAGTATTGATGTAATCATAAAAAAGGAGTAGAGTTGTGAAATAATTACTTCTAGTTAAGTTAAGTAGTCTTGTTTAGATGTGATCTTGTGTTTAAATAAGTGGCACCGATGTAATGCGTTGTAGTAAGCTTTAGGATCTTTGAATAAAGGCTTGTGAATAAAGTTTGGTTTGTTATGAGAGAGATGCGTCAAATGCGTGAGGATCGCATATTCGGTACTTCACAAGATGATGATGATATCCCCAACCCGCCACCAATGCCGTAACCAATTTGGTGATGCTATCATTGCATTAGTCAATGTGGTGTGGAAAATTCTCGTTTGCTTCATGAGATGGCTCAAAGTAATCAAAATCGGATGCATAGAAATCATGGACTTAATCCTAACGGGCATGAGGCTACATATGTTGATTTCACGGATACAAAACCCCTAGTGTTCACTAAGGTCGATGAACCATTGGAGGCGATGGTCGCTCGGGACCATGGAGCAGAAATTTGATCTTATTCATTGCACGGAGTTTTGAAGTTGTTTGCCGCCCAAACAACTTAGAGTGCAAGTACCGGTGCTTGGTATGCAAACCTTATGGCCATGCAACCCGCAGTGTTCCATTAACTTGGATAGAGTTTTCGATCGCTTTTAGAGCCCATTATATCCTGAAGGAGTGATGGCTATGAAGTTGGAAGAGTTCCTTGCTTTGAGGCAAGGGGATCAAACTGTGATGCAGTATGTAGGAAGATTCAATCACCTGTCACAATATGCACCAGAACATGTCAACACTGATGCAAAGAAAAAGAAATGGTTCATGAGAGGTATGAATACCAAATTGCAGACTATGATGACAGCTTGTACCAATGTCACTTATCATGAGGCCGTGGATATTGCAATTGCTTCAGAGGCAAAGTATCGGCAGCATAGGGAGTTCAAGAAGAAAAAGGGTATGCCGTCTGGATCTTTTGGGGGAAATCCAAAAAAAGCAGAGGGTGATTTATCATCCAGTTAATCATAATCGTCCTCCTTATCGTCCACCGCAGTTCCAAGCCGGGCAACAGTCAAATGTTCCGTCCTGCTATAACCTATCCGGACTCACAGTCAACCAATGTTCCTAGTGGTAATGCTCCAACATCACAGGGTCACAACTATCCGTGTTACAATTGTGGGAGGACTGGTCATTTCTCTAGGGAATGTCCATATCCTAGGCAGGCTAATCAAAATTATCGGAAGGCCCCTGCCAATCAACAACAGGGTCAAGCACCAAACAAGAACCACAATCAGAATGCTCGAGAAGGGCAAAGATGAGAGGAAGACGCAGGAAGGTTTTCTATATTCAAGCCGGGAAATTTCGAAGGAGAGAGCCAGTGATGATGGGTATGTTTCCTGTTGCCAATCATCCTGCAGTTATACTTTTTGATTCTGGCGCATCGCATTCCTTCATCAATAGAGCATTTGTTGTGAAGTATGAAATTTTAATTGGGACAACAAAGGAAAATTTCTTTATACAGTCGCCCGGGGGACGTCTGTGTACTAAGGAAATGGTATACCAGGTACCCATAAACCTGGGTGGGCATATTTTTCCCACTACCATGATTATCCTAAAGGACCAGGATATAGATGTAATTTTGGGAATGAATTGGATGTATCAGCATAAGGCTGTTATAAATGCTTTGAATAGAACTATAAGGGTAAGTTTGCCAGCTAGTGCTTCTCAACTTCTTATCCAACTTCCAACCTTAAGAAGATCAGTGGGCAAAGTTTGTGCAACTGTCGTCAAAGAGATTAGAGATATCCCGGTAGTATGTGAATTTCCTGATGTGTTTCCTAAAGAATTACCCGGTCTACCACCAGATAGAGATGTCCAGTTTAACATAGAATTGAAACCTGGAACAGCTCCTATTTCTCGGAGAGCTTATAGGATGCCACCTAAGGAGTTAGCCGAGTTGAAGACTCAGTTGCAAGAATTGATTGATAAGGGATTTATCCAACCTAGTTCATCACCTTGGGGATGTCCGGCAATTTTTGTGAAAAAGAAAGATGAGACCTTGAGGTTATGTGTCGACTACCGTCCGTTGAATGAAGTGACCATCAAGAATAAGTATCCATTACCTCGGATAGATTTGCTTTTTGATCAACTGGCCGGAGCCAAAGTTTTCTCCAAGATAGATTTGAGGTCAGGATATCACCAAATCAAGATAAAGCCTGAAGATATTCCCAAAACGGCATTTACCACAAGATATGGGTTATATGAATATTTGGTCATGTCTTTTGGTTTGACCAATGCTCCAGCTCATTTCATGTATTTGATGAATTCAGTATTCATGCCTGAGCTAGACAAATTCGTTGTGGTGTTTATTGATGACATTCTAGTATATTCCAAGAGCAAGGAAGAACATGCGGAACATCTCAGAATTGTTCTGACTCGTTTGAGAGAACATCAACTATATGCAAAGTTCAAGAAGTGTGAGTTTTGGCTTAAGGAAGTACAATTTCTTGGACATGTCTTGTCGGTGGAAGGAGTTCTTTGTTGATCCAAGCAAAGTGAAGGATGTTCTTGATTGGAAACCGCCAAACCACAGTTCATGAAGTTTGGAGTTTTTCGGGATTGGCGGGGTATTACCGTCGGTTTATTCAGATTTCTCTAAAGTGTCAAAGTCCATTCTTGAGTTGTTGAAGAACCAAGTCAAGTTTGTTTGGTCGTCGAGTGTGAAAAGGCTTTTCGGACTTTGAAGAGATTGTTGACCTTCGCATCAAAGATTAGCCCAACTCGACATCGAGAAGTCATTTGACGTCTATTGTGATGCGTCGGGTATTGGTATTGGATGTGTGTTGATGCAAGAAGGCCGAGTCATTGCTTATGCATCCGGACAACTTAAGCAACATGAAGAGCACTATCCGACTCATGATTTGGAGTTAGCAATTTGTGGTCCATTCTTTGAAGATTTGGCGGCATTACCTACTTGGTAATACATGCCATATATATCTGAACCATAAGAGCTTAAAGTATATCTTTACTCAGTCAGAATTGAATATGCGACAAAGAAGATGGTTAGAGCTGATTAAAGATTATAACTTAGAAGTGCATTATCATCCTGGAAAAGCAAATGTGGTTGCAGATGCTCTAAGTCGCAAAAGTTATTGCAATTGCCTGAAAGTAAGAACAATGGGTTTGACCTTATGTCAAGAGATGGAGAAGTTAAAGGTGGAGGTAATTCCACAAGGAAGTTTGACCAACATAATTGTTGAAGCCGCTATTCGAGATCAAGTTATTGCTACTCAAAAGGAAAATAAGGGTATAGCCCATATCAAGGAAAAAGTCAAGAATGGAAAAGCGGAATGCTTTAACATAGATGATGAAGATGTGTTATGGTTCAAGGATCGCCTGGTGGTACCAAAAGTTCCTGAGTTACGGCAGTCAATTCTAGATGAGGCACATGCTACTAGGTTATCTATCCATCCGGGAAGCAACAAGATGTACCATGACTTAAAACAAAGGTTTTGGTGGACCAAAATGAAGATAGAAATTGCAAGGTATATAGCAAAGTGTGATACTTGTCAGAAAGTGAAAGCTATACATTTGAGGTCTGCTGGAGAATTACAACCATTACCTATTCCAGCTTGGAAGTGGGAGGATATAAGTATGGACTTTATTGTTGGTCTACCCAAGACATCAAAGGGATTTGACTCAGTATGGGTGATTGTGGATCGACTAACCAAGTCAGCACATTTTATTCCGGTCCGGAATACATATTCTACTGTCCAATATGCCAAGATATATTTAGCAAGAATTATGAGCCTACATGGAGTACCAAAGACCATAGTGTCAGATAGGGGTACACAGTTTGTCTCCAGTTTTTGGAAACAATTGCATTCTTCATTGGGTACCAAGCTCCTGTATAGTACTGCTTATCATCCACAGACTGATGGACAAACTGAAAGAGTCAATCAAGTACTTGAAGATATGTTAAGATGTTGTGTCCTTAATTATTCCAACAAGTGGGACGAATGCTTACCTTTGGCTGAGTTCTCATATAACAATAGTTATCAGGAAAGCATTAGAATGGCTCCATTTGAAGCACTCTATGGTCGTAGATGCAGAACATCGTTGAGTTGGTCTGAGCCCGGAGAAAGAAGATTCTTTGGAGTTGATCTTGTGAAAGAAACAGAAGACAAGGTTAGGCAAATACAAAGTAATTTGAAGATAGCTCAGTCCCGACAAAAGAGTTATGCAGATAAACGGCGTCGACCATTGACGTTTAACAAAGGGGACTTTGTGTATCTTAAAGTATCACCAATGAAGGGAGTTACTCGTTTTGGTGTTAAAGGCAAGTTAGCACCTCGATATATTGGACCATTTCAAATTTTGGAGAGGTATGGAAAAGTGGCATATCGCTTGAAATTACCTGAACATCTCACAGCTGTGCATGATGTGTTCCATGTTTCTCAATTGAAGAAGTGTCTCCGAGTGCCTGAGCAGAATGTTGAGATTGAAGGGGTAGGACTTGAATCAGATTTGACTTATTCAGAATATCCTATCCGAGTGTTGGCTCAGAAAGATCGTGTTACTCGAAGGAGGACAATAAAGTTCTACAAGATACAATGGAATCAACATTCCGAAGAGGAAGCTACTTGGGAATCGGAAGATTCCTTGCTAGAAAAGTTTCCAGAGTTTCTTGCGTCATTATAGAATAGAATAATGTTAGTTGAGCTCGGTTACTACAAATAGTGTTTTGTAAAGAAACCTCAGTTGTTTTATGGAAAAGTTCTGGATGTTTTTGGATTAACACATTTCCTTTTCCATTACTTACTCTATGGCTTTGAATCTCGGGGCGAGATTTCTTTTAGGGGGAAGGATTGTAACACCTCGGGTGTTTAAAATACTAAAACCTGACATGTCATCATAGGCATTGCAAAGCATTTGGCATTTGGTGAAAACTTTGAGATGCATACACTAAAACAAGTTTATATTCATGTGGTATGTGTTGAATTGTATTGTTTGACTTAAATTCAAAGTTTGTTTGGATTTTGAATTTTTCGAGAAAACCCCGCTTTTCAGCATTTAAATCCTACCCTGAAAATCCATTTCAAAATCTAGACAGAATTAGGAGATGGTTATAGAAGCAAAGTTGTAGAACTTTCAATTTTGAACAACTTTTGTTTTTGGAGATTTTTGAGTTGTTATGAAAATTTGAGAGTAATTTGTGAATTTTGGCGTATAGCAAACTTGTAATTTCGACGAACAGTGTTCACCGCTTGCGCTACACCGCCGGCGAGCTTCGGCTTGTTTCCAGTCGCGCGCGTGGCCGTCTGGGCGTCGCGCTGGCGAGGGAAATGGTTTCGTCGTGGCTTCTTTGAGTTTCCTGGCCATCCTTTTTAACCAGAGCCGTCGCCGTTTGCCCCGCTCCTTTCCTCTGTTTTCCAGTCACTGCCGCCGCAGCTCCGTCGTGGCTTCCTTGAGCTTTTGCGCTGCGCTATAATTACCAAGACGTCGTCATCGTCGTTTTTCTTCCTTTGTTTTCACCACCGCTGTTGCCATCTCGGTAAAGGCCGTCCTAGTTCCGTCTTTTCCTTGCGAATCCAGCCAGCTAGCCTTGGTCGCCTGAAATTGCCGAGAACTCGCTGTCCACGTTTTTCTTCCTCGAGGTCAGCAACTTCACCGCTGCGGGCGTGTCATCGTGGCCAGAGCTTTTCGGTGAGCCGTTGTCTGTAATCAGTGTACTTACGGTTTCGTTTCGATGCTGTAGTCTTTCGTCAGTTGTTGTTTACTCATTTTGATCGCTGCAGTCGCCGGTTCTCCCTTACCGACGATCTTTGCTTCGCATAGTTCACCATAGTGGTCGGATAGTTCACCATAGTGGTCGGATAGTTCACCATAGTGGTCGGATAGTTCACCATAGTGGTCGGGTGGTTCACCATAGTGGTCGGATAGTTCACCATAGTGGTCGGGTGGTTCACCATAGTGGTCGGATAGTTCACCATAGTGGTCGGGTGGTTCACCATAGTGGTCGGATAGTTCACCATAGTGGTCGGGTGGTTCACCATAGTGGTCGGATAGTTCACCATAGTGGTCGGGTGGTTCACCATAGTGGTCGGAGAGTTCACCTAAGTGATCGGTGCTAGCATGGTCACATCAGTTACGAGTATGGTTTGGTTAATTTAGTTTGTAACTGTACTGCGAAGAAAAATTGTATCCAATTTATTAATTTTTGCATCCATCATCGAGCATCATGTTAAACATGGCAATGTTACTACGTGTAGTAAACGAAGGTGAGCACGTGGTAGTTAATCAAGTTGCGGAGGAGGTTGATCTGTCTGTTGAGGTCGGATCGAAGACTTGTGAAACGTCGCAGGAGCCAGACTTTTCCGTCAACGAAGGCAAGCCCCGGATGCATATAACCCTACCTTGTATTTTACAAATTGATTTCGCTTTTGCTTTTCAATACTGCATTAAGTGATTAGAAGTCAAGTGGAAACCTAATTGTTGCATTATCAACCTTGTTGTTCCATATCTACCTTGTTACCCGTTTAAAATCGTATATGCCTAGTTATGCTTAGCTCTGCTTAGACCGATCAGAGTTGGGTGATTACCTGTCACCTGCGAGTTTTAAATGGAACTTTGGTTACTTATGTTATCATGTGATATGGCAATGTGGAGTAATAAATCTAGACCGGGCGGACTCGGTGTGTGTGAGCCACAAGACCTGGTAATGTCTTGTGAGCGGGTTCTTTCCGCCTGTGTCGATTAAGGTCCGTACCGTTGGTGAACTGTTGTAGGTGGGACTTTGTAGTACTAACCACATACTCCGGTAAGCCTTAACTTGGCTATTCTATTACGAGAATGGCTACTCGCGCAAGACCGAGTGGAGAGATGGCGGAATAGCGTGTACCCACGTGGCAATGGGCTGGTGTGAGAGTCTTGTATTCTCGGGTGGCGCGGACCCGTTCTTGTTTAGAGGATCCAAGGGTAGGTTGGTATATGTAGGTCGGGGACCTACATATGTCGTGTGGTCTGGAATTCCCAGCTGGGTTTATAATCGATTCGAATCGTCGTTGCTCCTCGGTTATGGAGACTCACTTCTCTGTTCATCATCGTAGTATTAATAACTGGAACTCGAGAATGGTTTGAGAAAGTGTTGGATATGAAGTTTCATGATCTTAATACGGATCATGTCAGCTTTGTATATGATCTTATGAGATTTTAAATATTGATACAAAGAATTTTGTTAAAGTGCTTTTACGCAAAAGAACTTTGATTATTGCTAAAGCCATACCTTGAATCCCTGAGCCTGCATTCCTGAGTCTTATCAGTTTTTATTTCGGTTAAGTCTTGTTGAGTACTTTCGTACTCAGGGTTTGTTGACCCTTGTTGCAGGTGAGGCTCATGAGCAGATCTGTTTTGGATCGTCTTTGCATGATTTGTTGTTACGTCAATGGCGATGATGATAAGTAATGTGTGGCCCTTGGGCAGGGCAGCGATATTTGTGTGTTTTGTAATATATTATAATGCCACTCCCCTACTTTGGTTTGTATTAATAATCGAACTTAGTTTGTAAGGTTTGAAATAAATGTTTTGTAAACTAAGTTATTGTAAGACTTCATTGATTTACTCTGGTGTAGATATTTGAATAAATGTTGTAATACTGCAATGACTCTGTAATGTGATCCTGCTCGGAAATCGTGGATGATTCGGGGTTCTCCGAGGACACCCGACAGTCTTCTTAAGTTATCGGTAACATATGCATAAATGTCAAAGGTCGTTGGACAGTGACAGGTGCATGTGGGCCCTATAATTTAGGAGGTTCTGCCACAGTTTTGGTGTATTGATAATATCTAAATTAGGGACTAATATGATCTTAATGAGATATGTCGCATCAATTAGTCCCATAAAAGATTTAAAGAGTTGATAAAGATGAAATGGTGTCCCTCAATTCTTGAAGTTGAAAAAGACGTCGAACTCAAAGCAGATCTTCAGATTTATATTTTATGCTTTTGAGTTTAGGTATGCCGTACTATAAAGATGGATGCAAACTTAATTGGTCTGAGAAAGATAGAGTGCTCAAGTATAAAATTAAAATCAAAGAGAGACACGTTAGCACTTCACGAGCATGTAGAATAGTTTTTGGTGACTTTTGGTGTCGGAAGTCCCGACGTAAGCCGGAACTCCCGACCGTCGGAAGTCATGACTCACGCCGGAAGTCCTGACGCCCAGACACTTAGCCTGCATAGTGATTGCGGCTGTCGGAAGTCCCAACCCAAGTTGGGAGTCCCGACACCTAGACTTAGTTGGCTGGATGACTGCGCCCGTCGGAAGTCCCGACGTACGTCGGGAGTCCCGACTCAGGTTAGGAGTCCTGACACCTGGCCACCTGGTTGCCCTATAGACCATGCGCGTCGAAAGTCCCGACGTACGTCGGGAGTCCCGACCCTCGGAAGTCCCAACGTATGTCGGGAGTTTCGACGTTGACGTGTTCGTAATGACTTTGACCTTGTATGAACAGTGTTTTCTTCAGATGTTGGAAGTCTCGAGATCTGTGTCGTAACTTCCGACGTAGATCTGAACGGTTGGATTTTTACCTTGAGTATAACTAGCTATCTTCTCTCTTCTAACCGTTACTCATTCATTACAACCTACTCACGGCCAAAACAACTTCCAAGCATTCAAGACTCCCCTCTCCTCTCCACTTTGCTCCAATCTTCGATTCTCCAAGGGTTTTGAGTGAAAGGAGAGTGGATTGAGTGAGATCATCACTTTGGCAAGCTTGAGCACTCGATTTCCCCATCAAGCCGATTGGATTTGCGTCTATTACTCTTGGGGCTTTACCCCTAGCCTGCTAGGCATCGTCCAAGAGCTTCCATCTTGTGGAAGAGCCTTGGGAAGTTTGTATTACCCTCGATTTCTTAGTGGAAACCTCGAGTGACCTTTGTGGTTGCTTTGAGAGAGGCAAGGAGGTGAAAGAGGCTCTGACCTTTGTGGTCACCTCAACAACAAGGACGTAGGAGCTTCTTTGTGGGGTTGCCGAATCTTGGGATAAATCCTTGTGTTCTGCGTGCTTGTTGTTGTTGAACTTGTACTATCACTTTTATTCTTGTGTGTCTCTTCCTCCCCAAAGATTTTCTTAGGGTTTGGACTCGATCTATGGAGTGGTGACCTTTTGGCACCAAAGGAGCGACCCCAACGCGTTACCTTACTACTAGGAATTGGGGTTGTAAGTTATCAAAGATACAAAATTCATTTTAGCACTTGTAATACATTTTTCGTAGGCGTCAGGACTTCTGACAGTTTGCGCCAGAACTTCTGATGATGTCGGGAGTTCCGACCCAAACTGTCAGGACTTCCGACAATTGCTGACAAGTGACTTTGAGTTTTGTGTAGAATTTTTTTTAGATACGCCTATTCACCCCCTCTCTAGGCATTGTTTAGATCCTTTCAATTGGTATCAGAGCAAGGTCTTCTTTTAGCACTTCACCGCGTGAGAAGAAACAATGTCGGAGTCCGACAAGACGCAAGCTGATGCCACCGAGATGGCCAAGAAGATAGCTAAAGAGTTGATGGCTGCTCAAGTCAAGTTTTTCCAAGATGAAATGAAGAAGATGCAAGATGAGATGAGCAAGATGAAGAAAGAATTAAGCAAGAAGATTGATGATGCAATAAGTGGCAAGAATGATGCAACAAGTGGCAAGAATGAAGCTAACAAAGATGCCGCTAGTGATGTTGGCACCGGTGAGCATGCTTATAGAAATGGAATATATTCAAACGTGAACTTCGACTATAGACAACTCATCAAAGGTTCACCTCTACATACTTCTTCCGTCAACATTAGCAAGCCACCTCACTTTGATGGAACAAGATACACTGATTGGTCCTACAAGATGAAGATGCATCTCATTGCCGCAAGACTTTGGGAAGTTGTGGATGTTGGTGTGATGATTCCTACCAATGAAGATAGAGAGATAACTCCAGAAGAAGTGCACAATCTCCATCAAAATGCACAAGCCATAGCATTGCTTGTGTCAAGCCTAGGTCCAGATGAGTTTATAAAGGTGAATGGAATGGAAAGTGCAAAGTAAATTTGGGATACTTTGAAAGTGTCATTTGAAGGAGATAAGAGTGTGAGAAAAGGCAACATTGAGTTACTTCATGGTGAATTGGAAAGGTTTGTGTTCTTGCAAAATGGAACAACACAATCCATGTTTGATAGGCTTATGGTATTGGTCAACCGCATAAGAGCTTTTGGAAGCACCGAATGAGATGACAACAAGATTGCTAGAAAGATGTTGAGAACCTATAAAACTAAGAATAACATGCTAGCGTCCGTGATCATGAAAAGGCCTAGTTATGATGAGATGACACCCCAAGAAGTTATTTCAAAGCTCAAGCATCATGAGTGTCTAGATGAAGATACAATCAATGTCCACAATCAAAATCCTAATGCAATGGGATACAACAAGAATGCATCCCTAAAGGCAACTCAAGCTCATGAAGGCAAATTTTCTAGTCAAGAGAAGAAGAAGAAGAAGAAAGTAAAGGATGATTCCTCAAGTGAAGAAGAGTCCGATGAAGAAGTTACACTCATCATTAGAAACTTTAGAAAGTTCATAAAAAAGAAGAGCAACCGAAAGACTTACGGTGATGGGAAGAGAAGGAACAAGAAGAGGTTTTGCTATGGTTGTGGTCAAACCAATCACTTCATAGTCGATTATCCTAATAAAAAGAAGAAGCACAAGCACGATAAGGATGAAGACAAGAAGAACAAAGGCAAAAAGAGAGGTGAAGCTCATCTTGGTGAAGAGTGGGAGTCAAATGATAGTGACTCAAGTGATGAAGAAGAATAAGAAGGGAGCCACAAACATCACCATCCACCACTCTTCGTCACCGACCATGATCTTTTCTGACTCGACTTCACCACCAAAACTCTTCCCAACTTATCTTCATCACCAAGGCTCTTCTCCAACCTCATTGACAATGACTACTACACTCCAACTTGCCTCATGACTAAGAGGAAGAAGGTACATGTCTCATCCGATCCTTCTAGTGATGAGTATGATAGTTGTGATGAGAGCATAGAAGAACTTAAAGCAACCATGATAAAGAAATTTGATAAAAAGGCCTACACTAAAATAAAAACGCTAATGAAGAAATTAGAGAAGAGGGATAGATGATTGGAGATGCAAAGAGACATAATCACTCAAGAGAGAGACAAGAACCTTGCACTTGAAGCATCTATCACCAAGGAAAAGATGAAGGTTGAAAAGTTAACCATTGAATTATCTTTAGACAATGACTCAATTGGGAAATTGACTAAGAAACATTTCTCGGTTAATGATCTAGTAGCTAGCCTCAAGAATGAGAAGAGTATAGCTCAAGAAAGCCTCAGAAGCTTGGAAGAAAAATACCAAAATCTTGAGCTAAACTATAGTACTCTTTGTGCTAGCACTTCAACTTCTCCTAAGGCAACCGAAAACTCTAATGTCTCCACTAGTAATGGTTGTAAAAGATACTATAAATTGATGTAAATGCATATGCAACTAACCTTGTTGAGCTAGAGAAGAAAGACAAGGAGATTCATAGGTTGAAGATGATCTTGAAGAATGGGTGCAAGTGTCAAAAGCAATCCAACAAGACTATATACAAGTCATCAAGGCACCCATCAATCAAGAAAGGCATTGGCTACAATAGGTATGATGAAAAGGCCAATGAAAGGAACATGATCAATGGTGTGCCTTGTGTGAAGTTCAACAAGGATGTTGTTCTTGATGAGCTTATATGCAAGGCCAACAACAAGGTCTACATTTCCAAGATTCAACCTACAAGTAACAAGACAATCAAGACGAAGCAATCTAAGGCCCCCAAGCCACAAGCACCACTTCCACGGTGCTATGCTAGTGATTACATGTGTTGTTGGGGCAAGGATGGCAAGATCATGGTGAAGTATGTTCGTGCCCAAAAGAGGAAGGAGATTATGAGGAGTGTTTGGGTGCCCAAGTTTTATGTGACTAACCCCCTAGGACCCAAATCCTTTTGGGTATCTAAAACAAATGCTTGAATTGTTTTTGTAGGAATATTCCTTCGGTGGAACAAGTTGGGTGGTGGATAGTGGATCCACCAATCATATGACCGGAGAGAAGGACATGTTCACATCATTTCAACCTAGTCATGACCAAAGTGGAAACATTGTGTTTGGTGACAATGGAAAAGGAGAAGTTCTCGGTTTGGGTAAAATTGCTATCTCAAATGATAATTCCATTTCTAATGTTTTACTTGTGAATTCGTTGAGATAAAATTTGTTGTTCGTTTCGCAACTTTGTAAGATGGGCTACAATTGTCTCTTTACAGATAAGGGTGTGAAAGTCTATAGAAGGGATGATTCCTCTATTGCATTTATGGGTCATTTAAAAGAGAAACTCTATCTAGTTGATTTCACATCAAACAGAGTAAATCTCGAGACTTGTTGAATGGCAAAATCTAGCATGGGTTGGTTATGGCATCGCCGACTTGCCCATGTTGGGATGAGGAACTTGGCCAAACTTAAAAAAGACGAATACATCATTGGACTAACAAATGTTTCTTTTGAGAAAGAAAGGATTTATAGCGCATGCCAAGCGGGAAAGCAAGTTGGAGCTAAACATCCCGTCAAGAATGTTGTGACAACCGAAAGGCTATTGGAATTGCTTCACATGGACATATTTGGACCCGTCGCTTATATAAGTCTTGGTGGTAACAAATATGGTTTCATAATTGTTGATTATTCTTGTTTTACTTGGGTATTCTTTTTGCGTGATAAGAGTGAAGTACATGGCATCTTCAAGAAGTTTTCAAAAAGAGCCCAAAATGAGTTTGATGTCAAGATCAAGAGAGTTAGAAGTGACAATGGGACGGAGTTCAAGAACACCAACATTGAAGAGTTCCTTGATGAAGAAGGAATCAAGCATGAGTTTTTGGTTCCATACACTCCACAACAAAATGGTGTTGTGGAGAGGAAGAACCAAATGCTCACTGAAGCCGCAAGAGCAATGTTGGATGAATATAAGACTCCAACCAACTATTGGGCGGAAGCGGTTAGCACAACATGTCATGCTATCAACTGCTTATATCTTCACAAGAAAAGGGACAAGACCACCTATGAACTTCTAACCGGTAAAAAGTCTAAGGTGCACTACTTTAGAGTTTTTGGATCCAAGTATTTCATACTTAACAAGAAATCCAAAAGCTCAAAGTTTGCACCAAAGGTTGATGAAGGTTTCATGCTTGGTTATGGTACTAATAAACATGGATATCGTGTTTTCAATAAAACCACCAGTTTGATTGAAATCATGGTAGATGTGACTTTTGATGAAACCGACGGCTCTCAAAAGGAGCAAGTCGTTGTTGAGATTGTAGGTAATGAAGAAGCTCCACATAAAGCCATCAAGAAGCTTGCAATTGGTGAAGTAAAGCCCATCAAAGAGGAAGATGATGGCAATATTGTGCATGTTGATCTTGATCCAACCACTCATCATGTTTCATCCAATGAACATGGTGAAGCTTCTGCAACAAGAAATAATCAAGATGGGAGATCAAATGAAGCACAAGGTCATTCTCATGAAGATGGTGTCAACAATGAGCAAGCTCAACCTCAACTCAACAATGAAGAAAGAAGTGAAGTCAACCCTCCACAAGTTCATGGTTGTGATCCTCCAACCGATCATGATCATGATGATGACGATGATGGTCCCATCCAAAAATCAACTCAAGTGCCACATCCTAGAGTGCATCAATCCATTCAATGAGATCATTCCGTTGATAACATATTGGGGAGCATTCGATGAGGGGTAACTACACGTTCTCGTTTAGCAAGTTTTTGTGAACATTACTTATTTGTTTCTCCTTTAGAACCTCATAGGGTGGAAGAGGCACTTGATCCAGATTGGATGATAGCCATGCAAGAGGAGTTGAACAACTTCACTTGGAATGAAGTCTAGTCCTTAGTGGAAAGACTCAAGCAAAATGTGATTGGAACCAAGTGGGTCTTCCGCAACAAGCAAGATGAGCATGGCATGGTGACAAGGAACAAGGCAAGGTTGGTGGCTCAAGGATTCACTCAAGTTGAAGGCTTGGATTTTGGGGAGACCTATGCACCCATGGCAAGGCTAGAATCAATTCGTACTCTACTTGCTTATGCCGCACATCATGATTTCAAGCTATATCAAATGGATGTGAAAAGTGTATTTCTCAACGGCCCCTATCCAAGTTGGTGTATGTCTATAACACCCCTGGTATTACGATCTCGTTTAGCACCACGATTTAGGCCTAAGTCAAATTTTCAAAATGAGTTTCTCGGATTTTTTATTTATAACTTACTTGATGCGATAAGCGAATCCCGTGTGACTTAATTTTGTGGACTCAAATCAACGCCCAAGTCAAATTACTCGGTGTGTAAAGATATTCAGCAATGTCGAACGACGATTCTGCCAAATGGTTTGTTCTATTGATTAAGCATGAAAAGCAACTTTTATAAATAGAATAAAAATCCATTAATAAATAGAACGATATATATACTCACGGGTTTATTTTGATAAGCATAAACTGACGAGAGAGAGAGACAGAGCGCAGCAGCTTCATTTATTTTTCCTGGCGTACATCGTACTCATTGCATGGTAATTATTCACCGTCACGTCTCTCGTCGTGGCGCTGCATTGCTCTGCACCCTGGCGTGTCCATTTGCCTGCATTTCAATGCCCTTGTCGTGCTCTCTGCTCTCTGACCTTGCTTGCTTTGCCTGGCTCAGCTTGCCTCTGCCTTTTTCCTCTGTCTGCATTCTGCCGCCCATCGCCTTTCCCTTTTTCCTTTCACGAGTGCGCCCTGCCTGGGCCCACGTTGCCCCGCGCCGCTTCCCTTCCAGGACGGCCGCAACACTTTGTTGCCCTGCCCTGCATTCTTGTGGTTGGCGAGTTGGGTTTTCTTAATCACCGTCAACATGCCGATAGTACGGAATTAGGAGCAGTTTACCGCTAAACCGTAGCTCATTTGTCAAGCACCCATGTTAGAGAGTTGGAAAAATTACAGGGTGCAATACCTTTGCTTTAATGATCACGGTCCGAACCCATACATAAAGTGCCAGAAACAAGCTTCATTGATGTTTGAGCGTGCTATTGCCTGCTCTGCTCGACGTTGTTCGCAGTCACCATGTCAGCACCGCCCATGTGCCTCTGTCTGCCTCTGCTCCTCTGATCCCCTTTTCCTTCTACCATGCATGCAGCTGAAAGGTTGAGACGTAATAAATGATATGATGAATTGATGGGAGTAGTACGTGTGTTGGAATCATGTGCTTAGAGATAGCGTCTCATCCTTGCATGCCTAATTCCTATCCACTGTCCTGCCACCTTTACAGCATCCTGCTGCGGTGCAGCTCATTTTTACCTCACCGTCCTTGCCTCTGCCGTGCCCATGTCCTGCTGCTCCCTCTCCCGCACGTCTTCTTCTTATGCACGTTGAGGTTAAAAGTTACAGCGCCGATGCGCACCGAAGTCGTTGTGCCGCGTCTTCTGCCTGCCGTCGCAAGCCCCGCTGCCGCCTGAGTAGCACCCCACCACCTCCCATATTTCCCCGTTTCTTCCCCATGCCCGTCTCCGTCGGCCGGCGCACCGCCTCCCCTGCCGCAGGCATGTCCACTCCAATGTCGTTGTGCGCGCAAGCTTCCCGGTCCGTGCCGGGCCTGCTGCTCCATGGCCGTCACAGCTGTTCCTTCGCCGCTCCACCTCCTGCTCGGCCGAGCCTCCACCAAGCCCTATTGCACCGTCGCGGTCACCTTGTGGGGGAGCGCTACGCGCGCGATCCTCTTGGCCCGCTGCCGTCGAGGCGTCCTAGCGCACGCGCTGCTCATCCGCTGCCCCAGCCCCATCGCGTCTCCGCCGTCGTCCGTCGGGCCGCACCCCTGCTGTCGATGCCGCCGCGAGCTCCGTCTTCCCGAGCCCACTCGGCCATAGCACCACCATGCCGTGCCCGTTTGGCACCCCGGCGTTCGCGCAGGTCCACCTCACCGCGCTGCCCGACTACGTCTAGAGCCGCGGGCACTTCCCCGCGCCGCCTCATTTCACCTCCACCGCCGACGAGCCGCCGATTGGGCCGGCTTATGGATTCCCCGTCCGTGCTCTATTCGCCGGCGACCACCACCGTGCCACCTCCATCTCTTCTCCGGCATAGCTCAGCCTAAGGTGGGCACCCACATCCCTCCATCACCCTAGTGCCTCCTCCTCGCACGCACGCGCAGACGCACCATGAGCGGCGCGACAACACGCTCGTGCAAGCAAGCAGGCAGCCGACTGTGCGTGTCTTTGCTCTTGCTAGCTTGATGATGTCATCCCTGCGTCACACCCTTTATAGAGCCGTTTTCTTGTAGAAAAATAAAGCTCAGAATACACTAGGAATACCTGCACAGTCTGTTGGACCGCGGCTTGCGCACCTGGGCCGCTCGCGCCCGCGCCCCGCCGTGGGCCGGCCTGCTCGCTCTGGCCATGGTCCGCTGCCGCCTGGGCTGCTGCGCCTTACCCCGCTACTGGGATGGCCAGTGGCCACCGTCCGCGCCGCCTGGCCGCGCGCTGGGCCGGCCTGAGGCCGCCCTTGCCGGGCTGTCCGCGCCGCCTGGCCACGCGCTGGGCTAGCCTGAGGCCGCCCTCGCTGGGTCATCCACGCCTCTGTCATCGCGCCTAGGCCGTTCGCCGCGTTGGGCCGGCGCCTGGCCGCTTGGGCCGCAATCGGCCTTGCGCCATGGGGCCACGCGCGCCGCGCTGCTGGACTGCCGCCTGGTTGGGCCGTTGCAGCACCCGCTTGGGCTGGCCTAGCGCCGCACTGCCTGGGCCGCTTGCTGGTCCAGCCTGTTGTGCGCCTGGCCGCGCCACTGGACCGCATGCGCCTGACATCGGCCTGTTTCGAAGTGTAGAGCAATTTCTAAGTTAGTTTAAAAGGTAAACTTGCAAAATCAATATAAAATTGTATAGGTGTCCAAAAATAGTGAAACTAGTTTTGTTAGTCTTCTAAAATCATGATCTACCTGTTAGTATATTTTGTTCACATAGTTTGAAATTATTCTTGGAAGCTATATAATTAATTTAAGGTACTTAATATTGTAAAAATATAAACTTGTAGAAATGGTTGTGATAAATTGGTAATATTGTTGACTCTAAATTTTGTACAGTAGGCTCTTAGCAATATTAGATACTCACTATAATTATTGTAGCTCCAGGATAATTAGTTTGCTAGATAGATAATAATGCCCTATTTCGAATAGTGGTTAAATCGATAGATTGAAATAAAGAAACACCTTGTGTTTATATAACTAAAATAATTATTGAAAAATAACGTCTTATTCGACAACTTGGATACGTAGACCAGCGTTAGAGCTATCTCGTTAGTTTGTGAGGCGTGATCGGATTTCTAAGCATTTCGGCTGACGTTGGTTATTTGCATCTATGCATTTGCATCCATGCATATCATATAGGTACAATGATGGGTCAACGAAACAATTGAAGGATAATTGGGAATCCGAAGATGGTGTAATGGTATTCTCTGCAGGAGATGATGCGATGGGCTTTCTATCCAGTTGATGGTGGATGATCTGAAGATGCAGATACTAACTTTTTAATATATATCTTACCCAGACAAACCCCGGTGCATAACTCCTACTTTTCTGCAGTTTAAATTATATTTGTGCATTAAGTTTTAAGGAGTTGAATGAAACTCACTTGCATATATATCTTTATCCTATGAGTCTTACTAGTATTATAGGATCGTATAGATTGCTATGCTACTGGACTCCGGTAGAAGTCAAGTGATTGTCTGTCACTCGCGAGAGATAGGAAATATATTACTGTATTATTATCACTTGGAAAATATAAATGGTGGAAAGGAAAAATGGTGACCGGGCAGGGATATGATTTGGGTATTGGTGGGTGTAAGAGGTTGTGTCGTCGTGGATGCGGGGCATGGCTTGGTTACACTATTTTTCCTGTCTGTGTCGGTTAAGGACCGGTCGTTGCATAAGCCATCGAGGCAAGTCACAGATCTATTGTCCCGAGCACATATTTGGGTATGGGCGCTTGGAAGACTTGTTGCTATCTTATCGTGGGTTCTGGCTCTTTCTGGACCGACTGTCAGGGTTATTTTTTGGGTGGAGGAGGCCCTTGCACCGCACTGAGTCCAGGACTCAGGGGCGGGGGCTTGGAGTCCCAGTTTGGATGGGGACCTAGGATCCTAGGACAGGAGGGTGATAGGTTGGTCCTGCTTGTGCCTTAGGTACAAGCGGGACGTGTGTTTTCGGGGCACCCAGCTGGGCACATTGGTTCGCGAATCGCCACCGAGTCGGTATGGCCTGTCTTATGTCTAGCACCGTAATAAGAACTGAAAGATGAAAGATGGAATAGAAAAAGAAAATCTGATTGCTTACCACCTGCTTGAAAGTAGCACAGGTGCTTACATAGAATGGTTAGTTAATGAACCAATGCGGATATTAATAAAAATCGAATATAAGGACGCACACTTAGTAATGCTTTCTGCAAATGCAATAAACCCACAAGCCAAATAGCCTTGCATATCCTTAGAGTCTTTTCTTTCCTCCTGTCGGGTAAGTCTTGCTGAGTATAATTGAATACTCATGGTTTTATTCCCCCTGTTGCAGGTGACAGGTGGATGCTAGAGCTAACCCTTGTGTGTGGATACCTCCTGGTGGGCTCAGCGATGATTCCTTTACGTTGCAATCGTAGTTTTTATTGATAACTCTTACCAAATGCTTTTATAAATAAAAGTTTCAGAATCTGTTGTCGTAGTTTATATATCAACACTACATCATCTCATGATTAGATATTTATTTCTGCTGTAATTCTGATCACATGTTTATATTCCGCTATTACATTAAATTATTCATAACTCTGATAATATGATTATATTCTGATGTTGTAATAATAAATATTATACTCTCATGTTGTATTAAAAGTGATGTAAGAAATGGCTAAGAATGATGTAAGCTTTATTCTCTCATTTGTGATCCTGATGGTAAAAATGTGGATTTTTGGATTCTCCTCCAGGGTGTGCCCGACGGAACCGAGTAATTTAGTGTTCTCCCCTGAGTGCTTAGTGTCTAATGGAAGACAAGCACTCCTATAAGGTATTAGATTAGACGGTTCTGTCATAATGTCGAGCAACCACCGGGCTTTGAAGACCCCAAATACCCCAACCATGTCTACTAGCTCGACAAGACACTCTATGGGCTCAAACAAGCCCCTAGAGCTTGGTATAATTACTTAAAGGATTTTCTACTCAAACAAGGGTTTAAAATAGGAAAGGCCGATGCTACTTCATTTACTCACAAAGTCAATAATGATATCTTTGTTTGTCAAATATATGTCGATGACATAATATTTGGTATTACTAATGTGGCTTTTTGTGAGGAATTTAGTAGGATTATGATGAATAGGTTCGAAATGTCCATGATGGGAGAGTTAAAGTTCTTTTTTGGATTTCAAATCAAGCAACTCAAGGATGGCACGTTCATAAGTCAAACCAAAGACGCCAACGACATATTGAAAAAGTTTGACATGGACAAGGCTAAGCCCATCAAGACACCTATGCCAATCAATGGATATCTTGACCTTGATCAAGAAGAAAAGGACGTCGATCAAAAGGTATATCGCTGCATGATTGGATCCCTCTTTTACCTTTGTGCATCTAGGCCTGATATCACACTTAGCGTGTGCATGTGTGCAAGATTTCAAGCTAATCCGAAAGAATGTCATTTGATGGCTGTTAAGAGAATTTTTCGGTATTTAGTGCACACTCCTAATCTTGGTTTATAGTATCTGTTGACACCAATTTTGGCATATCCAAAAATGTGTGAAAACATTTATACCATATTAAATAAAATGATATAAATGATCAAGTTTTATATGAATATGATATAGGCAAATAAGAAATAATATAACATCGCTAAAGAGGAAAAGAAGATGGAGCAAAAAGAAAAAGGGGACACATATGTACATATATGCATGAGCGTGTTCACGCCTAGAAAGAAAATGAAACTAATGTGTGTGTGTGTATATATATATATATATATATATATATATATATATATATATATGAGGTTGGCTATAAAATATAGTGCATACAAATATGCACAATGAGTGAAGGTGTATACTTATAGGGTTCTGAATTCTAAAGGGCGTTGACATCATAATCTATCATATAAGTGACGTGGTGATTATTCAAAAGGAGAAAGAAAAAGATAATAACTTATGCAAATGTATATGCACGTACGGAACAAGTCGGACCATGGATACTCTCATACAGCGTTGTGGGAGTAAATCAGCCCGTTCGGCTGGGGGCGGCTGGCCAGCCTCCTCACATGGGCACTATTCACATAAATCAGTCAGTCGTACTTCTCTCTCACATAAACAAACCAGCAACGATACGAACCTGCCAACCGAACAGGCTAATAAGTATTATCACATATCCCATAAATACACCCGGTCGTAAATGCAAGCACACTTTGCACATGCATGGATTAAAGTACGATCATGCAACGTATAGTATAGTGGTGTATATATACTACCTAGCGTGTAGCGCTACGTATGCCGGCCAGGAGATAAACCTCCCCATTTTCCTTTATTAAATTAATTACTTCAATCTAAAGATAAAGTGGCCCACAAGCCATAGAGAGGGAGCAGCAGGTCTCGATGCGTTCCAAGTTTTGACCGCATCAGGCGACCTAGTCCAAGTCCAAAGGAGGATTCAGGGCGCGTTTAGATGCAAAAAAAAATTTGTGTTTTAGCTACTGTAGCATCCCGTTTGTATTTGGTAATTAGTGTCTAATTATGGACTAATTAGGTTTGAAAGTTTCGTCTCGTGATTTTTCACCCAACTGTGTAATTAGTTTTTTTCATCTATATTTATTACTCCATACATCTGCCATAAGATTCGATGTGACGCAAAAATTTTGAAAACTAAACGTGCCCTCAAACTTCCACGAACTCCACATCCGGAAAGAGTCCCGTCCAGCAGTCGCGCGCCAGGGTCATTAGAAAATACGAAATTAAACTCAAGAGCGCCAAATAGTCCTGGGTCTTGTTTAAATAGCTGTTAGGAATCAGTATTTAGCACTGTAGTATTTTCGTTTGTATTTGACAATTATTGTCCAATCATGGCCTAACTAGGCTCAAAAGATTCGTCTCGTAATTTACAATCAAACTGTATAATTAGTTATTTTTTTATCTACATTTAATACTCCATACATATATCCAAAGATTTAATGTGATGGAGAGAGAGTGAAAAAACTTAGAATCTAAACGGCCCTGGCAACAACTCCCGCCGCTTTAGACCTTGACGTGACTTCAAATCAGAAGAACCGCTGGTTGCTCTGCTCTATAAATACAGCCTACGGCAAGCGTTCAAAACACACACACATACACTCCCGCTCCCTGATCAGAAAAGCAAACGCCTGCCGCGTTGCTCTCCCAACACAGAGTGCCTTCAGGCTGCCAACTTCCCACCTCAAACACAGCACCGTCCGGCTGCCTTCCCACATCGTCGAAGCACACACCGGAGGCCCCTCTAAGGACCAGTCGGCGGAAGCAACTACGCTCGTTCGTCGGTGCCCGGGACAAGGTGGGAACCCCAATTCTTTTCGGACTCATAGTCCGATATTTAGAGACGAATCAAGGAGCCCCGCTCCTGTCTCTCTACCTCCCTTTTGATCTGCGACAACTTCGTCGACAAGTTTCTTGTCCTCCTCCATTCTGGTAAATAGGGCCAGTGAGGGTGGTGCCCCATACATGGATGTCATGTCTTGGTAAAAGGTAAAAAGAGCTGGTAACGGCCGGCTGCGCTGCAAGCATGGGCTTTGTGCTCCGGTAAAGGTGTACAAGGCCATCAAATGTGCCTCGGTGAAATTCGGGTTTGGACATGTTTTTGGCTCCATCCCGCGGTTGAAATTTGGGTCGGACGCGCTGTGGCTCTACCCCGGGTTATGTTCCTGGTTGAAATTTGGTTGGACGCGTTTTGGCTCAATTCCTCGGTTGAAATTCATACTAAAATGGTGGACGCGTTCTGGCTCCACCCGATTGAAAATCATGGTATAAAAATGGATGGACGCAAATTGGCTCCACCCCAAATAAGTCTGTGTTGATCACGGCCACAGTTTTGCCGGCCTATCTGCATTCATACGGTTCATAACTTTGCATGCTATAATCACCAAGGTCTTGCATGCCAAAGGATAAAGTCTTAATTAAAACTGATAGACAAAATAATGGTGTTGTCTTGCATCCTGCACTTATGCATCGCGTCATGTTTCCTGGTTGGGCGTATGTGCTCAGTACTAATCAAGTTGCATGCTCAAAGTTTAAAACCCTTAATTAAATCAATGAACCGAGTAAAAGATGTTGCATATATGCAAGCCATAGGCTAGTTAATTAGCATCCCTCTCGCCGAAATGCAAACTAGCCTGCCTGCTCTGTCTTGCATGAACGGCGGCATGATCAAACCGCCTATACCACATAGATGAAGTTAATTTAGTGTTGCATCAAAATCAACACGGCGCACTTACATATACCTGGTCCTGGCCTAATCAAAGCTAGGATGCAAATAAGAAAACCTGCACACTATGCTGTGGTCATGTTACGGAATCAAATATGCCTAATCATGCATTAGATAAAATTACGCCATTTTAAAGTACATGCTAGACCGTATAAATAAACTTAACTAAATCCATTTCATCATATCAAGTTCTATACCATGATCGCCCATGCTAATTAACTTGCTGCAGCGCCATGGTTAGAATAACCCAAAATGCCATGAACATCGATATAGACTTAGCTAAGTCAAATAAGCTTTGTCATATTTATCATAATCCCAGCATAGGTCATCCAAGCGCCATGCATAATGGGTAAATTAAATATTGCATCTTAGCTAGATTGTATCCATGAATGTTCATGCCTAGCTAAGTTGTTAAAAAGGGCAAACCAAATTAAATTGGATCATATAGCACCGTGCATGCAAATCCCTAGCCAAACGCCGTACTATGAGTATGCATGCTAACCTTGATAAAATAAATTAACTACACGTGCCTCGGCCGAGTCGATGACGCAACATATCTTTCTAGGCCATGGCATAATAAATACTTTGGCTTCGCCCAAATAAAATATTGCACCATATGTTGAGTACATCCATGAATGGGCATCTAAAAAACATGCTAAATCATGATCTTAAATGATCCAAAAGACTATGTCAAATTTAGTCTTCAAAGTAAATTACGTGCATACATACATGATATTATGCACCAAAGAAATGTCCGACATACCAACAAATCATTTTCTCCTGGTCGTATATGCGTATGTGGCATGATCAAGATGCCACATGCTGAGTTAGCTAAATTTAGCACCATATCATGATCTGAACAAATAATAATATATTCACAAAAGCTTTGCATAGATTAATTACATGCATATCATGGATCGCTTGAAAGCTAAACAAGCTAGCAACCAATCGTATAAGGAGTATACGTTAGCTCCTCAACAAATGAAAATGTCATGTTTAAATAAAATAACATGCGTCAAGTTCAAGCCTATGCCAAGCATGCATATTCATCCATCCACGGCTACAAGACCGAAGACTTTGTTTTCTTTTTGTAGTTTGTAATAGGAAGCCATATGATGTAATCTTATTTTTCATGTACTCATGTTGGAAATCTTAATCAGGGGTGTTCTCTACGGAGATGTAATTAACATAATTTTTATGCAAATATAAGAATTATGCGAGTCCATACTTCCATAATATAAGGACCACTAACAGTTTAGGCTTTAGAAATTTTCCATTTACTGGCGGTGGGCAATACTCGCCATTCGGAGATATGATTCTATAAGCGCCACTAGAGTAGACATCTTTCACAATATAAGGACCTTCCCATTTAGGCTCGAATTTGCTTTGCATTCGATGAGTAATATTCATAGGCCGAATGACCACTAGAACCAAATCCCCTCCACTTTTGAATTACTTGGCTATTCTGATTCGGACTACATCGGTTGTAAAGTAAACTGAAAGAGCACTACCGGGACTTGCCAATTTATTGGCCGGTCCTTGATGTCTTGGAGTTCTAAGAAGCAAAACTCCATTGCTTTGTCCACCGTCGAAGCTGAGTATGTGGCGGCCAGTGCATGCTGTGCCTAACTACTTTGGAGGAAGAAAACTCTTAAAGACTTTGGTTGTGAGCTAACCAAGATTTCCCTTTGTGTGACAACGAGAGTGCCATTAAGTTGGCAAACAACCCCGTAAACGAGTCTCGAACAAAGCACATAGACATTTGGCATTATTTTTTGAGACCATGAAGTCAAAGGAGATATCGTAATTCACCATGTGAGCACCGAAAAACAACTAGCCGATGTCTTCACAAAGCCCCTAGATGAGTCAAGATTTTGTGCTTTGAGGAGTGAGCTAAATATCATTGATTCTCGTAACGTGGCTTGATGTCTTGCACACACTTTGATTAATCTAGATTGGAGAAAACATTTGCGAAAATATTGAGTGATACTTTCAAAATCTACTTTATAGCTTTCATGTGTGACTATTGCTTTTGTGGTGGTTGAATGAAAACTAGTCACACCTGAAAATCTTAGTGTCCATCATATTTTTGCCCCACAGCGTGCTAAACTCAAGTTTATGAGTTTTTTAGTTTCTCTGCGTCAGAAGTCCCGATGTAGGTTGGAACTTCCGATGGCCGGGAGTCCCGGCTCACGCCAGAACTTCCGATGGTCGGAAGTCCTGGTGCCTACCCCGAAACTCCCAATGTGGATTTAGACCACACCGCTTTGACCGCCTGTTTTAGCCACGCCTGTGCCTCCTTTGACCTAGGGTTGTATTGGTTTTACCCTAGCCCGGCCCATTTTACCGCAGTCATTTCTCCCTCCCTTCCATCCCCGTACACTTGTTGCCCCACAGCCGCCCCCTCACGCCACCTCCTCGTGCCGCCCTCGCTCCTCCTCGTGTCGCTGCATCATGCCCCATAGGGAGCTCTGGCCCCCATCCCTTCCGGCTACGCCGTCGGTGGTCCTGTCAGCACTCCCGACCTCTCTGCCCCCTCTCCATAGCCTGTGCTCTGCTCTTCTTCCTTAGCTCAGTGGTGGGGATTTCATTCATGGAGGTGCTCGTGCTCGAAGATTTGTTCGCAGCCTGCAGATTTTGTTTTCCTCCATCTTCTTCCCTTGTTCAAGGTACAACCATGTTGTCCCGAACCCTAACTTCCAATGTACCTTGGATACTACCTCTATTCTTCTTCCCTTTCTCCTCCTCTACCTTCCTTGTGTGGATGCATGTCTCGATGTGGTGTATCATGAATGGATTCGCGACCTCACACGTCGGGAGTCCCGGTCCCTACCACCGTCGGGACTTCCGACACTAAGGTCACCCATCCATTCATGCTACTCCGTGTCTAGATGTTCGGTCCCTTCTTTTTGCCTTGATTCTTAGTTTTGCTTCATGTTTCTCGTAGCCATGGACGACGGCAGTCCCTTGCGCTGCAAGGAGAAGCGGTCTAAGCACAATCAAGATCATGCCACTACACCGAAGCCGACTGGCCGCACCAAGGCGACGTGTCCTCATACTGGTGCTGGAGGTTCTCATGCTACCCATTATCATGATGGTCAAGGATCATCTGCTATAGCTTCTTCTCATCAAGCTCATGCCTATGTTGGTGATGGCCCCATTGTTGATGATGAAGAAGAAGCTCTTGAGCGTGCTGGTCGCACCATTGTTGTTCCGCCAATTCAAACCCTGTGTCGCGACACTGGCTTCATCAGTGAGTATTGACGGTCACTAACATCAATTATAAACCATCAACATAATTTGTATCTATACTTAATTCTATCACCAAACATAGATATAGGGGTTTAAACTAATAAATTCCATGAGTTTTGGTGAATCTATATTTTCAGCAGGGTTTATCCAAAAAAACCATCAAGAGAGACCCATTCGTCAAAGAAAATTATGGAATTCCACCGCGTAATCGATGTGGGAAGACTCTAGAAGACTCCAGAAGGCGAATCACCGAAGCGGAGCCTGTGTCTCTAACATGTGGGATCGGCCAGCCCCACATAGAGGTCGCTCAACCTGTGGGTCCCCCATGTCAGCCTCCCGTTGCTATGTCGGTTCTTCACCACCTCCTAGGTTGCATCTACGCTATCCTTTAAGTCGGTTTAATCCAAGGGCTCACGTTGGATGCTTCGGCCTATATATACCAGCCCCTGCCACCCTCCCTGGAGTCATCCTAAAACCATAATTCATATTCTTCTCGTCAGGATTAGAGCCAGCTATCAAGAGAAGATTAGTCCTCTATAGGATCTAGTCTTATGAATAGAAATAGCGAGATAGAGAGTGAGGGAAGAGTTTGGAGGAGGTGTCGGCCTGTCGGTGCTCTCTCTATGGGTTATACCTTGGCGGATCCAAGTTCTACTTGAGCTTGCCTTCGAGATATCTCTGGTAATCAATTTCTAATTCGAGTAAACATCTTGTTTATATTGTTCTTCAGGTTCACGACTCTTTTGAGTGCTTTATTCCTGTTCTAGAGGGAGTAGAGTATTAATCATAAGTGTAAGCATGGTGCTTAGACTTAGGTTAATCATGGATGCGCCCTGCATTCTGGAAGAAGTGACATAAGTTCTATATAGCCTGTACTATATAGCTTCGTTGATTCTTTGTAGTCCACCTCCCATCTGTAAGCGCACGTAGGACGTGGTTGCGAAGGAAAGCATCATCTGCTGGTGTCTTTCCCTAGTAATGTCCCTAGTTGAATAGTAGAAGATATAAGCTTACCCAAGTCAGAACTAGAGAACTTTGATTATCCTCTCTACGCTCCTATTTATCTTTGGCCTTGTTGCTACTCCTAGTTAAGTTAAACCTTAACCTAATCGTTACCCCTTATTAAGTTAGACTATAGTTAGTCTCACATGTTTCCCTATGGATATGATATTTGGAATACTTCCGGGTGAAAGCTACAGCGGTATCTGTACGCTTTGTGGATTTATCTGTGTGCGTTAAATATACCAACAAGCTTTCTAGAGCCGTTGTCGAGGAGACGGTTGCTGAAATAACTTCGAGCCTAGCTGGTATGTTTCCCTCTTCTTATTACATGTCCTTTTCTTTTTTGCTCTCCTATATTTTGACTTTGAGTCATCCGTTTGGTAGGGACTCATGGGATACAAGTCCTGGCCGCATCTCCCGAGGGGGCAGAGGGCACAGCTTGGCAAGCCGCTCTGAAAGAGGCAGTGGTTGCTAAGACGAAGAAGAGAGCTGAGAAGGCTCAGAGGAGGCACGAGAAGGAGAAGGAGATCGCTTGGCGGGTGTGGGCCAGTGAAAACTGGAGCGACGTGGAGGCGGAGCTTGAGTCGAAGTAGCCCACGGAGATGGGTGGCGATGCGAGCACCTCGGAGGACGAAGGAGACCGGGGCGGTGTTGCGACCTCGGTGGCGCGTTGTGAGCCTATGGCCGTATCCGTTAGCGGTGGGCGGGATGCGAAGAGGCGCGGCGATGTTCCCGCGTCAAGGAAGCACGCAACGAGCTCGGACGCCATTGTCGAGCAAGAGGCAAAGCGGGCGCGGTCACTGAGAGCTTCGGAGGCATCGTTGGCTTTGCCCCCCTGCTTTGAGCGTGGCGGGGCACGCCGACTGGTCGGAGGAGCGTGCTCATATCCTTGCATCTTCGGGGTCGGTGTGCGCGTGACCCACAATAGGGAGATGCCATGTTAGTTGCCCCAGCGAGTGCGGCACGAGCCGGTGGTCGTGGTGACTCTTGGGCCAATCGGGAACCGGCCGGGTCGGCTCCTCCCTCAGTCGATGTGAGGGGGCACGGGTCGCAACCTGTGAGCGGTCTTCGTCCGGTAGGCTCATTGCCAATGGGTCGGGACTTCAGGGCCATACCGCTTTCGTCTAGGTATGCATCTATGTTCCTTTTCGATCTCACAGTTGAGTTCTTTGAGTGCGACTGACCTGTACTTTTCTGATAGTGGCCAAGGACTGACGGGACTGGGCATCGCCCCGCCTCCTATGCGGGATGAGTGGAGACCTAGCCTATAGCAAGTCGCGATGAGCGGCGGGGAGAGCAGACTGGCGGCGGTGTGACCTTCCCTTATGGGGGTTATGCCCTCCCGGCCGGTCGCGAGCATGGCGGCAGTGGCGGTGATGGCGGTGATCCCCGTGGCGACGACAGAGGTTAGGTCAGAGGTGACCCTTGCGATCCCTCCCCCAAAAGTTACGGTGGAAGAGAGGAGGGAGGTCGGGCTCCCTGCCTCACCCGGTGGAGGAACACACTGCTTGCCCTCCTGGTCAGAGATGGAGGGGTCAGGAGGGGGGCTAGGCCGGAGGCAGAACATCCACCGGTAGGCCATGGAGTCAAGATAGTGGAGATCCCTTGCTCCGGCAAGGCAGGTGCTAGGGTGGAGCCGTCGGCCATCCCATCGTCGCAGGAGCTGGCGGTGGTCCGATCGTCGCATGATGTTGCGGTGGCTGGATCTTCCAACTGGTTGGGGGCAACCCGCGAGCTAGTGTGGCCCTACCCCGACGACCCGAGGAAGGCTCGGTTCATCCTTCATGACAAGGATGAGGTGGCGCTCTAGCACTTTTTGGAGGATAGAGGACTGTCGATGGAGTCCGATCTCGCCTAAACCAAGGCAAAACTCAAGGAGGCCTTGGAGCGGGTTGAACTCATCCATCAGGTGGTCTCAGTCAACCTGCCATGCATCGTGGAGGTAAGCTTTCTATGTTTTTTGCGTTTGTCCCTGACTCCTTGGTCTTCCACTGGTTGTTTCAGCATGCTTGCTTCTCACTTTTCAGGTGTTAGAGGCGATGTTGATCCGCAAGTCCCGTTTCCTATGAGAGGAACACGGTCGGATGGAGCGGGAAGACGCGATGTCATGGTGGGTCGACGAGCTTGAGCGCCAACTAGAATCTGCCCGCCACGTGTCCAAAGACCGGGTGGCCGAGGCGACGGGAGTGCGGGCGGTGGAACTGCTCGTGGCGGAACGAGCGACTGCTGCCGAGCGGGGACTCGACATAGCGAAGGTCCACCTGGCGAAGACCGAGGCGGCGCTCCAAAAGTCCTTGGAGGCTCTAGAGATGGAGCAGAGGGCCCGGTCAAAGGTTGATCAAGAAGTGCTCACGCTCTAGAGGTAGGTGCTCGGGGCGGAGGAGTCAAATGCTGGATTGCACGAGAAGGTCACCGAGCAAGAGGAACGGCTCTCCATCATCTAAAGCACCCGCCTTGATATGTTTCTATTCTACCTTTTGGTTGATGCCTTGGTTTTTCCTTTTCCTTGCTACTGAACTTGTCGTCCTTCTTCTACAACTAGGTGGAAAAGTTGATTATCTGGAGCGGGAGCTGGAGACAACCAAGGCGGCGATCGGTCGGAGTGCGGAGGCGCTAGCCAAGTCCCTTGAAGAGCGATGTGCTCTCAAAGGGGAGCTTGACCAGATCCGCAACATCACCCAGGTGGTCGTTTTCGAGGTGTTCGGGTCAGCACCGAACACCAGTACGCCCGCCGTCCAGTTGGCGGAGGTCCTGAATGAAATCTAGGTGCTCATCTCCGATGAGATGTTCTACGGGACGTCGGGGGTGCTGACCTCAGCGGTGACACACCACCCGGACCTAGACTTTGCTACCATCTACAGAGGGTACGCCGATGGCTAGAGCGTGGATGTCGTCCATGCGCTCGGGGAGAGCTTGGTGCCATACACACAGATGGTTGCCGAGCAAGTCTCCGCACAGTGGGTGATGGAGGCTCGCCGTTCGAGCGTGGCTAAAGGCGTGCGTCAAGAAGATGTCATCTAGCCTACGGACGGAGTGGAGACCAGGTCAGAAGCGAGCGTCGTCCCACCTCCGACCAAGCCGAACATCGTCCTGTCAGAGAGCGAGCGGCCTTTATCCTCGTCAGCTATGCCATTAGCCGATGCCACCGGATGGCCACAATAGAGTTTAGTGTAGATGTAGTTAGTATATGTAAAAGTTAGGTTCATGGGGAATCCTCCGTGTGAACAATTTTTAGTATTCATGAATACATCAATTTCATTTTGTGATGGAATCACTTCGTAAGGGGAAGCTTGTCCCATTTGTTCCTTGTTTTTACCCTAGCATAGCTTTGTTCTTTATCCTTTCTTTTTTGCACCTGTCCGTTTGACCCATAGGCTACAACCTTAAGAGCCTAGGCGTGGCCCGTGAGGCTCAGCCACTCATAACCGTAGGTCATGGTGGAGTGTGATCAGTTGGAAGTTGAAAACATAAGTTACGTAGGGTAATTAAAGGAACGGACTACCCTTTCGTTTGGGTGAAAAGTATTACTATATGATAGTAAAAAAGAGGGGTGGTATCGCACCCTCGTGGAGCCCCCGAGCGACCCAGGCCAAGAGTGTTTGGGTTGGGGTGCTTATAGGAGGAAACATTGAATGAAAGAAAGCAGTAAGACTAAAATTTAGAGGAAGAAATGACATAACTGTTCGATGTTCCATGTGTTGGTGAGAACGTTGCCGTTGTCGTCCTTTAGTCAGTAGGTGCCCGGTTGGATCACCTCGGTCACTATATAGGGTCATTCCCATGGTGGAGAGTGTCGACGAAATATGGTTGGCAGTCTACCTAGGGGTATGCCCAAGATAGTAGATTATCGGTAGACAGGTGCGCAAGCTACGAACGAGATGGTGACGTAAGACAGACACGAGGTTTTATCCAGGTTCGGCCACCGTGAGGGCGTAATACCTACGTCCTACGTCTGATTGTATTGATGTATGTCAATGAGATGATTTTTGAGAGGGGTCCCCTATCCGCCTTATATAGTCTGGGGGACAGGGTTACAGATCTAGAAACTAATCCTAACCGGTTACAATTGCCATAGGTGGCCAGATAAGGATTCATATTCTAACCGACCAGGATCTTGCTTGATCTCCAAGTCTGCCTTGATTCCTTGTGCGGGACTCCGAGCAGATCGGCTGGTCCGCACGTCGTCTTCCGGTGGGATGGACCCCCTGGTCCAGGCCGGCCCAAAGCTAGCCATAAGGGTATAGAGGTTAATATCCCCACAGCTAGTCCCTGAGCACCATGTATTATGTTGTGACATGTCGTTTGATCTTCTTCGACTAATGCTATCTGTCTTCAAGTCATCTCCAATTGGTTGAAACATTGACCAAACAAATGCGCCAGTATCCTGGTCAGCACAGAGAGCAGTAGACCATGATTATAGCTGAAGATTCTGGTTGTCCGAAGAATGCATGGTGCTCTAAAGAAAAAAGAAAAAGATTTCTTTCCTGATCAAGTGTGCCCACTTGTATTTCTGAAAAGAAATGTAAGTGACCCTTGTACAGGAGTAGTTATAGCCAACGGTCAGAGCGTAGGGATCGATAAAATAAGCACATTCACCGCAAGGTGAAGTGTGCCCACTTAGTCCCCAAGCCTGGTAGTAGGTGACGTAGGCACGTGGTGCCAGGGTCTAAAAAAGAATTCCTAGTTAAGTTGAGAATCCAATCATCGTACAGGCGATACGAGCTGCACCGGTAGGTGCATCGTACCGATGTAGCCCCTGAGCTTGCTGGAAGACGAGGTATCAGCCTTGTAACAAGGTCTAAGTGAGAAAAAATAAATGTCTCTCAACTGTATGTGAGTACAAATCACATGTAGCCGAGGAGAGCAGTTCCCGAGCGCAGCATGGGGAAAACGATGAATTCCCGAGAATAACCATAGTCGGAACAGTCCCCAAGCACAAAGGTAGTCGGGACAGTCCCCGAGCATGAGGGCGATCGAGACAGTCCCGAGCACGAGAATGGTCGGAACAGCCCCCGAGCACGATGGTGGTCGGGACAGTCCCCGAGCACAAAAGGTGTGGCAAAAACCATATGCCACTATTACTATTATTTTATGTATTTATTTATTTATTTGTTCTGACAAGTCCAATCTAACACATCTGGTCAAAAAAGTAGATGGGTATAGCACGTCATACTGCCTTTTTGTCTTGTCAAGCAAACAGTTGCGTGGCACCTGTCAGTAGGTGCGTCAGTGTGGGACCTCCCACACTAGCAACGAGGAGGCACATTTATTGGCGTAGATCTCGGGACTGAGTAATACTGCAAATGTGAAAACAACCATCTACGGCACGTGCGCACATCCGCCAAGAATCTCGGGCAGACGAAACGGCGTAACTCTTGGGTTAAGTACGGCATATGATAGGTCAGTTACTATTTACTGAACCCCACTGCCATTTTCAACCGTAGCTTTTGTCTTCCTCTCGCCAACCAACCCTAACAGATCAGAAATCGCCACCAATCAATCCGCCACTGCTTCGACTGCCGCCCCTGCTAATCTCCCACTGCTGTTGAAGATCAGCACACTCCTCGTTCACCAGCAAGGCCGGAGTCAGAGGCGGAAAACGAAAGGAAATGGCGAAAAGTGCGCAGAAGAAAAAAGGGGTCATGGCGAAGGAATGGTGGAAGTCGAAAAGCAACGAGCAGACCATTGAAGACCTCATCACCATGGGGGTACTCCACAACAAGGAGCTCTTAGGATGGCGTGCGCCGGAGGGCGAGAGGTACCCCGATCCACAACCAGGTGAGATCATGGTGTTCGAGGATTTCCTTAAACGGGGATTTGGAGTTCCGGTGCATCCATTTCTTCAGGGGCTCTGTCTTTACTATGAGATTGGGATTTGCAATCTGCATCTCAACTCGATCCTCCTTGTTGCCACTTTTATTCATCTATGCGAAGCGTATGGTGGCTTCCAGCCCCATTTCGATTTTTTCCGCCATCTTTTCTGTCTGCGGAAGAAAGGAAGCGATGGTTCGAAGATAGCCAGGGGTATATACCTCCACCTCTATGACGGCATGAAAGCCCAGTACCTGCACTGCCCATGGAACACATCGCTCAACGACTGGTACAAAAATTGGTTCTACATCCGTGAAGAGCCGAACATGATCACGCTGTGCGACATGGGCTACATTCCGAAGAAGAAGACGAGCTGGTCAGAGAGGCCCGAGCACCTGGGACAGATCACAGAAATATTTGGAATGATCTCGTGGAAAAAACTAGATGGTTCGAGTGTAGTCGGGAGTTTTATCAGTCGACGGGTCAAGCCCTGCCAGAATAGGGTACACCCTGGCTATGAGTATCAAGGGAGCGCAGACCCGACGAGGATGAGGCAGAGGGCGCTTGACAAAATCGAAGTCAAAGCTAGAATTGACGAGCTATTTAACTTAGCCGATCCAAATTATGCCAGACTAAGCGACATCGAGCATGCTTTCAAGCTTGCCCGACCTCCCCCAAAGGTAACTCGTCTTGCCGCGTACCCGTAGTCTTATATTGTGGTCGGGTAAGTGGAAACTTACTATGTTCGCTCCCTTTTGTTACCCAGGTTAATGGTCGGGATAGAGCGATAGTGTTTGTGTCGCCACCCATTGGAGTAGAGTGGCCACAAGGAGTTGATCCCACCACCCAGACCAGCGTCGAGATCGAGGACGAGGACGTCGACTAGGCGGAGCTCGGAGCTAGAGAGGAGGCAGCGGCCAAAGCTGCTGGTAAGCGGCCGGCTGCCCCCAAATAGTCGAAGAAGAGATCAGTAACCACCTTGCTCATCGGGGGAGCGCTAAGTATCAATGAGGCCGAGGAGGACCCAGAGAAGAACTCGGCCAGCAAGCGTCGGCATGCGATTTTTGCTTGGCCGGACGATGACGCAGAGGAGGGAGAAGATGCAAACACTTTTCAACTTGTCCCTCGAAAAAGGAGAAAGCAACTGGAGTCGATGGAGCAAGATGGGTCCAATGCACCTATGGGACCCACATCGCCGACGGCGGTGAAGGATGCAGCCGGGTTGACCTCGAGAGTACCTGGGCAGGGAACGCGACTGGCGACGGGAGCGACAACTTTGCTGAGCACGCCACCGATGACTTCAATGCCAAGGACAAGTGGCGGAGGGGTCGAGCACCAAGGCCCAGCGGCAGTGCTGGATGTAGCGGGAGACCAGGGGTCATCCGCACAGCACTTGGAGCAAGTACGGCCGAAGAGACGCGCCTTCTCCACATCATTCCGTGCTTCCAACATGTAAGTATTTGTAACCTTGATATAAGTTAGTAATTTGCATTTAATATGATTGCTTTCTGAACTTATCGGGGATGTATTAGCTCGGCGTCTACAGAAAGTCCAGACCAGCTAGCCAGAAGTGGCATGGCACCGCCAATAAGTACAGAGCAGACTACCCAGTAGCCGACCACCGAGGAAGCCCTAGTAGAAGATCCATCAGGGCCTCAGCAAGCGAGCAGTCAGACAACAGTCCCCGAGCGGGTGGTCGAGGGACCAGCCGAGCCAGGCATGAGTGCTTCGAGCGCTAAACCTGCTGAGGATGACACCTTAGCGTCAAGGGTAACAGAGCAGACCGGGGAGTAGTGGCCGGAGGTGAGAGCACAGACCACATTTACTGACGCTGCCGCTCGTGGAAAGGCTATGGTGATCACAGATGTTGCTGACGCCGGGCCAGCACCAGGACCCGAAGAAGAGCCCAAAGAGGACGAGGTGGAGGAGGTCCTGGGCCATCCGCAAGACAAACGACAACATGTTTATGTGTCGCGTTGGTGGAACGACCAATGGGTTATCCATGAGGAAATCCTGGTGGTCGAAGAAACCGAGAAAGTTGAATGGGCGGCGAAGCGGCTTGTTACGGAAGTGCAGGTAAGCTTCGCTTCACCCCATGGTCTTGCGGTCTAGTCATAGTTGTCTTACTTAGCTATCTGCACATAGGACTTAATGAAGACCTCAAGGTACCACAAGAAATGCTTCGACCAGATCGAGGGGATCGTTGCAAACAACAAGGAGCTGACGGCGGAGGTGAACCGCTTGCGCAAGCGACTTGAAGCCGCCGATCATGAAAAGACGGTGCAAGATTCCCAGAACCAGAACCTGGTCATCCAACTCAGTAAGAAAGAGCGGGAAAGAACAAGTAAGTAGCCATTTGATCATAACGACTGCTGACAAGTGTTGTTGCGTTGTTGGTAGTAACAGCTGTAGTGCAGGCTTAGAAGCTGAAGTGATCCGTCTCTGAGAGGAGAATAGTCGTGTGGTCGGGGAGTGTGATCGCCTAAATGAGGACAATAGAAAACTGGCGTAAGACCAGTCGCAGCTCCGGGACCACACGACCAAGATGATAGAGGAGCTGAAAGGTAAGTTGTCCAACCACCTTTGCTCGTTTTTGTTGCCACCGTAGTTTGGCGTGGTCTAACGTCTTAACGGCATGTGCGGTTTGCAGTTATAAAAATCAATGCAAAGAAGCATCTGGAGGCCATGATAAAAGAATGTGATGGCTGGAAGGTGCAATGCCAAGAGATCACCAAGGACCGTGACACCTGGAAAAGCCGGTGCCAAGAGGTGGCGAAGGGCATTTTGCTGGTCCTTTACCTCATCGATCCAGCGCTAGCAGAAGATGTGCCAAGGACGCCGCAGCTGGGATTGATCGAGAGATGCCAAAGGGCATGGGGATGGTTCCAGGAGTTCATGAAGGAGGCGGGAGAGTGCGCAGGCGCACATGTGCTAAGCATGGTACGTGCTTACTACCCCCTGATCGATCTCAAGCGCCTGGAGGCTGCATACCCGAAGGAGGTAGATCCAGACAAGGCCGAGGAGCTACGGAGGACCCAGCTGGACTTGTCGGCGAAAATAATTGGCGATATTAACCTATGTGGAGGTGCGACACCACCCATACAAGGAACGCCGTCAACAAGTCAGCTAGGAGCGCCGTCATCTTCAAGCCAACCGACGAAGCCTGCGGTCTCGACCAGCCAAGCATCGGTGGGGCCATCTTCTTTAGCTCGATCAATGCCAGAGTCTCTGAGACTCGAGCACGATGTTAGGCCCAGCGAGCAGCAGGCGCCACGTGCCCCGACCAGCCAATAGTGTAGGCTATAGCTGTAGAAGAAGATGTAGTTGGGTTATTGTAAACTTGGACCTTTTCAGGCAAGCTTGTAATAACATAACTGTATCTCAACATAAGCTTGTTTGTTTTGTAAAAACGTGTTTAAGCTCGGATATCATGTTGGTGTAACTAAGTTAGAACGTGTTGGCACTCTGTTTAGTTGTACCGGTTTAGTCGACACGTCATCCTGAAAGGTTTGTACGGCCCTAGTTTGTCTTGCAGTAGGAGTATGAGGTGCGTAGCTTGTGCACACGTAGAAACACACAAGTCAAACCAGAGAGCACCTGCCGATCATTTGTAGTGTAGAGAGCGGATCCCATGCACGCGTTGGGAGGAACCGGAGATAGGGCATGCTCTGAGAACCCGAGAAGGAATGGTGGTCGGTTTTAACTGGTAGAGTTAGAATAACAATAGACTTCGAAGTGACACATTAGAGTGGTCGGAGAAATCATAATAGCTTTATTGAAATAAGTCAAAAGTACAAGAGGGGTACATATCTTAGTAGCTAAGCATAGAAATGCCTAAGCTTGTCGATGTGCCAGGAATTGGGTACGTCTGTACCGTCTAGGCGAGCTAACCTGTAAGACATAGGGCATGTTGACCTCCTTGATCATGAAGGGTCCTTCCCATGGGGTTGCGAGTTTGTGGACACCAGCCTGATTCATCTTCCACTTCAGGACCAGGTCCCCAACCACGAAGAACTGCTCCTTGACGTTCTTGTTGTAGTACCTGCGCAAAACAGCAAGGTATTTGGTTGTACGTATGTAAGAATCGAGCCGCTTCTCTTCTGCACTATTCACTTCTAGCTCCCTCACTTCATTGGCCTTGTCTTCGTCGAAGTTCTCTACCCGTGCTGATCTGAAGGCTATATCTGCTGGGAGCACTGCCTCAGCGCCATAAACCATAAAGTATGGTGATACGCTGGTATTGTGACTGGGCTGAGTTCTGAGACCCCAGACCACGGTTGGTAACTCTTTGAGCCATCTTCCATGAGCTTTGTCATTCTCTCTATACATCCTCTTCTTAAGTGCATCTAGGATCATACCATTTGCCCGCTCAACCTGTCCATTAGCTCTAGGGTGTGCCACCGAGATGTATTTCACTACTATGCTCCTTTCATCGCAGAAGTCCCAAAAAATGTTCCCGGTGAATAGAGTACCTAGATCAGTGATGATGCTGTTGGGTATGCCAAAGTGGTAGATGACCTGGTCGAGGAACGCGATAGCCTTTTCTAAAGATGCCTTGACCAGGGGCATGTACTCTATCCACTTAGAGAATTTATCGATCAGCACAAAGACGCATGTAAATTTTCCAGGGGCCGGTTTGAAAGGCCCAATCATATCTAGTCCCCACATTGCGAAGGGCCAAGAGGCTGGTATACTCTGAATCTTGTGTGCTGGTACGTGAATTCTCTTGGCAAAAAACTGACAACCTTTACAATGGCGGACTAGCTTCTCTGCATCGGCTACGGCTGACGGCCAATAGAACCCTGCTCGAAAAGCCTTGCCAACCAGTGTTCTCGAGGCCGCGTGGTTGCCGTAGGAGCCAGAGTGGATTTTTTCTAGAAGATGTTCACCATCCTCCTGGGTTATACACTTCATCAAGATTTCCTCCTTCGCGTTCTTGCACCACAATTTGCCATCGACGAGCAGATACTGTTTACTGTGATGCATCAGGCGTTCATTCTCTGTTCGATCGGTGTAACCGCTACCATCTGTTAGGTACTTGATGAAAGGTACTCTCCAGTCAGGCTTCTTGGTGGTTGGAGGTGGTTTGGTGGTGTTTGACGCTGGAACTGTAGCCACCAATGGCTGGTCTAGAGATTTGTCGACCACAGGATCTTCTTCTTTGATGGAGGGCGTGACCAGGTCTTGAATGAATACGCCATGTGGGACTTTGGCTCGGGATGATCCTAACTTTGACAGCGCATCTACTGCTTGATTTTTGTTTCGGACCACATGTGTGTACTTGATGCCATAGAACTTGCCTTCCAGCTTTCTGATCGCTTTGCACTATGCGTCCATCTTTTCGCTGGTCGTATCCTAGTCCTTGTTGAGCTGGTTGATGACCAGAGCCGAGTCTCCATAGACATAGAGATGCTTGACACCGAGCTCGACCGCAATGCGCAGACCGTGTAGGCATGCTTCGTACTCGGCGGCGTTATTAGACGCCGGGAAATAAATCCTGAGGATGTATCGGAGCTGCTCCTTGAATGGTGATACGAAAAGGACTCCTGCTCCTGCGCCATCGATGTTGAGAGAGCCGTCGAAGTACATCTTCTAATACTCGGCGGGCCCCTGAGAGGCAGGTGTGCTTAAGTCTGTCCACTCGACGATGAAATCGACAAGTGCCTGAGACTTGATTGTAGTAGGGCTTGCAAATTCCAAGGAGAAAGGGCATAGCTCCATTGCCCATTTGATGATGCGCCCATTTGCGTCCTTGTTGTGAATGATGTGTCCCAGAGGGTAGTCGGTCATGACCACCACATGATATCCGTCGAAGTAGTGTTTCAACTTTCGGGATGTGATTAGTATGGCATAGATCAATTTCTGAATCTGTGGGTACCTGGTCTTGGATTCGCTGAGCACCTCACTGATGAAATAAATTGGTCATTGTACCTTGTAGATGTGGTCGGGCTCATCGTGCTCGACCACCACGGCAGTGGAGACCACTCGATTAGTTGCCGCAATATAAAGCAGGAGGGTTTCGGCTTCTCTGGGAGCAGTGAGGACCGGAGGTGATGTAAGGAATTGTTTTAGCTGTGTAAAGGCAGCGTCTGCTTCCTCCGACCAATCAAACTTCTTGGATGCTTTGAGCAGCTAGAAAAATGGTAATCCTTTTTCGCCTAATCTAGATATGAAACGACTGAGGGTAGCCATGCATCTGGTAAGCTTCTGAACATCCTTCATCTTTTTGGGCGGCTTCATGTCCAAGATAGCTTTTACATTCTCTAGGTTAGGGCATATGCCGTCGTGACTGACGACGTTGCCGACCAGTATACCAGATGGAACACCAAAGATGCACTTCTTTGGGTTTAATTTCCATTGGAATGTGTTAAGGGCTACAAAGGTACGTTCTAGGTTGTCGACAAGGGTGTATGCTTCCTTGGTTTTAACAACCACATCGTCAACATAAGCCTCGACGGGGTCATCTTTTATCTCGTCTTTGAGGCAGGCCTGTATGGCGCGTTGGTAGGTAGCCCCAGCGTTCTTGAGCCCAAACGACATGGTCGTGTAGTAGTAGGCGCCGAAGGGCGTGATGAAGGATGTCTTGATCTGGTCGTCCTTTTTGAGAGCGATCTGGTGATAACCAGAGTAGCAATCGAGAAAGGAAAGCAGCTCGCAACCGGCAGTTGAATCTATGACCTCGTCTATGTGAGGTAAGCCGAATGGGCCTTTAGGGTAGTGTTTGTTGAGATCAGTGTAATCAACACACATTCTCCATTCCTTATTCTTTTTGCGTACAAGAACTGGGTTGGCTAACCACTCTGGATAATACACTTCTTTGATAAATTCTGCTGCTAAAAGCCATGTAACTTCTACCCTAATAGCCTTCTTTTTGTCGCGAGTGAAACATCATAGCTTCTGCTTGATGGGTTTGGCCTTGCCATCAACATTTAAGGAGTGCTCGATCAAGTTCCAAGGTACACCAGGCATGTCAGTGGGTTTCCATGCGAACACACTCATGTTGCTCCTCAAGAACCTGACAAGCGTGTCTTCCTTTTTCGGATCCAGGTTGGCCCCGATAAAGGCCATTTTGTTGGGATCACCATCGACCAGCTGGATCTCTTTGTGCTCTTTGGACTTGATGTTCTTGCATGGGGCCTCGAGCTCTGGGATCTCCGGGTGGTCGGCTGGGGTCTGCTTGGCGTCAAGCATGGTCTCGGCCATGTGAATAGAGAGGTCGTGAGCCTCTGCTATTTTGAAGCTGTCATCCTCGTAGGTGTAAGCTACGTATACGTTGCCCCTGAGAGTAAGAACCCCCTTCTCAGTAGGCATCTTGAGCACCAAATACCTGTAGTGAGGTATGGCCATGAACTTGGTGAGCGCTGGTCGGCCAAGGATAGCATGGTCGGTGCCTTCGAAGTCGGCGACCACGAAGTTGACGTAGTCGGTGCGAAAGTGGTCTGGGGTACCAAATTGCACAGGTAGCGTGATTTGCCCAAGAGGTGTGGAGCTCTGTCCGGGGAGAACACCCCAGAACTATGCCTCATATGGCTTGAGATCAGCCTGGGTTATCTTCAAGGCTGGCAGACTGTTCTTGAACAGTATATCAATGGAACTGCCATCGTCGATCAGTACTCTATCGAACTGAACCTTGTTGATACAAGGATCGAGAACCAGAGGAAAACACCCTGGCTCAGGTATTGTAGCCCATTGGTCCTTTTTGCTGAAGGAGATCTCGCGGTGAGACCAAGGAGGGAGCCGCGGATCGGCGATGAGATTGTCGGCATTGGCCACGTTCAGGCAAGCGCGGGCGAGCAGCTTGCGCTCCCGTTTGGTCTCGATGGACACTTTGCCCCCAATGATGGTGTGGACGCGGTCGTTAGGCTTGTCAGATTTATCTGGAGCCTATTGGCGCGTGTAGATGGATTTGAGAACACGGCAATTCTCCATGGTATGGTTTGACTTGGGATGGAGCTGGCAGGGTCCTTTTAATGCTTTGGCGTAGTCTTCTTCGTAGTTGCGACGTCCGCCACCTTTTTTGACGATGTTGACTTCGCCATCATCTTCCCGAGCACGCTTGCCCCTGTAATCGTCACGGCGATTACGCCGCTGATTACGCTGGTCGTGGTGGTCGCGAAAATCATTGCGCTGGTTGCGGCGACCAAAATTGTCATTTCGACCATGGTTGTCATGGTTGTCATCACGGTGTGGGGGTGGTTGGAGTGTGGAACCCTTGCTGCTTCTTCGATGATTATCTTTTTAGCATCATCAGCGTTCGCATATTTTTTAGCAGTAGCTAGGAGCGCTGTGACCGATTCAGGTCTTTTATGGAGGAGCTTGTCCCTTAGGGCATCATGGAAGCAGAGACCAGTGATAAAAGCTTCGATTGCCTCGTTGTCGGAGATTGATGGGACCTTGATGCGCATCTCCGAGAAGCGTCGGACATACTCATGCAGTGGCTCATCTTTGCGATCTTGAATCCGCTGCAGATCATATTTGTTGCCGGGTTGTTCGCAAGTAGCAATGAAGTTGTCGATGAACGCTTGCTTGAGCTCTTGCCAAGAATCAAAGTAGTATGCTGGCAAACTGACCAGCCATTGGTGGCCTGCATGGCCGACGGCGACTGGGAAGTAATTAGACATGACATGCTCGTCAACCATGGCTGATCTGCACGCAGTTTCGTAGAGCATGACCCATAACTCGGGGTTCTCCTTGCCGTTGTACTTCTAGAGTTTTTCATGCTTGAAGTTTTTTGGCCACACGACTTGGCAAAGGTGAGGAGTAAACTGCTTTAGACCCGGAGGGCCGTGGGTAGTATCATATTCCATATGGCGATAGCTTTCGTGGGATGCACGATCGTTGGCTCTTTGGTTAATGCGATCGCGCAGATCGCGTTTTCCGAGGGAATGGCGGAGATCGTTATTGCCATCACGGCGATCTCGACTGCCACCCTAGTTGACCCCACAATCACGGTTATCACGGCGATTGTCGTGGTTGTCTCATCGATTATCGTCCCGGTTGTTGCGGCGGTTGTTGTCCCGACCACAACCGTTTCTGCCTTGACGGTTGTCTGGTGGGTCGTTGTTGCGCGAGCCACGTTGGTCGGGTGGCTGTGAGCGACTTGAGTACTGATGACTGTGGCTTGATTCGACTGAGACGGAGGGAGCCCGGGCTTGGTTTGCAATCTCTGCAGTCTAGGCCATAGCAGCCGTCAGGTAGGCTTGCATATCATCACAAATTGCTTGGATTTCCGGGGTATTGGGTAGTCGTTGCATTGTCGCCATAGCAACAGCTACGTTGGTGCTTGGAGTCCTGAAGACCTGCTTTTCCCCTACCCTATCAAAGGCACTATTGAGATCACATGGCTGGAGCTGTATGCGTCGTGCCTCCACTTCTACCTCAGCTTCAGCTTGTCTGCGATTAAACCGGTCAATATTGCGTGCTTCGCGTGCTAGCCTTTCTTGTTCTATTTCGCCAACTGCCAGGGGTTCATCATTACTGACGACATTGATCAAGTCTCCTCGCCTTGGTGGGAAGGATGGGAATCGTGGGTACCCCGGGGGCGGTCTAGGATATCCAGATCGTATTCAATTTCTTCATCATCGTGAAGCTGAAGCTCAGTGTGGATGGAGCCATTAGATGTGATGCTGGACGGGGAGCTTGAGCCGCCCTCTTGAACTGTGTGGACCGATCCTTCTTGATACTCCTCAATCCAAACCATGTTGACGAAGTTGCATGGCTTTGGACGAGGTCGATGCATAAAACATAGATCCGAGCAGCGTTGTATATTGTACACATAGTTGGAAGCCGTGTTTCGTAGGCCGTAGGGCTGGGCCTAGTAATTCTCCATCAAGGCTTCACACTCGGAGAGCCGGAGACCCGTTGCGGAGCTGGTCGGCAATGAACGAAGCGCCCTTTAGGAGTAGACATGACCATGAGATCCGTACTGAGTCGTGCGGGACGACTGGCTTGAGCTGGTCGGGTAGATCTATTGTGGGCAGTGGTTACCTGCTTGAAAGGTTGATTTTGAATCGAACCTACCAGAGCTAGGGTTTCAGCAAGCTTGGTGCCAACCCGATCAATGGAGTCGAGCAGGTCGGTGTTGTCAATATGCCTCCCTTTGTAGCGAGGAAGCGAACGATGGGTTGTCGGCATGGCTGAAGAAGATGCTGGTGTGGCCGGAGCTAGATCCAACGTGGTCGGAGCCATAGTCGATGCTGGTGAAGCAGTTGTCGACGCAGATTGGATCTGTGCCTCCTCCGTTGTCATGGCGACGAAGTTGTCGGAGCCAGTGGTCCAGGTGATCTGGCCGATGGTGAACGTGAGGCCGTTTGGTGTAGCCATTGAGCCGGGGATGATGACCATCTTGTTCGTCTAGGGAGCAGTACGCACTTCCCCTACCTGGCGCGCCACTATCGATGAAATATGGTTGGCAGTCTACCTAGGGGTATGCCTAAGGTAGTAGATTATCGGTAGACAGGTGCGCAAGCTACGAACGAGATGGTGACACAAGACAGACACGAGGTTTTATCCAGGTTCGGCCGCCATGAGGGCGTAATACCTACGTTTAATTGTATTGTTGTATGTCAATGAGATGATTTTTGAGAGGGGTCCCCTGTCCGCCTTATATAGTCTGGGGACAGGGTTACATATCTGGAAACTAATCCTAACCAGTTACAATTGCCATAGGTGGCCGGATAAGGATTCCTATTCTAACCGACCAGGATCTTGCTTGATCTCCAAGTCTACCTTGATTCCTTGCGCGGGGCTTCGAGCAGATCGGCTGGGCCACGCGTCATCTTCTGGTGGGACGGACCCCCTGGTCTGGGCCGGCCCAAAGCTAGTCATAAGGGTATAGGGGTTAATACCCCCATAGAGAGAGTTTGTGTTTCTCCTTGGTTGAGTGGGCTCTTTGGAGCACGAGTTCTCCGACCTCGAGGATCCTTCCTCTGATTTTTCTTTCATGGTACCTACGGAGAGTTTGCTGGTGGTGAGCAGAGCGGATGATGGTCGCCTCACGAGCCTCCTCGAGTAGGTCAACCGCGTCTTGTTGAGCCTCCACAGCTCGGTCATGGTTGAAGGCCTTCACTCTTGGGGCGTCGTGGTCGAGGACAGAGGGCAACACTGCTTCAGCTCTGTAGGCCAGGAAGAAAGGTGTGAACCCTGTGGATCGGTTTGAGGTCGTTCTTAGGCTCTAGAGGATCGCAGGGACCTCTGCAACCCATTGTCCGGCATACTTATTGAGTCGGTCGAAGATGCATGGCTTGAGTCCTTGGAGGATCATGCCATTGGCCCGCTCGACCTAACCATTAGTATGTGGATGTCCGACCGAGGCCCAGTCGATCCAGATGCCATATCCATCACAGAAGTCCAAGAACTTCTTCCCGGTGAAGTTAGTTCCGTGGTCAGTGATGATACAGTTAGGAATACCAAAACAGTAGATGATGTCAAGGAAGAACTTGACCGCCTCTTCCGAGAAAATGTTGGTGATGGGCATTGCCTCTATCCACTTGGTGACTTTGTCCACCACTACGAGTAGGTGAGTGAAGCCGCCCGGACCCTTTTTGAGGGGTTCGACCATGTCGAGGCCCCAGACCGCAAATGGCCAGGTGATGGGGATGGTTTAAAGCTCCTATGCTAGCAGATGAGTTTGCCAAGCATAGAACTGGCATCCTTCACACCTGTGGATGACCTCCTCTGCATCTCATAGCGTAGTGGGCCAGTAAAAACCTTGTCAAAAGGCTTTTCCAACCAGCGACCTTGGGGCCACGTGATGTTCGTAGATTCCAGCATTGTTCTCGAGGAGGAGCTGCTTTCCTTGGTCGGTAGGGATGCACTTCATGAGTACTCCTGATGGGCTGGTTGGTGCATGGGCTCTCCATGATCTTGTCAAAGTGGCTGGGCTGGCCCTGCTAAAGCTGCTTGCCCGTGCGATCGGCCACGGCGACCAAAGCGGAGTTGGCCAGTTGGCGCTGATCCTTCTTGTTCTTTTTGCCCCTTTACATGGAGGGGCCCTTGTCTTGGTCCTCGCGCTTGGCCTTGCCCTTGTCCCTGCCTCCGCTAAAGATTGCTCCGACCGCCTCCTCGTCAGAGGCGTGGTTTGTTGCGATGTCGAGCAGGTCATGGGTGGTATGGGGCTTCAGACAGCCGAGCTTGTGGATCAGGGACTCAGAGGTTGTCCCAGAGAGGAACACGCTGATGATGTATGCGTCAATGACATCAGGAAGGGAGTTGCATCATTTTGAGAACCTACGGATGCAATCCCGTAGGGACTCATTGGGCTCCTGCCGGCAGCTCTTGAGGTCCTAGGAACTCCCAGGGCGGACATACGTCCCCTAGAAATTCCTAATGAAGATCCTCTTGAGATCCACCCAGTCGTGGATGCTGTTAGGCGGGAGGAATTCGAGCCATGATTAAACATGCTCCCCCACACAGATGGGGAGGTATTGAATGATGAAGTGGTCATCATCCAGTCCTCCGGCTCGGCAGGCGAGCCAGAAGTCTTCGAGCCATATACCAAGATTTGTTCCCCGGTGTATTTGGCGATGTTGGTAAACGGTCAGAAGCGCTGTGGGAATGAGGCTTTCCCATGGTCCTAGGGCGTCCGGGCTAGGACTCCGGTCATCTGGTCGGTGACCATGCCTAGGGTGCGTTTCCCCGCTCCCCTCGATGGTCCGGCCGAGGCCCGTGTCGCCTGCTCTCACTACCCCTTGATGGACGTCATCATCACGTCAGGCTTGACGTCGATTATTGATGAGCTGTGAGCATCTCGGTTTGGCCCGAGGCGTTCGCGCACAGGTGGTCTGTGTGGAGCAGGTGTCGGGTTAGGTCGTGCTGCAGCTGCGGCCTCCTATTCCATGCTCGGTGACTGTAGTGCGCCCCCATTCCCCTGGTAGGGAGAGAGGCCGTGAGTTGGTGTCGTGATGCGGAGCTCTCCGCCTATTGAACGATGACAGTTTCCACCAGCGCCCGGAGGTTCCGGTGGATTGCCTGCTCCTAGGGTTTGACAGGCTCTAGAAGGCCACGTAGAAGCATCACCGCAGCGGCGATGTTCTGGCCAGCCTGAGTGAACTGTGGGGGATCGTTTCCTCCATCTAGGATGTTGCGCTAGACCTGATGGGTGTGACCCCAGGCACCGCTCACCGAGTTGCACGCGCGTGGCGTAGCGTGCTGCGCCGAGCGCGCCAGCATAGGTGGCGGCTGGCTCTGCCGCCTTTGTCGTAACTCCTCGCCGTGCTCCTATGCACGCACGAGGGCCTCCGCATGAGGGTTCAGAGGGGTGTCAGTCTGTAGAGACTCCGCTACCACCGGCGGCTATCCCAGAGCGTCCGCCATAGTGCACTCCCGGGATAGAGGGTGGCTAGGTGCCACAACGTCGCCGATGCTGGAGCCGTAGCTTTCAACCTCATCATCCATGAGGTCGTGGAAAGAGGCGGGAGCGTAGCCCGCCATCCCCATGAATTCGGATGTGAGAGGTGGTGGCTTCCGAATCTTTCGGAGCCCCCATGCGTACGCGTTGTGGTAGAACCGCCTAATCTAATGCCTCCTAGGAGTGCTTGACTTCCATTAGACACTAAGCACCCAAAGGAGGACACTAAATTACTCGGTTCCGTCGGGCACACCCCAGGGGAGAACTCAAAAATCCACATTTTTACATCAGAATCACAAATGAGAGAATAAAGCTTACATCATTCTTAACCATTTCTTACATCACTTTACATGGACATCAGAGTATAACATTTATTGTTATAACCGTAGAATGAAATCATATTATCAGAGTTATGAATGATTTAATTGAACAGTGGAATATAAACATGTGATCAGAATTGCAGCAGAAATAAATATCTAATCATAACATGATGAGGTATTGATATATAAACTACGACAACAGATTATGAAACTTTCATTTATAAAACATTTGGTGAGAGTTATAAATAACAACTACGATCGCAGCGTAAAAGAATCATCGCTGAGCCCACCAGGAGGTATCCACACACAAGGGCCAGCTCTAGCATCCACCTGTCACCTACAACAGGGGGAATAAAACCCTGAGTACTCAATTGTACTCAGCAAGACTTACCCGACAGGAGGAAAGAAAAGACTCCAAGGATATGCAAGGCTATTTGGCTTGTGGGTTTACTGCATTTGCAAGAAGCATTACTAAAAGTGCGTCCTTATATTCAATTTTTATTAATAGCCACATTGGTTCATTAACTAACCATTTTATGTAATTCCATTCCATCTTTTATCTTTTAGTTCATACAACGGTGCTAGACACGAAACAAGCCGTACCGGATTGCCCGGCGATTCGCGAATCAATGCCTCCAGCTGGGTACCCCAAAAACACATGCCCCGCTTGTACCCAAGGCACAAGCAGGACCAACCCATCACTCTCCTGTCCTGGGGTCCTAGGTCCCCATCCAAACTAGGACTCCAAGCCCCCGCCCCTGAGTCCCAGACTCAGTGTGGTGCAAGGGCCTCCTCCACTAAAAAGAAACCCTGACAGTCAGTCCGGAAAGAGCCAGAACCACGACAAGAGAGCAACAAGTCTTCCAAGCGCCCATACCCAAGTATGTGCTCGAGATAATAAATCTATGACTTGCCTCGATGGCTTATGCAAAGATCGGTCCTTAATTGATAGACAGGGAAAACAGTGTAACCAAGCCATGCCCCGCGTCCACGGCGACACAACCTCTTACACCCACCAATACCCAAACCATATCCCTACCCGGTCACCATTTTTCCTTTCCACCATTTATATTTTCCGAGTGATAATAATACAATAATATATTTCCTATCTCTCGCGAGTGACAGGCAATCACTCGACTTCTACTAGAGTCCTCTAGCATAGCATTCTACACGATCCTATCATACTAGTAAGACTCATAGGATAAAGATATATATGTAACTGGGTTTCATTCAACTTCTTAAAACTTAATGCACAAATATAATTTAAACTGCAGAAAAGTAGGGGTTATGCACCGGGGCTTGCCTGGGTAAGATATATATTAAAAGTTAGTATTTGCATCTTCAGACCATCCACCATCAACTGGATAGAAAGCCCATTGCATCATCTCCTGGAGAGAATACCATTACACCATCTTTGGATTTCCAATCGTCCTTCAATTGATCCATTGATCCATCATCGTACCTATATGATATGCAATGCGATGCAATGCAAAGATGTAATTAATCGACTACAATCGTGACTCGTAAAATACGATTTATGCCTCTCAAATTAACGGGCTAGTTCTAACGACGACCAAACATAGGCTACATATACACGTTGTCGGATAAGTCGTTATTTCCTAATAATTATTTTAGTTATATAAACCAAGGTTGTTTCTTTATTCTATTCTATCAATTTAATCTTTATTCGCAATAGGACATCTTATCGATTTAGCAAACTAATTATTCCAGAGCTACAAAAATTACAGTGAATAGCTAATATTGCTAGGAACCTACTGTAAAGATTTCAGATCCAACACTATTACTAATTTACCACGGAAATTCCTACAAGTTTATAATTTATAATATTAAGTACCTTAAATTAATTATATAGCTTTAAAGAATATTATCCACTATGTGAACAAAGTATACTAGCAGGTAGATCATGATTTTAGGAGATTAACAAAATTAGTTTTACCATTTTTGGACAACTACACAATTTTATATTGATTTCACAAATCTATTCCCAAAACTAAATTGCCTAACCGTTTTAGAAAACTGAAGGAACCAGCAGCCCACAACAGCCTAGTGGAGATCGGCGGCACCAGGCCGGCCCAGCGGGCACGCGGCAGCGGCCTAGGAGCGGCAAAGACCTGTCGGTCCAGTGGGTGAGCGCAAAAGGCGGCCCAGGCGGCAGACAACTCAGGTGGGGATGCGCGCGCGTGGCCCAGCGGAGACTGGCGGCCCACGCAGACGCGCGGCTCAGGCGCGGTGTGGCGGTGGCCCAGCAGCCGAGAGCGGCCAGGATCAGCAGCAGGCAAGCCTAGGCGGTTGGCACAAGGCCGGCCTAGCGCTGGACGGGCGTGGCCCACGCGACTAAGGCCAGACGGCGGCGGCGTTTTAGCGATTAGGCCCCTGAGCTTTCTCTAAATCAACTCGTCGTAGAACGCACTATTTACGTGAGCCTCGTATTTAGCAAAAAGGACCCTATATAAAACTTCTTGGACTCTTACCCTTCTTGTCATTCACAAAAATAGAGCACAGCACGGAGGCGTTGGCCGGCAGCGGCGGAGCGGATGAGCAGCGATCGTTGCGGGATCGGGGTCCGGCATGGGGATGCAGCGCGGGACCCAGTGCACCTGCGTGTGCGACGGCCGACGACAGCGGCGATCACAGGGCTAGCAGGAGGTCGCCCGGAGCAACGGTTCCGCGCGGGGCCAAAGGGGCGTGGGCACCCACGCGCACGATGGGCGGCAATGGGGCAGTACACGGCGCCGGCAACAGAGGTGGAGAGGTGCCGTGCGGGTCACAGCAGAGGTGAAGCGGTTCAGCGGCGGTGCTTCACCGGCTCTAGGCAGCAGGCTAGCCACGGCAGGGGCGCTGCAGCGTGAATGGCGGCAGGCGCAGCCGTGGCGCTAATGGAGGGGAAGCGCCATGGAGCAGCGGGCCACGGGCGCACCGGATAGGAACGCGGCGTGGGGAGGAAGAGGAGGGGATGTTAGTACTACACACGAAGGAGAGGAGGCGAGATGGAGCTATGCGTGGCTCGAGACAAACGGCCACGACGGCGAAGGAGTAGCAGGGCGTAATGGAAGGCGGCGCGACGCGCCCGGTGATGGTGTGCGGGACACGGTCATGGCGTTGTTGCGGCTTACATGCACTCGCGCGCGCGGTGGCGGCGGTGGAAGCGGCCACGGCGGTGTGGAGGGCGAGCCGAGGTGCTGCGGGAGGGGCAGCACGGCGGGCGCACGGGAGGGAGAGCAAGGGAGGCGGCCATGGTGATTGCAGCACGGGGAGGGAGGATGCGCGCATGGGCACCGTGGAGCCGCGGCGTGTGGAGGAAGTGCCTGGGAGGGGCGCAGTGGAGCTCACGCTGGGGAGGGCATCATAGGAGTGCGAGAGGATGGGCGAGGAGCCACGCGCGGGCACGGGTCCACCAACGCGTGCGGTTGCCGGCAGCGGCGTAGTGCTGTGGTCTAGAGCATGGAAGCAAAAAGTAGGGGCGCCGGTACCGAGCGAGAACAGCAGCAGCGGCTCGGAGGTGACCCGGCCTGAACTTGCCCTGGCGCGACATGACTGAACGACAGCAAACGTGCAGGCGCAGACACTTCAGTGGCACGGCTCGGACAGAAGCAGACAGCGTTGCAGCGGTGTAGGGCCAGGACACGACATGAGCGAGTGAGCTGGACTAGCTGGGCGATGATATTTACATGACTCGGCCAACTTCCATCAATGAGCAGCGCAGAGATAAGAAGAGGCAGACAAATAGAGGCAGCAGCAACAAGCGCGGCCAAGGTCGGAAGGACGAGAGCGGGACCGACGAGCAAACAAGCGCACGTGGGACGGTGGCCAAGGCGTCACAAACAACGCTTTAAAATATACTTGACACGAAAAGCTAGTTTTTAAAATTTGAAAATCCGAGAAAATCATTTCGAAAATTTTATTAGACCTAAATCGTGGTGCTAAACGAGCTCGTAACACCAGGGGTGTTACACGAGTCCGCGGGGACACGAGGCCATAGAGGAACCGGTTGCATTGCGGTTGCGGTGAGGGCAATGGGGTCCCTCCGGAGAGTCGGCGAAGATATTAAATAGCGAGTAAAGAACAATATGTACGTTACTCATAGTGGGGTTTGAGCCCAGCATGGGCTCGAAGCGAAGCGCAGGTGTCTCGTCGTTGAGGTCGCCGGGTGGCCCATAGCTGACGGAGGGCGCTCCTCCTCCGACAGGCGCCGAGACAAGTGCCTCCTCGTGAAGGCGAAGCACGCCGAGCTGGTCGGCGACGAAGTCCAGGCTTTCGAAGAGGAAGGTCTGGGATGGCTCAAAGACAGGAGGAACTCACATCCCAATAGGTGGGAGCGTGGGAAACTCCAGCGAGCCAAAGCGAATCGTATCGCTTAAGCCCGTTATGACAAAGATGGCGAAAATGTGGGCCATCTAATGACCAAAAGCGTGAACGTACGGCGTCTTCCCCACGGACGGCGCCAACTGTCGGTGCGAAAAGTGACCAACACGTAAATATTTGTAATTTTGTCGTACGTTGTGATCGGATGTGGCCTAGCACTCAATGACACAGGTTTTATACTAGTTCAGGCAACATGCCTTTCGTCCAGTTTCAGTCGGTCGGTGACTTTATTCCTGAGCCCATGTGCTCGAAGTTTGCTGTGGGGTTATAAACGAGTGAGAATAAGATGAGGGGTGTTAGAGGTCCGGTCGGGCTCTGAACCGAAGAGCCAAGAGTGACGAGAGATTCTACGTGCGCTAAGTATTGGAACATATGCTCTGTGTAGCTTTAGAGTTCTAGAGCTATGGAGTTGTTCGAGTGCTCATAACGTCTAAAGCTTAACAGAGAGAGAGTCGGAATGACCGTCCTCGTTGGAAGAGAGCGCATCCCTTTTTATAGATAAAGGGGATGTCCTTACAAGTTTAGGAGAGAGAGAGTGTGTGTTTTCTAGTCTTGTTGTCCACATCATCGGGTACAAGACAGTTTATCGGCGCCCACAATACTATTGACGCCCAGATGCATATGGCAGGCACCATCCTGTTCTTCTGGTATGGCAAATGTCGGCGCCTACCATACTGTAGGACAAATGTCTCGCCCACAATACTGTTCGTGTTCTGACATGTCTGAAAGGTTGGAAAGCACCCTTCTGGCATGGCCCGACAGTACTGTCTTGCAGGTGTGCAGGGTACGGTCCTCGGTATTGCGGTTGACTTGAGCGCCTTGTCTTATCTGTTCCGCCTGATTTTTTGGTCCTCACCGAGCGGGCGTCTCCGGTCGGTTTGTTCCCAGTCGGCTCCGACCGCGCCGGTCGGAGAAGAGCTGTAGGCAGAGGTTCGGTGTATTCCCGGTCGGAAAAGCGGGTCGGAGTCGGAAGCGAGCGTCGTCCCCTCCTTGGCCAGGCCTTCCGGTCGGAAAAGTGGGTCGGAGTCGGAAGCGAGCGTCGTCCCCTCCTTGGCCAGGCCTTCCGGTCGGAGACTGGATCGATCTTCAGGCCTGTCATTAGGTATCTGGGCTGGCCCAGGAGTCGCGTATTATTTGTAATGCTGTCTGCCGGGTCGAGTTTTTGCTAGGAAACGATCCCATCAGGGACCCTGAGTTTATAAACCCGACACATTCTTTATCCATCTCATATTCTCTCCACGTATCACATTTTAGTCCTTGCGCAAATAGGCATCTTCTCCATTGTAAACTTAATTTCCTTTCTCCCTTTTCCTCGTATTTCCTTTGTCTACATGCTTAATCATTTGCACGTCGGATCACTTTGACAAGCAAACAATGAGGCCTCCACATTATTCTATTAATGCACTCGCATAATTCCCTGTTTAACCAGTCCACCAAATTTGTATTAGCTTCTTCCTCTCTCCAACTCACGGCAGCTCAAGCTGGCTCATCTTGCTTCAGAGATCAGTCCTATAACATGCATGCATACTTACACTCGTCCCACCTCACTTTGCCTTGTCTTTTCGTCTGGTTGCTATGGACGCCGCCTTCTGCTGCATGCATGCCTGCATGTCATCAATGAAATGTGCTCATTAACAAGCAAAAACAGTCTCGCCCACTCAATCTTCTTTCAATTCCAACAACAGGAGACGTCAAACTGTTGCCATAGTGGCATTAATCCAAGGCACCACCATTAGCAAGTTTAACTCCTACACGATCTCTCAGTTCCCTGCCCACACCTATAAAAGGCACTGCCAGCAACCATACGCTACATCCATCGCAGCTTGCTTCTCCATCAAATTGCAATGACCAAAGAAGCCAGGGGTCGTTCTATATCCATAGTGGCCGGCCATGACTGAGATCGATGGCTTTCTCTTCATCTCCCACCGGTCCCCTCCTTTCACCTCTAATCTATAAATATAAACATGGAGCCGCCGAGCGCTTCTGATCTCCTTTTGAACTTCACGTTTCCACCTTCTTGTTCTCTTCCATCCAACACTATCGCAAGATCGTTGAGGGCAGAGTGCTGGAACAAGAAGTTACGGCCTGTGCGGGCAGTTCTCTGTTGTTTTGCTACTTCGTGCTTGCCGTGGACGGATGCCGTTGCTGCCGTAACGGTGAGGTTTTCACCTTCAAGTCTTGATCAAGTTCAGTTCCTACTAATTGATCAATCATGTTCTTTGTTCTTTTCCCCGCTGTGACGTCATGGCGCGATGAAGTCTTGCCGTTTTCACATGAAGTTGTCATCATCGCTTTCTCGTTCTTCCTCATCGTCACTCACCGTTGCTCCAAACGCCGGCCATCAGCAGGGTAAGAATCATCTGTCTAGCTATTCATAACTTGGCCACTGTAGTCTGCTAATTCCCTTTTTCTTTTGTTGTTCCTGTGGTTCTGGTGTCACACGCCGGACCTGAGTACACTTGACCTCATAGCTGACTGCAGTTGTCGTCTCTTTCATCATTGTCGCTTCTCCATTGATCACAGCACTCAGGTGAGGAACATATATATCTAGGTCGCAAACTTTTTGTTTTGCACTTGGCCACAACTTTCTTTCCGTTATATGCCAGCAAAACTTGCCGTACAGAACCACGAGCAGCTACTATATCCCCCATCTTCCAAACTTGTATGCACGTGCTTGACAAAAATCTCCAACCAGTTTAACTTTTACTTCGAAAGATCCTGCATGTGGCTTTTGTCCTTGGTTACATAGGCTTCCAGAAATAATTATCCTTTTCATTATATATATCCTTGATGGTGTGAGCATTCAATCATGTAACGTCGTATACCATTTCTCCCCATCCAGAAATATCATCCAATAATCTTATATCAATGCCGACTTCAATTCTAAGCCATGTCCTTTCTTTTAGCCTATCCAATGATGTCATAAATATATTCTTTTGATGTAAAAACAATTTCATAAAATGTCAATTTTATGATTTAATCCTTAAAACTTCAAAAGCTCGCCGTAATCCGATTTAGGTGTTTTTGCGCTCAGGCGATCGTAGGATCACCGCTTCACATTAGAATCGTTTTTATCTTGTTTTATAATTCATGGTGTACTGTTTTTAGGTTTATTAATGTGCATGTATTGGATGTCAAGTTCGATAGAAGAGGAGCTATGCAAGGATGGTTCAGAAGCAAGGGTTGGAAAGTTTGAGGGAACAATTGGAGGCAAGTGTAACATGAGTTCCTTTGTTACCTAATAACCTTATAATCACTTTCATATGCATGTGTCTAATATGATGCTAAGGACTTTACCTAATCCTTTTGATACCCTGTACTCCTTGTTTACCCTGGGTCATGCATATAGGTAGGTTTGCTTAGCTTGCAATCACCAAATGTTATAATGTAATCCCGATTAATGACTTATGGAATCAATGATTAAAATGATGCTTTTCAGCAACATGGATAGAAAGGAGGCTAGAGCATTGGCCCTTTTTGGGTGCTCTAGTCTATCCACCATAAGGACTGAATCTTAAAGCGGCCACCAAGGAGGTCCATACAACCTTGGGGATCACATGGCTCTGATCTTAGTCGTATAGCTAGTTTTCTCTAACTTCTTAGTAGTTACCGAAAGTTTTCGGTGCAAGAGGGGGGCCTAGATTGCAGAATGACTTCTTGACTGTTAAGATGTGTACTGGGTTGCGGTCAAGGTGTTCCAGTCTTGAATGTCATTCGCCTAGCTACTGAAACCTCATGTCTACTAACTTGTTAGGTTAATTAGTGAAATGCTTCGTAGTGAGACTATACCTACTCACCTTGGAAGTGTTAGGGGGTCGACGGGCCCCGAGCAAATGGGAATCATGACTCAAGGTGAAAGTGTACACACTCTGCAGAGTTTGATCAAACTGATATATCAGTCGTGCTCACGGACACGAGCGGCCTGGATCCTTTTCGAGATAGATGGTTCTATGGATGGTTTGGGATAAGATTAATCCTGATGATGATAATTAATTATATTCACAAGAGAGCTTTAAGCATAACCTAGTAACTCAAGTTTAATAAATAAAACATGACCAACTAAAAATGCTAACCGCAGTACAGCCGAGTCAAGCCTTCTTGAGCCTTGCATAATCTCATGTTATACTTGCTGAGTATGGTGTGCTCACGCTTGCTTTACAATCAATAAAAACCCCGAATGGGTACCAGATGGCGATTCAAGTGAAGAGTTTACCGAGGATTTCCAAGAGTACTAGGCGAGTGCTCCCCTAGTCAACCGTCCCGGTGGAGTACGGAGCTCCGAAGAGATTAAGAATAATTTTCACTATGCTTTTGTAATAGTTGTAAGTCTTGTTGTAACTATATTTGATATATAATAAAGCATTGTTCTTGATATTCTCCATATTTATCGCTATATGTGTCGTGTGGACTTCCTGGGCACACATATAGTTAGCATTGGGTCTTGTTTGGAAAACCGGGTGCGACAAATCATCATATTCTATGTGCCTAAGGTTAGAGCGGAATGAATAAAATCTTGGTTCTACAACAGAGCCCATGCACTTGATCTCTACCTTGTCTTTATGAGCAGGACACGCTTCAAGCAAAGTGTGGGAGAAGACATTCGATTCCCCAAATTTCTATAAGTGAAGGTCCTGAATCTGTCAAACCAAAATCAAAACTCACAACCCAGACAGGCTTGGCTGAAGAAGGTGACATCACCATTAGAGGTGCCACCTCAAGAATTCTCATCTTCAGAGCAAACCGAGGTACTTGATCAATGAACTTTAGAAGGAGAAGTCCGGATCGAAGGACTTACAACACCGAACCCTCACCGAAAGAGCTAGCTTGGGGGAGAAGCACTCCCGTGTATCTAGGTAAGTATTCTTTTCCTTTTTTGTCTTAATTTTAGTTTCTTTTCAATAGTTAAAAAATTGATAAATGAAACAAAATAAAAAGTTATCTTTATAATAAATATATATAGCTATAGTAATAATGTGTGATCTAGTAAAATTGAAAACAAAATAAAAGATGTGTTTAATTTGTTTTTAAGAGCTGAATAAAATAAAGAGGACTCAGAATAAACTCTTAACTGGAAATGATAAATAGTGCTCTATTGTAATTTCTTTCAAGTACCTAGCTTTCAGCCATGAATTCTCCCGAGTTTTGGATATGACTGATTTGATATAAAGATTTACTCTGAACTTGAAATCCGTGGGCAGTTTATGCTTGATCTAAGTCTAGGTAATTGATGGATATGATATGAGAAGGTATGAGCTGTTGTTTATCTTGTTCTAAGTAACACTAAAGTTCTGGAGATTTACTTTATGAAAAAAACACAAAAATGCTACATGATGAGTTCCTGTATGACAAAGCTTGAATTCCCACCAGTGCCATACATGTTATTTAGGCTAGGAAAATCTCCACATATATGTTGCTTGCTTTTGCATTAAGTTTTGTCAAGCTTTGTTGACCCTTATGAGAGGTTTGTCGTGCTCTTAAAATTAAGATCACGTACACACCACATACACATATACCTGCTGCTCCTACACTGGGAGTACGCAAAACATGTCTTCCATCTAGATCCACCAAAAAAATGTTTTACTCCTACACTGGAAGTGAACACAAAACATGCTTGATAGGTTTTTCATCCACCGAATAAATGCTCTAAGTTTTTGTTGCTATCTCTCAAGGTTTTGTTGCAGAAAAGAGACATGGAGCTATGCAAAAGTTATTCATAAAAAAGAAAAGAAAAAAGAGATGAGAAAAAAATGGATAAGTGTCCGAAATATTTAAAACAATGGGTACTCAGATGCCCGCCTAAAAAAAGATGAATAAGATAGCCCCTGTTCTCTAGTAAATGTTTTCAAGTTTCAAAGGAGAGATATGTTTTCAAGAAACATAGTAGAACTAGGTTAGCCACCATATATCCACACACATGCACATCTTAATTTGATTGTATGACTCAACTCTCTTTGGATCCGTTGTTTGACTTTACAATATATACATTGCAAGTATGCACTAGCTTTCTCCCTACCTATGAACTCCACATAAGCCTTAGTTGTAGAAAGAGAAAAAGGCACAATATCTTTATTGCCTTGGTGAGGATCCACAAATACCATATATATTGAGAGACTTGAGAGTGTCATACAATAAAATCTCTAAGTTTTATTTTGAAAACTTATAAAAACTATAGAACAATGGTAGAACAAAGAACTTGAGACATAGTGTTTGACTTGATCGTTCTATCTTTCAATTGGTCAAGACCCAAGTGAAGGCTGAGAAGCCCCATGATTGAAGGTAATATGGGTAAGTTTGAAAGTCAGATCAGTTTATTCTAATCCGGAGGAGAATTTTTGATTGAACGCATGTGTATTTTTGAGGCGTGAAAACATTGTAGCAACTCCTGATCCATTGCTGAGTTTAGCTTTGCTCAGGGACAAGCAAATGTTAAGCTTAGGGGAAATTATTGACGGTCACTAACATCAATTATAAACCATCAACATAACCTGTATTTACACTTAATTCCATCACCAAACATAGGTATAGGGGTTTAAACTAATAAATTCTATGAGTTTTGATGAATCTGTATTTTCAGCAGGGTTTATCCAGAAAACCATCAAGGGGGACCTATTCGTCAAAGGAAATTATAGAATTCCATCACGTAATCAATGTGGGAAGACTCTAAAAGACTCCGGAAGACGAATCACCGAAGCGGAGCCCGTGTCTCTGACATGTGGGGTCGGTCAGCCCCACCTAGAGACCGCTTGACCTATGGGCCCTCCATGTCAGCCTCCCGTTGCTATGTCGGTTCTCCACCACCTCCTAGGTTGCATCTACGCCGTCCTTTAAGTCGGCTTGATCCAAGGGCTTACGTTGGACGCTCTGGCCTATATATACCAGCCCCTACCACCCTTCCTGGAGCTATCCTGAAACCCTAATTCATATTCTCCTTATCAGGATCAGAGCCAGCTATCAAGAGAAGATTAGTCCTCTATAGGATCTAGTCTTATGAATAGAAATAATGAGATAGAGAGTGAGGGAAGAGTTTGGAGGAGGTGTTGGCATGTCGGTGCTCTCTCTACAGCTTGTACCTTGGTTGATCCAAGTTTTACTTGAGCTTGCCTTCGAGATATCTCTGGTAATCAACTTCTAATTTGAGTAAGCATCTTGTTTATATTGTTCTTCAGGTTCACGACTCTTTTGAGTGCTTTATTCCTGGTCTAGAGGGAGTAGAGTATTAATCGTAAGTGTAAGCGTGGTGCTTACACTTAGATTAATCATGAATGCACCATGCATTCCGGAAGGTGGTAGATCACGTGAGTGACATAAGTTCTATATAGCTTGTACTATATAGCTTCGTTGATCCTTTGTAGTCCACCTCCCGTCTGTAGGTGCACGTAAGACGCGGTTGCGAAGGAAAGCATCCTCTGCTGGTGTCTTTCCCTAATAATGTCCTCAGTTGAATAGTAGAAGACATAAGCTTATCCAAGTCAGAACTAGAGAACTTTGGTTATCCTCTCTACGCTCCTATTTATCCTTAGCCTTGTTGCTACTCCTAGTTAAGTTAAACCTTAACCTAATCGCTACCCCTTGTTAAGTTAGACCGTAGTTAGTCTCACATGTTTCCCTATGGATATAATACTTGGAATATTTGTTGATTTATTTGTGTGTGTTAAATATACCAACAGTGAGCTCATTCCTTTCACGGGAGATCTGCTAGTCATGCGGGAGTTCGCGATGTCTCCTAATCCTTGTGGCGGCTAGACACCTCCTCTACCAGTGGACTACCATCAACGGGTCTGGGACATCAGGTCCATGAGAGGCAGAAATTTGTATGATAAAGAAGAGAAGGATCTCAGCCTTGAGTACTATTTCTAGCATCCTTTTCACTTTGATTACTATGAGTTCATTCTCTACAACAAGTTTCTGAAGAAGAGGGAGCCACCGATCATTCAGATGAAGGTTATTGATGCTTATTCCCTTGGTTTGTTCAAGGAGTCCGAGCTAGAGTAGATGGTTCATGATATACGCTTAATGGAGCTATCCTACTTGATAGAGTTTTGGAAGCATTGGAACAATGAGATTATCTGTCAGTTTTATGCTTCCTACTACCATGAGAAAGACCCTACCGGTGCCATTAACATTATCCATTGGACCATAGAAGGTAAGCACTATAAGGTGGATTTTATTACTTTTTCTTGCCTTCTTGGTTTAAGTCACATCGACTGCACTGCACCTGAACTTACTGAGTATGAGGATGTGGCTTTGGAGGAGTACCAGCATATGTACCTTGATGAATATCCAGCTGATGGATAGACTATGTATCTGAAGCCCTACTACTATGTTCTCAACAACATCCTACGATAGATCTTGTATCCGAAGCGTGGTGACTCCACCTTCCTTCGCAATGACTCTTAGAAGGTGCTTCAGCGCTTTGGTGATGATTTTGAACAGTTCTCCATCAACCGATACATTTGGAACAAGATACATGATGCCAGTGAGGATCCTGTGAGGCACCTTCCGTATGCCCCCTACATTATGTATATGATTGAGCAAGTATCAGGCATCCGGTTCCCCATAGATTCCTAGCATAAGCTCCGGAAGATCTCCAACAAGACTTCTATCACAGCTGCAAGGGACCTAAAGAAGAAAGCCAATGCAGCCCGAGGCAAAGGCAAAGGTCATTTGGGCTCTCGCTCTCACCATGGTGCTTCTCCTCCTCCTGCTTCTCGCTCTTCTAGTGCTGAGGCACTCTCTTATTTTTCCTCTGGTAAAAAGCCCAACAAATTCAAGTTTCTCATGACCTACAACAGTGTTGTGCTAGTGCTCAACGTGAGCATGACATGCAAGAGAGGCTCTATCGTTTGGAGCAACAGGCTCGTATTGAAGCTTCTCCTCCGTCGTCGTTTGTGTCTCTAAAAGCTCTAGTTTGGTTTTGGTGAATTGATGAAACCCTAAGTGCTAACCTAGTTTATCAAGTGATCATGATATAGGTAGCACACTCCAAGTGGTGAAGCAAATGAAGATCATAACATGATGATGGTGATGCCATGGTGATGATCAAGTGCTCGAACTTGGAAAGAAGAAAGAGAAAAACAAAAGGCTCAAGGCAAAGGTATAATTTGTAGGAGCCATTTTATTTTAGTGATCAAGACACTTAGAGAGTATGATCACATTTAGGTTTGACAGCCGTACTATTAAGAGGGGTGAAACTCGTATCAGAATGCGGTTATCAAAGTGCCACTAGATGTTCTAACTCATTGCATATGCATTTAGGATCTAGTAGAGTGCTAACACCCTTGAAAATATTTGTGAAAATACGCTAACACATGTGCACAAGGTGATACACTTGGTGGTTGGCACATTTGATCAAGGGTGGTGAAGTTTAGGTGCAAGGGTAAGAAACTCCACCGGTGGAGTGTCTGCCCATAGAGTGCGGACAGTCTGACGGTGCCACTGGTGCCCTAGATAGAAAAGACGGAGGTCACTGTAAGTGACCGGACGCTGGTCTCAGTTGGACCGGCGCATCCGGTCAGTGGCAGCAGAGGGCGTGCGTTTTGGTCTCATAACCGGACGCTGGGTCGCTCAGCGACCGAACGCTGGCAGGGTGCGTCTCGCTGGCAGGGTGCGTCCGATCAGTGCTGACGTACACTGATGTAGGCGTACAGAGGAGACGTTGTGTGACCAGACGTTGGCTGTGTCCGGTCAAGCATGACCGGACGCGTCTAGTCAGGAAAAATCGCGTTTGGAACCTTACTAGAAACGACCGGACGCTGAGGTCCAGTGTTTGGTCACTTTCTAACTGACGCGTCCGGTCAACAGATGACCGTTGAAATCTGACGAACTATATTTGAAGTCGGGGACACATGGCATGCATCGGGCGACCGGGCGCTAAGGTCCAGCGTCCGGTCAATTTGACCGGAGCGTCCGGTCGGCCCGTGTTCAGTGCAGTGAGGAGCCCAACGGCTCTATTTCGTGAGGGCTTCTATTTAAGCCCCATGGCCGGCTCAAGCTCACCCTCTTGGCTATTTGCATTGACATAGCAACCTTGTGAGCTTAGTCAAAGCCCTCCCACTCATCTCCATCATTGATTCATCATCTTTGTGAGATTGGGAGAGAATCCAAGTGCATTGCTTGAGTGTTTGCATCTAGAGGCACTTGGTGATCGTGTTTTGCTACGGGATTCGCTTGTTACTCTTGGTGGTTGCCACCACCTAGACGGCTTGGAGCAGCGAGGATCATGAGCGGAGGGTGGTGATTGTCTCTGGCTCCGATCATGGTGATTGTGAGGGGTTCTTGACCTTTTCCCGGCGGAGAGCCAAAAGGTACTCTAGTGGATTGCTCGTGGCTTGTGTGATCCTCATCTTGTGTTGGTTGTGCGGCACCCTATTGAGGGTTTGGCGTGTGATGCCAATTAGCGCGTGAACCTCTAAGTGAGTGAATCGCCACAACGAGGAGTAGCTTACCGGCAAGCAAGGGAACCTCGGTAAAAATCATTGTGTTCATCCTTTGATTCCAAGGTGATTGGTCTTCATTGTTATCCACTCTTGTGATTGATTAGCTCCTTCATCTACACGTCGGTATAACTTTCTTGATCACTCTCTTTACATTATCGCAAACTAGTTGTCAAGCTCTTTAGTGTAGCTAGTTGTGAGAGCTTGCTTGCTTGGTTGGTGTGGCTCTTTAGTTAGCCTTTGAGAGCACATTAACATAGGGTAGTGTCATAGCTATTGTGTGAATAGAGACTATTTAAACTAGAATTGTGGTAGGTGGCTTGCATTTTGAGTAGGCTAGCGCAACACTTGCTTCGCCTCATAATTGTCTAACCATTTTGTTAAGTGTTGTTGTAAAAATTTATTAGGCTATTCACCCCCCCTCTAGCCATTAGGACCTTTCAGCCTCCCCGTGATCCTTTGGCTCTTTATGATGAGGCGTGTGCGGCATATGAGGACGATGTTGCTTCTCTCCCTCATGGCAAGAGCAAGGTCACTGTAGAGGACGAGGTCTACATCGAGGAAGATGATGATGACGACGACGATGATGGTGACCATGATGATGAGGAGGACTACGAGGATGAGTAGTCATTTCTTTCACGTGGCCTACCCCTTTTGGCAGTTGTTGACAAAGGGGAAGTGTTAGGCTTTGATCTATCATGTAATAAGTTAGTTGGTCATCTAGTTTTGTGTAGCTTGCTTGGACTATGTCATGTGGTGGCAATTATGTGATGGACAACTATATATGTGTTTGCGATGGATGATTGTAGGACAAGTTATGTTTATCTATCTATTAGCTTGTGCTTGTCTCTACTTGTGATGATGAATGTTTTATTTTGGATGACCATGTATTACTTCAAATTCCTACTTTAAGATCTTGGCCATCATATTCTCTTTCACTTGTGTGAATATAACTTGTCATATTGCATCTCTTTTTCACGGATATATATTTGTTCACATACACTTGTTGCACCCCACGGATTACAAAATTTAGGGGGAGCTTTTATTTTGATGTATGCAAATCATGTATAGATGATTCTCATTGAAATTCAATTTCATGCATACATCAAGGGGGAGCTCTTCATAAATTTTGGGGTTCAAAAACTTTAAATTCTTTCGTTCTTATAAAAGCCTAAGTTGGTTGTCATCAATTACCAAAACGGGGAGATTGAAAGTGCATTTGCCCCCTATATGGGTTTTGGTGTATTGATGACATCCAAATTAGAGATTAATGTGATCTTAATAAGATATGTTGCATCAATTAGTCCCATAAAAGATTTAAAGAGTTGATAAAGATGAAATGGTGTCTCTCAATTCTTGAAGTTGAAAAAGGCGTCAAACTCAAAACGGATCTTCAAGTTTACATTTTATGCTTTTGAGTTTATGTATGTCGTACTATAAAGAGGGATGCAAACTTAATTAGTCTGAGGAAGATAGAGTGCTCAAGTATAAAATTAAAATCAAAGAGAGACACTCTTTCACTTTATGAGCACGTAGAATAGTTTTTGGTGACTTTTGGTGTCGAAAGTCCCAACGTAAGCCGAAACTTCCGACCGTCGAAAGTCACGACTCACACCGGAAGTCATGACGCCCAGTAACTTAGCCCGCGCGGTGATTGCGGCCGTCAGAAGTCCTGACCCAAGTCGGGAGTCCCGACACCTGGACTCAGCTGGCTGGGTGACTGCGCCCGTTGAAAGTCCCGACGTACGTCGGGAGTCCCGACCATCGGAAGTCCTGACTCAGATCAGGAGTCCCAACACCTGGCCACCTGGTTGCCCTGCAAACCGTGTGCGTCGGAAGTCCCGACGTACGTCGGAAATCCCGACATACGCCGTGAGTTCCGACGTTGACGTGTTTGTAATGACTTTGACCTTGCATGAATAGTGTTTTATTCAGAGGTCGGAAGTCCCGAGATCTACGTCGGAACTTCCAACGTAGATCTAAACGGTTGGATTTTTACCTTGAGTATAACTAGCTCTCTTCTCTCTTCTAACCGTTACTCATTTATTACAACCTACTCACGGTCAAAACAACTTCCAAGCATTCAAGACTCCCCTCTCCTCTCCCCTTTGCTCCAATCTTTGATTCCCCTAGGGTTTAGAGTGAAAGGAGAGTGAATTGAGTGAGAGCATCACTTTGGCAAGCTTGAGCACTCGATTTCTTCGTCAAGCCGGTTGGATTTGCGTCTATTACTCTTAGGGCTTTGCCCCTAGCCGGCTAGACGTCGCCTAAGAGCTTCCATCTTGTGGAAGAGCCTTGGGAATTTTGTATTGCCCTCGATTTCTTAGTGGAAACCTCGAGTGACCTTTGTGGTTGCTTTGAGAGAGACAAGGAGGTGAAAGAGACTGACCTCTGTGGTCACCTCAACAACGAGGACGTATGAGCTCCTTTGTGGGGTTGCCAAACCTCGGGATAAATCATTGTGTCCCGCGTGCTTGTTGTTGTTGAGACTTGTGCTATCACTTTTATTCATGTGTGTCTGTTCCTCCCCAAAGATTTTCTTAGGGTTTGGACTCGATCTAAGGAGTGGTGACCTTTCGGCATCAAAGGAGCAACCCCAACATGTTACCTTGCCACTAGGAAGTGGGGTTGTAAGTTATCGAAGTCACAAAATTCATTTTAGCACTTGTAGTACATTTCCCGTAGGCGTCGGGACTTCTGATAGTTTGCGCCGGAACTTTTGACAACATCGGGAGTTCCGACCCAAACTGTCGGGACTTCCGACAGTTGCTGACAAATGACTTTGAGTTTTGTGTAGAATTTTTTAGATACACCTATTCACCCCCCTTTAGGCATTGTTTAGATCCTTTCACTATTTTTATGGCTAGTAACATTTTACAATTAACTCATTAGGGCATATTTACCTCCTTGTCATCTAAGCGCAATGAAGTCAAATGTTTTATTCATTTTGTCTTCTGCCATTTGAAATGCTCGAGTTATGGTGGCCATATCTGTATTTACTGCAACTTAGATCCTACATTTTGTGATAGTGGAGTATAAGTGGTGCGTATCTAGGGATTACCAGTTTGATTAGCTTAAACTGAGTTGGTTAAGTGGCTAACACTCAGTTTAGCTTATTTAACTTGAGCAGGTCCAAACAGTTGCTCAAGATTACATCACTTCGTCTGAGTAATTAATAGAGCTCTCATTTTCTAAAAAAGAAGATAATAAAGTACTCCCTTCAATCATCAAGAAAACAATACGCTTAAAACATGCTAACATTTTTTTATGTAGCAATTTTTTTGTTTGAACACCTTACTCAATTTTTTTACCGGAGGTATTGCCTCCATTTATGAAAAAGTACAAAGTCAAAAACTTTCTATAGCATAAATTTCTAATAATTCCTATAGTTTAGCATCATAAGTTTTGTTATGGTTTTAGAGTCACCATGAGAAATACTCTCACATATAATATATAATTCACATGTTATTAAATTATTCAAATTTATAAAAATTAATGGTCAGAATAAAGATGTCTTATAACCCTTGTGAAACGGAGGCAATAGTTGATAAAAGATGTCTTAGAAAAGAACAAAAGTATCATCTTGTCTAGGCCTTTGAGCCGGCAAAAAGTGAAAACATATACGGAGCTAAATTAGATAAGTTTTAAAATTATGAGTGCATCTTCTAGCTTCAGAAGGACGATAGTGCGGTCCGAATCTTCCAGCTCGTTGCTGGGCCCTTGGGCCAGCACTGGAACCGTAAGAACAAAGGCGGGCTTCTGCCCGGCCCCCGGTCCACTCTACCTAGAGCCAAGCCCCTTTCGAATCTCACAGATCGACCAACGGTGGCCGGCCGCGTTAATACTGACAAATCCCAAAGATTCCGTTCCCAAACCGCGCCAGTGCTGCTCGCCAAACAACCACCGGAGCCTCACCTAAACCGCTATAATTTTTATTCTGACCAAGGCTTTAGTTTCTTACCCGTCAACCAAATTCGTTTCATTAATTCATTTGGTCAACAAACCAAGGCTCTTTATTAAAAAACAAGAGTTAAATGTACCAGAGATTCATTAACTTGTGAGGAGATTTTGATTAGCTCCATCAACTTTTAAAGTGTCTTTTTGGGTCCATAAACTTTATACGCCGTATCATCTAGATCTATACCTCTCCACGTTGGCTTCTCGTATTAACGTGGCATGATGTCGTGTAGCCCCGCGGGCGCGCGAGCAGAAGCCGGTGGACGGCGCCGTGCCACCTCACTTTGGAAGCTTTTATCTCTCCAATCAGACCAAATTAGACTTTGACACTTTAAGCAAAGTTGGAGATCTCGCATAACTCTACAATATTTGTTACTACCTTTTGTGCCAAAACTAAACGGATTCGGAGTTAAGAGGGGACAAAGATTGATGTTTCCGTGTATTTTTGCGGTAGTATTGCATGAATAGAGTGCGGCCGGCGGCTGCGGCTGCGGCTGCGACCTGCTGCTGCTGGTGCTGCTCCTGCGCCACGACGACGACAAGCGCCCGGCCTCGGAGAAGCAGTGCGACGACGAGGACGCGAGCGGGCCGGAGAGGTTGCTGTATGAGAGGTCAGGCCGCGTTCTTGGTGAGCCCCACGATGGCGTGCTTGGAGGCGGTGTAGGCGTGTGGCCCCAGGCCGCCAAGCACCCCCGCGACGCTGGCTGCAGTGCGACGACGAGGACGACTCCGCTGGCTGCAGTAATAGTAATGTCAAGTGTCGAGACCTCAAGATGGTTGCTGATCAATGGGCCTGTTCGTTGATTGGTGCTGGTTTAGGCTAGCTAGTGCTGGTTTTTTTTAGAGAAAAATAATATTGGCTAACTGGTTTAGGCTGACTGAAACCAACAAGCGAACAGACCGAATAACTCATCTGCTTCAAGCCGTCAAGCCTCCACGTCCACACATCCGTCAATCCGAGCTGGTCACGCATGAGGTAAGCAGAGACTCCACGCACAAGTTTCAACCCCGAGTACGCAGATCCACCTGTCCAGACCCGGTACCAGCCAGCACGAGCACCCCCCTCGCGGTTCCGCGGCGCCGGTGCTGAACCTCCCGCTCACGAGCCGCCCCGTCCACGCCCTCGCCCGCTCCCGGCGCTATAAGTAACGGCTCGGTCCGCCGAGCCGAGCATTCCGCAGCACAGGCCACAGCAGAGGATCGCGCGCCCTGTTTGTTTGGCTATCGTGAGGCTGTTCATTAATTCATTTGGTCAACAAACCAAGGCTCTTTATCTAAAAAACAAACCAAGGCTCGCACGTCGCACAAACCGGGAACCCGCACCACCGCCCGGGTCGTCTCCACTCTCCAGCCTCCGCCCTCGGCATCTCGCCATGTGCGGTGGGTGCTGCCGCCGCCAACGCGGCCCCGACGGGACGCCCGTCGTCGGCGGCGCCGGTGGCCGCCGCCGGGGCTGCGGGACCGTGCTCACCGTGCTGGCCCTGGCGGTGTCCGCGGCGGTCGCTTTCCTGGAGAGCACGGCCGGCGGGGTCTCCTACGCGGGGGACGGGTGGCTGCACGAGTGCGCCAAGTGGGACGCCGAGGGCGGCCGGTTCCTGGCGTCCACCTTCTTCGGCGGCGGCGTGGCGGAGGTGCGCGCCGGCGAGGCCGAGGAGCTGGTGGTCGTGGCGGACCCCGACGCTGCCGGCCGCGTCGCGCTGGGGCTCGCGATCGACGCGCCCAGGCGGCGCCTTCTCCTCGTCTACGCCGACCGCCCGCCGCGCTTCGGCTACGCCGCGCTGGCCGCCTACGACCTCGGATCGTGGCGCCGCCTCTTCCTCACACGCCTCGACGTGCCAGGTGGGTCTCTCGGCCGCACGATTGCCCTCCCTGCTGATTACTGTAGGATCGCGCGCCCTGTTTGTTTGGCTAGAGGGAGCAGCCACCACCCACTGACGGGTGGGCCTCCGTCTGCGCCGCCGCCAGAATTCGATCGGTTGGATCAAAGATTTTGTCCGGAATGTTTCATGGAAGGAATTAAATTCTGTCTAGACTTCCATGAATGTTTCACTTGTTCAATGCTGAACAGGACGTAATAAAAGAGAAAAACAAACAGCAACAGCAGAAATTCCTACTCCTAGTGAAGTGAAACTTACGTATCAGTATAAATTTGGGAAGTTTTAAGAAATCATGTTAAATTTTGAGTCTGTCTAGGACACAACCATGTGTTTTATGTAATTTAAATATATGAATTTTTTTTTACATTATATGATTAAGATTCAACACCCTCTATCCTTCTTCTACCTTCAGTCTTCTTCTACCTTTAGACAATCACAGGATCATAGATCCATAGATCACAGGAAATAATTTTTTTTATGGAAGGATAGATCATAGATCCGCCACTGCCGCAGGTCGCGGTCGCTGCAGGTAGCCGCTGCCGGCGCCCAGGCTGCTCGCCCTCATGGCGTTAGTCTATGACAGATCGTGCATGACAGGCGTCATATCTGGTCGCTCTTGCTCGCTGCTAAAACACACATGTGTTGTATACCATTTCTGTCAATTTTCGCAGAACGAGCGTTATCGTTCAGGACACATGAATTTTGTTCTTCAGTCGCTTTCAGCTAGTACTGGTATTCTAGATTTTCTTCGGTGGACATTCAGAAAGTTAGACCGCTTGGACGTCTCTCATTTCCTGTGGATAAATCGTTTCGATTCCTCTGATATTTCGATAACGGACAACCTATCCTGTCATTTTGGTACTACTAGAGTGAATTCGTAATTCCAAACGTGCAGACTAATTTGGGACTTTGTACGCATCAACTTCATCGAATTCCCTAGCATGTTCCTAGACTTCATGATGTGCATGCCTGCGTGCTTTCTGTTCCCCTTTTCCTCCTGATCTTACACTCCCCTAATGAAAATTTGATGGTTTGCTATATTCAGCCAGCAGAGACTTAAATTTTGTCCATAACTTGCATACCTTTATGACCGATCCTGTTTGATTTGCAGGTGAATCTACATTCCCCGACGATGTCGCCGCCGACGAGGACGGCAACGCCTACGTGACCGACGCCAAGGGAAGCAAGATCTGGAAGGTCAGCCCGGACGGCGTGCTGCTCGGCGTCATCAAGAACGCCACGTTCATGCAGCGACCGGGGCTGCGGCACAACTTGGTCGGCCTCAACGGCATCATATACCACCCTAACGGCTACCTTCTCGTCGTCCACACCTCCGGCGGCGACCTTTTCAAGGTCGACCCGAAGACAGAGAGCGTGCGCGTCGTCAAGGTGCAGGGGTCGCTGAGGCAAGGGGACGGACTTGAGCTGCTCTCCCCGACGAGGCTGGTTGTCGCCGGCATGCCGAATCGGCTGGTGGAGAGCTCCGACGACTGGGAGACCGCGAGCGTCACCGCGCAGTACGTGGGGCCCATCCACCGGGTCGGGTCGTCGGCCACGGTAAAGGACGGGGACGTGTACATCAACCACATTCTCGGGTTCGGGCTCGGCAAGAAGAAGACGCACGTCCTTGCGAGGGCGGTGTTCTCGCCGTCGGCCGCAGCGAGTTGACGGCCGGCGCCTCAGCGCGCGCTCCGTCGTGGGATCTAGCAGCTTGCTTAAGCGGCAGTTCATAGTTCCATACAGTTACAGACTATACGTACTTCAGTGTGATGATAGAGATGCTCATACTTTTGTTTTGACACGTTGCTCGAAGCTGCACGATTGTTCTGTTTGATGCATGCAAAACATGTACATGGATCCTTTCTTGGGTCAATTCTGACTTTTTGAGTTGGCAACGTATCAGATGCAAACCAATAAATCTATGCTTAGAAACTACTAATAAGAATCATTAGATACCGATCCAATAAATGAGGTGGTGGGGCAAAAGCAGTGATATGTAAAATCGACGTCTTGATCCAATAAATGAGGTGGGCCACACAAAAAAGCTCTTTTCAAATATGTAACTTTGGTCAGTGGCAACTGGTATACATCCGCTTAGGCATGCAGCAGTCCAAGGAATCCCGAATTGCTTTATTTATGCTCATGAGTGTGCAAAATATTAGGCTAAAGCGGCGTATATAATTTGTCGTAAATTATTCCACGGCTGCCGTTTTATCCACTACATCAACCACGGCAAGCTTTTGCAGCTCAAAGCTTCAGGGCGAATGAATTCAGCTTCTCGTAATTTACGATCAAACTATGTAATTAGTTATTTTTTTTATCTACATTTAATACTCCATATATATATCCAAAAATTTAATATGATAAAGAGAGAGTGAAAAAACTTGTAATCTAAAGAAGGCCTATGTAAGCTTTCAAGTTTCATCGTTCCTCGCACTCCAGGGGAGTCTTTTTCAGTGCATTTTGTAAATAAATGTCAACGTTAGGTGCGTCAATCAGTCTACTCAAATTAATACTTTGACAGCATGGCTCAATGTCACATGTGATTAAGGTCATGTTTAGTTGGGTGAGATTTAAGAATTTGGCTACTGTAGTATTTTTATTTTTATTTGGTAATTAATGTCTAATCATAGGTTAATTAGGCTCAAAACGTTCATCAACTAAACACACCCTTAAATCCCATGTGACCACGCGTCAGCGGCCAACGTCCAACCACCCACTGGTACCGGGTGCCGTAGGTGCAGAGCACAGTTCTCGATTGATTTCCCACTAAATCTCGTAATTTGATCAAACTATGTAATTAGTTTTTTTTATCTACATTCAATACTTCATGTATATATTCAAAAAATTTAAATTAGGGGAGTCTTTTTTTTTTTTGTCTCATATTTAATACTTTGACAGCATGGCTCAATGTCACATGTTTGTTTAGTTGGGTGAGATTTAAGAATTTGGCTACATGATTCAAAACGATGTGATTGCTACTTTAGCACTTTTGAGGAAAACTTTTTGAAACTAAACGTGACATAATAACACAAGTGGAATTCCAATGACATACGGCCACCCACTGACATATGGAATTCCAATGTTTGATTACTCTAAGAACATCTGTTTATCCTCTTCCTATGTACTATAGTGTCAGTAACAACTTACACGAGGCTATAACTCTAAGATTACAAGAGGAAATATATTAAAAGCATGAGACACCTCATCTGGAGTGACAGGGACATCATGATCTTCAGCTTTAGTTGTTGGTGTCAGTATATTTGCAGATAGCTTCTGATTCTTTACCATGCCTGGAACAGGGAGGCCAATTACCAGTCACTAGAAAGAACAAAACAACATCAAATTGGATAATTCTTGTCAGCATAAAGCATACCATCAGGAAGAGCATTTCCACAATAGTTCCTTACACCCTTATTATAAACTGTCCATAAAGATGTATCAGTGCTTCCTGTAACAAATCCCCTCACTGAAAATTAACACGCAAAGATAATAATAGTAAGAATGATAGCAAAAACATGAAAAATTTATATAAAATGCTTGTGAATGGGTATGCGAAAATAAAAAAAACTATATATGCAAGAAGCCTTAGGTCTCACCAACAAATTCAACTGGAAAAAACTGTGCACCTTTTGGCGATGGTTACATTCTTATCAGGAGAAGATACTACTGCATTTGGAGTAATGTGACGGGTCTGATTGAACCACCAAAGGCTTGTCTCATTAAGAACCTGAAATTACCCATACGACATCACAACAAAACACCTGATTATTGAAACAATGATTTCTCATCCTAAATGTACTCTGCTTCCAGACTTCAGTATGTGCTAGTATAATACATGTATACAGATTAAAAATAAAGAGGTAGATCCTCAATTGACAAAATTCTGGACAATACTGTGACTCTGTGAGCACACACTTGTGTTATTAATCACTTGTGACATTGAGCCATGCTGTCAAAGTATTAATTTGAGTAGACTGATTGGCGCACCAAACATTGACATTTATTTACAAAATGCACTGAACAAACTTCCCTTGAGTCCGAGGAACGATGAAACTTGAAAGCTTACACAGTTGTATTTGAAAGCCTGATCAACAGTTTGAAGAACAGTTTAACGCAGCCCGACAAGCAAGCAGAGACAGACGGGTCTAGCTGTCTAGGCTGTGAGCGCATGTGGCGCGCGCCACACGCGCCCTGGTCTCCCGCCCGAGAACATCGCCTTTGTCCGGGGCCCAACCTCTCTCTTTTCACTTCGCCGCACGCTTTAAATCTGAGGTCGACGCCAGATACGTGGCGCCGAGGTCGGCGTTATGTATTCTGACGTTACGTTGGGGGTACCGGACACGTAAACGCCATCTAGAATGTCCTGTTGTGCACGGCCAGGTATCTCGGCGTCAAAATCTGTGGCGCCGAGACGTATTATCTCGGCGTCATGAGTCCTAGCGCCGACCCAGGATCAAAGATAAGTTTAAGTCTCTCAGAGGACTAAACGTAAATTTTGTTTAAACAAAGTCAAATTGTAAAAAAATAGGGGAGGAAATAGGCAACGAAAGGCCTCCAACATTTCGGGCGATTCGGAAGTTGAGACGTTGTTGAGTGTAACTCGATTTCACGAGAAAAATGCAGATTTTTAACAGGATAAGTCAGCAAGTCCTCACGTACGGAGGATCCGGGCCTTGTTTAGATTGCAAATTTTTGCAAGCTGGATACTGTAGCACGTTTCATTTGTATTTGACAAACTTTGTCCGATCATGGACTAACTAGGCTCAAAAGATTTGTCTCGTGATTTACAACCAAACTGTGTAATTAGTTATTTTTTTACCTACATTTAATGCTCCATACATACATTTAAAAATTGATGTGGTAAAGAGAGGGTAAAAAAACTTAGAATTCGGAGGCAATCTAAACCAGGCCCGTTTGGTTTCCTTGAGAGTGTCAGAGACACAGCTGGTACTCCGTACTGGCTTGGCGCGGCCATGGCCTTCCACGGCCTGGCTTGGCAGCTTCTGCCTGCGTGCCATACACCTTCTCCGTCTCAGACCTCCGTACTTGTTGGTGGAAGCCGAAGCCGAGTAGGCCTGGCCGCGTTTAGTTGCGGCCGGATTCGGCGTCGCGTGAATTCGGTGTAGGGGGTCGTACTATTTCGTTTGTATTTAGTAATAATTATCTAATCGTTAACTAATTAGGTTTAAAATGTTCGTCTCGTAAAGTACAATTAAACTGTGTAATTAGTTTTTGATTTCGTCAACGTTTAGTACTCCATGCATATATTATAAATTTAATATGATAGAAAATCTTCTTTTTATACAGTACCAAAGTTTAGATTTTGGATGAAGTAAACATGGCCCTAGACTGATGCACGGTGAACCAATCGCCGGTGATCCGGGCGGCCGGCGGCGTACCAACCTCCCAGGTTCATAGTAGGCTCATAGCCGTAGCCTAACTGTGCTCTGCACCTATGCGCGGTGCGGTGCACCCGGTACCAGTATGTGGTTGGGCGTTGGCCGCTGACGCGTGCTCGTAACTAGGCTGCCACACCTTTTATCCTTGACTTGACTGGACCTTGTTTAGATTGTCTCAAAATTTTAAATTTTTTCATACTCTTTCTATCATATTAATTTTTGGATCTATATATGAAGCATTAAATATAGATAAAAAAATAACTAATTATATAGTTTGGTTGTAAATCATGAGACGAATTTTTAAACCTAATTAGTTTATAATCAGATAAAATTTATTAAATATAAACAAAACGTGCTATGGTATTTACTAGACTTTAAGCAGCCAAGCTACGCACAGCACAGCACAACACAGCAGGGTGGCGGTGGTGGCCTGGCACTCTGGCACTCTGGCAGGGAGGTCCACTCACTTTCCCGCACGGGTCTTTCCGCGCCATGCTTCGTGTGGCGTCATCGCCGCACGATGCCACATCACCTGTCAGCACCGGTCAGCGCTTCTTGTGTTCGTCACGTCATTCTCCCACCATATCACCATGCATGGCACGACACAGTCGTTTCGTCGTACCATAACAATAGACACGTCCAAAAATGTTAGATTTAAAAATAAAAAATAAACAGTGTTAAATTTAAAATTAATTTTAAAAAGTATTAAAATTAAAAAAAATCCCAGCGCAGCACCACAAGTCCACAAGCTCCCTTTCATCACGTCACCGCAAGAGCCACAGGCCCACGGCTCACTTCGCTCCCTCGCCAAGGCCCAAGAGTCGCCATTGCCGTGCAAGTGCAAGCAATCTGCTTCCCGTCGTCTGCCGTCACCCAACCTCCCCACCACCCATGATCCCGACCAATGGAGAGAGGGAGGAGCCCCTCCATCTGCTCCAGTCGCACCACCGCCACCTGCTTTGAGCCCAAAGAGCCTCCTCCTCGTCTCCTTCGCCTCCTTGTCCCTCCTTGTCTCTCTCTCTTGGCCTTCCGCCATGGCGGCTGGCTCCACCTCCCTTGGCAAGCCGCCACAGCCTTTGCACGGTTCTTCTCGTGGGTGGCGGGTTACTGGGGGGCGACCAGTGGTGGAGGTTGAAGAGGCGGTTCTTAGGCTCGGGAGAGGGAATCGGCCGTGGAGGAGCCCGCCACTGCTGTTCCGGAGACTTGTCAAGGGAAGCTTTTACTCCAAGACCAAGAGGGAATGGCAGAGCACCCTCGAATGGAGAGGTTTCCAAAGGGCAAAAGATCGTGGAAGCTGGAAACCACTCTTTTGGTTTTGGAGGCTTGGATTTGGCTGTGGAGGTGAAAGAAGCTGCTCCTGAAGGTGGAGGTGGCGAGAGGTTTCAAAAGATTCGATTTCAGAGGGACCAATCTTAGCGGAAGGCGGTGAATCTTAGCAAAGAAACTCTTGGCTCGCATAATGCATCAAAGAGAGAAATTGAGGAAGCAGGTCTCATGAGCTCTCAATTTCTCCATACAAGCTTCAGTCCCTCAAAGGGGTCGAGACGAATTCTTGCAAGATGGACATGTTGATGATAGGCCTAATTCATACATACTTGGAGCTTATTCATCCGAACAAGGGAAGCGATGGGAAAGCTCAGATCATTCAACAAATGAGGTACAAAAGGAGGAGCAGCTCCAGTCAATCCAACTAAACAAGAACCTAATCTGAATCTAGAAATGGCTGCGAGCAAAATTGATTTTGCGCAAAGCAATGCTGTAAAGTGTGATGTTTCTGACGGGAGTTGGGTGTTCGACGATAGCTATCCGCTATATGCGAGCAACGCGTGCCCATTTATAGATGAAGGATTCAGCTGTGAAGCTAATGGGAGAATGGACCAAAGCTATATGAAGCTTAGGTGGCAGCCTAAGCATTGCAGCATTCCAAGGTGTTGTTGCATTAGGGAATTTTTCTCGCTTCTTTGGTTGCTTAGGAATTTGGGTAGTACTAGAAGTTTGTCACTCACTAACTTAATGTGATAATTTTAGGTTTGATGCTAGGAAATTGCTTGAGATGCTGCGAGGAAAGCGACTAGTGTTTGTCGGAGATTCCATTAACAGGAACCAATGGGAATCTGTAGAAAGATGAAGTTGGGGGCAATTAGCCACACTCTCAATGGGAGAGGGCTTTCAGATTATAGGGCGTGGGTCGCTGCTATATATGGCAGATTTACAAATACAAGGACAGGAATAAATCTCGATCCTAATTGATCGGACTGCCTAAATATACAATATACAATCTCCTATTGCCTAATACTCACGCCCTTGCATAAAAGCGGGAGGCTTTATGGACACACAGTGCTGGTTCTCGGAATCAGAACAAAGTATGCGTTGGGAGCCCTTTCGTCATAATGTCGTGGAACCGATGAGACGAAGGAACATGAAGGACCCGAATCTCGCCAAGGGCCACCTTCTCGCGCACAAAGTGAATGTCAATCTCAATATGCTTCAGGCGCTTGTGGTGGATCAAATTGGCCATCATGTAGACGGCGCCGACGTTGTCGCAGAAGACCACCGTAGCACTGGGCACCAAGATGGAGCTCTGAAGGAGTTGCCGCAGCCTAACAAAGACTGCGGCAACAACGTGAGCCACAAAGACGTATTCTCGCCTCAAAGACTAGAGCGGGAGACCGTGGTCTGGCGTTTGGAGGACCAGGAGACCAGGTTGGCGCCAAGATAGACGCAGAAGCCAGAAGTGGACCGCCTGGAGTCAGGGCAACCAGCCCAGTCAACATCAAAGTATGTGGTCAGCGTCTGGATGGAGCCGGCGCCAATGTGAAGACCGGAGGATAGCGTGCCCTTCACATAGCGCAGAATGCGCTTGATCAGCGCACGGTGGGGCTCCCTTGGGGCGTGCATGAAGAGACACACCTGTTGAACTGCATAAGCCAGATCAGGACGCGTCAGAGTCAGGTACTGAAGAGCCCCTGCTATGCTCCTGTACTCTGAGCTGTCCTTGTCTGACAGTTTGTTGCCTTCATGGGAGGAGAGCTTGGCCTGAGTGTCAACAGGGGTTGCCGTAGGATGACACTCAGCCATGCCCGCCCGCTGGAGGAGATCGACGACGTACTGTCACTGCGATAGGAACAGGCCGTCGGAGGTGCGGGTGACGGCGACGCCGAGGAAGTGGTGAAGAGCACCCAAGTCGGTCATGGCGAACTCAGACTGGAGTCGGGCCATGAGTCGCTGCAGAAGAGCGGGAGTCGAGGCGGTGAGGATGATGTCGTCGACGTAGAGCAGCAAGTAGGCGAGACTCGTCCCCTCGGTGAGAACAAAGAGGGACGTGTCGGAGGTGGAGGTGACGAAGCCGAGCTGTTGAAGGAGGGTCGCAAACCGCTGGTACCAAGCGCAAGGGGGGGGCTGCCGATCCGTCTGACAGGACTTCGCAGGAGGCGACGTCATCTCCGCAATGGTGGGGTCGACGAAACACGGTGGTCTTTGGCGATGAGACCGTCTAGTCGAGGTGGCCGTGAAGAAAGGCATTCTTCTCATCCAGCTGGTGGATCGGCCAGGCGTGGGAGACGGCAATGCTGAGAACGGTCCGAATGGTGGCCTGTTTGACCACCGGACTGAAGGTCTCGTCGTAGTCAATGCCTTCTCGTTGAGAAAACCCGCGGACCACCCAGCAGGCCTTGTGACGAGCGAGGGACCCATCGGCATGGAATTTGTGTCGGAAAATCCACTTGCCCGTCACAACGTTCGCGCCAGGAGGGCACGGAACAAGACGCCAAGTGTCGTTGTCGACGAGTGCCTGGTACTCAGCCATCATTGCAGCCCGCCAGTTGGCATCGGCCAGGGCGCTGCGGTAGTTCGCCGGTAGAGGCGATGGTGAGGGCAAGGAGGTGGCAGCGAGCCCCTCGTAGCTCACATGCGGGAGGGCGCCGGTCCTGGTGCGCGTGAGCGGCGGAGATGGGGTTGCGGCCACAGATTCAGCCTGGGGCGCCGGTGCTGCAGGGGCAGCCGATGGCGCAGGCACCGGCTGGGGTCGTCGACTGTAGGTCCGTGGGAACGGAGCCACAGGAAGGCCAGGCGGGGGCACGTGACCACACCCGCCCGGTGGTGTAGAAGCCGAATTGGGGCTAGGGAGCACAGGGCCGCGCCCCCCAGGCAGGAGAAGAGCCGGGTCCGGCTCATCATCAGGGGGCGGCTGCACAACGTCCAAGGTGGACGGAGCAACCGTGGTCGTTGAGGAGGGACCTCCACCTGCAGGAACAGTAGAGCAAGGCACCGAAACCGAATCGTTGTCTAGAAGGAAATCCAGGGAGCGAGGGAATGGGATGACACTGGTGGTGGAAAAGGGAAAAACAGTCTCATCGAACACAACACGACGAGAAATAATGATGCGTTGAGTTGTCAGGTTAAGACACCGATAACCCTTATGAGAGGATGGATACCCAAGGAAAATGCATGCCGCGGAGCGAGGTGCGAGCTTATGTGGGGAGGTGGCCTGTAGGTTTGGGTAGCATAGGCACCCAAAGACGCGAAGGTGGCTATAGGTGGGTGGCTGTCCATGGAGGCGAGTGAAGGGAACCTCATGGGATATGGAGGAGGAAGGGCGCCTGTTGAGTAAGTAGCAGGCGGCAGCAAGAGCCTCAGCCCAGTATGCAGGCAGCATGGAAGCGTGGAGCAGCATGGTGCGAATTGAGTTGTTGAGGGTGCGGATGGTGCGTTCCGCCTTGCCATTTTGAGGGGAAGTGTATGGGCAGGAGAGACGGAGGAGTGTTCCCCGAGCAACGAAGAAGGTGGTGGTGGCTGTGTTGACGAATTCGGTGCCATTGTCGGTTTGGAAGCATTTTACAGGGAGGTTAAATTGGGTTTGTGCAAGAGCTGTGAGCTCAACTAAGTGTTGGTGGACCTCGGATTTGCGTCGGAGAGGAAAAACCCAACAATAGTGACTGTAATCATCCAGGCAGACTAAATAGTATGAAAAACCAGATATACTAGGGATGGGAGAGGTCCAAACATCACAATGAATTAGTTCAAACGGTGCATGAGTACAGTACAAGACTGAGAGGCACTGAAGGATAGACGCGTATGCTTGCCTAGCTGACATGAATGGCAGAGGGAGCGGTCTACTTTATTACAGGAAACAGCGTGTATTTTATTTAAATGTTCTAATGCAGCAGGGGCTGGATGGCCGAGACGTTGGGGCCACAGGGTCGACGAAACAGCCAGGAGAGCATGTGAGGAGGTGCCAACGGTCGGAGGGATAGCAGGTATGGTGTAGAGATTAGCCACACTCTCAATGGGAGAGGGGCGCTTGTATTATAGGGCAGCGGCTGCTGCTATTATAACAGTTTACAAATACAAGGACAGGTATAAATCTCTGATCCTAATTGACGGGACTGCCTAAACATACAATATACAATCTTCTATTGCCTAATAGAATCCATGATGTGCTTGCTGAGTACGGAAATCTCAGATCCTGCAAGGATTCATGAAACTCGTGGCCGCAAGATTAAGAAAGAGAGGATATTACAACTTCGAGTTCTTGGTTCGTATGCTCTGTAGCTGATGTGGAACTAGTCTGCTCAGTGTCTAGACTAGTGCGTAATAGTCATCTTGGTGTCATTGTTGCAGGACTATAATTGCAGTGTGGAGTATCATGCAACCCATTTCTTGGTGCATGAAGCCAAGGCAAGAATGGGCCAGAAGGGCACAATGACGCTACGGATCGATACCATAGATCGTAGCTCGTCAAGATGGAAAGGTGCTGATGTGCTTGTGTTCAACTCTGCTCTTTGGTGGTCACGTCATAAAACAAATGATGGGTGAGGGTTGACTAATGTGAAGTAATGAATGAATATAGTTCTTGTTCAAAATGAAATAAAGTGCATTCTTCAATATTCTTGTTTCCTGTAACCTTGCAGAGAAACCCTAGCACCTGATGATTACATATCTGTTGCATAGTGAATTTGAGATCATGTTCATCCATATCTTGATGCCTCCACTGCTTTCCAAAGAGCACTAACGACGTGGGCATCGTGGGTCGACCGCTACATCAATCCACAGCAAACTCGAGTGTTCTTCCGAAGCACATCCCCGTCGCATTTCTGGTTTGCTCTTCTACTGTTCAGTCCGACAGGAACAACTTGAGAATTGTTGCTGTCTCCTCTATGGAGCATTTGGTTGTAAGATTTACCACTGATTTCAGTGGAGGAGAGTGGAATTCAGGGGGACACTGCAGAGAGAGCACACTAGGCCCTAATGACAGTCGTGTATGGCCAATGCCCGAGATAAACGTGATGCTTGAACAAGTCTCAAAGCAAATGAAGAATCCTGTGACAATTCTGAACATCACTGATCTATCCAGGCTAAGAATGGATGGTCACCCATCTGTTTATCGACGGAAGGGAGTAGATTTAACAGCATCGAGTGGCCAGGACTGCAGCCATTGGTGCCTTCCTGCAGTCCCAGACACATGGAATGAGCTGCTGTTCTACCATCTAGTGTCCTCACGAGAATAGGATGCAGTAACAAGGTGGTGACCACTGTCTTTTCCTTCTTTGGATGAGCCCTTATATGTTTTTTCCTCGGTAAATGTAAGTTGATTCATTGATTGTGAAAAGATAGCAATTGGTCAGATATTCAGATGTCAATTGTAATTGTAAATGTAAGTTGATTCATTGACTGTAAAAAGAGAGCAATTGGAGTTTTTAGGGATTGTTTCAAATGTGTTTTTAGGGATAATTTGTTTTACAACGAAGACACCGTGGTTAGACAATTGGACTGATAAACAAATTGAACTACAATGAGTCAGTGAGCATTTGGCCTTTGCTCATGGTTGCTCCAATTACTCCAGACCGTGGGGATCACCCCCACAGTTTGAGCCCTTATAAAAAAAAACAAGAATTCTTTTTTCATTTGTTATTGTATATAATTCTATTGACCAGTGATGGAAGTTATAATATGTCTATCATCATATAAACTAAATGGCCCTTGTATATTGAAATAAGATCAAAGCATGTGTCAACTGGAATTTTATCGCTCCCTTGTACATACCACAAATATATCAAGGACATGTGGGTGATCCTCAAAATTTCTGGATTTCCTTTGGAACGCAAGGAATTTCAAAAGATTCAATTTATTTTATTAGAACTTGTGAAAAGCAAACGAGATCTGGTGTTTTAATCTCTTTATTTATTTCATAATAATGCTCCTTATAGTTGACAATAGATTTATTATGAACGTGGCTAACAAAAATGTGAGAAGCGATGCCAACTGCCTCTCTTGAATGTCCAAGAAAGGTGGGGGCAGACCGCAGACGGACAGTTACGCTTACTCCACGACACCTGAAGCTCCTGTTCCGTTTCCGTTACACTGACCCTCCTGGCTCCTCCGGTCCTCCCTCCCTCTCCCTCTTCTTTACCACCCCTCAAAGTGGTTTCGCTCGTTTGCCATTGTAAAACCAGTGTAACCCGCTGAAATACACTTTGGCTAGTTTTAATTCATAGAAACAAAAAGAAAACAGCTCCTTCCGTTTCTACCCCTGCCTGCTTCATATTTCCACACTGATAGCCATCACCTCTTGCAGGTGGCTCACCTAGTGAACCATCTCCACAGCTGAAGACAATAGACATCATGTTATGAGTGATAAACAATAATAGTACAAATCAGAAATATGAATATGACAATAGAACAAGAAAGGCAGTTAACAAAAATTACAGTTTCTTGAGTCTTGACCCTGTTGTATGATTATTTTAACTAGTTCATGAATGCATACAGGTCAATTGTTAATTAGACCAGTGCTGATTACCTCACCCAGCAATTCCTACAAACATCTGGATCACATTCACGATTGGCTGCAAAACAGGGGCACTGTCTGCTTCTGCATTGACTTTTTGCACAATGGCAGCCTCTAAACTTGTTTTTGCAGCTCTTCGAACGCCTATATTGATTAATCATGACACATGAGTATTCAGAAATGAAATCAGTATAATTTTTTTACTCTGCATTTTCATTAGTAAAAATATACGAAATAATTGTCAGTTCATACTTAATCACTAGGAGAACGGGGGTAAAGGAACAACAGAAATCTATCTGCTCAATAAAAAAGGGAAAGTTAGCATAACTTGGGACGCACCCACAGTACTTTTCGCAGCAAGTTCCATTTTCCACACAGGGGCAATCTTTACCACACATTTGCTGGCACACACATGGGTTATATTGTGTGTACCATTGCTTCCCATCACCAATTCTTTTTCTGACAGTTGGATGCCCTGCAGACTTCCAAGTATATTTCAGCTTTCGATTGCGGCCCCTCCGACGATAGATTCTTGTTCTGGCAACCATGTCTTGCTCCTAGAAGACAAGGACAAATAATCATATTATTACTATCATAACAATGCCAACAGAAAAACAAAGGTTGTTTTGAGCTGTAATAATAGTAGGCGAAAGAAATATATTGAAATACAAAAAGGACTGTACAGATGCTTATGAAAACAACAAAAGAAAAGGAAACCATATGAAACAGAGAGGAAAAATTAACAAGGGTGGCAAGCCAATCTAAGAAAAGACTCCTAGCTGGTTATATTTTTGACTTGTCAGTTTGACTGTGGAGTGGTAGTGAGGCCATATATTAGTCACTTCATTTGATGAGCCAGGGTCTTAAAAGCTGACCTCTGGCATGGTCGTACCCATAGTCATGAGCCCAGACAACCAGGTGGTTTAATCAGGGGAAAAGAAAGTGGATAAGTAACTTCATCCAACAGCTGCTGGAGAAAACTGGATTTGGGTTCTGAGAAGAATGATCCAGCCCAAGCAGATGGTGCTGATTATTGCTTCACAAAAGCATCCGGAGATGGGGTTCAAAACAAGCACATCCACAGTTGATGAAACCAGCCAACTAAGCACGTGAGCTTATGCTGTTATGTGTTCACTAGAGAAGAGCAAGCCTATAAGGCCTTAGAACCTGCATGCATCGCTATTGCAACCTCGTTTTTTTTTCTCATCTATTTATTTATTATATATAAAACAAAACTCACATTCCAACCATTCATCTAATGACCCCAGTTTGGATCTGGTAACATGGGTGGCAACAGGTCTGATCCCAAAAGGTAAGCTGTTTTACATACCCCCGTAGTAGCATATTTTACCTGTTTTCTGGCACTGTGTAAACTAGCAATTCCTTGATTTTACTCCTGTTGCCTCAACAATATTACAAATGTTATTCCCAAAAGGATAAAAAAATTATCCTCGTAAAAAACCCTCATAAAATACCGTGCAATGAATAAAAGTCATTGTATGTGATACCTTGTCCCCTACTCTGCGGCCAATCATAACAAACAATAATCACAACAGCATAGTAATAGGCTGAATTCAGACCAACGTGGGCTACCAACAGTTTACATACTTCTAACCATTCTGATCTGAGACTAATGAGGTAAAGCACACAAGCTAACAGGGCAAGAAAGTGCATACCATGTAGTCTTGTTCAGTTTCTTCAAAGTCGCCTGAGATGGATTTATTCAAGAGAGGTCTCTTCGCCATCGCTGCACCATTGTTATACATGTAGTTGGCCACTTCCATGCAGGTCTTCAGACCAGATAGTAAGTTTCTGGCAATGAGACAGCTGTGACCGATGCACACAAAGGTCATACAACTAGGGAATCAAATTATCAAATTAAACTAATAATGGAACTCCTTTTTCAGCAAGCCTAGGTGTCGGTGTTTCGGACCAGGGGGTCCTCAACCAACTAGTGAATTTGTTCTGTGTGCTCCCGATCCGGATAGTGATGCAAAGAGACACAAGGTTTATACTGGTTCAGGCAATCGAGGCCCTACTTCCAGTCTGAGAGATCGATCTTGTATTCCTTGCACCGAGGTGCTCGTAGTAGGGGGTTACAAGCTAAAGGAGAGAAGGAGCTAGTCCTAGGTCTCGGCAGGGTGCCGTGCGGGCCGCTTGAGACGTTGCTCTCCGGCGGCAGGAGTGTGCGTGTGTGTTACCAGGTGTTCCCCCTCTAAAACAACCCAGGTCCTCTCCTTTTATAGCATGAAGGGAGGACTTGGGCGGTACATGAGCTGACTATATGGCGTCGTGTGAACAGAGGCGGCGTGTCCGGGCCCTGTAGCCTGTTCCTGTGGCGGCGTGGCCGTCGGAGTGGTCCACCCTTGGAGTACGGGGGCGGCGTGGTCATCCCATCAGGTCCTGTGCGTCGTGGGAGCCCCGGGAATGCCTCGGAGTGGACGCGGCGGCGAACGTGCAAGCCACTGTGGACGGACTATGCGCGACGCCGAGGCTTGGTCGATGCCGAGGCTGGCACTGCGGTGGGGGGGGGTCTCGGCAGGCACGTACCCCAAGATCGCCGAGGCCCCGGTGTACAGTGCCGAGGCCTTGAGCGGGCGGCCGATCATGGGTACAGCGTTTGGACACAGTGGTCGGTAATCCCCGTTGTACCCTTTCCCAGCCGGTATGGTGCTGATCGTGGACACAATGGTAGGGCACAGTGGTCGGTAATCCCCGTCGCGTTCTTTCCCAGCCGGTATGGTGCTGATCGTGGACACAGTGGTAGGACACAGTGGCCTGTCCCGGCCGGTATGGCGCTGATGCGACCTCGGGTCGCGTCGGCCATCCTGTGGCGTTGAGCCACCGTCCGGCTGAGATTGCGGGAGTGGTTGAAGCATTAATGAGACATGACGAGTCGTTGGGAGGGTCGGCCGAGGCGGGGGGCGACGGACCGCGGACGAGCCGGCCTCGAGCGACACGGAGAACGAGGCCTCGCGCGATACGGAGAATGAGGCCTCGCGCGATACGGAGAATGTGCCCCTGCCGAGGCCTTCCCTGGATAGCCTCGGGCGAGACGGAGACGGCGTCCCCTGCCGAGGCCCGGCGCCCCCTGCCGAGGCCTACCCTTGGGAGCCTCGCGCGAGGCGGAGCTTGTTCCGAGACCTCCTGCTCGAGGCTCGAGGCGAGGTGGAGGAGGGCTCGGTCGTGGCAGGTGAGGGGCCCACGGCTTACCTTCTAGCTTTGTTTTGATGTTTGCTTGGGGTACCCCGTTCTAAGGTACCCGACACTAGGGAAACTAAAAAATATAATAAAATAAAATGTTTCATTACATACAACATATAATTACCTGTTCTTTCCAAATATCTCTATGCCCTTCAAGTATAGATCTCGCTCTAAGGCACTCCAACAAGAAAGAGTGTGCTCCAATAAATTCTTTGTTGAAGATACTTTATTACTCTCTCTTCCCACATTATCAGTAGTAGCAGTTGGGCTTTCTCCACAGTATCTTTGCTTGAAGTCTTCTTAGTGGACTCGTCAACAATTCGTAGTATATCACCCCCAGATTCTCTAGACTCTTGTCTTGTGTCACGAATCTCCGGAATGGAAAGTTTATTCAGTATATTGCTTGCAAAAGAAATGTCAGAAGTGAAAACCTTCTGCCTTTTGCCAGGAGAACGCTCCCTGTACCTAGGTCCATGTTTTGAAATCTTGTGTTTCCTTAAACTACTGGGAGGCAAATCAGAGGATACATTCTCTGTTTCAGAGGTATCTGCTGAAGGCGGAGTAGTGCTTTCTTCAGCACTAACAGAAGAAATTATTTTTGATCCACTGGTTCCAACTAGTGTCATGGATCTAATGTTGCCTTTCTCTCGGTTTGAATCTTCTGATTCAGACATAATATTAACATCAACTTTGTGTGAGGCAGTTCCTGATTCCATAGTATATGTTGCACAGCCACCAAGACCATCATCATGCATCTCTTGAAATCCTTCTCTCCACTGGGGAAACTAAAATTTAAGTTAGCCCTGGCACACAATAAAGTAATGCCACGAATGTTTATGGAAATATGCAAGCTCAATGGGATAAATGCACGGGTCGATTTAAAGCATTTCTATTCCTTAGAAAAAAAAAACATATAGGCGGAGCTGTGTGCCTGCCTTCTGGCTACATCAACCATGGGTTCTGGGTCCAATTGTCCTGGTAAACCATGTGCCATGAGCGTAGCATTATGCCATAATAAGCCCCCACTGTTAGCTTTTATTAAAACAAAACAAAAAAAAAGCAATCACTGTACAAAACAGAAGGAAACACTCCAGCTAAGCCTGAGCGAGGCAAGAACAAGAAGAAAAATTAAGAAACACTATACATAGGAATCAACCCAGGAGAGAAAAACAGATCGCTTGTTTCTAGAAATGCAAAGTTTGAGAACTGAAATGATCACTTTGATAGTTTTGGGATGAAACTGAGCCCAAAATAAAACTGAGGATTAACAGTCATTTTGAAAGTTTGGGAGGAGATAGTTGAGGGACTAAAATGACTATTCCACCTTTTGATTCTCTGAGAAACTTTGGGGCAGAGGAAGTTACAGAGCAAGACTTATTGATGGAAAAAAATACAGGAAGTGGTAATGAATGGCGAGGAAGATTGAAGTCTTATGGAAGATGGAGAAATCTGGGATTTACTCTACAAAATCCATGTATAGGTGGAAGACCTTCTGAGGCGGTTCTATGCAAAAGAAGAAATTGTGGAGCAATAGGATGCCCCTAAAGCTGACAGTTCTGGAACAATGAAAATGGAAAGGGGGATGCTAATTGCGCCATCTGTAATTGCCCAGAAATTGTAGATCATGTTTTCCTTTTGTGTTTTAGCTAAATTCTGTTGGGTGGTCATCAAAGACGCACTACGATAGGATAGGACACCTACAAATATGCAATATTTCCTAGATGAATGGTTAATGCTAGGGGTAAAAGATTATAACCTGAAGCTGTTCTCTTTTCGGTGGTTACTTGAGCATTGTGGACAACTCGAAAAATAAAATGATGATTGAGAAAAATTTCCAAAATCGCCAACTGAAGTGTTATTCAAAATGTCCAACTACTTGCAGAGATGGAAGATTCTACTGAGGCTGGCGGAGAAATCAAAGGTGGAACAGATGGGCAGCGACGGAGTACTTCCTGAAGAACAAGAAGCCTCGAGATATGGAGGAGCTGCTGTAAGGGTTGCGTGAGAGGGGAGAGCGCCTTTTCTTTTCCAATCTTGTCCGGTGGCCTGTGTGTTGCGTTTGCTTTTGGGAGTCTAGAATCTTTCTTAGCAGTTTGCTGCTGTTAGTGGTTTTCTCCTGCTTTCTTTGTAAGCTGGTCTCCCCAGCAAGTGGAAGACATTGTAAACACATTTGGTTTCTTATAAGCACGGTTATACTTTGTCAAAAAAAAAAAGGTGCCAGTGAAAAAATAGGTCGAAATCATCTACAAGTTGTAGAAAAGTGGTATTTTAAGGATTGTGAAAGAGGCTAAAAACAACAAGTATTTAGAACTGGAGGAGCAGCCAATATGGTAGTAATTTTTTTTGAGACGACGCCTTTCAACACGTATTCCATTAAGCAGAAAGAGAGTTTTAAGCGAAACAACAAACTCGGTAATACTCTGATTACCAAGGCCAACACACACGCACCTACCGGACAACACAGGGTACTACATGATTGAACTAAATTTAAGAACTCCACGGGACTACGCTCATCGTCCAGGCAGAAGGATGCCGAGCTGCCTGTACCCAGCCATTCGCGAGTCCTCCGCGACGAGGCAAATGTCCACGGCGAGCTCCCTCGTTGTACGTGTACTGCCATCGAAGGTCCTCGCGTTCCTTTGTTTCCAAAGCATCCAACCCATCAAGAACACGATGGAGTCAAACCCACGCCTGAAGTGCTTGTCGACGCGCTTCCTATTGGACAGCCACCACTCCATGAATGGTTGCGGACGAACATCCACATTAGACAAAGTGAAGCCAGTCCATCCAGGTCGCCCAGACCTCGCGGCTGTACGCACAGCCCAGCAAGATGTGATCAATTGTCTCTGGCTCCTGGTCGCAGGTGATGCAAGCGTCCGTTGGTTGAAGGCCATGGCGGTGACGACGCTCGCCGGTCCAGCATCTATCCTGCAAAGCCAGCCAATAGAAGAAGCGGACACGGAGCGGCGCAGCCGTCTTCCACAACTGTGCAGCGCCTCTGACCGGCGAAGAGCCAAGGAACATGGCCCCATAAGCAGATGCGGCCGAGTAGTTCCCGGTCTCAGTTAGGTGCCAAGAAAGGACGTCCGGATCGGATGAGAGCTGAATATTCTCTAGCAAATCACATAGCCTCCCAAACTAAAGAAGCGTCGTCATGGAAACTGCGCCAGACAGATGACGTACCCAAGCGTTACCGTTTAGAGCCTCGGACACCGACGCCCTCCTCTTCCTGGGGCGAACTGCCGCAAAAACGGCGGGGGCAAGCTACACGATGCTTGATCCATTGAGCCACCGGTCTGTCCAGAATAGAGTGGACTCACCATTGCCCACTGTAATCGTGGTCGCAGCCTGGAACAGCCGGAGCGCGACGCGCTCGCACGTGGGCGGCACGATGCCGCGCTTCCTGTCCCGCCAAATCCATCTGACCCGCAGCGCCAGACCAGCCCGTCGCAGGTCCGCAATGCCCAGGCCGCCCAGCTCCTTGGGCCGGCACACATTGATCCATGCAACCTTGCATTTGCCTCCCGCAACCTTGTCCGACCCGGTCCAAATAAAGGCACGCCGCAGTTTATCAATCACCGCAATAGCCCAAGGGGACAAGCCAAGGGCAATCGAAGTATGGACCGGTATCGCAGAGAGTGTGCACTTGACCAGTGTGGATCGGCCGGCCACGTTGAGCAGCCGACCCTTCCAACCCGGGATGCGTGCAGCGATTTTGTCTATCAAAGGCTGCTCATCGGCCCTCTTCAGCTTGTACACCGACAGCGGTATTCCCAAATAGCGACAGGGGAACTCTTGCACCTTGCAAGAAAGGATGGTGAGCACCAACTCCATGTCAGTCTCCGTGCAGTGCAGCGGCGTTGCCAAACTCTTGTCAAGGTTCGCGAACAAACCAGAGGCACGTCGGAAGGTGTTCAAGATTGCCTTAATGGTCAGCAGGCTGCGCTCCTCCGGTGCCACAAAAATGACGAGGTCATCAGCATACAAGCTGGCCCTTGCCGTGACCAACCCAGGTACCTGTGAAAGAAATCGCCGTTCCTCAGCCCACTGCAACATGTGGTTGAGCACCTCCATCACCAGCACGAAGAGCATCGGTGACAACGGATCGCCCTGCCTCAATCCTCTAGCATGGCATATTCTCCTCCCCGGCCTTCCATTGAGGAGAATTTTAGTGCTGGACGTCGCAAGGATGGCTGACACCCAATTCCTCCATCGTAACCCAAAGCCCATGTGGGTTATAACATCGAGCAGGTAAGTCCAGGAAACCGAATCAAACGCCTTAGCAATGTCAATTTTAAGCAAAACACATGGCGACCTTTGCCTGTGGATCTCCTTGCACGCCAGCTGCACGTCTCTAAAATTGTCATGAATGCTGCGACCCTTAATGAAGGCACTTTGGTTCCTCAGGACCAAACGGTCGAGATCACCAGCCAGCCTGTTTGCCATGCACTTGGTGATGAGCTTCCCGAAGCTGTGGATAAGGCTGATTGGGCGGTAGTCCTTGATCTCCGAAGACTGATCGTTCTTTTTAAGTAAAATCATATGAGCGTCATTTAGATGCTGAAGACTCCGGAAGTCTTGCGCCCAGAAAGCGTTTATAGCTGCCATAACCTCATTCTTTATGATGGGCCACGCCACCTTGTAGAAAAGCCCAGTGAAGCCGTCCGGACCCGGCGCCTTGTCCGGCGGCAGGTCGCGTATGACGGCAGCGACTTCCACCTGAGTGAAGAGCATCTCCAAGGCCTGCAGGTCCAAGGATGGCAGGCCCAGCGCCGCCATGTTCATCCTTCGCGATCTGGTGAAGTCGGTGCCAAGCAGAGCGACGTAGCACTGATGACCACATGGCTTCTTGTTTTCATCAAGCTCAAGGCTGTAGGGTTGCTTCTCACACTGACAAACAAAATATTTTCATTTACTTAGCAGGGAAAAAATAGAAATTTCAAATGCAAATGATCTGTTTACTTACTGGGAATACCAAATTCTGTGAGCAACCATGGAGGCGGCAATCAAAAACCTGAGTGAACAAATGTCCTAGGTAAATCTCAACCTTGAAAGTTTAGTTGAACCAATCGGCAAAACACAGCCTTGAAAACAGGAAATAAAAGCAACAGAATGCCAGAAGTGGAATGATACCAAGCATCTGCGGCAGAAGAGATTATCAAAAGAATCCAGAATGGCATCCATAGTTTTGTCCAGAGAAAGTTGGCTCTCTATCTTATCTGAAGATGCAGAGTGCTTCTCATTTTTCTCAAATAGAACTTCAGATCTTTCCTGTCATTTTAAGGAAAAAGCAGAGTCGCTATCAAATTTTGGGCATCTTATAAGTTGAACAAATGTAGGGACAGTTAATATTTATGGTATACAAGTCACTTCACTAACTTAAAAATATTATTAAAAAGTGAAAAGTGAAAACATATACAGAGCTAAATTGGATAAGTTTTAAAATTATGAGTGCATCTTCTAGCTTCAGAAGGACGATAGTGCGGTCCGAATCTTCCAGCTCGTAGCTGGGCCCTTGGGCCAGCACTGGAACCGAAAGAACAAAGGCGGGCTTCTGCCCCGGCCCCCGGTCTCCCCCTACCCCGGTCCACTCTACCTTTTCCTTCACCTTTTGATCGACGCCGACCGTCTCTCACGGCCCCGGACCCCACCGGAGAACCAAGATACACAGTCACACAGCACGTTAGCGTTAAAGACGTGACAGTCCTATAATTGCAAATATGCTTTTCTGCCACAGTGGCCCTCCTAGCCGCCGCCGGCCGGCAGGCATCCGGTGCTGTCCTGGCAAAAGCCAACCCCGCCCACACTCTCGTGCTCCTCGGCTACCCAATCGGCCGATCCCAGCGTCACGGGAAACTGCGACCCCTGGCAAGGCCGCGACGATTTCCCGGACCACATCGCACGACGACGCTAGATGCCATCCATCGCCCAGAGGCCAGAGCCAAGCCCCTTTCGAATCTCACAGATCGACCAACGGTGGCCGGCCGCGTTAATACTGACAAATCCCAAAGATTCCGTTCCCAAACCGCGCCAGTGCTGCTCGCCAAACAACCACCGGAGCCTCACCTAAACCGCTATAATTTTTATTCTGACCAAGGCTTTAGTTTCTTACCCGTCAACCAAATTCGTTTCATTAATTCATTTGGTCAACAAACCAAGGCTCTTTATCTAAAAAACAAGAGTTAAATGCACCAGAGGTTCATTAACTTGTGAGGAGGTTTCGGTTACGTCCATCAACTTTCAAAGTGGTTTTTTGGGTCCATAAACTTTGTACGTCGTATCATCTAGATCCATACATCTCCACATTGGCTTCTCGTGCTGACGTGGCATGATGCCATGGCCATGCAGGCCAGCCGCAGCCCCGCGGGCGCACGAGCAGAAGCCGGTGGACGGAGCCGCAGCCCCGCTAGGCGCCTACGACCTCGGATCATGGCGCCGCCTCGACGTGCCAGGTGGGTCTCTCGGCCGCACGATTGCCCTCCCTGTTTGCTGATTATTGTAGGATCGCGCGCCCTGTTTGTTTGGCTAGAGGGAGCAGCCACCACCCGCTGACGGGTGGGCCTCCGTCTGCGCCGCTGCCAGAATTCGATCGGTTGGATCAAAGATTTTGTCCGGAATGTTTCATGGAAGGAATTAAATTTTGTCTAGACTTCCATGAATGTTTCACTTGTTCAATGCTGAACAGGACGTAAAAGAGAAAAACAAACAGCAACAGCAGAAATTCCTACTCCTAGTGAAGTGAAACTTACGTATCAGTGTAAATTTGGGAAGTTTTAAGAAATCATGTTAAATTTTCGCAGAATGAGCGTTATTGTTCGGGACACATTTTGTTCTTCAGTCGCTTTCAGCTAGTACTGGTATTCTAGATTTTCTTCGGTGGACATTCAGAAAGTTAGACCGCTTGAACGTCTCTCATTTCCTGTAGATAAATCGTTTCGATTCCTCTGATATTTCGATAACGGACAACCTATCCTGTCATTTTGGTACTACTAGAGTGAATTCGTAATTCCAAACGTGCAGACTAATTTGGTACTTTGTACGCATCAACTTCATCGAATTCCCTAGCATGTTCCTAGACTTCATGATGTGCATGCCTGCATGCTTTCTGTTCCCCTTTCCCCCCTGATCTTACACTCCCCTAATGAAAATTTGGTGGTTTGCTATATTCAGCCAGCAGAGACTTAAATTTTGTCCATAACTTGCAGACCTTTATGACCGATCCTGTTTGATTTGCAGGTGAATCTACATTCCCCGACGATGTCGCCGCCGACGAGGACGGCAACGCCTACGTGACCGACGCCAAGGGAAGCAAGATCTGGAAGGTCAGCCCGGACGGCGTGCTGCTCGGCGTCATCAAGAACGCCACGTTCATGAAGCGACCGGGCCTGCGGCACAACTTGGTCGGTCTCAACGGCATCATATACCACCCTAACGGCTACCTTCTCGTCGTCCACACCTCCGGCGGCGACCTTTTCAAGGTCGACCCGAAGACAGAGAGCGTGCGCGTCGTCAAGGTCCAGGGGTCGCTGAGGCAAGGGGACGGACTTGAGCTGCTCTCCCCGACGAGGCTGGTTGTCGCCGGCATGCCGAATCGGCTGGTGGAGAGCTCCGACGACTGGGAGACCGCGAGCGTCACCGCGCAGTACGTGGGGCCGATCCACCGGGTCAGGTCGTCGGCCACGGTAAAGGACGGGGACGTGTACATCAACCACATTCTCGGGTTCGGGCTCGGCAAGAAGAAGACGCACGTCCTTGCGAGGGCGGTGTTCTCGCCGTTGGCCGCAGCGAGTTGACGGCCGGCGCCTCAGCGCGCGCTCCGTCGTGGGATCTAGCAGTTTCTTTTTGCTTAAGCGGCAGTTCATAGTTCCATGCAGTTAGACTATACGTACTTAAGTGTGATGATAGAGATGCTCATACTTTTATTTTGACACGTTGCTCGAAGCTGCACGATTGTTCTGTTTGATGCATGCAAAACATGTACATGGATCCTTTCTTGGGTCAATTCTGACTTTCTAAGTTAGGCTGCCGTGATATGTAAAATCGACGTCTTGGTCGACCTTGAAGATTTTTCAGCCCGCCGGCCACACAAAAGGGTGAATTGGGATGTGTAACTTTGGTCAGTGGCAACTGGTATACATCCGCTGCAGGCATGCAGCAGTCCAAGTCAGCTCCCGAATTGCTTTATAGCATGTCGTAAAAGTTCGTATTCCACGGCTGCCGTTTTATCCACTACATCAACCACGGCAAGCTTTTGCAGCTAAACAAAGCTTCAGGGCGAATGAATTAAGCTTCACGGCAACTCATGCTACAGTGTTTGGGAGGAGGCGAAGAGCTTCGCAACTGTTGTGGCTGCAGCCTTAAGTGCATCGTTAAATTGCATTTTTACTGTTGTGAATTACGACTAGCTCCTGGGGAAAATATTGCTCAATTATTTGACGAACTCAGAATCAGCGAGTTACTTTCCGTCACATGTCCTTCCTGTCGTATGAACTGATCATGCTAACTCGCCAGCGCAGCACCACAAGTCCACAAGCTCCCGTTCATCACGTCACCGCAAGATCCACAGGCCCACGGCTCACTTCGCTCCCTCGCCAAGGCCAAAGAGTCGCCATTGCCGTGCAAGTGCAAGCAACTGCTTCCCCGTCCGGCCGTCACCCAACCCTCCCAGCCGCCCGCAGTCCCGACCAATGGAGAGGCAGAGGAGCCCCTCCACCTGCTCCAGGTCGTAGCACTGCCACCTGCTGAGCCCAAAGAGCCTCCTCCTCGTCTCCTTCGCCTCCTTGTCCCTCCTCGTCTCCTTTCTCTTGGCCGCCCGCTCCACCTCCCCTTCGCGTTCGCCATAGCCCCGGCGCCAGGTTCTCGTGGGTGGCGGGGGTTACTGGGGCGACCCAACGGCGGTGGAGGTTGAAGAGGCGGTTCTTGGGCTCGGGAGAGGGGAATCGGCCGCGGAGGGAGCCCGCCCCGATGTTCCCGGAGACTTGTCGGTGCGGGAAGCTGTTACTCCAAGACCAAGAGGGAATGGCAGAGCAACCTCGAATGGAGTGGTTTCCAAAGGGCAAAAGATCGTGGAAGCTGGAAACCACTCTTTTGGTTTTGGAGGCTTGGATTCGGCTGTGGAGGTGAAAGAAGCTGCTCCTGAAGGTGGAGGTGGCGAGAGGTTTCCAAAAGATTCGATTTCAGAGAACCAATCTTAGCAGAAGGCAGGAATCTTAGCAAAGAAACTCTTGGTTCGCCAACTGCATCAGCAGAGCGTGGCAGAAGCGTTCGAAATAACACACCTTCGAAAATGTTCGTCTTCCACCAGACATTGAGCATCCCGAGAGCAGGTTACGTCAGACGGATTCCGTCGAGCACACCTCAAGCGAGAACTCGAATAATCCACGTTTTTTCTTCAGAATCCAATAATAAGAACGAGTTTTCAATACTTAGTTCATTTCATACGACCAGATTTTTTAGAAATACTTTATTACAGTATCAAGTTCAGAGTGCGGAATTTAAACAGCAAAATTACAATAAATATCTGACGGTAGAATACAAGGATTCATCTGTGCTCACCAGAAGAATCCTCCACACAACAGCTACTCTTCAAGCTGCACCTGAAACAGGGTAAATAAGCCCTGAGTACACGGTATATTCGTAAAACTTACCCGACTAGTGGAAATAACTTTCCGACTCCAAAGGATATAATAAGTTTTTTGGGTTGCTGGGTTTCTTTTTTGTGAAAAACAATACTAGTAGTGAATCCTTATGTATGTTTCTTATTAGCAGTCATGATTAGTTCATTATCTAGCCATTCTATGTAAGCACTTGTTCTACTTTTAAGCAAGAGTTGAGCAAACAGATCTATTTCACCATTTTTCATCTTCCAGTTTTTACTACTGTGCTAGACTGTAGACAAGCCGTACCGGATTACCCGACGATTCGCGAATCAATGTGTTCAGCTGGGTACCCCGAAACACACGCCCCGCTTGTACCCCAGGCACAAGCAGGACCAACCCACCTCTCTTCTATCAAGGGGTCTAGGTCCCCGTCCAAACTTGGACTCCAAGCCCCCTCACATGAGTCCCGGACTCAGTGCGGTGCTTAGACCTCTACCATCCCCATCTCCAATCAGTCGGTTCGGAAAGAGCCAGAACCCATGACAAGAGAGCAACGAACATTCCCTGCTCCCATAAACAAGTATGTGCTCAGGATAATAAGTCTGTGACTTGGCTAGAACCCAATGCAACGGCATGTCCTTAACCGACACGAACAGGGAAAACAATGCAACCAAGCTATGCCCCATTTGTCTAACCTCTTACACCCACCAATATCCGTACTATATTTCTACCCGGTCTTCTTTTTTCCTTTCACCATTTTATCATGAGAGTGATAATAATAATCATCTATTGTGAGTAACGGCAGGTTACTCACGCTACCAAAAAATCTAAACATAACAGCTACTCGACCTAAGCTAGTAGGACGCATAGGTAGATATATCTATGCATGTAGTTTCAATATAACTCCTATAACAGAAATGCACATCATATATATATTTTCGGTGATTATTCAAAATAAGGGTTATGCACCGGGGCTTATCTTGGACGGGCGTGGTGTCAGCTCAGTCGGTCAGTGGTGGCTCCAGGACCTCCTCCTGCGCGAGGATCTCCTCCTCGTACTCTTCAATCACCTCCTCGTACTCCTACTCGCCCGCGGTCATGAACTCCACCAACTCGTTTTCTACATGCATGCAATGACGGTGCAACGCTCAATATTAAGGCAACAACAGTTCTTAAAATAAGAATATATCTACTAAGCCACTAAGCTAGCTCTAATGACTAAGATACCAAGCTAATCATCATTCCCATCAAACCAGCAGGGTTTCGCCTACAAATGCTACTTAGCAACTAAAATATATTCTTACCCTTATTAACGATTTCCTATATACTACAACAAGGAGTACTTAGTTACCATATTTCTCAACATATTCTAAGGCTATAAAAATTAAAGTGAGCACATAATAATACAATGAATCTACTGTAAAAATTTCATGGTCAAAGCTATTACCAATTTGCCACAAAAATTCCTACAAATACTAATCTAAATAATAATAAACACTCACAAATGATTTAATAGCCGCGGGTATCAACAAATATATATATATATATATATATATATGAACTAAATACACTAACAGATAGAGCATAATTTTAGGAACCTAACAAAATTAGTTTCATATTTTTTGGACACTTATGCGAATTCATATTAATTTTCAAAGTTCAGCTCAGAAATTAAAATATAAAGCTATTTCTAATTCCTTAAGAAAAAGGAAAAACGAATTCCACCCGCGGCCCACCACCGCGCGGCCCACAACGGGGAGGCCCACGTGCGCGACACATATGCAAAAACGCCCCTAAACTCAGGGCAAACTAACCCGCACTCCATGTTACTATTCCTATAGACAACACTTATGCAAAAGAACCCTCGGACCTTTCTCCTCTTTACAACGGCGAGGCCCTCGGCCACCCGCGTGCGTGCCGGCGCGGCGGCGATGGCATTGGACGGCCACGCCGGCCAGCTAGGACCCGCACTGGCTCCACTAACGGACTGACCCCGTCTACAACCCTAGCGCCTACACTAGCCTAGGTTACAGGAGCGACGGAGCTCACGAAAGTGGTGACCACGGCGTACGGCCGTGCGCGACAGCGGCGCGGCCATGCCGGACACCCTAAGCCACCGTGGGGTAAACTAGCTAGCGCTATAGCATCACTATCTTACCCTGGTTGTGGCTGCGGTGGTGGTTTGGTCGGAGGTTCCCCGAACAGGCCTGGCCACGTGCGGGCAGTGGGATGCGGCGGTGCTCCGAGATGGCGCGGCCACGTTAGTGGCTACGACGAGGCGATAGAGGTGCAAGTGAGGTGCGCAGGGTGAACTGGAGGTGGAGGCGGAGTTCGTGGTGAAGATGGATTGATGAGTGGTGGAGCGGTGGGTGGCTGCCCTCGGCCACGGCCGGTCCCAGCCTTAATGGCACAACAGGGGGGACTTCCAAATAGGAGTTCGTCGTGGCTCGATTCAAGGCGGGGTGGGGACGGTTGGCACGTGGACATCAATGCACATACACGGGCACGCGAAATTGAATGCAAGTGCATGCACCCAGGCTCACCGTGGTCGCGACGTGATGGCAGAAACAGAGGCGGTCGGGCGCACAGAGACGGGTAGGGGAGAAACGAGAGGACAGGAGGCGGTGAGGATGCGGTCGGTAGCTGGCGAGTGCACCTTGGTGCGATGCGGCTGGCGCAACCAGTACGGCCCACAGCCGGCGCTAGCTGACGGCACACGCTCGAGGTCGACGTGGCCCGCGCGCTGCAGTGCAATAAATGGCATGGCGACGGTGGTCCGGCCCCGCGCACACAGCGCCCAGGCGGACCAGAGGAGCAGCGCGGTGCAGCGGCAGGCGAGTGCGAGACGGTGACGCGACGACAGCGGCAGCGTCGCGACGTGCGGTGGGGCAGCGCGACGGGACGAGTCGGCATCCACGGCTCCGCGCAGCGACAGGCCGAGGAGGCCAATGATGCGGCCAGAGCAGCAGCACGGTAGCGGGACGGGACGTCCGCGCGGCAGGGCGGCAACGGCGGCCAGGACGCCGGGTCCGCATGGCAGCAGCAACGCGCAGCCAGGCCGACCAGCCCGCGTAGACCGCCGAGCGCGCCAACGCGCACACGCGCAGAACGCCCGACGCTGCGGCGACGACCACTGACGCGCGGTGACCGCGCCCACGTGAGGGAAACAAACCGGAAACGTGCTGTGCACGGATTTTAAAGCTTCTACCGCGACCAACCCGTTACTGCTCAACGTAAACGGTCTTCACTACTCTCAAGATGGTATATGAGGCTACTTAATCAAGCTATAGCGCTACATCACTCTTTAACCCAATTCCTCAGAATAGTTTGCTAAACATAGCAATGTCTAACTGTCAACAAACTTCGAAATTTTTCTAAGTTTTGAGTTGAACTCTATTTCAAATTGCATTTCTAAGCTATTGGAAATCTTAGCTAGTAATATCATTTTTCGACCGCAGATATTTCATTGCCATCTACAAAGTTTGTACTTCAAACTTTATTCAAGTATCACATACATGTTCTATAGCATTTTTGCTTAATAAAAATTGGTTTTAAACCCTAAGTGATATAACATGACTATGAAATTAACTTTCATTTCGCATTTCCGTTGATCATTTTGAGTTACGGAAATTGATCTACACACTCTATTACATGCATTAACACATCAACATGATGCTCATGACATGTTTTAGTAAATGATTTACGATGTAACATAGAGAAATTGGAGGGAACAGGGTCTGCGCGAGCTCTCAGTTTCTCCATACAAGCTTCAGGTCCCGCAAAGGGGTCGAGAGACGAATTCTTGCAAGATGGACATGTTGATGATAGGCCTAATTCATCTGTACTTGGAGCTTATTCTTCTGAACAAGGGGAACGATGGGAAAGCTCAGATCATTCAACAGTGAGGTACAAAGCAGGAGCAGCTCCAGTCAATCCAACTAAACAAGAACCTAATCTGAATCCGGAAATGGCTGCGAGCAAAATTGATTTTGCGCAAAGCAATGCTGTAAAGTGTGATGTTTCTGACCGGAGTTGGGTGTTCGACGAGAGCTATCCGCTCTATGCGAGCAACGCGTGCCCATTTATAGATGAAGAATTCAGCTGTGAAGCTAATGGGAGAATGGACCAAAGCTGTATGAAGCTTAGGTGGCAGCCTAAGCATTGCAGCATTCCAAGGTGTTGTTGCATTAGGGTATTTTTCTCGCTTCTTTGGTTGCTTAGGAATTTGGGTAGTACTAGAAGTTTGTCACTAACTTAATGTGATAATTTTAGGTTTGATGCTAGGAAATTGCTTGAGATGCTGCGAGGAAAGCGACTAGTGTTTGTCGGAGATTCCATTAACAGGAACCAATGGGAATCCATGATGTGCTTGCTGAGTACGGAAATCTCAGATCCTGCAAGGATTCATGAAACTCGTGGCCGCAAGATTAAGAAAGAGAAAGGATATTACATCTTCGAGTTCTTGGTTCGTATGCTCTGTAGCTGATGTGGAACTAGCCTGTTCGCTTGCTCGTAAACGATCGTAAATTTTCCAGTCGGTAACAGTGTTTTTCTCTCACACCAAACCAGCCAGCAGTAAATAATCCACGATACGATACGGCCTCCCGAACAGGCTGTATAATTGCAGCGTGGAGTATCATGCCACCCATTTCTTGGTGCATAAAGCCAAGGCAAGAATGGGCCAGAAGGGCACAATGACGCTACGGATTGATACCATAGATCGGAGCTCGTCAAGATGCTGATGTGCTTGTGTTCAACTCTGCTCTTTGGTGGTCACGTCACAAAACAAATGATGGGTGAGGGTTGACTAATGTGAATCAATGAATATAGTTCTTGTTCAAAATGAAATAAAGTGCATTCTTCAATATTCTTGTTTCCTGTAACCTTGCAGAGAAACCCTAGCACCTGATGATTACATATCTGTTGCAGAGTGAATTTCTATCAAGAAGGAGATCATGTTCATCCATATCTTGATGCCTCCACTGCTTTCCAAAGAGCACTAACGACGTGGGCATCGTGGGTCGACCGCTACATCAATCCACAGCAAACTCGAGTGTTCTTCCGAAGCACATCCCCGTCGCATTTCAGGTTTGCTCTTCTACTGTTCAATCCGACAGGAACAACTAGAGAATTGTTGCTGTCTCCTCTATGGAGCATTTGGTTGTAAGATTTACCACTGATTTCAGCGGAGGAGAGTGGAATTCAGGGGGACACTGCAGAGAGAGCACACTAGGCCCTAATGACAGTCGTGTATGGCCAATGCCCGAGATAAACGTGATGCTTGAACAAGTCTCAAAGCAAATGAAGAATCCTGTGACAATTCTGAACATTACTGATCTATCCAGGCTAAGAATGGATGGTCACCCATCTGTTTATCGACGGAAGGGAGTAGATTTAACAGCATCGAGTGGCCAGGACTGCAGCCATTGGTGCCTTCCTGCAGTCCCAGACACATGGAATGAGCTGCTGTTCTACCATCTAGTGTCCTCACGATAATAGGATGCAGTAACAAGGTGGTGACCACTGTCTTTTCCTTCTTTGGATGAGCCCTTATATGTTTTTTCCTCGGTAAATGTAAGTTGATTCATTGATTGTGAAAAGATAGCAATTGGTCAGATATTCAGATGTCAATTGTAATTGTAAATGTAAGTTGATTCATTGACTGTAAAAAGAGAGCAATTGGAGTTTTTAGGGATCGTTTCAAATGTGTTTTTAGGGATAATTTGTTTTACAACGAAGACACCGTGGTTAGACAATTGGACTGATAAACAAATTGAACTACAATGAGTCAGTGAGCATTTGGCCTTTGCTCATAGTTGCTCCAACAACTCCAGACCGTGGGGATCACCCCCACAGTTTGTGCCCTTTTATAAAAAAAACAAGAATTCTTTTTTCATTTGTTATTGTATATAATTCTATTGACCAGTGATGGAAGTTATAATATGTCTATCATCATATAAACTAAATGGCCCTTGTATATTGAAATAAGATCAAAGCATGTGTCAACTGGAATTTTATCGCTCCCTTATACATACCACAAATATATCAAGGACATGTGGGTGATCCTCAAAATTTCTGGATTTCCTTTGGAACGCAAGGAATTTCAAAAGATTCAATTTATTTTATTAGAACTTTGAAAAGCAAACGAGACCTGGTGTTTTAATCTCTTTATTTATCTACTCTACCCCTATAATACACCAGTTAAAATAAATCTACAGTCACACAACAAATGCCTACTCCACAGTCATGACCTATGCTATATCCACACCCATGAATACAAAAAAAAATATAACACCATCAAAACGGATGCACCAGATTATCTCTTAGTCATTCTCTTTCGTTACTCGTCCAAATCCAACGATTCATGTTTCTGTCTGCCCTCCAACGCCCACCCCACGCGGCACGCGCGGATCTCCCTCTCCCTCGACGCCCCATCCTCTCCTGCACCCGTGCCCAACGCGCTCGTGGCTCTCCCTCTCCCCAACGCTCGACTTGCGCGCTCCTCTCCTCTCCCCCACGGACAAACCCTAGGGTAGACGGCGCAGCGGCACGGCGCACGCGGAGCACGCGGCAGACTCGGCAGACGCAGAGCTCGCACCAGCACAGCGGAAGCGGACCACGCGGCGGCGCGGCAGACGTGGTTAGGGTTTCGCGGCCGCCGCCGCGCCGGTTCCACCCTGGGTCTCCGTCTTCCCCAGCGAGCAGGCTCGGCCCCTGCGATGGGCGAGTTCCCCGGCGGTGGGTTAGCTGGACCCCCTACTCGCTTCCCTACCCGTCCTCCTCAGATGCCTCCCGTCGTCGTGCAGCACCCGCGCATCCTCCTCTCCAGTGTCGTCCTAGGTATGTTTGTTTGAACATTTTGCTTCAAATACTTCCTTGTTCCCACAGAGCTACAAAAAGAGATGTGTTCTGCATTGCGAATCGTGGGAAATAATCAGGTGCGAGAACTCTCTTTCGATTGTGTTTCAGTCAGATTATTATTAGAGAGAAAATATTCTTTACAGTTCAGAGTTGTTATAAAAACTGTCTGTTTATCTTCATCATTGTTATGGTTGTTTCTCATAGATAGTATGCAAACCAATTTTACAGATAATTGCATCAACTGGATCTGGAAGTTCGATTTTGCTGTATACATCCGGTAGACTTAATTGAAGTAAGTAGATTTAAGAAGGAGCAAACTGGAGCAAACTGTCTGTTTATTTCATCATTGTTATGGTTGTTTATCATTGTTACTTTCTTTTTCTCACTAATTACAGTTCATGTGTACCCTCACGATTATTAAATCTGTATTTACAGTCTGTTAATATTGACCAAACACTAATTTCCATGATGATTTTACAATCTGTTAATATTGACAAAATACAGGACATGTCGCTTTTGGTACACGCTTGTTTATGTTGTGTTTCCATTAAAAGCATTATTCTCTTCGAAAGCTTCACCATGAACATGGCTCTATGTGCTTATTATGAAGTGTGTAAGTAATTCAATTTTTCCTTTACTTGCAGATGCTGCCCAAATTCTCTACCCTTGCATGCAATGTGTTGATATATTTTTCTTGAAGGCAAATATTTATCGCGCTATTGCGTTCCTTGGTATTCCAAAAGAAATTTTATTGAATTCTCTTTGAGTTCTGAAAGGCTTTTGATATTTCCATTCTGAGTGTATTTACTCATTAATTAATGAAGACTGAAAGGCTTTTGACATTTCAGAGTGGTGTGCACCTTCAATCTAGAAACAAGAATTATGTATACAAATCATTTTCCTTATCCTTTTTCTTTTGTAGGCTGGCATATGCCAGTTGGGGATGGACCAAAGGAAGGTCAATGTGCTAGGTAGGGAGTAATGCGATGACATCAAAAGGAAGAACAAACCAATTATTCTTTCACATCGTATCCTGATTAGTGATTTTGATCTTGTTCTTTTTTTCCCTGTAAATATTTTTGGGACATATGTGTTTGTCATGGTCATGTGTCTACAGTGATGGAATTCATAACAAGTGGTTGTTCATTGCTTTGTTTGTGGAGCATGTATTTTTCGCTTAGCCTTAAATGCAGATATGCTTCCTGGTTTTAAAGAAGGCCAGGAGAAAATGTCAAATATCCATACTCGGCTATCTTTATGGAAGATGATGAGGTATATATTTCTCATGAAATATTTTTCTTCCTTATCAAAATTCTTTTGTTGCTCTTGGTTCTTGTGACACCTAATCATTGTGCAAGACTGGTTGAACTCTATTTTGCTTGGGTCAGTGGAGATGGTAGCATGGTCAAGGATACTGCCTGGCTAGAATGTTGTACAGTTGTAGTATATGTTTCTCATCTCCTTTCTAGAAAATAAAGCTGTATCACTATATTAAAAAATCTGGTGTTTATGACTTTAGTTAGCTGTGTTTCATCTATATGTATAGGGGGTGATGCACTATAGAATTTTTCTCTTAGAGCTATCATCCAATTATTGAAATTTGTAAGATCCTAGGTTCGATCTCCACTTTCTTCATCTCGATTTCTCTGGGGGGGAAAATTAAATGCAAAAATTAACAGCCATAAAGTAATCAGTTCTTTTTTTTTTTTTTTGCGCTACTTGGGTTGGGCACATGAGGTAGCCGACAGGGGAAGGAAGAGGCAGTAGAGAGATTCTTGTGTGCTTGTTCAATGAGAGTTTGCTTAATTATCCAATTTGAGGAGCTCCTGCCGTGCTTGAGGAGGCAAATCATTCCAGAACTCAGAAAATTCAATTCACAGTCATAAAGCAATCGGCTCAGTTTTTTTTGGTTTATTTCCAATTGATAGTCCGAAAAATAATATCCAGTAGAATAATATGTAAAGTCCTTGCTGTTAGGGCTATTCAAGAGCAAATGTGTTACATGGTTCAGTACTCTTTAGGTCTTCACCATGTGTTGGTTCATTCAGTAAGAAAATGTAAATTCCTGGGTACAGTTTTTTTGCAGTAATTAATGTAGGAGAAGCAGCTATGGTACAGGGCTGCTGAACTTGTGGCGCTCACCCACGCTGTCGAGGGCATCCAAGGCCACCGGTGCTTGTAATTTTTCTCTAAAAGAACCCAATAAGAACATTTTAATATTTGACAGATCCAGCAGGTCGTGGATTGGTAAGTTTTTGCTACGTATTCACTGCTGTTTGCACAAACAAGTGGAAGGAACCAGGTTGCAGAAAAAGATGGTGTATGGCTGCCTTGCTTTGCTTGTGGTGAGCATCTTGTGTAGCAACAATGTATTTTCTGCTGCAGATGCTGTGCATCCACATCTTGGTGATGCTTTGTGCAGCCTTTTGCATTTCTGTGGTTGAATGCCTGTTTCTTTTGGAGAAGATGCTACCACAGGATAGTATGGGGATAGAGGATTGATTAGCTGAAGGACCGCTCATCCTGGCCCCCAGCTCCTTCACGGTACAAGCCATTTTAATGCAGCTTTTAATTTATTTCCACATTTATCAACTCTGAAAAATCTGATTGTTGTGTTGCAGGATGTTAAAGCGCCAGGGAGGTTTCAGTATGTAATCTTTTGTGCACCGCATATTCCCTTTCTTGGTTCATAACGAAGTTCTCATTTTTGATTGTTTTTATGAGATCAGGAGGGGCTGCCCCTACTGTTCTTGCTATTGATTGATTCTAGCGTCAGTCTCGCTATGAAACTGATAAATTCTAAGTGGGACGGCAATATTTATTACTGGAAGTGAATATTCTCTGCATGTGTTACAAAAGTTCCAAAACATAAAGACTGGTAATCACCTATAATATGTTTCATCTTTCTGATTATCACAAAATAGTTATTTGATTTATGTACAATAAATAAAACAAATGCTCATCTCCAGGAAATTAGGAGGCTTCCTTGTATACAATTTCATGAAGTCATGGGATAGTGTAAGATTGCCACCAATCAACACTGTAAGCATATATTCTCTAACTATATTCCATACATTGCATACAAAATTAATAACTTAACTTGTTATATCTACCATGCACAGCTATCAAATTCACTGATGATGGAATTTTTGAGGGACATTCTTAAGAGCCATGCAAACGAATGTTTTGACAACTTTCCTGAAGATCTCCAAGTCATGATTAAGGACTTAGACAGAATGTAACTTAAATGTTATATGAGAAAAAACTTTACTATGACTTCTTAGTTTCCTAGATTGTATACATGCTCAAAGATATTGTGTAAAAGTTGAACTATGAAAAAAAACATTGATTGTTTTTACGTGCGTCTCTAAGATAAATCCGTTGCGTTAGCACGGGTATTATACATAATAATGCTCCTTATAGTTGACAATAGATTTATTCCGAACGTGGCTAACAAAAATGTGAGAAGCGATGCCAACTGCCTCTCTTGAGTGTCCAAGAAAGGTGGGGGTAGACCGCAGACGGACAGTTACACTTAGGACTTTTTGGCCGGGCTCCCGGCAGCTCCGGCTCCGGCTGACACCCCACGATGAATACTGTAGCAGCGGAGCTGTTTTCCTTTCCCCACCTTTTCCCTATCACTGTAGCGTGGTTACTGTTTACGGAGCCAATGAAGCTCGAATTTCTGGCTCCTCCGGTTCTGACACGCTACAGGTGTGAACAGTGTAGCAGCCGAACCATCTTAGAGCCGTACCAAACAGGTTCTTACTCCACGACACCTGAAGCTCCCGTTCCGTTTCCGTTACACTGACCCTCCTGGCTCCCCCGGTCCTCCCTCCCTCTCCCTCTTCTTTTTCTCTCCAGCCCGGCAGCCCCTGCTTGAGGCTCCCTCTCCCTCCGGAAGCCGCACGGCTAGCCATTGCCGTACCATCCGCCCTTGTTTCCTTCCCGCAGCACGGAGCAATGGAGAGGCAGAGGAGCTCCTCCTCGTACCGGCTCTTTAGTCCCAAGTGCCTCCTCCTCCTGTCCTTCGGCTCCTCCTCCCTCCTCTTCTCCTTCCTCTTCGCGCTTTTCGTCGTCCGCCACGGCCGCCCCCTCCACCTCCCATTCGCCATGCCCAACGACTCCACCGCGGCCCTTGCACGGTCACCGCCTCTTGGGAGCGGTGGGGGTTCCATGGTCGGCGCAGTGGCGCTCGCGCCGGAGGCCGGTTATGCGGTCCGTGGGCGCGGGAGTGGAGATTCAGTGGCGGATGGAGCCCTCCACGCGGTTGCCGGAGACCTGTCGGCTCGGGGCGTGGGCTCGGCAATGGAGGTGGAAGAAGCGGTTACCGGAGGAGGAAATGGTGGAGCACCCGCGACTGGTAAGGTTTTGGAGGTGCAAGAGATTGCAGAAGCTGGGAAGAACTCTATTGGAGCCTCGGATTTGGCTATGGATGCTAAAGAAGTGCCCGGTGTGGGAGGAGATGACGAGAAGTTGGGGAAATTTTCCGTTCGGAAGGAAAACTTGCCTGAGGACAAGGATCTTAGCAGACAACACGCTGGTTCGGAAACAAAGACGCAGTTAAATGCTGGCACTGGCAATGCGTCTGCTTCACAGGAAGTAGCTGCATCAATGGTGAAATCGGAGGGAGGAGAGTCTCTGAGAACTGTCAATTTATCCGTCGAAGCTTCAGGTGCTGCAATGGAGATGAGAGGTGAATCTGTGCAAGACGATCTTGTGGTTGTGGGGGATAAGCACAACTCCTCAGTACAAGCAGCTTATGCTTCTCAACAAGGGGAGCAACTTGAAAGCTCAGATCATTCAGCAGGGAATAATAATTCTGGGGGAGCTCCGGTCAATCAAAATAAGCAAGATCCTAATCTGATTGAGGAAGCGGTCACGAGCAAAACGGATTCTACACGAAGCAATACCATACATTGTGATGTTTATGATGGGAGTTGGGTGTTTAATGAGACCTATCCACTCTACACGAGCGATTCATGCCCGTTTATAGATGAAGGATTCAGCTGTGGAGCAAATGGAAGAATGGATCAAAGATACATGAAGTGGAGGTGGCAGCCTAAGCATTGCAATATACCGAGGTATTTGTTGCATTCCTGCAATTCCTTAGCTTTTTGATTGCCTAGAAGTTTTGCAATTTGCTAACTTCTTGAAATAAAACTTAGGTTTAATGCTAGGAAAATGCTTGAGATGCTGCGAGGAAAGCGACTAGTGTTTATTGGGGACTCCATTAACAGAAACCAGTGGGAATCCATGATGTGCTTGCTGAGAACGGCTGTCTCAGATCCTGGAAGGATTCATGAAACCCATGGCCGCAGGATTACTAAAGAGAAGGGTGATTACAACTTCAAGTTCTTGGTTAGTATTTCCTGTATCTGACTATGAGTAGTCCATTCATCAATGTCTAGGCTTGTAGATGGTAATCATCTTGGTATGGTTGTTGCAGGACTACAACTGTAGTGTGGAATATCATGTGACACATTTCTTGGTGCATGAAAGCAAGGCGAGAATTGGCCAGAAGCGCATGAAGACACTACGGATCGATACCATTCATCGGAGCTCATCAAGATGGAAAGGTGCTGATGTGCTTGTGTTCAACACTGCCCATTGGTGGTCGCATCACAAAACACAATCTGGGTGAGTATTGACTAATGTGAATGACAATCACATCAGATGAACAGAGTTTTTATTTGGAATCAACTGTCAAACAACTCCAACCATTGACACTATTTTTCTTCTTTAAAAAAAAACTAGAGCTTATAGAATAAAATAACCAAATCATGTTATTAAAAATCTGATTATCACATATACTTTGCAGAGTGAACTATTATCAGGAGGGAGACCATGTTCATCCCCATCTCGATGCCTCTACCGCTTTCCAAAGAGCACTAACCACCTGGGCATCCTGGGTGGACAGGTACATCAATCCACAGCTAACTCAAGTGTTCTTCCGAAGCTCATCCCCGTCGCATTTCAGGTTTGGTCTTTGACTAGTCAATCTAACATGAGTGTCATAAGAGCTGCTGTTGTCTCCTCTGTGCAAGCAGGTCGATGTAACTAGTTGTTGTCAATTTCAGCGGTAGGGAGTGGAATTCAGGGGGACACTGCAGAGAGAGCATGCTGCCCCTTAATGACACCCATGCTAAGCCGGTACCTGAGAGAAACGTGATCTTGGAACAAGTCACGAAGCAAATGAAGACTCCTGTGACAATTCTGAACATCACTAATCTATCTGGGATCAGGATAGATGGTCACCCATCTGTATATGGCCGGAAGACGATAGATTTAACCGCATCGAGCGTACAGGATTGCAGCCACTGGTGCCTTCCTGGAGTCCCAGATACATGGAATGAACTGTTATTCTACCATCTACTGTCGCCACAAGAAAAAAAAATGTAACAAGTTAGTGGCTGAATTATTTGCCCGCTCATCTTTTTTATGGCGCAGCCTCTGTAAATGTTAATTTGATTTGAAAGGAGGGCGCAAGTGCAAAATCAGTCAATCATGCTTGTCTCTGCAGTCTGTGCACCCTCTCCGCAACCAATAATGTGACATGCAAATAGCCTACTATCAGGTTCTAGAAACACTCCTAATGAATCATCAAATACTTTCAGGAATAAAGTGTACATTTAGCAAATAAATTTCATCTTACCAAATTTATTTTTTACAAACAAGCCTATTGTTGTAGCCATCTCAGCTATTTGATACTCTAGCAATAGCCACTCCAGTTTGAAAACCTTTTATCTTTTCTCAACCTAACAAGGTTGTCACCTTCCGACCTAAGGTCCACAAATGTTTATATGCATTTATTCTCCAACTTGATGTCTGAGTTTATTTACTAAAATATATAGTATGTTTATCTACTAGCAAAGTCCTCGTGTAATGACTAGGACTAAATCATGTATTAAATATAAAATTTACTGCATATTTGTATCATCCGGAGCGACTCTGCGCTATCGAGCAACTTTGTGTGCTCGATGGTGAGAGACGGATGCTTCGTCCTTCTTTGATCCCTCGGGTCTCCTAGCCCAAGCTGGAGCCTGGTCAGGCCCATAACGATAATCATAAAAGAGTTCCTCGCTAGCCTCAATATGCTCCTTCGCATAGATACCAACCCGATGGTCGCCAGCCACCAACATCACCTGGAAAGTAGGATGAATTTAAGATGAGCGACATAATAAAGAACTAAATGATATTCAGTAATTGCAATTCTTACCTTTGCATAGCAGTTGGGGTTAGATGAGTGATTTGCGAACTTCAATTTGTCCCCTTGCGATAAGCATCCAATACATACTGTATAAAAGTATTGAATTCAGCTTACTGCTTTGAATTAAACAAATATTCCAATCCAATGAAGAAAGAGAGGAGGGACAAGAAGCACCTGGTCATTTAAATCAAACAGAAATGATGAGTTTGCCCGGTCATAAATTTTGCCGCGTTTGTCTGCTTCCTTGTGAGAGATCAATTCACCAGTATATTCTCCAAGATAATCATTTTTATGTACAGGATTCTACATATTGCAAGGAAAGTAAAAGAAAATTAGCCAGAACAAGAAAGAAAGTATCACACTCAGAGGTTTTGTTCGGTTATCTGACCTTAATGAATGCACCCCAACCTGCAACATCAGATCTTCCTAACAAAATCTGGTCCATGGTAAACAATTAATGCAGTTAGCATTAGTAGAGTGTAGTGATACAAAGGGACAAATAGCACCGCATGAATATACTCAGTCTCACCCTTTGCTGTTGTTTCAAAAGGAGCTTCATATTTCCACACTGATAGCCATCACCTCTTGCAGGTGGCTCACCTAGTGAACCATCTCCACAGCTGAAGACAATAGACATCATGTTATGAGTGATAAACTATAATAGTACAAATCAGAAATATGAATATGACAATAGAACAAGAAAGGCAGTTAACAAAAATTACAGTTTCTTGAGTCTTGACCCTGTTGTATGATTATTTTAACTAGTTCATGAATGCATAAAGGTCAATTGTTAATTAGACCAGTGCTGATTACCTCACCCAGCAATTCCTACAAACATCTGGATCACATTCACGATTGGCTGCAAAACAGGGGCACTGTCTGCTTCTGCATTGACTTTTTGCACAATGACAGCCTCTAAACTTGTTTTTGCAGCTCTTCGAACACCTATATTGATTAATCATGACACATGAGTATTCAGAAATGAAATCAGTATAATTTTTTTACTCTGCATTTTCATTAGTAAAAATATACGAAATAATTGTCAGTTCATACTTAATCACTAGGAGAACGGGGGTACAGGAACAACAGAAATCTATCTGCTCAATAAAAAAGGGAAAGTTAGCATAACTTGGGACGCACCCACAGTACTTTTCGCAGCAAGTTCCATTTTCCACACAGGGGCAATCTTTACCACACATTTGCTGGCAAACACATGGGTTATATTGTGTGTACCATTGCTTCCCATCACCAATTCTTTTTCTAACAGTTGGATGCCCTGCAGACTTCCAAGTATATTTCAGCTTTCGATTGCGGCCCCTCCGACGATAGATTCTTGTTCTGGCAACCATGTCTTGCTCCTAGAAGACAAGGACAAATAATCATATTATTACTAGCATAACAATGCCAACAGAAAAACAAAGGTTTTTTTGAGCTGTAATAATAGTAGGCGAAAGAAATATATTGAAATACAAAAAGGACTGTACAGATGCTTATGAAAACAACAAAAGAAAAGGAAACCATATGAAACAGAGAGGAAAAATTAACAAGGGTGGCAAGCCAATCTAAGAAAAGACTCCTAGCTGGTTATATTTTTTACTTGTCAGTTTGACTGTGGAGTGGTAGTGAGGCCATATATTAGTCACTTCATTTGTTGAGCCAGGGTCTTAAAAGCTGACCTCTGGCATGGTCGTACCCATAGTCATGAGCCCAGACAACCAGGTGGTTTAATCAGGGGAAAAGAAAGTGGATAAGTAACTTCATCCAACAGCTGCTGGAGAAAACTGGATTTGGGTTCTGAGAAGAATGATCCAGCCCAAGCAGATGGTGCTGATTATTGCTTCACAAAAGCATCCGGAGATGGGGTTCAAAACAAGCACATCCACAGTTGATGAAACCAGCCAACTAAGCATGTGAGCTTATGCTGTTATGTGTTCACTAGAGAAGAGCAGCCTATAAGGCCTTAGAACCTGCATGCATCACTATTGCAACCTCGTTTTTTTTCTCATCTATTTATTTATTATATATAAAACAAAACTCACATTCCAACCATTCATCTAATGACCCCAGTTTGGATCTGGTAACATGGGTGGCAACAGGTCTGATCCCAAAAGGAAAGCCGTTTTACTTACCCCCGTAGTTGCATATTTTACCTGTTTTCTGGCACTGTGTAAACTAACAATTCCTTGATTTTTCTCCTGTTGCCTCAACAATATTACAAATGTTATTCCCAAAAGGATAAAAAAATTATCCTCGTAAAAAACCCTAATCTGTAACCCTCATAAAATACCGTGCAATAAATAAAAGTCATTGTATGTGATACCTTGTCCCCTACTCTGCGGCCGATCATAACAAACAATAATCACAACAGCATAGTAATAGGCTGAATTCAGACCAACGTGGGCTACCAACAGTTTACATACTTCTAACCATTCTGATCTGAGACCAATGAGGCAAAGCACACCAGCTAACAGGGCAAGAAAGTGCATACCATGTAGTCTTGTTCAGTTTCTTCAAAGTCGCCTGAGATGGATTTATTCAAGAGAGGTCTCTTCGCCATCGCTGCACCATTGTTATACATGTAGTTGGCCACTTCCATGCAGGTCTTCAGACCAGATAGTAAGTTTCTGGCAATGAGACAGCTGTGACCGATGCACACAAAGGTCATACAACTAGGGAATCAAATTATCAAATTAAACTAATAATGGAACTCCTTTTTCAGCAAGCCTAGGGAAACTAAAAAATATAATAAAATAAAATGTTTCATTACATACAACATATAATTACCTGTTCTTTCCAAATATCTCTATGCCCTTCAAGTATAGATCTCGCTCTAAGGCACTCCAACAAGAAAGAGTGTGCTCCAATAAATTCTTTGTTGAAGATACTTTATTACTCTCTCTTCCCACATTATCAGTAGTAGTAGTTGGGCTTTCTCCACAGATATCTTTGCTTGAAGTCTTCTTAGTGGACTCGTCAACAATTCGTAGTTTATCACCCCCAGATTCTCTAGACCCTTGTCTTGTGTCACGAATCTCGGAATGGAAAGTTTATTCAGTATATTGCTTGCAAAAGAAATGTCAGAAGTGAAAACCTTCTGCCTTTTGCCAGAGAACGCTCCCTGTACCTAGGTCCATGTTTTGAAATCTTGTGTTTCCTTAAACTACTGGGAGGCAAATCAGAGGATACATTCTCTGTTTCAGAGGTATCTGCTGAAGGCGGAGTAGTGCTTTCTTCAGCACTAACAGAAGAAATTATTTTTGATCCACTGGTTCCAACTAGTTTGGGACTTAAAGGCTTTGTTGTTGTTGTTGTTGTGGTTCCAACTAGTGTCATGGATCTAATGTTGCCTTTCTCTCGGTTTGAATCTTCTGATTCAGACATAATATTAACATCAACTTTGTGTGAGGCAGTTCCTGATTCCATAGTATATGTTGCACAGCCACCAAGACCATCATCATGCATCTCTTGAAATCCTTCTCTCCACTGGGGAAACTAAAATTTAAGTTAGCCCTGGCACACAATAAAGTAATGCCACGAATCTTTATGGAAATATACAAGCTCAATGGGATAAATGCACGGGTCAATTTAAAGCATTTCTATTCCTTAGAAAAAAAAACATATAGGTGGAGCTGTGTGCCTGCCTTCTGGCTACATCAACCATGGGTTCTGGGTCCAATTGTCCTGGTAAACCATGTGCCATGAGAGTAGCATTATGCCATAATAAGTTTTAGTTATATACTCGCAATACCACTAACGGACACCACACCCCGTTCACTCGCTCCCCAACTTGTGGCGCTCTGCTTACCTCTGTGAAACCCTAGGCGGCCACTGCACCTGCCCGCTCACCACCACCACATCTTGGCACGTAGCGGGCATCTATGCTGCATTCAACAACATAGCTGCTCCGTCCAATATGCCACCCACCCCTCCATTCCAATGGCCCTCAATTTCACATGTACTGTCACTCGTCGTTGTCGTCATCCACTCCATAAAGTAGGATAGTAGAGCAGCGCTCATCACTTGCAGTAATGAAATACTAGATCACTAATCTCGTTTCCTAATTCCAAACCCCAAATCCCCAATAAAATTGCTTCTCCCTCTCAATCCCCCTCCATCGCTTCATCTCTTGACATCTCGCTGTGATGTCCAATTATTCCAGTCCACGGGTTGGGGAAGGCGGTTGCAGCCAATCACGTGTGCAGCAGTAGGAGCAAGCTGCACAGTGCAACCATGAAAGAAGGGCCAAGGCGCAGGGGATAGTACAGGCAGGGCAGGCCTACTATGGAGGATGGAGCAGGAAAGATTTTTACGAAGGTCTACTATGGAGTCATCTGTGTATTCGATTCGGGAAGCTCAGATAAATCAAAATGGGTTTCTCTTTTTTTCATGGCAGTCTGGTATGGTGTCTACTCCACAACAACAAAAATGGATTTATACCTCTCTGAGTAATTCCAGTCTAGGATTTTAATATTTGTTAATGGATATGCTTCAGAGCTCTGATGGTATTATTTTCATGCTCCCGGCCTAGCACATAACATAGAGTTCATGATGTTTAACTAAGCTGATGCACGTATATTATTATTTGTTAGGGAAATCCTTCTGTTACTTTGATGTGTCTGACTTTTCGGGGAGAAATAAGGCAGCCAAGTATTTGTGCTTTGACAGAATTCGTCTTTTTAGTGCCAGCTACATGAATATCACACTGTCAGTCACTAGCACCGGAATTAGGAGGCAATCAATTGGGAAGGGAAATTCTACTCGGCTGAATCAGCATTGGAGTTAAGTTGTGAGTGCCAGCAACATCATTGCTATCTAACCATGATCAACGTGTTCTCATTTATTTGGTAATTATATATATGCTGACACAGGTAATGATGTTTTTATTCGAATATTATTTTTCCATCTCCAATCACGGGCAGTGCTGGAGCTGACGCAGCGTTCCACGTAGGACGAGGGGTGAAGTTGAGCTGAAAAGAAAAGTATGAGGTGACTGAAACACACTTTGATAGTTCATGGATGATTTTTTTTTTTTTTGAACCAGGAAAACAGCAAGGTATGCACCCACTGTTAGCTTTTATTAAAACAAAAAAAAAGCAATCACTGTGCAAAACAGAAGGAAACACTCCAGCTAAGCCTGAGTGAGGCAAGAACAAGAAGAAAAATTAAGAAACACTATACATAGGAATCAACCCAGGAGAGAAAAACAGATCGCTTGTTTCCAGAAATGCAAAGTTTGAGGACTGAAATGGTCACTTTGATAGTTTTGGGATGAAACTGAGCCCAAAAGAAAACTCAGGATTGACAGTCATTTTGAAAGTTTGGGAGGAGATAGTTGAGGGACTAAAATGACTATTCCACCTTTTGATTCTGTGAGAAACTTTGGGGCAGAGGAAGTTACAGAGCAAGACTTATTGATGGAAAAAAATACAGGAAGTGGTAATGAATGGCGAGGAAGATTGAAGTCTTATGGAAGATGGAGAAATCTGGGATTTACTCTACAAAATCCATGTATAGGTGGAAGACCTTCTGAGGCAGTTCTATGCAAAAGAAGGAAGAAATTGTGGAGCAATAGGATGCCCCTAATGCTGACAGTTCTGGAACAATGAAAATGGAAAGGGGGATGCTAATTGCACCATCTGTAATTGCCCAGAAATTGTAGATCATGTTTTCCTTTTGTGTTTTAGCTAAATTCTGTTGGGTGGTCATCAAAGACGCACTACGATAGGATAGGACACCTACAAATATGCAATATTTCCTAGATGAATGGTTAATGCTAGGGGGAAAAGATTATAACCTGAAGCTGTTCTCTTTTCGGTGGTTACTTGAGCATTGTGGACAACTCGAAAAATAAAATGATGATTGAGAAAAATTTCCAAAATCGCCAACTGAAGTGTTATTCAAAATGTCCAACTACTTGCAGAGATGGAAGATTCTACTGAGGCTGGCGGAGAAATCAAAGGTGGAACACATGGGCAGCGACGGAGTACCTCTTGAAGAACAAGAAGCCTCGAGATATGGAGGAGCTGCTGTAAGGGTTGCGTGAGAGGGGACAGCGCCTTTTCTTTTCCAATCTTGTCCGGTTGCCTGTGTGTCGCGTTTGCTTTTGGGAGTCTAGAATCTTTCTTAGCAGTTTGCTGCTGTTAGTGGTTTTCTCCTGGTTTCTTTGTAAGCTGGTCTCCCCAGCAAGTTGCAGACATTGTAAACACATTTGCTTTCTTATAAGCACGGTTATACTTTGTCAAAAAAAAAAAAAGGTGCCAGTGAAAAAATAGGTCGAAATCATCTAGAAGTTGTAGAAAAGAGGTATTTTAAGGATTGTGAAAGAGGCTAAAAACAACAAGTATTTAGAACTGGAGGAGCAGCCAATATGGTAGTAAATTTCATTCTTGAGGAGACATACTCGAAGGTAGCACTGATGACCACATGGCTTCTTGTTTTCATCAGGCTCAAGGCTGTAGGGTTGCTTCTCACACTGACAAACAAAATATTTTCATTTACTTAGCAGGGAAAAAATAGAAATTTCAAATGCAAATGATCTGTTTACTTACTGGGAATACCAAATTCTGTGAGCAACCATGGAGGCGGCAATCAAAAACCTGAGTGAACAAATGTCCTAGGTAAATCTCAACCTTGAAAGTTTAGTTGAACCAATCGGCAAAACACAGCCTTGAAAACAGGAAATAAAAGCAACAGAATGCCAGAAGTGGAATTATACCAAGCATCTGCGGCAGAAGAGATTATCAAAAGAATCCAGAACGGCATCCATAGTTTTGTCCAGAGAAAGTTGGCTCTCTATCTTATCTGAAGATGCAGAGTGCTTCTCATTTTTCTCAAATAGAACTTCAGATCTTTCCTGTCATTTTAAGGAAAAAGCAGAGTCGCTATCAAATTTTGGGCATCTTATAAGTTGAACAAATGTAGGGACAGTTAATATTTATGGTATACAAGTCACTTCACTAACTTAAAAATATTATTAAAAAGGTAGACAACCTCAATTTCTGATGGAGTTGCATCAATAAACTGGCAGAGGACATTAACAACCTCTCGGTTTAACCCATGCTCTTGAGTAGCTCTCCTGTAGAAGTTGCATAAAATCAGATAAACATGAATTCATATAGAAAAATAAAGGTCAATTTCTTATTCCAGTGTGCAAAATTAGCTAAATTCCATGTTAGACACCATGGGAACTGTACAGTAAAGCTTGTGTTGGAACCACTTCAGTAGACTATGCTGCATAGGGCATAACCCTATAGGGTATGTATAATGCTCAAGGCAACAAGCAGGTGGAAATTTGGCATATCAAGCAGGCCTTGCAACTAACTTTGCAACCAATTTCCTCAGGCACCGCACATCTGGTTTCTTTCAGTGAATGTAGTGGCCTGGTTCTGATACATGGATCTTACCTTAATATTACAACTTTTTTTTTTGGGGGGTGAGGGGAGGTGTGGGGCTTAGAACCTGTTTAAATTTTGAAATATTTTGTAATTTAGTTTACCATATCATTTTTAATGAGGATATTACCATATCAATTGATCTTCTCCCTCTGTGAAAAAGTGTTTCTCTTCCTCTGGTTCTGGGATTTCTTCATCACTGTCACTGCAGATCAGAGCCTCATTTCCGACTGGATCATAGTAAATTCTTCTCCTACCAACAACTGACTGATCGTCGGCCATTCTTTGGTTTCTGCGCTGTGTTATTTAGAAGATAGTAAAATATCAAAAAGAAAAAGGATGCAATACTTATTCCAAATCGTTATATCTACAAGCTTGCATGCACATAACTACAGTCCAATCTCCTTAGAGTGACCATGAATATCACAAAATAGTGCCCTTGGTCATCCCATTTGGAAAACATATGAACACAAGAATACCAATATCTAAAGTGTCGGATGTGTGATGGTAATAAAGATATAAAATGAATATCACAGATGCTGATAGAGTTCCCACAGCTGAAGGGTATGGAAATTTGCTGTTTTTTTTCAAAAGTTTTATATTTTATTATCATATGACTAAAGTACTCCTACATTGGTTTGGAGCATCGTATAAGCACATGCATTATCGATTACCCAGTCCATAATCTCACTCTAAGATCAATTTGGCACATGAGGTCATGAGCTCCAAGAAAAATTGCGAAGCAGCATAATAAGACGTAATCAGAGGGGGAGGGTGTAGGCAACAGCACCATACTTGTCCAGGAAGATCCAAGTGGTGTACGGAGGATCCTCTCAACCAACGGCAGCTTCACGAACCGCACGACTGTCCGCTGCGCGGCAGCGCCCGAGCTAGAGAGCACGAGCGTCCCGACCGCTAGGTTCTCCTCTTGCATGTACACCAAGTCCCTCTCCGCTATCCCGTTTGCCAGATCTGACCCAGTGAACCTGGACTGTCCCTCCGCCGCGCGCTGCGACAGCGCGTTGCCGCCATCGGTGCCCCTCGACGCCACTTCCGCCGCCGCTGCCACGTCGAACAGCGCGCAGGAGTGCCTCTGCAGCGTCTTCCTGTTCGCCTCCCAATTTCTCCTGCAAAGAGAGCCAAACACCCAATCCACCGCCACATCCGATTGAGAAAACTAAACCCGATGCTCCGCCCCCGAAATTTCAGTGACATGATGATCGGGCCGTGCGCGGTCGCTCACCTTGATGTACGCGAGGCGCCCCGATTTGATTTGGCGTATCAGCTGCGTCAGGTTCCCGTGGATCGGGACAGTAGAGGCGGCAGCGGCGTCCCTGCACATCATCCCCTGATCCGACCGCTGCAGGGCACAGAAAACAGGGAGAGAATCGAAACCAATCAGATTGGGGAGATCGTGCCGGTGAACCCGGGGCGGATGAAATCGAGAGGCCGCGCGCACCTTGGATCGTTGGGAGGAGGAGTCTGAGGCCTTCGACGACGAAGCCATGGCGGGCGGTGGCGCGAGTTCTGCGACGGCCCCCTTGGCCTCCGTCTCCACTCCTTGCGAGACCCCGCTGTTCTGTTCCGCTCTGTCGCGGTAAAGGTAGGGCCGACGCTGGCTCTGCGTACCTGTCCGTGACAAGTAGGGAGGATCCGAAGGACGGGCCTAGCTGTCAGAAACAGAAGGTGGCCTTCGGACGCGTGCGGCCGTTTCTAGCGCGGGGCTCCGTGGCTCCGTGGTGAGCTTGCTGCCGGCTGCTGGCTGCCAGTTTCGGCGGCGTTAGGCGGCTCACGCGCGGCGTAGGCACGTCTGGTTGTGCTTGGTTGGTGGGCCAGCCCTTAGCCTGGTTTCTACATTCAATTTTAGGCCTGTTTTAGTTTTCAAAAATTTTCACCCTAAACTATCACATCGAATCTTGCGGTATATGTATGGAGTATTAAATATAGATAAAAAAAACTAATTAAACAATTTGGTTGGAAATCACGAGACGGATGTTTTAAGACTAATTAGTCCATGATTAGCCATAAGTGCTACAGTGACTAACATGCGCTAATGATGGATTAGTTAGGTTTAATAAATCCGTCTCGCAGTTTCCAGGCGAGCTATATAATTAGTTTTTTTTATTAGTATCCAAAAACCCCTTCCGATATCCCCGAAACATCCGATGTGACATCAAAAAATTTCATTTCGCGAACTAAACACAGCCTTAGTCTGTTTGGTTGCAAGGGGCTGGGATCTGACTTGGGCTGGCCAACAGTACAGTTGGAGTCCGGTCCAGGTTGAACGCCCGATTCGCCCGTTCTTTCCTGGCCAGACCAGAGCCAGCCACGTGATTGTTCGCATCACCTCCCATCCTGTTCGCTACCTCCTTGTTTTCGGTTCCTCACCGCGCCGCTTGTAGCGTCGCACCGCACCGCCCGCACTGCCCACTGGGGAAGAGGTCTTTTTTCGTTTGGCGATTTAATAATTAAATTCCCTCCATCCAAAATCCAAAAAGAATCATTTCTAGTTGTGTCCTAAACCAAACTATCTTAAATTGGAAGCTTATATTAAAACACTAATAAGATTAGATTTATCATGAAATATATCTACATAATCTATCTATTTGGTATCATAAATATTTATACTATTCTCTATAACTTTAATCAAACTTAACTTATGCTGACTTATGACCATGGTTTTTAGCTTCAAAAACCATGCCTAAGACAAAAACAAAAAATGTACAAAAAATAGAACAGACATATTATAATTTACATTAATGAAGATTTTTGTAATATATTTCTCAAGGCAGGACTTAGATATACACGCATCATATACCTAGGAACAACTAATAAATTAAGATTGATTTTACTTTTTACGTGCAGTATTAGATTTATCCTAAGTCAAACATTTTTTATGCTTGACCATCATTTTTTGAAAAAAAACTATATAGTTTCACAACATGTGAATTATATATTATGAAATTATTTTTTATAGTGAATCTAAATACATAAATATTACCCATGTTCCAAATTATAAGTCGTTTTGATTTTTTTGGTACATCCATTTGCTATGTATTTTGATATAATAATATGTCTAGATACATAGTAAAATGGATGAAGCAAAAAAGTCAAAACGACTTATAATTTAGAACGAAGGGAGTATGTTATTAGCTAATACAGTTTTTTTAAATTGATGGTCAAAAATAGAAATGTTTGACTTTGTTTGGATAAACCTAATATGACATAAAAAAACAACGGAGAAGTATTTGCCTCGCTATTGTTAGGCACAATATATACATTAAAAATGTATTATGCATAAATGTGAACAATTATGTAAGTTAGAGACTCCTAGCTCCGTCTGCATCTATTCTTTAGCTTGCAAGCATATGCCAAACTTATCCCAACATTTAACTGTATTTGCGTAGGCTTACATACATCATATTATCATGTTACTCGATTTATTCGGATGGACACCATAAGTTTATGCCGTTGTGTGGACATAAAACAAAACGCTAATGTGACGAAGCTAAAAAGAAAAAACATGATCCGTAGGGGTATAACCTTTTTCAAGGCGTTGTTATTGAACTAGAAGATTTGTGATGCTTGGAAGCTAAAAAGCCTTGCAGTCCAAGAAAAAACCCTAGATCCGGATTTTATCGGTGCATCCTGGCTTTTGCTGAGGAGATGATATTTTAACGATGCACGTCTACACTCATCGATGCATCATCTTTTTTTTCTATGTCCACACAAGAAAAGCGACCCCTCTTGAAATGTCCTCTAAATCTACCTCAAAAAGCGTACCCAGAAAAACAATTCATTTCAAACAAACCGTCCAAATACATTATAAGCTTTCTCTCTTCTTACCCATTATACAATCGAGGACCTAGATTGAATTGAATATATCAAATCGCCTCGTTCTCCACACCTAGATTGAATTGAATATATCAAATCGTCTCGTTCTCCACCGCACCACGCCATACATCTGACCCACCCAAAGATTAGGGCACTCACAATGAGACTCTACCCATAGAGTCTTAACATCAAAGACTTCATCACAAGAAACCATGCTCCCCAATTGCAAAGTTTGTAATAGTAGTTTCTAGAGATAAAAGAATTTATTATATAAAGACAAACAAAGTCGATCACCGTGGCATACTACATGTGATCCACCCTACACCTCACTTTGACTTATCACCGGGATATTCGATCAACCGCAATTAAACCAAACAAGCGGTATATCACTAAACACAACGCATACACTAGTGTATCGCTAGAAGGATCCAAAATCATACTCGACACAACTTCGATGGAAGTTCGGATAATAGCTAGCCATGAGTCATCCATTACAATACCAATAAGGATAGAAATATAAATACCGGTGGTGTCGGACACCGTGAGAAGGGGTACCCTAAGCAAGATCCAAAAACGACTACTTAGATTTCAGAAGATCGAAAACCGACTAAACGATCTTTGGCCTCGGCCGATTCTCCGACTCGCCCGAGGCCCCATCATCTGCATGGCCTCGGCCGATTCTCGACTCGCCCGAGGCCTCATCACCGCGGACCTCAGCCGATTCTCCGATTCGCCCGAGGCCCCTCACCGCGGGCCTCGGTCGATTCCCCGCCAAAGGCCTCGGCCGAGGCCACCGACCCTCCGTCTCGCGCAAGGCGGGCTCGGCGACACTCGCTACCTCTTCCTTCTCCCGTCCCCTCGGCAAAACGTCGTGTCGCATCAACTCACCAATCACGCTTCGACAATGCCGCATGCCTTAAGACAAGACAACAGAATGGCCGATGGGGACGGAGGAGGCGGGATCGGCGGGGTTACCCGCCATCGTACTAACCACTGTGCACATGGGTTGACGCCCATGCCTCACTATCTTCGCCAACTCCCTGCACCGAGGACAATGCGGCGTGGGGAGCCACATCTGGGCTCTGTGGCCTCGGAATCGCACCAGGAGCAATAATTCCCTCCAAGGCCTCGGCGGCTTGCTGCTCCGGGGGCGACAAACCGAGGACCCATGTCCGCCAAAGCCCCCGCGATGGCTTGGCCTCGGCACCTACAGAGCCGCAGCCCCCCACGACGTCATCACGCGATGACCAGACGTCCCCGGATGGGCGGGGGTTACCCGTCACTATGCTATCCACCGTGCACATGGTTGACACCCATGCCCTTCGTGGCCGCCAACTCTGCTCCAAGGACAACGCAGCATGGGGAGCCACGTCTGGCACTCTGTGGCCTCGGAATCGCACCTGGGCCAATAACTCCCCCAAGGCCTCGACAGTTTGCTTCACGGGCTCGGCAAACTGAGGGTCCATGACCACCGAGCCCCCACGATGGCTCGGCCTCGGCATCTGCAGAGCCGCTGCTCCCTATAGCGTCATTACACGGCGACCAAGACGTCGCGCCGCCATGTCCTGCATCAAGCGTCTCTGGAGCCCCCGACACACAAGACCGAAAGTATGACCAAAGACATGTCACTTCCAGCACGACAAGGACGGGGCCACTCCATCGACCATACCACAACGGCGGTGGCCGACTACGAGGCTCGGACACGCCACCCCATTTACTAAGCGCTATGTAGCACCCTATGCACGGTCCCGGTCCTCCTTAGAGTATAAAGGGAGGGATCGGGGCCATTTCTGGGAGGCCGGAAAGGCGAACACGCCGATAGAACCACGCACTCCCACGCCGCTTGGGAACAACGCCTCAAGCAGCCCGCACCACACTCGCCGAGACACAGGGCTAGTTCCTCTCTCACCTAGCTTGTAACCCCCTACTACGAGCACTCCGGTGCAAGGAATACAAGATCGATCTCTCGGATTGGACGTAGGGCCTCGATTACTCGAACCAAGATAAACCTTGTGTCTCTTTGCGCCACCATCCGGGATTAGGGGCACGCAAAGACAAATTCACTCGTTGGTTGAGGGACCCCGGTTCCAAAACACCGGCGGTTAGTGGCGCCGGTAGGGGCGCTGCGTGTCGCCTTCGTCATCCTAGCAAGTTCCGGATGGCAGACTACATACGACCATTGCGTCTCGGCACCATAGTTTGGTTGGGGAGCCTAGAGTTCATGTCTCTAGGGCATGAGTACGACATGGTGCTCCTCACTCCTCGAACCCCACCGTCCGACGACGAAGTCGCGCCCGGCGACCAGCGCAGGCGGCGGCGGCGGGCGGCCGCTCGCCTCGCCGCCAGCACGACGCGAGCAAGGCCACCCCGACGCTACGCGAGCCCAGGGCGACACGCCTCTCCCCGCCGATGTCCTACGACCAGCTGTTGGTACGGGGTCCCTGGGCGGGGACCCGCTCGACTGAGCACGGGCGAAGGAAAATCGCCGGTGGCTTACTGGCGATGCCCGATCGTCTAACCCCGCTCCGCCACTCCTCGAAGAGCCGACCCGTGGAAGCGAGAATATGGAGACGGCCCGTCCCCATACCCCTTTGGGTTGAGAAATGCCGCCGCCTCTTACGCCTACGCTTACGCCGCCACTCCACGAGCACCCTCGAACGCCGCCGGCGCCGCTCTCGACTTGAGCACCGCTCCGACTCCTCGGGACGAGGGCGAGGCATGGCCTGTGGTGGATTTCTCCGAACTTCACAACCACGGGATTTGCGCCAATTCTTGGCCGCAAGCGACTCATCGCCTCGGCTACTCGACTCGACGATGAAGGGACTTACGATCCATCTCGTGAGTGCTTCCACGCCGGGCTTGGGATGCCAAGGGCGGGCGAAGGAACGAGAGGACAGCAACCATTCCCGCCCGGGCAGGCGGCGGCGCCACACCACCGCGTCTCGAGGCCCGGCTGAAGACAGGCGAGAATCCGCCGCGCGGGGCATCGACGCCAGACTGGGAGCAGCTCCACGAGCTTCAAGCCAAGGTCGAACAAGACCGACTCATACCGCAACCGGGACACTCTCGGCGGGGAAGCGGCAAGAAGCGCTGTGAGGGCGGAGGGCCCGAGGGGAGGCCCGCGACGTCCACCACCGCATCAACGACAACGAGGGGATGAGCCGCCCCAATCTTTAACCGCGCTAGCGAGAATGTCGCGGCGGCTGCGATGCTAGTCCGAGCAATGCCCGAGCCCTCCACCATCGAGGCACGACGGGTCGCGGAGAGCTCCGCGACCTCCTCGAGACCGCAGCGGTGCAAGAAAGTCGAAAGTTCACCTCCCCCGGTGCGGAGGCACCGGAGCAACCACGCAGCACGACCTCGCCAAGGCGAGGTGCCTCGGCCCGTCCCCGGAAGCCCGCTTCGCCACGCCGACGGTCAGCAGGGCCCTCTCGGTGCAAGAACCGACTCGGGGACCAACACGAGGCGCAGGCGACCACGAAGTAGTTGGCGGCGGCGGCGCCCACGACGACGGAGCCGCCCGAGGCTACCACCCACACCCGAGGCGGTCGCTCGACAATGGTGAGGACCATGATCCTTCCCACGAGTCGCCAGACCTCGGGTCTTCAGCGAGGCCATCCGCGTTGCTCCTTTCCCCGGTTCGGCACGGTAAGCCAACCTCATGGAGCATGGCGAGACCAACCCGGAACTCGCTCGCTCGACATTCACTTTGGCTCGCCATTTAGGTGGCGCGGACGATGACCGCTCATCATCCGCATAATCTCCTTTGCTCTTTTGTCGGACTCGGCGCGAGCCCTGGCTGGAGCATCTCCTCCTCGCAAATCCACGATCGGGCGCGACTTGGTTAGAATCTTCGTCGGGAACTTCCGGGGCACATACGTGCGCCTCGGGAATTCTGGGATCTTAAAAGCTCGCCGCCCGAGAAGCGACGAGTCTCTCCGAGACTTCATCGGCGCTTCTCCAAACAAAGGCACCGAGCTACCAATACGGCGACTCGGAGATCGTCCGTGCTTTCTCTCCGGCACCACTTGTCGGGACTTGGTCCGAGAGTTAGGGCGCTTAGCGTCCCGCTCTGCTGCCGCGCCTCGACATCGCCACCCGCCACCGCCTCGGGGAAGAAGCGCCGGAGCCATCTTCCCCAACACCGATTCCAAGGGAAGCGGAGGAAGAGGCCCCGAGGCCTCCTCACCCCACCTCCCTAAGAAAAAGAAGAAAGGTCGCCCAGGAAGCGGGGAAGTTCTCGAGGCCGTCCATGTCGCCACAACGGATCGAGGAATCCCCGCGGCCCCATGCCCCGTGCTATTTGACGACATCTTTGAAGAAGCCCCGCCCTTACCATCAAGGTCCGGTGAAGCACGCCCCGAGGAGTGCACCATGCTCGGCGCTACTACCATGAGCTCGGGCTCCCCGACGCACGCACGCCAAGCGTAAGGGCCCCGCCGGTCGGAACGAGGACAAGGACGACGGGTTCCCGAGGTACATAACGCTTTCATGATCTTTGGCGGACCCTCGGCATGCCTCACGGCCAGCGCCCAAAGAGGGAACGCGGGAGGTTTTCTCGGTCAAGGTGGCCACCCCGGTACCTCGATTGGTCTCGGGAGGCAATCACCTTCGATCGGGATGACCACCCGATTATGTTCCAAACCCCGGCAAGACCGCTTTGTCGTCGACCCGATCGTCGGCAACACCCGACTTACCAAAGTGCTCATGGACGGAGGCGGTGGCCTCAACATCCTCTACGTCAAGACTACGGAGCTCCTAGAGCTTGACCAATCAGCGGCTCGAGGCGGTTCGCGCCCTTCCACGACATCGTGCCAGAAAGCGCACGCGACCCCTGGGCGCGATCGACTTACCCATCTCGCTTGGCACTCCTCCAACTACCGCAGAAAGAGGTCCTCACCTTCGAGGTGGTTGAATTCAAGGGGCTTACCATGCCATCTTGGGGCGCCTGTGCTACGCCAAGTTCATGGCGATCCCCAATTACACCTACCTCAAGCTCAAGATGCCAGCCCCAACGGCATCATCACCGTCGAGTCCACACGACGAACATGCATACGATCGCGACGTCGAGTGCATCGAAAGTACGCCGAGGCTATCGCGAGGCCGAGGCCCTCATCGCCGATCTCGACCAAACTTGCTAACGAGGTTCCCGACGCCAAGCGGCGCGTCGGGACCTTTCGAGCCCGCGGAGGACGTCAAGCTCGTCCCCCCGTCGATCCCACCGTCCCCGACGGCCGGGGATCAAGGTCGGCGCCACCCTCGACAAGCAAATAGGAGGCCGTGGTTCGTCGACTTTCTCTCCGTGCGAACGTCGATATGTTCGCATGGAGCCCCTCGGACATGCCGGGCATACCAAGGAGGTCGCCGAAAGCACGCCTTAGATATCCGGCGGGCTCCTGCACCGGCAAGGCGATCTCGCGCCCGGTTCGACGAGGAGAAGCGCAGGCTATCGGCGAAGAAGTGCGAGAAGCTTCAGCGGTACCGGGTTCATCAAGGAAGTATTCCATCCAAAGTGGTTGGCTAACCCCGTATTAGTCGGGGAAGAAAAGTGGCAAGTGGAGGATGTGCGTGGACTACCTTTGGTCTAAATAAAGCATGCCGAAGGTCCCGTTCCCACTACCACGAATTGACCAAATTGTCGACTCCACCGCAGGATGCTAAACCCTCTCCTTCCTTGATGCGTATTCCGGTTATCACCAAATCAAGATGAAAGAGTCCGACCAGCTCGCGACTTCTTTCATCACTCCATTCGGCATGTCTTCGCCACGTAACCATGCCGTTTGGCCTCGTAAACGTTGAGGGCTACTTACGTGTGCATGATCCAAGTCTTTGGCGAACACATCAGGCGAACCATCGAGGCTCACGTGGATGACATCGTAGTCAAGTCTGGGAAGGCCGGTGATCTCGTCGGCGACTTGAGACCGCCTTCACATGTCTCTCAGAGAGAAGGGCATCAAGCTCAACCCCGAGAAGTGCGTCTTTGGGGTTCCCGAGGCATGCTCTTAGGATTCATAGTCTCGAACGCGTGGAATCGAGGCCAACTTGGGAGAAGGTCTCGTGGCCGTGACCAACATGGGCCCGATCCGAGACCTCAAAGGGGTGCGAGAGGGTCATGGGATGCCTCATGCCCTAAGCCGCTTCATCTCGCGCCTTGGCGAAAAAGGCTGCCCGCCTGCACCGCCTCTTGAGAAAGTCCGAGCGTTTTTTTGGACCACCGAGGCCGAGGAAGCCTCGCCAGGCTCAAGGCACCGCTCACCAACCCCCGTCTGGTTCCGCCCACCGAGGGCGAGCACCTCTTACTCTACGCCACCGCGACAACCCAAGTGGTCGGTAGTGGCCGTAGTAGTCGAGAGGCGGGGAGAAGGGACATGCTCTACCCATCCAAATGACTGTCTACTTCATCAATGAGGTGCTCTCCGAGACTAAGACGCGTTACCCCACATCCAGTGGTTTACACCGTAGTCTTGGCTCGGACGCAAGCTGCGTCACTACTTTGAGTCCCACCCGGTGACTGTGGTGTCGTCTTTTCCTCTAGGAGAGATAATCCAAAACCGGGAGGCCTCGGGTAGAATAGCCAAGTGGGCTGTTGAACTCATGGGGGAAACCTTGTCTTTCGCGCCTCGGAAAGCGATCAAATCACACAGTCTGGCCGACTTTGTAGCCGAAAGTGGACCGACACAGTACCGCCACCCATTCAAATCCAATCGAATCTTTGGACCATGTACTTGACGGGTCTCGATGAAGATCGGGTGGCGCGGGCCTGCTCCTGGTCTCGCCCCTTGGAGTACACATGCGCTACATGATCCGGCTTCACTTCGCCGCCTCCAACAATGTGGCCGAATACGAGGCCCTCGTCAACGGCTTACAAATCGCCATCGAACTTGGAGTGCGGCGTCTCGGCACGGGTGATTCGCGCACTCGTCGTCGATCGGTGATGAAAGAGTCAAGTCGCCATGACCCCAAAATGAAGGCGTCTTCGCACGATAGTACGTCGCTGGAGGACAAGTTCGACTGACCTCGAACTCAACCACGTCGCTTCGAAAGTTCAACGAGGCCGCAGACGAACTAGCAAAGATGGCGTCAAGACGGACCCGGTCCCCGAACGTTTTCGCCAGAGACCTCCACAAGCCATCCGTCGACTACGCCTCGGCGATAGAAGAGGGCCCATCGGCCCGAGCCCGCCGCAGGCTCGAGGCCCCCTCTACCATCGAGACCTCGCCACCAAGCCCGAGGCCATGGCGATTGTTTGAAGCCTCCCTCAGCCGACCCGTAAACGGATGGCGAAGTCCCTTTCCTTGATCGCCTCGTTCGGGAGAGCTTCCTCACGATGTAACGGAACCGGGCGGCTCAAGGCAAGCGCCAAGACTTACGTCTCTCGCGACGGCGAGTTGTATAGGCGTAGCCCATCCGGTATTCTCCAACGATGCATCACCACCGAGGTGGCCAATCCTTACTTTGGGACTTGCATGTGGAGTCTGCGGGCACCACGCGGCGCCTCGGGCGCTGGTGGTAACGCCTTCCGCCAAGGTTTCTATTGGCCGACGGCGGTGGCCGACGCCACGAGGCTAGTACGCTCCTGCGAGGGATGCCAGTACTACGCTCGACAGACGCACCTCCCGGCCCAAGCCCTCCAAACCATCCCCATCACATGGCCATTCGCTGTATGGGGGCTGGACATGGTTGGGCCTCTGCAAAAGGCACCCGGGGGCTATACCCATCTGCTGGTAGCTATCGACAAATTCTCCAAATGGATCGAGGCTCGTCCGATCGCTCAGATCAAATCCGAGCAAGCGGTGCTGTTCTTTACGGATATCATCCACAGGTTCGGGGTTCCTAACACCATCATCACTGACAATGGGACACAATTCACCGGTCGCAAGTTCCTAACGTTCTGCGACGACCACCACATCCGGGTGGCCTGGTCAGCCGTAGGACACCCAAGGACCAATGGCCAAGTAGAGCGTGCCAACGGCATGATCCTACAAGGCCTTAAGCCAAGGATATTCAACCAGTTGAAGAAGTTTGGCAAGAAATGGCTTGCCGAACTCCCGTCAGTCATCTGGAGCCTAAGAAATACCCCGAGCCGAGCCACGGGATTCACACCGTTCTTCCTGGTCTATGGAGCCGAGGCCATCCTCCCCACTGACTTAGAATACGGTTCCCCGAGGCTACAGGCATACAGCGAGCAAAGCAACCGCACTGCCCGCGAAGACGCCCTCGACCAGCTGGAGGAAGCCCGGGACGTCGCGCTGCTACACTCGGCCAGGTACCAGCAAGCCCTACGACGTTACCAAGCCCGGCGCGTCCGAAGCCGAGACCTGAAGGTGGGCGACCTGGTGCTGAGACTGAGGCAGAGCAACAAGGGCCGCCACAAGCTGACCCCACCCTGGGAAGGGCCGTACATCGTCGCTCAAGTGCTGAAGCCCGGGACCTACAAGTTAGCCAACGAGAAGGGCGAAATCTTCACCAACGCTTGGAACATAGAACAGCTACGTCGTTTCTACCCTTAAAATTCCAAACGTTGCTTACATTGTTTCTCGAAATGCAATAAAGAAGCGTTCTTAGTTGTTATAACTTTTCGAGAACCCCCCCTTATAGACTAGCCGATTGTATAGAACCCAAGGACCGTACGATCGTCTCAAAGGCGAAAAGGCCGGCTGAGCCGTGAAAACGGCCTACGCCTCCGGGCTACGGCAACTCCCTCACCACCTTTTCACCCAAAAAGACGGCAGAGGCTCGAGGAAGTTTCAGACAGAGAGCTTGTCTATCAATAGGGGCTCGACGTCACAATAGCGCTATAAGGGAGACTCAAGGCCTTTGCCTCCATAAGCCGGGCCTCCCTCGGGGGCTAGAAAGGGGAACCCCTAAGTTCGAACACCATTTGTTAATGGTCTTTCAAAAATTTTTCACGCCTAAAACTCTCTCGCTCCGATGGGACCTTCACAAGAAACCCAAAGACCAAAAGTTTGTCTAGAGGCCAAAGGGCGGTCAAGGCGTGAGAACGGCCTCACGCCTGCAGGCTACGGGCAGCTCCCTCACCACCCTTCGCCAAGGACGGCTTAGGTCCCGAGGGTTTTCTTTGCGGGTTCCCAAGATCGAGACAGAGGCACAGCTCGGAAGTAGAGCGAGAAAACGATTAAAGACGCACATACGTTAAATATCGTAAAGGCCTCGACGGCCACAAAACGCGTCACGATCGGAACTAACTCAATCCGGTTACATGGCCCCTTTGGCCCAGTCAAAGCTCAAGGATCGGCGGTGGCGGCGGGAGGGACCACCTCTTCTTCAAACAGACGGGCCAGTATTTGTGCGGTGCCTCGGCCGCCTCCAACAGCCTTCATGACCTCCGCGATCCGCCTCCTCGTCATCTTTCGGCAACACGTAGCCGTCGGCCGACAAATTTCGAGGTTGATGGCGTGAGTGCGAGGAGACGACGGCTGTGGCGCGCTTGACACCCGTGTGCAACGCCCTCGAGTCTCTCGCGGACGTGGCCGCTCAACGCATCAAAGCGGCTCCCAAGGGAGCTAGGCGATTGGACCTCCTCGACGTCAAGAGCCTCGCAAAGCGGTCCGGACAGCAACAAGGCAGCTGGCGTCTCGTGCTCCCGGACCTCGACATCCAGTAGCGCTATGCTGGGCTGCGACGGAGGCCTCGGCCGCTTGGGAGGCCTCTTTCTCCAGATCTCTACGTCGTGGCGAGGGGTCGAGTCAAACGCGAACGAGCAAATGGAGCAAGGAACATGGTTGGTGGAACTTACCCTCGGCCTTGCTCTTCCGGTGAGACCTCGACCCGAGAGGCCTCGGCCGCTTTGGTAGCCTCTGCCAAGGCGACTTTTCGTCGTCGATGATGCTCGCTTCCGCTCCGCACCCACCTGCCTCGGTTGTGACCTTAGCAGAGGCCATCGCTTCTTGGGCCCGGCTTTGAAGGAGTATCGCTCCTCCTCCAGTTCCTTGATCTTGGCCACAGAGGAGCGGATTTGCTCCTTAGCCGTGGGCCAACTTCGGCTCGAATGTCAAGACAACGAAGGCGGAGGTCCTCCACTTGGCACTCGCGCCGACAATAGCCCCTGGCATCGGCAAGCGAGCCCTTTTGGCGCCGGGCTGGTCCCAAATATCCCTCTCATTTCGCAGAACACCGATTTCCCAAGGGATCGGGTCTCGAGCTCCTAAGGAGGCAAAACAAAAACGCGACGTCAAAAAGCGCGAGGGGCTCGGAGAAAACAACGCGCACGAGAGAGGAAAGTACTTACCGCGTGACACCGGGCAAGTCCGACCCATAATAGTCATCATTGTCTGCAGCTGACCGCGACCGCCGATTTACAGGTCTGCTCGAGGGTGCCCCAATGCCCCCCCTCTGCGGTATCTTCAAAAGGCGAACACGGGCTCCCCTCGGGGTCAGCCAGTTCCGCCAGAAAACACGCTGGAAGTTCCACCCCATGAGGCTCGGGCCGTGGCCGGACAAGAGCCGAACTCCCCTCGGCGGGGGATCTGGGACTGGTTGCTCACGTGATCTTGGCCGCTGGGCGTCCGCCGCCTCCTTCCCTCGGGAAGAATCATCGAGACGAGATTGTCCGAACCCGGGGCGGCGCCAAAATTTGCCCGTCTCCACCTCCATCGCCTCGGTCTCGGCGGACCGGGGCTCGGCCTCCGCCACCTCTACCTCGATGGCCCGGCGGCCCACCGCCCGGCGACGCCGGAGGTCTTAGGGGCTCCGGCCTCACCCTCAATGGCCCGGCAATAGCAGACGCCCCAGCCTCCTTCGCCCCAAGACCCACAACATCGTGAGGCATGGGCTCCTCCTCCTCCACTCGTCCATGGCCGCCTCGGCCCCCCTTTTCCGGGGCGCCTCCTCAAGCAGCCTCGCCCGACGCGCCCGCGTCAAGACGCTGAACTGCGCCTCCACGCACGATGGGCGGAGGAGCTAACGTTCACCTTGAGCGCCTTACGGGGCGCCAAGGGAGGATCTTCCACCAGAAGCGTCTGGCTGGAAGAAAAGACACTCCCAAGGTCAGCATGCAACCCAGGGGCAGACAAGAAGTACTACGGACTCCACCAGAGAAGACGCTTACCGCGAACGGGGATGCCCGCTTGACACACGCCGCCTGCCTCTCTGCTGGGCGTGGTGGTGGTGGCAGCAGAAGGCGCCTCGGTGTCCACTGATGCCGGTGGCCTCCGTCGGACCCGGCACCTCCTCGACCCTTCCAGCGGAGATAATGGGGTCGCCCCCACCGTCACCCGCTCCACCTCCGCCGTCGAACCCATCGGGCTGACGGCACGCTCCTCCGACACCCGCGCCTCGGGTGTGTCGGCCTCGGCCCCGGGACCGGCCGCCACTGGCCCCGGACACCTCCTCCTCCTCCTAGGGGCGTCAGGCTCCTTGCCGGCGCCCCGGGAACCATCTCCCTGATGTCGGGGAGGTGTCCCAGGCAGGCCGTCCCCACCTCGCGCCCGCCGCCGTCGCTCGAAGAATCCGACACCGACGACGAGGGAGACGGTTCCAACGGGAGACCGTCGAGCTTCTGACGCCGGCGACGGGCGTCCAGCTTTTCGCGCGCGAGGAGCTTCTTCGTGCGCCTCGCCTCCTTGGCATCTTTCTTCTTCTTCTCCTCCTCGGCGCGCCGTTGCGGGTGGCTTCGCCGGCGCGTCCTCGAACAGGCGGCGGGAGTTTCGCAGACGTCTCTTATTCCCCGTGAGAACGGCGAAGTAAGACAACAGACCAAAAAGGCGAAAGCCTCAACAACATCCAACTTACGGTGAGACATACCCCGCGACGGCGATCGGAACGGCGTCAAATCGTCGATCTTGGCTTCCGCCCACCGCTTCTCTCACCCCCGCGCAGGTCTCGTCGTCGGTAAGGGCGGCGGAACATCTTGACACCGACGATCGAATCGCCCGGGGTCATCTCGAACAGCCGCCGCCGCCGCGCCATCAGCGGCAACACCCTCCGGCGGTGAAAAGCCGCCACGACCACGGCCGCCGAAAGGCCGTGGTCACGCAGCTTCCCCAAGGCCCTCAAGAGCGGTTCCAGCCTGGGCTGATCGGCCGTGATGACGCCGTACCCCCATTTCTCTGGTTGACTCTCTACAACCCGCCCGGTATAGGGGAAGTCCTCCGCCGTCGTTGCGGAGGTAGAACCAGCCAAATCATACCAACGACGGTTGGACGATGACGGTGGGGCGGGATGTAGAGGGATCGCCGGTCTTAAGCGCATGTGAAGGGTACGACCGCTTGGCCCTCGCCCCTTCCGAGCCCCCTCGTTTCCCCGGCTTGGTGGTGAACGTCGCTTTCGGAACAAGTGGAGCCACAACCCCGGTGGGGAGCGATCCCAGTACCCCTCACAGACGGCGACGAAGATGGCCGCTGGGCGATGGAGTTGGGGCTGAAATTGTGCGACTCCACGCCATAGTAGTGCGGGGCGCCCGCATGAAGTTATCCACCGGCGACCAAGCCTCGCTCGTGGAAGACGCGAAGCTCACCACGTAGCCGTCGCGCGGCCTCGGCTCCGACTCGTTCCCCGGAGCAATCCACTCCGACTCGTCGAAGTCGTTGATCGGCGAAAGACCGGCCTCCACGAAGCGATCGGCTTCTCCTCGGTGACGTCGAACCGCCCCGTGGATCTGCCGGGAGGATGACGGGACCACCAGCCATTGCTTGCTGGCGGAAGGACGGCGCTACTGGCGGTAATCTCTCCCCCTCTCTTTTGGTCTCTCGCCCTCGCCCTTTCTTCCCGCGCTCTATGCTCTCAAAGAACAAGACGGAGAAAAGAAAAGCGAATGCGAGAGAGGTAAGAAGGGAAAGGCGAGGCCCTTTGCGATATTTATCAAGTGACAAGACGAAACCGCCGGGCGGCGTAAATCGGGAAGTTTCCCAAAAAAAAATCCGGCGCGGTTATCCAGATCCGGTCTTACCACCACGCACACACTCCTCCTCGTTAATCGTGACGTGCGTATCGTACGTCCCGTCGGCCGACGCCACGTCGCGTCCAATCAAGCAGCAGCAGCGAGGAGCCGTTCGCCTCCCGAAAAAGCCGCCTCAAAAGACGCTACCGCCATTAATTAACCGTAGGGAGAGAAATAACCCCGATTCCTTCCAGCAAAGGCTGGGCACCAAGCCCGCTACTGGTCCAGGGGTTCAAGGTGGGCCCTTAGGGGTTTCGACAGCCGCCTGTGGCAACAGAGTCGGGGCAACCACGGGCGAGCCTACACAAAGTTAAGGCCCAAGCAAGCTTAAACGCTTGGGACACCCCTGTGTTGTGTCCGAGACCGGGGAGGTCTCCGAATGGGATCCCACCGCATGGAGGCACCGAGCCACCGAGGCCAATGAACGGCCTCGGCACCCACTAGAGAAACCCTCCGGTACTCTTGAGCGCGTCTCCGGACCGCTTAGTCGACCCCTCAATGAACGGGTACGGGCCTCCACTCGGACTTACCCGATAATGACTCACCGGAAGTGCCATCGTCGCGCCCACCGAGGGTAGCGTGGCACATTCCACCCCTCCTTCCGAGCGAAAAGGAAGCGCGAGGGTCGAATAAAAAGTCAGGAGAATCCCTGACGGCCCTCTTGCTCCGTGCAGAGGCTAAGGGACTCTTCCTGCAAAACGTTGCCGAGGCCCAGCGACTTGAGCTCGCACACGAGGGGTCTCGGCAAAAACCAACCCTCCTTCCGAAAGCGAAAAAGAAAGCGCGAGGGTCGTTCAAAAGCCGGAAGAACTCCCCGACGGCCCTCTTGCTCCGCAAGCTGAGAGGCTAGGGAGCTCCTTCTGCAAAGACGCCGAGACCCCGCGACCTAGGCTCGCACCCGAAGGGGGCTCGGCAGTCAGACCCTCACGCGCGAGGGGCGAACCAAAAGCCAGGGGACCTCTGACCGCTCTCTCGCTCCGTGCGAGAGACTCGGGGCTCCTCCTGCAACTTTGCCGAGACCCAGCGGCTCAGGCTCGCACACGCAGTGGACTCGACAAATGCCCCCCGTCCGAGCGAAAAGGCCAGGCGGGGGATGGCAAAAAGTCGGGAGGACCCCGACCGCCCTCTCGCGTCGTGCGGAGGCTCGGGGCTCTTCCTGCACCCAAGATAAAAACAAGCGACCCGATCCCGTTCACGGTCTAGGGGTTCAAAGTCTGGGCCCCTAGGGGTTTCGGCAATTTGCCCAGGCAAAAGAGTCGGGGCGCGACCACGGCGAGCCTGTCTGAGCACGCCTGTGTTGTGTCCGAGACCGGTAGGGAGGTCTCCGAATGGGATCCCACCGTAGGGAGGCACCGAGCCACCGAGGCCCAGCGAACGGCCTCGGCACCCACTAGAGAAACCCTCCAGGTACTCTTGGGAGCGTCTCCGGGACCGCTAGCCGACCCCAAATGAACGGGGCACGGGCCTCCACTCGGACTTACCCGATATGACCACCGGAGATGCCATCGTCGCGCCCACCGAGGGTGGCATGGCATCTTTCACCCCTCCTTCCGAGCGAAAAGGAAGCACGAGGGTCGTACAAAAAGTCGGGAGAACCCCGACGGCCCTCTCGCTCCAAAGCGGAGGCTAAGGGGCTCTTTCCATAACATCGCCGAGGCCCCATGATCCGAACTCGCACCCACGGGCCCGGCAAACACGATCAAAACACCTCACTCGAAGAAAAAAGCCCTCAAGAAGTGAAATCACTCCTCCAGGGCCTCGGGGGCATTTCGGGCGAAGGCCATGGCAGCACCCACCAAAACCTCGAAAACAAAACACCATCCCGGACAGAGCTATCAAGAGCCAATTCTCGCCGAACCTCGGGGAGTGCCTCCACCCCCAAGGCTCGAGGGGCTACCGCGGATCACCGTGAGAAGGGTACCCTAAGCAAGATCCAAAAACGATCGCTTAGATTTCAGAAGATCGAAACCACCTAGCGGCTGCTTGGCCTCGGCCGATTCTCCGACTCTCGCCCGAGGCCTCATCACCGCGGACCTCACCGATTCTCCGATTCGCCCGAGGCCCCCTCACCATGGGCCTCGGTCGATTCCCATAAAGGCCTCGGCCGAGGCCACCGACCCTCCGTCTCGCGCAAGGCGGGCTCGGCAAAGACTCCGCTACCTCTTCCTTCTCCCGTCCCCTCCGCAAAACGTCGTGTCGCATCAACTCTCAGCCAGCTGCACGCCCACGACAATACCGCATGCAGCACAAGATGCCAGAATGGCCGATGGGGAGGAGGCGGGGCTGGGCGGGGTTACCCGCCACTGTACTAACCCACCGTGCACATGGGTTGGACGCCCATGCCTCACTATCTACGCCAACTCCTGCCGCACCGAGGACAATGCGGCGTGGGGAGCCACATCTGGCTCTTGTGGCCTCGGAATCGCAGTACCAGGAGCAATAATTCCCTCCAAGGCCTCGGCAGCTTGCTCGGGGGCTCGACGGCCCGAGGACCCATGTCCGCCAAAGCCCCGCGATGGCTTGGCCTCGGCACCTACAGAGCAGTAGCCCCCACGACGTCATCACGCGATGACCAGACGTCCCCCTGATGGGCGGGGGTTACCCGTCACTATGCTATCCACTGCGGCACATGGTTGACACCCATGCCTCATCAGGCCGCCAACTCCCGCTCCAAGGACAACGCGAGCATGGGGAGCCACGTCTGGCCATCTGTGGCCTCGGAATCAGCACCAGGGCCAATAATAACTCCCCAAGGCCTCGACAGTTTGCTTCACGGGCTCGGCACACTGAGGGTCCATGACCACCGAGCCCCCACGATGGCTCGGCCTCAGCATCGCAGAGCAGCTGCTCCCTATGACGCGTCATTACACGGCGACCAAAGACGTCGCCCGCCATGTCTCCGTGCATCAAGCCGCATCTGGAGCCCCCCACGACGCACAAGACCGAAAGTATGACCAAAGCATGTCACTTCCGCACGACAAGGACGGGGCCACTCCATCGACCATACCACAACAAAGTGGCCGACTACGAGTGGCTCGGACACGCCACCCATTTTCTGTAAGCGCTATGTAGCACCCTATGCACGGTCCGGTCCTCCCTTAGAGTATAAAAGGGAGGGATCTGGGGCCATTCGGGGAGGCAGAAAAAGACGAACACGCCGATAGAACCACGCACTCCTACGTTGCTTGGGAACAACGCCTCAAGCAGCCCGCACCACACTCGCCGAGAGACTCGGGGCTAGTTCCTCTCTCACCTAGCTTGTAACCCCTACTACGAGCACTCCGGTGCAAGGAATACAAGATCGATCTCTCGGATGGACGTAGGGCCTCGATTGCTCGAACCAAGATAAACCTTGTGTCTCTTTGCGCCACCATCCGGGATTAGGGGCACGCAGCACAAATTCACTCGTTGGTTGAGGGACCCCCGGTTCCAAAACACCGACAAGTGGCATGCACCTAAACAGCCATGACAGATACCGTTGTCCATTACAATAAGAACGTAAATATAGATAGCAAAACCAAAATAATTAGATAATAGTATTTTGATAATCTCCGGTCGTGGCTGAAGTTTCCGACCTACGAGAAAACATTCCAAACATCCTCCAGATAGAAGCCATCAACACTTTCATGTCCCGACTCCACGATCATCAACACTGTAAAATAAGATGAGCTAGTAAATAAACAACTTTGTTGCAAGAAAAAGAGATGGAGAGTACACTAATGAACTATTGTAACATAGTCATATGAAAGTATTCATGTAACGAAGCTAGTATATAATATATAAATTAATATTTCTACCTAATTAGTTCGATGCCCAAACTTACGCCAAATGTGATCAATCAAATCGGATTGTAGTTGCTTGTGAGTTTCACGATCACGAATCTCGACATCTCTCTGCGGTACCTCCTTCATCACCGGATCATGTCCTTGAGTGATTGTAGATGGTGAACAAGTGAGCGTGGTTGCTTCCTCATTCAAGTCGAGCTAATCGTCTTCTATATCCTTCTCATCCTCGATTATCATGTTGTGAAGTATTATACAAGCTAACATGATATTCTCAAGATCCCTTGTTCATATATACGCGTGCGGCCGACGCAAAATGGAAAAGCGAGATTGTAAGATCCCAAATGCACATTCAACATCTTTTCTTTCCCCTCTTGATGTTCGAAAAGCGACTTACGCTTTCGGTGATTGTGGTGCACGTATGGACTTGACAAAAACAGCCCACTGGGTATATTCCATCTGCAAGATAATAAGCTTTGGTATATTGCCTTCCATTCACAAAGCATCGCACTGGGAGCTTCTCCTCTTAAGCGATCGACGAACAAAGTAGATTGACTCAAAGACATTGATGTCATTGTTGGATCCGGCCACTCCAAAGAACGCATGCCATATCCATCGGTCATGTGAAGCAACAGCCTCTAGAATGATGGTTGGTACACCATGATCACCACGAGTATATTGTCCCTTCCATGCATAGGGGCATTTTTCCCAATGCCAATGCATACAGTCAATGCTCCCTAACATGCCAGGAAAACCACGACGCTCACCAATCTCCAACAATCGTTCCACATCTTGCCTTTGTTAGGCCTCAAGTACTCTTCGTCAGATACTTCAATGACACCTTGAACAAACTTTTTCAAGCACTCCACACCAATACTTTCTCCCATCTTCAAATACTCATCATCTTTGGTCTGCAGAGCCGCCATATGCTAATTGACGGATTACTCTGTGCACTTATGAATTGGTGAGAACCCGGGGACGATTTGAGCATCCGGCCTCAAGGTGAAATACTCGGACCACCCACTCAAGGCCTCAACAATCTTTAAAAGAGGGGTCTCCTCATCCTAAATCTTCTCTAAACTCTGTGTCTCATTGTAGACCTGGATTAGAGAGAAGTAGTCATCCATTAGTTCTTTGGTGGCTTATTCACGAGGCCTGTTCACATATCGCCTAGGACCACTCCGAAGTTCTTCCACCTTGTATGACATCAACAACCGATCGCATTTCAAAGCAACTAGATGATCGCCTAAATCATCTAGAATTTCTTGCTCTTGAAGATAGTCATCCATGGAGTATAAATCAGCCAGGTCGATGCTGCCATCTCCATCCATGGATTACAGAAAGGGCAGCAGTATAGCAGAAAGAGAATAGCAGATAAGAAAGGGCAACAGTATAATAGAAAGGTGTCATGGCTGTGCTGTATATATGCACATTTGTCGTGCCTATACATATTCACACTTCAATGCAAAAAAGTAGTGGATGGAGTTCACACTTGCATGCTACAAATAGTGGAGATAGTTCACACTTGCATGGTAAAAATAGTGGAGACAGTTCACACTTGCATGCTAAAAATAGTGGAGAAAGTTCACAGGAATTAAAAGGATTTAAGTTACCTTAAAGGAACTACTTCCATGGTCACATTTGTTTGCACACAGTTGCTACTGCATAATCAATTCCAGGAAATTACAAGTCCATCAGCTATCATTTCTAGGCAATTAAATAAGCAATTAAAAAAGGGTCGACTGCGTCATACCTTCGGAAATAAAGCAAGTCTCGTGCTCTCCAAAGTGCCAAGTTTCTCTCAGCCAAAGCATCGCACTAAAGTTGAGCAAGAGGGCTAAAACAAACAACGGTGTGTGTAAGTTTCTAACATTTTGCACTTAGTTTGTTCATGAGTCGCTTCATGATTAAGCCTAGCTGCTTCAATCTTCTTATCACCAAGCTTTTTTGAATTTCACCATCTTCTCTGTCCTCTCTATTCTTGCTGCTTGCTTCAATGAACTTCTCAAATTTTCCACTAAAAACAACCAAAGCATCAGATGACTTCTTTTTGCCATTGAGTTCTTTTTTTGCTTTCTTATGTCCCATAGGTCGCTTTTCTCCATCTAATTCCAAATTCACCAATGGAGCTGGATTAGCCTTTGCACCCTTTTCCTTTTCCTTCTTTAACCTAGCAAGATATATTTGACCATACGCTCACCACGTACTACCTTCCACATATATCGTGAGATGGAAGGCCTTACCATTATTTTTTTTGGCCCACATCTCTAATGCTTTGTCAAGAATCTGGTCATCACTCATCCCACTTTGCCACACTCTATTGGCATTTACCCAACATCCATGAAAATCAGTTAATGGTTTATTAGAACGATCCCAACGTATTTTTAGTTGGTTTCGGTTCCTCTTACGACTACTTTCTGTGTCCTTGTTGTATTCTTTAGTAACATCTACCCAATAAGCATCCCCCCTCTTGTCATTTCCATCTATTGGGTCCTTTGAATTACGCAACCAAGCATTGGCCTACAGGAACAACAAAAAAATAGAATGAAAAAAGACAATCGTTATTCTTCAAGTGTGCATGGAGATAGCAAGGTTTCAACCTACCAGTCGTTTGTCTTCAGGGACCGACCAATTCAAACGCTTGTCGGTTCTAGAATCCTCATCGACGTTAATTGTTTCATCTTCTTCTGCACCGAGTTCAACCACTATATCATCATTTTGCTGTGCTGGAGAGGGAGTTCTTGTAGCACCCAGGTCAATTGGTGAAACTGAAGATTGACTCATTCCACCACCAACATAGTGAAAATTTTCATTTCCACTAGGATGGTTAGCAAATGGGTTTGGCTCCAGAAGATCTGAGAACCCTCCTGGTGGGTATAACCTGCAACCATATGAATTTCCATGCTCCAATTAGTAAATCAAAAGAAAAAGGATAAATCTCGAATACATAATGATACCATTACTTAAATATCGGAGCTGTCAGTGATTCTAGTGACTATGCAATAAGATAAATGGTCCGTTGCAACCTGTAGGTACATTTGCTAGTACACGTTAAAGGCACCATTCAACTAAAGAATCTGTAATCGCAAATATCATCTGACAGTCATGGCATAGCCAAACTAACCATATAGAATCTGTAATCGCAAATATCATCTGACAGACATTAAAGTACACATTAAAGGCACCATTCAACTAAAGAAATCCATCTGAGCAAGTATGGCCATATGTAACCCATGGATTCAAAACTAGAATCTGTAATCGCAGATATCATCTGACAGTCATGGCATAGCCAAACTAACCATATAGTTATTAGTCATATTTCTTGTGGTAAGTGAAATGTGGTCCTTTGTTCTGTGATGTGACGGGTGGCAAGTTCTCCTAGCTGGTTGTATGTTGCTTGCATTAGTGTAATCGCCGTAGGCTGTTTGGTTTCTGTAGCTAAGAAGTGATCGGTCCAGCAATGGAAATATAAACTAATGATCTTAGACATTCATAACCCAGTTTATTACACGGTCTGCGCACGATCATTAACAAGAACAATGGTGAAATCTATAAAACTCATCGATTTCGAGTAAGAATCGAGGATCGAGTTAATGTACATCCAATCCCGCCCAAGAATCCTTGATCAAGACTTACCTTCACTAGGAGATGACATTGGCCACCATCCACCAACGGGGAAGCACTAGTTCGAGGAACACCAAAGATCTTGAGGAACACCGATGGCTCGAACTGAGCTCGGTTGTTGCAGCCGACTCCCGACGGCCGAGTACATGTGTCCCAAAGAAGACGCAGACAGATGGAGGTGGGTTCTAGGGACACCTCTGCCGCCGAGAATCGGTCTTTGTTAATCTATTCATTTGTGAGATTTGGGGATGCTCTTGGGTCATAGTGGATGGGCGAGGAGACGGAATCAAGGAGCTATGGATGGACATGGATATGAATCTGAATGGGCGGAGAGGAGGAAGATTAGGGTGGGGGGCAGGTCGGAAAATTTGGCGGCGACGGTATGGTCACCTCTACTCTGCCTTGTGGGAGAAGGCCTCGAGCGGGAGAGATTTATGAGCGGGCAAGATGGATGGCGCATGGAGAAGAAGGCCTGTGCCATGAAGAAGGCCTGGAGCCTTGGGAGAAGTCAAGGCAAGCGGGATGGTGCTGTGAGGAGAAACTGCTGCTGCAGCGTGGAAGAGGAAGGAATGGCATGGCGGCGGTGGGTGTGGATGGCATGGGTGTACAGGATCTATCGACTCGACGCTGGCCTCCCCCATCGCGAGTCTAGTGGTTTCCTGCGGTCTCGATAGGAACGGAGACTCGACGTCAAATAGGAAACGATTTTTTGATTTTTCACCATCTCTCTTCAATAAATATGATGCCACATCAGCAAAATACAATAAATTGAAGGATAATAAATGCGTATGGACTCTATGTAGAGTCTGTATTGTATTGTGAGTGCCCTAGGAACGCCACGCCGAAAACAAAAATCACGGGACTTCCCGACACGTACGGAGGCGGAGGAGGCGCTGCTACTCTGCCGCGGTCGGCGGAGGAGGCGAGTAGGCGGTGATTTATTTCGCGGGCCTCGACCTGAACCACGGCGACATCGCGGGGTACCTCCCGCCGGAGCTCGGCCTCCTCGCCGACCTCTCGCTGCTCCACCTCAACTTTAACCGCTTCTGCGGCCTCGTCCCGGCCACGCTCCGCCGCCTCCGCCTCCTCGTCGAACTCGACCTCAGCAACAACCGCCTCGTCGGCGCCTTCCCGGCCGTCGTGCTCGACCTCCGCTTCAACGACTTCGAGGGCGCCATCCCGCCGGCGCTCTTCGACCGCCCGCTCGACGCCATCTTCCTCAACCACAACCGCCTCCGGTCCCCGCTGCCCGACAACTTCGGCAACTCGCCGGCGTCCGTCATCGTGCTCGCCGACAACAGCTTCGGCGGGTGCCTCCCGGCCAGCCTCGGCAACATGTCCGGCACGCTCAACGAGATCCTCTTCATCAACAACGGCCTCGACTCCTGCGTCCCGCCGGAGGTCGGCCTGCTCCGGGAGGTGACCGTCTTCGACGTCAGCTTCAACGCGCTCGTCGGCCCGCTGCCGCAGCAGGTGGCCGGGATGCGCAAGGTGGAGCAGCTGGACGTCGCGCACAACCGCCTGTCGGGCGCCGTCCCGGAGGCCATCTGCGCGCTCCCGCGGCTCAAGAACCTCACCATCTCCTACAACTTCTTCACCGGCGAGCCGCCGTCCTGCGCGCGCGTCGTGCCTTCGGATGGAGACAGGAGGAACTGCCTGCCCAGCCGCCCCGCGCAGCGCACGCCGCAGCAGTGCGCCGCGTTCTATTCGCAGCCGCCCGTCGACTGCGCCGCGTTCCAGTGCAAGCCGTTCGTCCCTGTTCCGCCGCCGCCGCCGCCACCATCATATCCCGGCCCGTTGCCGCCAGTATACCCCATGCCATACGCGTCGCCGCCGCCACCTGCGCATTACCGATGATCTGATTCGTTGAAGGGGGAGAAGCACTATCCCTTTCATTCACCTTGATTCGCCAGAGATCTCGATTTGCCACCGCCGCTGCGCTGGATGGAGACAGCAAAGTTCACCGTGTCACAATTGTACGTGGTCAGTCAGTCATTGTTGTGCTTAGATTAACAGTGTTCTTGATTGATAGCTACCGGCATATAGAAGATTATTATTATTATTATTATAAGGTGCATAAATCGCTCTTGAATTACTTTTGCATTGGTCGGTCTCTGTTTTTCGCGTCGATCGGGGTTTGCGTCATGGCGATGGTGAAAAGGATTGGAGGTGGGGGAACAGTTTGAGCTTGGATTAATTGCTAATTGGGTTGTGAATAACAAACTGCTTGAGAGAGACAGGTTATTACGAGGATGAGGATGGGACTGGGATGTATAGAGGGAATTGAGCTTGAGTTCTTCAGTTAAGCTGCTGCTTTCAGATGAGAGTCCAGAGATAAGTTTTCAGACCAAGGAATGTACCCTACTTAACTATTCTTTTTTTTTCTGTCACAGCTACTTACTGCTAATCGATTGTTATGATATATCTGTTTCGGATTCTTCAAAGGTTTTGGCCCTTTGATTGCTACTCTGTTGTCTGTTCTTCTCTGTTTTTGATGCGATGACGGTAATACACGGGTTGGTCATTCTTTGCACGTGGATTCTGTTTTCGTTATTTATCTTATTGGTTGCAACTAGAATTTTCCCATTGCACCATGGAATTAGATGCTTCACATGATGTGTTGAGCTTGAGCATGCATGATGAAACACCAGTGGCCCAGATTTTGCAAAGCTTGTTTTGTCTTTGTGTCGGTGTTTCGAACAAACACCGGCGAGTAAATTTGTAATTGATGCGCGTTAGGCCCGGATGGTGCGCTAAAAGACACAAGGGCTATACTGGTTCGGGCTGAATGTCCCTACGTCCAGTCATATGCTGCTCGTGTTATTAGCACCGAATGAGGTTCGTAGTAGGGGGTACAAACGGTTGGGAGAGGGAGAGACTCCAAGTCCGTGATGGAGTGATTGGAAGGACGCCAAGAGCTTTGTTGGCGCTATCGTGGTGGTGTGTGTGTAAAAAGCGCTAACCTGCTCGTAATCGGTTGATCGATCCCTTAGTGGGGAGCCCCGCCTCCCCTTTTATAGATCAAAGGGGGAGCGGGGTTTTTCTGACGGGAAGAAGAAAACACTAAGAGCATAGAAGGTCCTTCGAGGAACCCGGTCCTTCCTTCTTCTCACGCCCGATCCGCCCATCATGGCGATCGTGTCGAGATTGAGCGCGATTGAGACCGTCAGGCCACGCCACTACCCTTTCGTTTAGCAAGTGGGTACGTCCCATCCGCCCTCGCGGTGGTGTGTCAGACAGATTTGTCGAGCCCCGACCCGCGGGGGGTCGGGGAGGCGCATGATCGTTGGTTTGCCCTTGGAACGTAGTGGTTGTCGATGTCTGCGTCGGGTTCTTCGTCCGGAGGTCGAGAGGGCGGCGCCTACAACATCAGAGAGGGCGGAGAGAAGCAGCCGCGCAACACTGTTCGAGTTTCGCCACGCCGGAGGAAGTCAAGCGCCGCTGGTCACATCTCGACGGTACTTCCTCGCAGGGATGCGGGGCATGGCGTCTAATCTTTGTGGTTGACCCGAATGTCTTGTCTTACCTCGTAATCGTCATCATGAGGGTGCAGGCGCGGTTCGTCGGGTGAGATCGGGCGCCACCGGATATCAAGCAGGCGAGATTCGTCATTGACCGTTTGGATGAGGTAAAACCTAGTTTTTACCCGTCGGTGAAGTGAGTCATCCCCGGCCGTCGAGCGGGCCGAGCCCAACCCTCGGGGGTTGAGCGGAGGGGTGCAAGATCCCCGGGGGTCGGGTGAAGCCGAGCCCGGCCGTCGGCTGTGGTGAGTCGCGCCTCCGACCATCTAAGGCGAAGTGAGTCGTCCCCTGGTCGAGCGAGCCGAGCCCGGCCCTCGGGGTTGGGTGAAGCCGAGCCCCACTGCGTCGGGCGGCGTGAGTCGCCCTCCGGCCGTCAGGCGAGGTAGAGCGGGTCCCAAGGGCACATGGGCGCTCAGGTAGGGAACAAGACTTTCGTTTGGTCGGGCAAGAGATGTAACCGCGCTTTCGGGAGTACTTACCGTTCGATGGTTCATTGATTCCTCCTTTTTGAGGTACCCCGGTATTAGGTCCCCGACACTTTGCAAAAAGGAGAGACATGGGACATGGCCACTGGCCAGGTGCTTGTTGCTCCTCCAAGCTTTGCCGTTCCTTTTTTGTTATAGGATGATAGTTTCAACATGAATCGTGCTGATAGTTTCACAAGCATATTATTATATAGAGAGTTCCCAGAACACTACCGGTGGATCAGTGGTCGCAAGGTGTGACAGAGAAGAAAGAAACAGCTAGGACAGATTGGAAGAAAAAAAATATATATATATATATATATATATATATATATATATATATATATATATATATATATATATATATAAGACATGAGGAAAGGTATGTTTGTAGGGTTATCACTCAACATGCAAGCTGTCCAGCTAAGTAATGTACTATCACATACAATTAAAATTCACTAGCACATGCAACTGTTATGTCCATGTCAGAAAGATAGGTAAGCATTTTTTTTGTCCACGTCATTATACCACATATCACTAATCCACGATTTCTGTAGCAACACGCGGGGTATGTTTCTAGTAATTTAATATGACACAAGAGCATTGTAAAAACTTTTTCAATAAGCTATCATTAAGTAATGATTAAATAAATGAAAAAAAATGTCGCCAAACCCCTTAGCCCTGTTTGGATACAGGGGTCAGCAAATCGAATTGCGTTTAGGCAGCCCGCGGTTAAAGATCGCCGGCCACCGTAAAAAAAACTACACACAGTTCAGCCACCGGGTAATTTTTTCGCCACTCGCGGCAGGGCAGCCGACAATCGGTTTTTTTGTTTGTTTTTTAACTACACACAGTTCCGAAGACAACCCAGAATCGGATTTTAGGCTCTATACGCGTCCCTTTAAATCTGGTTTGATTCGTTTTTTTTTTAATTCAAAACAGTATTTTTTTCTGCCCGAATTTCTCCCGCGTTCATCCGAATCATCCGATTCCTACCGGCGAACAGGCCTTGACCTGACACAAACAGCGCCCGCAACCAATTCGCCCACGACCCTCCAACCAATAGGGACGCGCCATGTCACGTCAACCCAACCACGTCATCTCTCACCGAAACGTCACCTACAAGTGGGTCCAACTTACTCCCCTGCCCCACGCGCCAGAGACCTATCCACGCCCCCATTCATCATTAATATTATATATATATATATATATCCCCAACGCGCTTCCGCTATACTCCTTCCTCCCGTGTCTCGTCCTCTCTCTCTCTCCTCTTCGATTCCCAATTTGAAGGCTGCCCATCCCTTGCGCCGGTAGGCGGCGGGGGTGAGGATAGAGGGTTACCTGAGGAGGCAGTGATGGCGGCCACGGCTAAGTACAACCGGAGCAACCCGGCGGTGAAGCGGATCCTGCAGGAGGTCAAGGAGATGCAGTCCAACCCCTCACCCGACTTCATGGCCCTCCCCCTCGAGGTCTCAATCTCAACCCCATCGCTCACTTTAATAACGAAATTTGCCCGATCTGACCCTATCCAGGCCTTAATCGAATGTCGATTGATTATTGATTGTTTTTCCTTGTATTGTGGTGTTCGGTGTTTTAGGGTCTCGATAATTTGTTGACCGGTTTGCTTACTTTTTTTTTCTAGATCTGTTAATTCAACTGGTAATATGATCGATTAGCAGTAGGACCTTGCCGTTTAGTAGTTGATTGCGGATCAAGTGGAGTATGTTTTAAATTTCGTCTCCGAAGGAACGGAATATTTTTGGCAAGAAAGCTCAGTATGCCAATTTTCGATTGACACTGATAAGCTTCAACATACATTCATTTGAGTAGGAGGACATCTTCGAGTGGCAATTTGCTATCCTTGGCCCGAGAGACAGCGAGTTTGAGGGTGGAATCTATCATGGCAGGATCCAGCTACCCTCGGATTATCCATTCAAGCCACCGTCCTTCATGCTACTTACGGTATGTAGTATCTGTGTTCTAATTGTCCACTGTTATCTCACTACAGTGGTTGTGAGCTGTTGCTAACTTCACTATGTGCTGCAGCCAAGTGGACGCTTTGAGATTCAGAAGAAGATTTGTTTGAGCATATCCAATTACCACCCGGAGCACTGGCAGCCTTCATGGAGTGGTGAGTAACCTTTCTTTTGTTTATAAATGACTGCTGAATTGCTCTGTCAGGTTTGCTAAAGGACCCCTCTAATAAGTTGAAAGGCACCATTATTATTCATGGTCCACTTTTATATGGTTTTGTGGGCTATACGAGCATGGTGCAAAATAAATTTCTTTTTCTTTTGGTCTTTGGATTTCCATCAGGCAAGTACTTGCCTTATGGCTAGGCCAAAAGTAAATATGTTTCTTCATTCTTAGGATGAATATATGAATAGTACTGTAGTTGGGTGCTAGGGTTGGTTTGCTTCTGAGAGTATGGAATTTTGTAGTGCTTTTTCGGTGGGCAGTTTTCAGTGCCATTAGGTCGTTTCTTGAGAGGCATCAGGTGTGTATATGTGCAACACTGTAGTTCATATTAGTCTTCCATTGTCTTGCTTTTCTTCGCTCATGCATGCTTTGAACTCCCTTCAATTATAGCAATACATAGCAGTGATTTAATACTCTTTCATATATTGGCACCATTTTTTTCATAGTGCACATACATATGTTATGTACACTATACGAGCATGGTGCAAAAGAAAATGGTTCTTTGGTTCTTAAGGAATTGTCCTGCGGCAGTATTTATCTGTTTGGCCAGACCAAAGGAGGAACATATGCTTTCTATGTATGTTATGTTTACTTTTAGTTGGGAACTATTAAGGGCTTGTTTGCTTCACACCCTGCTAGGCAACAATCCTGGCCCTGGCCCCGCCTGAAATCGGATGCCTGGGGTTGATGCCTGCACCGGGCAGCTTTGTCTGGGAGCCAAGCAAACAGCCCCTACTGCATGTTGGAGTATGCTGTACATTCACTAAAAGCACTCAATGTTTTTGACATTTGGTTTTCAACTCAACAATTTATCGATAACAGTTTTTTTTAGTTTATTTGCATTTCAGTTGGAATGGTTTTTCCTTGTTCCAGTTGCTATAATTTGGACATAGGCGAAATAGTTAATTTGATATTTATTAATTTCGTATGCTTCTTCGTAAATGAGCTTGGTGCTGTATTTGCATATCATCAGATGGTGACTATTATGGAATACATTTGGTTATCCAATGTGGAATGGTTTGTTTTCGTGATTTTGTGTTAAACAGAAGTTTTAACTTTTAAGTGCTAAATTAAACAAGTCTTGTTGCAGTCCGCACAGCGTTGGTAGCCTTGATTGCGTTCATGCCAACGAACCCTGGTGGGGCATTGGGCTCGCTGGATTACAAAAAGGAAGATAGACGAGCACTTGCTATAAAATCACGTGAAGCGCCGCCAAAATTTGGCTCCTCAGAGCGTCAGAAACTAATTGATGAGGTAATTCCTAGTCGAACCTCAGGCTCAAAAATGTGTCATTTCTCTATCTTTTAACGATGTACTGTTTCTACCACAGATCCATGAGCAAATGCTCAGAAAGGCTCCTCCTGTCCCCCAAGCGCTACCAAATGTGCCAAATGAGGAGTCTGACCAATTACCTGCACCTGACTCTTCTGAGCATGCAGACAAGGTAGATGAAGGTGACAACACATCTGGGTCAATGTCAGGCTCGTTGAGTGGCCATCCTGTGCCAAAATCTGAATTGCCAGTTGCAGAAAACACTGGTGAAACCTCAGCAGTTGAAGTTGCCAACCATCATGTGCCTGAAGCGAGCCGTAGAGAAAACATTCCAAGAGTTCCTTCGTCTCTAAAGAATCCTGCTGTTGCGATCCAGAAGCCAAAGCATGACAGGCTGTTGACCTTGACCGCATTTGGGCTGACTCTTGCTATTATGGCACTTGTGATCAAGAAGTTCTTAAAAATCAATGGCTTGGGCGGTTTCATTGAGGGCAAGTTCTGAGTAGGGATTGTGCATAAATTGGATGTAAGAGATGACTCGTTCCTCGTACTGAGCATATGCTATAAGCTATATAACCCCGTAAGATTTGTAAATGGCTGTTGTTTAGTTATAATAGATGAAATCAAAATGGGATGGTACTATTAATACCCCACTGTATGTAGTACACTTGATGGAGAATTGCTGAGTTTTGAAGCATCTGATCTGATGTATATGTTTGCTACAGCATGCACTCTGTTTGGCTGCCATTAAGACCACAATCCTCAATTCCCAATCTCCCTCTGGAGGGTTTTGTTGATTAAGAATTTCATGAAACTTGGTGTTGCAGAACTTGAGTTGGCACTCGGAACAAAAAGATGGTGAATAGCATGGTTTTCCAAACCTAGCTGATTTCTTCTGTGTTTCTCTCTTTTAGGGCCCCTTAGGAACGCTTTAAACTTTCAATTTTTTTGTGTTTTTCCTGTAAAAATGAACTGATCTCTATAAAATTCTTGTACTATTCATGTGAAATTCATGCATTCCAAATAGAGCCTTAAAAAAAATAGTTATCACTGTTACCTGTTGACCTAAATCGGAAGACAACGGTAGTGTAAAAAAGGAAGACATCCCTGTGATAAAACATGCCATTCGCATTCCCAATCGGAATTTTTCTTTTAATAAACATAGTTATCACTGTTGCCTGTTGACCTAAAACGGAAGACATCGGTCGTGTAAAAAAGGAAGACATCCCTGTGATAAAACATGCCATTCGCATTTCCCAAACGAAAGACATCCCTGTTATCGATGGAGCACATAGGCGGGGAAAGACATCCCTGTTCGTTTCATCTTGAGATGGGACTTGTTGAAGAGGGTAGAGGGGGATTTTGACTTGTAGGGGCTTGAATCCCACTCAATCCCCTTGGTTTTAAGATCAAACGAACAGGCCTGGATACTGTTAATAAATTCCAATGTCCATCGCCAAGAATGGATATCCTAATCGTAGATCTTGTTTCTTTTACAATCTTTGACGCCTCTGGATGTAGAATATTATGTAGCCAGGCTCTTTCATACTGTTAATTTAATTCCAATGTCCATCGCCAAGGATGGATATCCTAACCGTAGATCTTGTTTTTTACAATCTTTGACGCCTCTGGATGTAGAATATTATGTAGCCAAGCTAATAGAAACACCGCAGTGGAAACTCAGTTCCAACAGACACTGATACAATAAACAAAAATGTTTTGGAGTTCTAGCACACTTCATGACTAACTGGAAGCTGGAAGTGGTTGAAGGGCCTTGAGGGGATTCATGATTACTCCATCAATAAGGCCATACTCCTTTGCTTCTTTCGCGCTCATAAAGTAGTCACGGTCAGTATCTACATTGATCTTATCCAGGGGCTGCCCAGTGTGGTATGCAAGGTATCCATTTAAGTTAGCCTTGTGGTGCAGCATCTCATTAGCCTGAAGAAAATAATCAGAAACTTGAGGATCAGCAACTGCTGGTGTAAATAACAATTGTAATTCTTACTCGGTTGAAATTGGCTTGTAAATAACTTGAGGAGTTCATTGGCTTGTAACAATGCAGTATATAGAGATAAAAAACAATATGCAATATATAACAACCGTAAGATGAGCTGAGTATGAAAATCAGAAAATAAGGATCGTTGTTGAGAAGAAATGAGAACTGAGAATATCTTTGGTTAAGATGTTGTACTGGTCTAGAAAAAGCATGACATTTTCCTTAGTCCCACATTGCGAGTTTACCTGAATCTCAAGATCAGTCTCCTGTCCTTGGGCCCCTCCAAGAGGTTGATGGATCATTATCCTCGAGTTTGGTAAGCTGTATCGCTTTCCTGCATTATATTTTCACCAATTTTATGACTTCTATAACGAAGCTTGGATATGTAAGCTACACCTACATGTAGTATTTTATTAGCAATCAATACTGTTACCTTTGGTCCCAGCACTAAGTAGAAAAGCTCCCATACTGCCAAAAGGAAACATCAAACAGCAGAAAGAGTGTAAGAATCTCCAGGTAATAAAAGATAACATTGCATGAGGCATGACATAATTTGGAGTTAAACAATAATAAGAAATGGTCACATAATCTCAATAATAAATAATAAACATGGTCACACCAACAAACCGTAAAACTGAAACACAAATTAGATCTCTAACATTCTATATTTAATTATCTATCGCTAGTTACACTAAAATATTAAATACTAAAAGCAGGAATACTCGACCTGCGGGGGGTTATGACGGCCCCCGGGTTTTCCTTTTAAGAAGAGGATCTTCTCACACAGATCGAAAAAACCCCCGAACCCCCGCCCCCATCCTGGCACAGCGGTATCCGTTGCCTTGTGAGAACCGGGCCGGGCCATAACTGCGCTTTGGCACATGGGGACGGGCGAGGGGATTTTTTTAACCTCAGCCTGAAATTCGCTCCCACGGGGAGTCGAACTCAGGACCTGAGGAGTGCCGCTGGGTCACCTAACCGTTTGAGCTAGGCGCCCTTTGGCAAAAAAAAAAAAAGCAGGGATACATAATGCTTATTTTGTGAAAGCATACTTCATTCCTACCTTTTATTCATAGCAGAACTACATGTACCAAAATTAGAATGGAAATCAGATTACTAGACATTTCTGTGCAGATAATTGAGCATGCTTGCTTGATACAAAAGGTGAATCTGCTGAATAGTAACCTCAACACAGGGCAAGTATGCAAAATAAAAGCACATCGCTGCTTTTGCATCTGGAGTTGACAATTGTGCAATTTGAGAACTCATCTACTTAACTGAAGATATGGTACTATGGTAGTTTAAAAAAACTCACGTCATGCAAGTGTTGTCTGCGAACAAGAACTATACTAGCACAACCAAGGCCATACATTCTAGTTACTACGATCCCAAATCCCAGACTAAGCAGGTTAATATGAACTGAGCATTCCAATTACTGCAACTGCAAACACAAAGGATCAATTGTGCTTCCCACATCGAGAACAGAATGAACTACATAGGGAAAATAAACCCAGACTGAAATAATCAAACATGAAGATGAAGATCATGTAACATGCAAAGCACTGAATCAATTGATGATCGTTCAGCAGAATTTGTGTTCAGTACCTTGCAGCTAGTCCGATACAAACAGTGGATACATCAGGCCTGATGTGCTTCATTGTATCAAATATAGCCATTCCTAACAGAAAACGAAAATGCATTAGTATTTAATTGAAGCAGCTAACGCAAACATACTATGTTAGATGAGCTATTACCAGCTGTCACTGACCCTCCTGGTGAATTCACATACATAATTATATCCTACAGGAAAATTGACAAGAATCAGCACTAGATGGAAGTAAGAAACCATGTTTGAATATATAATTGTCATGCAGTTGAGTCCCTAGCTAGATGAAATGGCAACATTGGCTAAACCTGCAAGTTCAGTGGTCACAATTGTATAACCCAATTGCGCACCACAGAAAGTTAAAGAAGCACTATACGAAGTTTAGTACTACAATGGTGGTTCACTGTCTGGCATCAACAAACAAAGGTTCATTTAAAGCACAAGCATGCTCTATTCACACGGGAATTACAGCAGCAAACAGTTTTCCCCTTCGTTTTCACCTTAGTGGTATCAATAGCGTCGAGGTAAAGCAGCTGTGCTACAATGATGTTGGCCATATCATCCTCAACAGGGCCACCGCAACGGATAATCCTCTGCACAGAGACCGATATATAGTCACACAAACCTCACAATACAATCCAGTAAAACCCATCCAGTAAGAAGACCAAACACTTGTACAAAATACAGTGCCATTGTACGTGCTGGAAAAGCTGACTGGCGACGCTCTGGAACCGCTCCATCACCATGGGTGATGGCCCACGCTCCTGCCCCGCTGCGGACTCCACTGGGAAGTAGGGCGATCTCGGCACCACCAAGTCATCCCTAACACAGGCACAAACAACATCAGAAACCCCGTGGCACCTAACGAAGCCCATTTCAGGCAGACAGCACGAAGCTCGAAGGGCTCAAGACAAATTCCACCTGATCGACCAAATCCCGCGCCGCGGAGCAGCCCCGTAAGGCACCGCGCCTCCGGCTACAGCGGCAGTCACGGCACGAGCGCACCTCCTGCTCCTTCAAGACGCGGATGGAAAGTTAGGGCCGGCAGAGAGGACGGGAAGAGGAAGGCGAATGAAGAGGACAGAAACCTGAGGAGTTGGAGAGATCTGGGAGCGGGGTTGGTATTGGGGTTCGGGCGGAGGAGAGGAGTGGTCAGCGAGGAGGAAGAGGTTGCGGTGGCGGTCGCCATGGACGGGAGTCGGAGCTCGCGTGGGGTTTTGGGCGGAAGGGGGCTTCGGTTTGTTAGCCCTCGCCTCTTATCCGCGAGGCGAGAAGAGTGTTAACTTGGTAATAAGAGAAGAAATGGTCCCGGAGTCACTGGGGAAAGTAAAAGCGTGGGTTTAGAGGTGGGCTTTTGGGTTTCGGCCTCGTCCGCACTTGGAGGAAGCGTTAGCAAGGGCCTGCTGTTTTTTTGGAATGGGCCTGTTGTTCCTTAAGAGAAGAAATGGTCTCGAACGGCATGCTAATTTTTTTTAGGAACAACAGGCCCTTTTCAGGCATGCCATATTTTTTTTTTGGAGAAATTAGCATGCCATTTTTTAAGGAAACGTTAGCAAGGGCCTGTTGTTCCTTAAAAAAAACAATGGCCAGTTTTTTTTGAATGAGCTAAGGCTAATTACTAGCTCCGTTTTAAATTATAAGACGTTTTAACTTTTCTAGATTCATAGCTTTTGTTATGCACCTAGATATATATGTTATATCTAGATACATAGCAAATACCATGAATCTGAAAATACCAAAGCATCTTATAATTTGGGACAGAAGAAGTGCTAGTTAGACTAAAAATTAGCTCAAATTAGTCATAGTTGGCTAACTAATTGGCTAACAATCAGTTGAAGATTTATTTAAAAAATTAATCCACCTATTAGCCCTTTTGTTTGGATGAACTAGAGCTATTTTAGGTTATTTCTTAGCTAGCTAGTGATTAGGTTACTTCTGTGTGGTTCTCATGCTGGATTAAGTCCACTTTTAGCCCCTAAATTATTGGGTTCGTCTAATTTTGATCCTCAAGTACAAAACTGTCTAATGCTGGTACCCCAACTGTCAAAACCGTTCACTTTTAGCATCTGGACGCAGGCAGGACTGTTTTGTCCAACGTGAAGCGGGTTTGATCACGCCACGCTGGCGTTGACCACCACATAGGACGTCGGCATCCATCTCAGTGACATGTGGGGCCCACATGTCAACCACTCATCCCCTCCCTCTCCTTCGTCTAGCTCCAGCAACATCCGGACAGGCGAGCTCGACCCCACTGTGGCCGGGGGAGGTCCGCCCCATCGGCGAACGAGGTGGACGAAGCGTGCGTGGCGGCTTCGGAGGGGGTCGCGCGGCCCTACGGTACCGGTGGTAGCAGCCTTGGCGGCCTGGCGTGGCCCGGCCACGCGCAGGTCTGTGGCAGCGGCGACGCTGTTGCGTTTCGACGAGGCGGCGGCTACATCTGGCTAAGCAAGGGGGCGAAGACGGACTACGGCTCGCCGGTGTTCCGAGGAAGGCTCTAGTTGGCTCGGAGGCGAGCGGATGAAAGGTCCTAATATGGCTAGAGGGGGGTGAATAGCCTATTTAAAAATCTATAAATCAACTAGAGCAATTTGATTAGTATGACAAATAGCGAAATACAAACTTGCTCTAGCTCTACAAGGGTTGCAAGCCACCTATCCAATAATTCTAGTTGCAATGATTACTAGGCACACAACTTGCAATGTTACTACTCACTAAGAGCTCTCAAATATGCTACTCTAAAGAGCTCCACTAGATGAACTTAAACTAACAAAGCAAGCTCTCAATTCTAAATACACTAAAGAGCTTGTCACAACTAGTTTGCAAGAATATAAATGAGTGAGTTGGATGATTATACCGTCGTGTAGAGGAGTGAACCAATCACAATATGAATACTAAATCAATCACCAGGAGAATTCCAAAGGGCAAGAGACAACCTATTTTTCTCCCGAGGTTCACGTGCTTGCCGGCACGCTAGTCCCCGTTGTGTCGACCAACACTTGGTGCTTCGGCGGCTAAGAGGTGTTGCACAAACCTCATTCACACGATTGGACACCGCAAGAACCTACCCACAAGTGAGGTAACTCAATGACACGAGCAATCCACTAGAGTTACCTTTCGTTGTTCCGTCGGGGAAGGTACAAATCCCCTCACAATCATCGAAGATGGCCACGAACAATCACCAACTCGTGCCAATCCTCCACCGCTGCACCAAGCCGTCTAGGTGGTGACAACCACCAAGAGCAACAAGCGAAATCCATAGCAAAACACGAATACCAAGTGCCTCTAGATGCAATCACTCAAGCAATGCACTTGGATTCTCTTCCAATCTCACAAAGATGATGAATCAATGATGGAGATGAGTGGGAGGGCTTTGGCTAAGCTCATAAGGTTGCTATGTCAATGCAAATGGCCAAGAGAATGAGCTTGAACCGGTCATGGGGCTTAAATAGAAGCCCCCACGAAATAGAGCCGTTGTGCTCCTCTCTGCACCGAACATGGGCCAACCGGACGCTCCGGTCATATTGACTGGACGCTGGACCTCAGCGTCCGGTTGTGCGATGTGCACCACGTGTCATCGGCTTCAAGCGCCGATCGCCCGATTTCAACGGTCAAGTGATGACCAGACGCATCAGTTAGAAAGTGACCGGATGCTGGAGCTCAGCGTCCGGTCGTTTCTAGTAAGGTTCCAAACGCGATATTTCACGCACCCTACCAGCGTCCGGTCACTTTTATCGCCAGCGTCCGGTCGAAGACCGAAACACGCGCCCCCTGCTGCCACTGACCGGACGCTCTGGTCCAACCGAGACCAGCGTTCGGTCACATACAGTGACCTTCGTCTTCTCTGTCTAGGGCGCCAGTGAAGTTTCCTACCCTTGCTCAAAATGTGCTAACCACCAAGTGTATCACCTTGTGCACATGTGTTAGCATACTTTCACAAATATTTTCAAGGGTGTTAGCACTCCACTAGATCCTAAATGCATATGCAATGAGTTAGAGCATCTAGTGGCACTTTGATAACCGTATTTCAATACGAGTTTCACCTCTCTTAATAGTACGGCTATCGATCCTAAATGTGATCACACTCGCTAAGTGTCTTGATCACTAAAACAAAATGGCTCCTACTACCTTTGCCTTGAGCCTTTTGTTTTTCTCTTTCTTCTTTTCCAAGTTTAAGCATTTGATCATCACCATACCACCACCATCATCATGATCTTCACCATTGCTTCATCACTTGTAGTAGTGCTACCTATCTCATAACCACTTTGATAAACTGGGTTAGCACTTAAGATTTCATCAATTAACCAAAACCAAACTAGAGCTGTAACACCCCGGTGTTATGCCTACATTTAGGCACTGTAAATCACGCATATCATGCATCATCAAGCATCCAAATCATACATGCTTAATCATGTGAATAATAATTGAAACATTGCCTAGAAACATCTGAAACATGCGTGAAACCTGAATGTTGCATACACCTGTTTAAGAATTGTTTTGCCCTAAATTTTTCTTGCTAGGTTAGTAAAACATGTTTGGCTACTATTGTAAATCATCTAGCAATGTTTAGTTCAATTTTTGGAGTAATGTTTGTATTCAAACTAATTCAAAATTTGGCTTCAAAAATAAATTCCAAAAATTAGGGTTTTGAGCTAAACGTGGACTTTGATCTTACAATTCAAAATCTAGAAAGAATTTGGCTGTGGTCCTAAAAGAAAAGTTGTAGAGAATTAAATTCTAAGCAACTTTCATTTTTGGTACATTTTCAAAGGAGGTCATTTTCTTGCTCAAAATAATATTTGAAAGATGGCATTTAAAAATTCTTTGAAAATATATTTGGAAAAAAGGATTTTCTCCTTCGTGGGCCGCCGCCCTCCGGCCCGCCTCACTGCAAAGGCCGGCCCATAAGTTCTCCCCAGACGCGCGTCGCCGCCTCGCCTCGGCCTGCCCAGTAGCGCGCCGCTTAGCCAGCGCTTTGCCGCCACACCCCACCAGCCACGCACATGGTCCCGGGACTGCAGGAGAAGCGTCCCGCCGTGTGGTGGGGTGGCTATTGCCGTCGACGCCGCCGCGCATCGCAGCCGGCCTACGCCCGCGCCCACGCACCCGCCTTCACCTGCCGCAGCCAGTGCGCTCACTCACTCCCGCCCGCGCTGCCTTCCCTCTCCTCCAGAGCCGAAAGCCCAAGCTCCGCCCCTCGCCGCGCGTTTGCACCCGCCGGCGAAATTCATCGCGAATCCTCCACCTCGGCCGGAATCGCGCGCCAGCAGCTCCGCCCGCCCTCCTTCAAGTCATGCTCGCGCTATGCGCCGCCCGAGCTCAGTTGAGCCTCCCGAGCCAGCCACGATCGACGACCATGGCGCGCGCTGTGTTTCGGCCGCCATGGAAGTCACCTCTCTCTCTTCTCCGGCCCCGCTTAGCGCCCCCCTATCGATTCGCCACCTTCTCGCAGCATCCGTGCGCGCGCCGCCGCCATCCTGCCATGGTGGAGATGGTGGCCTGGCCTCGTGGCCGAAGCCGCGCGGCCAGATGCCAGTAAGAAGCACGGCGAGGCCCTCTGCCTCGCCCGCCCCCAGTTTAAGAAGGCCGAGCCGAGCCAGTGGTACGACGACACGGGCCGTCTTCTTCCCTCCCTTATGCTGGGTCACAGAGGTTTAAACGGCCGTGGGCAGCTGATTTCAATGGGCTGGCCCGATGTGATAGGATAAATGGTTTCAATTTATTCTTTATTATTTGAAATTTGAAATGGTTTGAAAAATGTTTGGGTACTCAAAGTTGCTCCAAATTTGTTGAAACAAATTTTGCTAGGTTCCTTATCAGTAGGTCTACTTGGGAAAATTATTGCATGTTATTTTAGAGATACTTTGTTGTAGAGTTTTATTTAATCATGAATATCGCTGATAACTTAAAAAATATGTAGAAAAATATATAGGCTTCAGAAAAATATGGTTCCAAGTTTGTTAATCTTCTTATGTCATGTACTTCCTAGGAAAAATAGGTTTCATGCATGTGCTGTGGGAAAATTTTGAAGTGTAGTTCAAGTGCCTTTAATGGCTAATTTTTGTTATTTTTGTTAGAGAGCAAACTTTGTATAAAACATGCATGTGATAAATTTTGTACAGTCATTGTATGCTATGAAGAACATAGGAAAAATACTAATTCTGTTGTTTGACACTTTTCACAGTACAAAGTATTTTCATGTTCATGATCATGCCATAGCTTGTCATTTTTGTGTAGACTATTTTACTTATCCAAATGCCATGAAAATTTTATGGTAGTCTACTTAGAGTATTACTATGCTACTGTAATTTTCTTAGATTTTTATAAGCACCAGAAATATAGGTTGCTGTTGTAGCCCTAGTTTCAAATGAAATAAAATAATCCTCTTTAATGCAAGTTAGTTAATAATGTTAGCTTTGGTGTATCTTTGAAGCATTTGATAAGATGTGTTGACTTAACCTATTAGTAGTAGAAGAGAATGCAGTAGATGACATGTGTTTGTGGCATATTTTCTTGGATGATGTGACTACCTTGCATTCGAACATATCCATTGTATTCATCTCATCCGATGCACCGATTGCATAGGCACTTACACGCATTGCATCATACAGGATCGCAAACCGAGAACCCAGTCATCATTCCCGAGGAGCCCGAGGAGCAGTTCGAGGTGCAGCCGCAGAAGAAGTGCCGAAGCCGACGAGGAGGACGTTGAGGAACTTCCGAGTGCCCCGATCACCGTCCGAGCTCCTTCGAGAGAGGCAAGCCCCAAGCATCTTTCTCCCGGTTTGCAATGATTTCATTAAATGCTTTACTTTAAATTGATGCATTACGTTCAGGAGTTGTTTGCAACCCGTTCTTTGCATTATACCTTGTTTACCTTTGTTATACTATATCCTTGTTGCCCACGGTATCCGCAATCGAGTCAATGCTTAGTCGGGCTTAGACCGGTAGAAGTCGGGTGATTTCTGTCACCACGAGCTATAGGTGGTTACCGGATCTACTTTGATGACTATGAAGTCATGATATAACTAAGTGTTAAATGAAGTTGAGACCGGACGGAGATTTGCGAGTTTTGGTGTAGTGTTTCGTCTCAGGTGTCGATTAAGGACCGACCGTTGTTGGGCCTCGAGTCATGTTGAACGATGCCTTACATTTAGTGGGGCCGGATAAAGTACCTTTCGACCATGAAAGCCGGGAGATTTTTCGGCCGAGTAGATTGCCCGCAGCCAGACCTTGTCAGGCGGGAGCAGTGTGGTAGGACACGGGCGGGATGATAAGACCAAAGTGCAAATCGGTCGGCCCCGGGTACATGTGGTTCTGGCAAACTCGAGATACCGGAAAGTTGACTCGGTGATCAATATCTCACTTTAGCGGGTGAGTGAGGTTTTGTAAGGAATAAATCACCATTTGGTTAGGAATCGATTGAATCGCCATCGCCTCCCGGATAGTGAGCACTTGACTTGAGTGACTTCATCGTAGTAAATGTTTATGGAACACTTGGACGCTTATAGTGAATATGACAAGATGGAAGTTGTTTAATGATCAGTGGTTATCATTATCTGCTTAATCACATGTTTACTCTAGTATAGGTGCAAATCTAGTCGACAGGTTAATAATAATTAACTTGACAATAATGCTTTTAGAAGGGTTCTTGAAATGCTAAAAATGCTTCTTTTGCAAATGAGTCAGCTACCCTACTATAAAGCCTTCATAATCCTTGGTGTCATTTATTTTCGGTTATGTCGGGTAAGTCTAGCTGAGTACCTTCTCGTACTCAGGGTTTTATTCCCACTTGTTGCAGATGGGCAGATGTATTACGGCTATTGTATCAACTGCCTTTATCCTGCGATGGGTGATGCTTAGGACCATGGGCATGGTCATTCCTTACGTCTCGTCTAATGCTTTTGTTGGAGATGATCATTCGCTGGCACTATATTTGAACTCCGCGTGAGTGTGTGTGGTTGAACAATTGGCTTCCGCTACTTTTATTCGAACTGGTTTTGTAATAACTATGTTTAAACTCTGATGTACCTGAGATTGCGAACTTTTATGTAATATGTGATGGTGACCGCTAAACTTATTACGATCTTGGCTGGAATGGAAGTTGGATTGAAATCCTTCGTGATTTCACGGACTACCGGGTTATACGGGCTTAAGTTTGCTCAATCGTCTGCTCTGGCGGATGATTTTCTTACTTAATTTTGTATAATTGGTCGGTTCTGTTACAAGAGCTTTCAGTGGAGTAGTGCTAGCCACGGGGGCGGTGGCAAGGCAGCCGACGAACTGGGGCGGCATCAGCGTTCTCGGCGAACCAGTGGAGCTCTACGAAACCTATACACAGAGGACGCCCGAGAGGTTGTGGTGACACAGAAATGAAGCGAAGGTAGCAAAGAGAGTGGGCGAGATGGGGTTGGTTGTGGCGGAGCTTGAGCTCGGTGACAATGGCGGCCACCGGCGACGAGAATGGCTCGAGTAAGCTTAATCAAGGATGATCCCTGATGGTATCACGCCCAACAGCGAGCTCAAGACCCAAGGCTCCTAAGGTGGTGAGGAATTGGAGAGAGATTGGAAACATCGTGAATTTGAGAGGGGAAGAGAGACGTCCGTGCCTTCCCGTCGCCGTATTTGCACGCAAAGCCAGCGCTCGCGGCAGGTGGCCGGTGGCCCTACTGCCTGTGCCCGCGCTCGCGCCGCGGAGAGGCGCGTCGGGTGCGGTAGGGAGAGGGGAACATGGAGGAGAGCGTGACTAGGGCGGAGAGGGCTCGGCTTGGAATGCGGCGGTGTCCCAGCCACGCGCGCAGACGGACGAGGCCGCGGCGATGCCATGGCCGTTGTGCCGCACAGCGAGCCGGCGACGGGCGCACCGCGAGCTTTAGGGCTTGGCCGAACTGGCGTGCTCGGCTGCGGCGCAGGGAGGCGGTGTCCGCGGCGAGTTCGACTACGACGCAGGGGAGCGATAGCTGTCGTAGCCTGCTCGCATGCTGCCGTGCTGCTTGGGCGCCGCCGCCGCAACTTGCTCGAGCACCACCGCCCTGCCTGTGCATCGGCGCCGCAGCCCGCACGCGCACCGCCATCGTAGCCTGCTCGCCGCTGGTGACGGGGAGGAAAGAGGGGCCAGCGTGGCACTGTCAGCGCCAGCGTGGCGTGGTCAAAACGCTCCACGTTGGACAAAACAGCATTGCCCTCACCCAAGTGCTAAAAGTGAATAGTTTTGACATTTAGGGTATCAGCATTAGATGGTTTTGTAATTGAGGGTCAAAATTAGACGAATCCAATAGTTGAGGGACCAAAAGTGAACTTAATCCTCTCATGCTAATCATAATAAGCTAACTTTTCCTTTCTAGATTTAATTAGGCTTGGCTCGAGTTTAAAACAAAAAATAGATTTTAAGGTCCACAATAAATATATGTGCAATAAAAGATTAATTCATTATAAAAACTAGGAGAAGATTGACTCAACTTAAATGTCAACCATACGCTTTGCATGAGCTTAGGTGGGCAAGCGACAACATGAGTGGTGTGCCACCATTGATTCAGGCGGTGTTTAGTTCGCGAAATGAAATTTTTTGGATGTCACATCGGATGTTTCGGGGATGTCGGAAGGGGTTTTCGGATATTAATAAAAAAACTACTTACATAGCTCGCCTAGAAACTGCGAGATGAATTTATTAAGCCTAATTAATCCATCATTAGCGCATGTTAGTTACTGTAGCACTTATGGCTAATCATGGTTTAATTAGTCTTAAAACATTCGTCTCGTGATTTCCAACCAAACTGTGGAATTAGTTTTTTTTCATCTATATTTAATACTCCATGCATATGCTGCAAGATTCGATATGATAGTTTAGGGTGAAAATTTTTAGAAACTAAACAGGCCTCACTGAAGGATGACAAACTAAGAGATAGAAAAGGAATGAGTAGTGAGTAAGAGAGAAGGCAACCATGTGAGTAGTGGTGCGGCACCAGAGTGAAGGTCACGGACGGCGGGCGCGAAGTCGAAAGACAGAAAAGGAATAAGTGACAAAATAGACGAAGGGAGAGATAATTAATGAGAGATTGATATAAGATTCTGTTCACGAGAAGGGTGAGGCCGCGAGGGTAAAAGGACGACAGACCGAGAGACATAAAAGAAATAAGTAACAAAATAGAAGAGGGGGAGTGCAAGACTCAAGAAAGGAATTTATTATGGCCCCATTCGCTGGTCTGAACTTTGGTTGAAACTGGCTGAAAAATACTGTTCCGGCTGAATTGTTGTGAGAGAAAAACACTGCTCCGGCTGAAAAAATAAGTCGAACAAGCCAAATTTAAGACAAGCGAACGAGGCCTATGGAGTATATAGGTTAGACCATCTCCAGCAAATACCTTTTACTTGATCCTCCACGCCGCGGCCTTGCCTCGGCGGCAAAGCCCTCCCCTACTGGCTCTGCCCCATGGGAAGAACCTGGTAGAGGATGACATGTAGGTCCCACGTGTCTTCCTCTGCAAGGATGGATTTGGGGTTTCTATTTCAAGAAGTGTTGCTGAAGTAAACAACGAAATCTGGGTAGTACGAAAATGGATAGCTACCTAAAGAGAGAACTAGATCGTGTGTTTTAGATAGCATCGGTGGAGATGCTATTGCAGAGGTTGCATGACCAGTGGATTCCGGTGATATGGTATTCCTTAGGTCTTCAGTCTTCACGGCATAGTAACAAGGAAAAAATGTGAGTTTTTCTGGTGCCCCAAGCGGAACAACACTCCCGGCGACAGAATGAACTGTTTCAAATCTCCCTAGCAGAAATACTCCCTATGCTTGCCGACGGAGTATTGCCGAAACCGCTACTAATTTATTCCAATTGCGTTGCGTTAGTGGCCCATAACAGGAGTACAAAACATTTTTAGACAAGACCGAGATTATGCACACAACACTACCAGTTACGACAAACGATTTCGCAAGCATACAGAAGCTCCCTCTAAACTCCCTCTACCTCAAGAATACCTACAAACGTTTTGGCAAGCATACTGGAGTGCCAAACATATTAAGTAATTCTCATACAACTCAGTCTGCACAGGCGACACAGAGCTCGCGACTTACAACTACAGAGGCAGTCGTAAGATGATAGATATGCATACGCTACAGACATCTAATAGATAGATACACATACTTACCCTACTACAACTAAAACCACGTCATAGATAAAGTGTTCCATTAGATAACCTAGTACCCTACGCGTTGGTACTGCAGACTAGCACTCGTGAAGAGGGCTGTGTTTAGGTCAGTCGATCACAGCTCCGGCTGGGTGCGATTGGCAGCCTTCAGGAAGTTATCGAAGGGGCTGGCAGGTGGAAGCTTCACTGCAGAACATGGTTCAGATAATGTGCGGAACATGGCAGAGTTTACCTGGACAAATGCAGATTGTGTGAGAACAATATACATGATAACAGCATTCTAGGAGACATGTTTCAGAATTCAGATGTGCCATCTCCGTACCTTGGGAATGATGGAATGATGGGCAGTGGGAAGACTTGGCATAGGATTGTCCGGGGTTGATTCGTGTCCATTGACAAGCCAGCTTGATAGCTTCTTCCTGGTTCCCAATCCAAGGGCTTCACATTGACTAGTCATTGTACCATATGGAAGAGGTGAGGTTGAAACAGATGCACCTGCAACCTGGCCAGCCACATGTAGTGCCTGATAACAGAGACTGATATTCAGAACTCGTAACTCGGTTACGTGATATAATAAACTAACTACCATGATGCCCCAGTTAGAGGTAGAAACGGAACGCAATGTACTCCCTCCGTTCCAAATTACAAGACGTTTTGGCATACAAGGATGCCTAAAAGCTCTTATAATTTGGAACGGAGGGAGTATAAAACATAAGGATGCCTAATTGCCGATACTTAACAATGTTAGTACAAATGTGAACTAGATGAATAATAAGTCAACTGAATTTTGAAGTACTTACTGATTCCAACAATTGACCGACACCTAAAACATGTGGGACAGACTGTGGTAGAGTAATCTTTGAGATGGAGCTAGCAGTGTTGGTTATTGGTGACTCGTGCAAGCCACAATCTACTGAAGAGGTTCTTGAACATTCCTGCAATGCAAAGGACTTGTGAGGTGATCTAGAAACATTTTTTGTCATGATGGAAAGAAAAATAACAAGGTGGAACATCGAATCATTCCAGACATACACAAGTGCCTTCATCCAATGAACCATAAGGTCTGTTCAGTGTTTAATGTAAGCAACCCACCTCATCAAAAGAAAGGGATTCATCAGAAAATGCTTGCGCATTGAAGTTGGACCAGTCAAGTGCTGAATTTGACCCAAACAGAGGCATCTCTTCAGGTGTGAACATCTCAGTGAGCTCCTTTGTTAGTACATCCTTGCCCATCTGTTAGTGCAGTTTCGATTAGAAAAACAAGGGAAATCACAATTGGAAAGGGGAGAGGGGGATAGTACATTTGCTTCACAACAGCATGTGACGCCAGCATGCAATGCCAACAGAAAACATATGGCAAAATCACACTGACCATGCAAAGGACTAACCTCAATGAAATTAGAAAGTGCAGAGGCAATAACATCAAGCACTCGCTGATCGTTAATCCCTACTTTTGTCCTGCAGTCAGAAAGCATGGATTTGGCAACCTCCTGATCACTTTCAGAACCATAGCTACCTAGATCCGATTGCAACCTTACATAGAGTTGCAAGTCTTCACCTATTCTTAGGTAAGGGTCAATCTGCATAGCATTTAATAATACATTTTCACTAATCATACATGAAAAACCAATGCATTTACATTTGCTAAATAGTACAGAAGCAGAAGCTGGTATAAGATAGCCAGGAACATGAAAAAACCATAAAGGAGATACAGCATGAAGTATTTTGTGTGAAAAGGACATAATATCTTAATATTCTCTGCGCTAGACTTACTTTGGAAGATGAAAAACACCTTAGCAAGTCTGACAGTTCAGTGATGTGACAAACTTTTCCAGCAAAAGCCAGCATACTCATTGCTAATGTAAAAATAGACCGTTGGCAAGAAGCCGGCAGAACTTCTGAACAAATTGCATAAACGAAAACATGTGACTTTGCATGAGAGATAAATAAGCAGAGATAGGAAAACCATAAAATTTCACAATGCAGATCATACCACTCGGGGTTAAAGCAACACTTCGAAGGGACAATGGCAACTGGAAAAACTGAATGATATTGCCGTTGCTTGAATTCTGTGGCATCAAGAACATTAGAAAATAATTTAGTCATAATTATGAGGATTATTAAAACAAAGGCAAGGATGCCTTATTGCAGTTGGAAAAAGGGATCACAGACAAGTCTACTGAATCTCTTATAAAATAAAGTTGTTGCCCAAAAACGTGAAGAGAGAAGACTGACAACTTTGTGCTTCTGTGAAATTTGTTGTTGTCTCATCAAAAAAACGTCAAAAGGATATTTTTCTTCCAAACAAATTCATACCTTAAGGCGGGAAGAAAGAACTGTTAGGCTGTATGAATGGCCAATAGCCTCATAATTAAAAGGAGTATTATCTGTTTGATTGGCCTGAATCCAGAATGAAGACAGCAATTGGTTGGTTTGATCTTCAGTTAGCATGGCAATATTGGTCTCCTGAAACATTTGCACAAGGAAGAGGCTAGTGTTACACATTAATAAACACAGCTGACGGCAAAAGGAAAATTTGTAAGAGAGATAAAAATAAACTTCAGCAGGGGTAGGGGTGGGGTGGGGTGGGGAATTCAGTGGTAATGTGTGGAGTACCTCTACAGAGCTACTTCGCTTTGCACATCTTTCAACGAAAGAGGAAACCAGCTTAGAGAAATAAGCTGGATTTTTCCGTTTATCCTCTTCATGCATGTTCATTTCCTTCACATCATCATGCATGATATTTCGAGGCTTATCTGAACTTAAACTCTCCTTTTCTCTCCTTAACTTCTCCAGTAGAGCAGTAGCTGAAGCAAATACAGATGTAGTCCGAGACTGCTTTTTTGTTTCGTATAGGTACTCTGATTCACTCCGCAGATGGCTTGGCCCTCGGACAATAATAGCGGAAAACATGTGGTGCGCTCCCACACGAGTGTCGATATCAGTATGTATCATGAACTTCAGTATCTGCTGGAGAAGTGCTTCTGGAAATACCTAGACACAAGCAAAAAAAAAAAGATGGTAAAGGTGGTCAAAAGACAGGATATTGACAAAGACAAGGAAAGTACACAGGGAGAGGCAGGGGACATTGTTTGTTCCATAGTAAAAAAAAAAGCACAGTATATAAATAATGTGGAACTTAAGATGATAGCTTAAATTCAGATCTGTCAACTGACCATAGGACTGTTAGACGATACTGATGTCAACGAGATTATGTGTGAAAGGATCAGCAAACTTCCAAGGGTTGCTCTGGCAACAGTTGGCATAGAAGGCAAATTCTCCAATGTGATTGTCATCATATCATAGAGTGGCCGCACGTCATTAATCTAATAGAAGTTCCAGAAAACAGTAAATTAAATGGGGAAAGAACAGGTATGCAAATGGGAGCTGTCAATAATATCAGTTAAGTAATAGAGCAGAATAATCAGAGCATACTCCTCTAACAATTTCCATAAGACAGTCCTCCAAGAAATTCTGAAGAGATTCATTCAAATTCTGATCTTCGACATTGCCTGACTCCACAGCCTCTAGTGTTTTCCTTAAGTGCTTGCACAAGTCACCTGCCACTACAAGTTCAACAGCAAATCCTCGAGATCGAAGTTGCTGTGCCAAGGACGTTGCTGTCTGAATAATATCTGATTTTGTCTGAGGATCATGTACAACATTTTTGTGATCCAAGTGCCGGATGACGGTAGTTAGAATAAGCTGTTCATTGCCTGTAAGACAAGACCGCGTTAGCATGGAGGGATAATGCAATGAAAAACAGAATACACAGGGAAACGAAGTTGTGGTGCATATCATAATGTATTCAATAATAGGGTGACACCGAACCATACTGAGCTTCGAGGATAATGTGACGACGAATGTGGATGCTCCACATCTTCCATGAAGACTGATTTGTAATAGAACAGATAATCTATTCTAATAAATAATAGTTAAAATTATGGAGTTAGGTGCTCTCTGGGAAAGATGATTACATATGTTGGCACTATGTAAGAAACAAAGGAAACCAAAAACATACTCTACAGTACCTATTAGGCAAGTCTATGTGTGATTAGCCATGATTAGCACTTTCTATGTATACTTGATTGTATTCCTTGTATACCCAGCCATATTGGCTATATATATGAAGGTCACCCCCCCATATTGGGTGCGAGGTGTGTCTCTACATGGTATCAGCCTAGGAGAAAAAATCCTCACAAAATCCATGTACAAATATTTGAAAGAAATTTCAAATGGAACATAATGTTGCTTGAACGCAAAACTTCTTGGGAGTAGACAAACTACCTGAACTCTTTTCCAGATAAGCCATATCAGACAAAACAAGCAAAGCCAATCCATGTCGTGGGGCCCACTGTTTCTTCATATCAAAGTATGAAAGCATTGGATCTAGAATGCGACGCATGGTTGTACTCTCTTTGGCCAGTTCTGCAAGCTTTTGGACACAAATATGCGACCATACTTCTGGGGAGTCACGTTCATCCCTGCGATTCCATTAAAACAAACCATAATCTATTGTGTACATTGAACTAGGGCTGGTGAAAATGGAGTACGATGAATAACTTAATATATAATTTACACAAGACAAAACAAAGTATGAAAAAGAAAAGGAAAATGGCAGGCCACAATATATAGGCGGGATAATAACTGGCAAGGTGTTTTTAACTTTTAAATAATGTTAGCATGTTTCAATTCATAACTCGGAAGATGCATAAATTAAGCGATACATGGATTTTCACAAGTTCTTTTTTTGCATATCAGTAATCTAGCAAGAATGTAATAGAAAAACAAATAAGCCATAGTATAGGAATCAGAATTTATCTTTTTTCCACGACGGGAAGCTCAAATTTCATGACCTCACAGCAATGAATTTACAAAAGCGTCACTTGATCACGAAACCAAAATCTACTTAAAACGCACCAGGCCACCAGCACATCTGAGTACACAGGGCCAGCATGCACAGCACAGACGTCAGAACGATTGTACCCAGAACCAAGCAACAGACAATAACGCAAATCTTAAGCTTGAGCGACTACTAATTACATGCCCAAATGGACACAGCTTACAGCACGCAGATCCAAAAATCAGAATTGATCTACATCTTTGTGCTATCAGATATCCACCTCTACCACATCTATACACTCCAAAGATATTATATTGGACGAAAAAACATCAAATAAAATCTAGAGCATAAGCATGATATCTGATCTCGGTTACGGTCTGAACACTGAACCCTTCGACAAATCAGAAGAAAGGTGTGCACTATTGCTCGAGATAAGACTGTAACAGAATACCATGGTGCAAGAACTTGCATGGCACGCAGCAGCATACATTTTCAGCAGAAAGTTCATGATATACCAGCTAAAGATACCTTACCTGGTAAGAGCTGACGAATTTCTTGCTGGTCGCAGCCTAATAGTTGTAGTGTTAATATTCACATCGTTACCACCACCTACGCCAGGTCTACCCTCAGACCTTGCTATTTCATCAACCCAATTATGCTGCAATGCATGTCTGTCATCACCACCGCCATTAGATTCCTCCGTCCTATAATTTTCCAACACTGAATGCACTATCTGCCAAATCCACAGGACATTAAATCTTCAATTTCCAACATGGCATTGAACTCAAGAAATACTGAAATCAAATGCATTCAACAACCAATCAAAAAGTTTCAAACAGGATGCAAGAACAGGTCAAAACTTCAATCAGCAGCAGAATAGTTTTCAAGAATGCACAAAAGGCTTGTGTATCTGTTTATTAAAAATAAAAGGAGTTTGGTACAACAAGACCAAGGAACTAGACCACAAATCAAAACCTAAGAAGAGTGTTGGCAGAAAATTTATCCAGTTTAAATTTGACACACAACGCCGAATTAGCTTAGCATGTACTAATGATAGCTTTTGCCAAAAAAAATCCTAATTTCTAGATGAATCAACCATACTATCTTAGAAAAGGAGAGACAAGGCTGAACCAGTTTGGTTTAAAACATCATGTTATAATCACTCAGGGCGGAGGTTCATAGAAGAAACAACAAAAGAACAGTAAACTAACATCCATGTATAAGCGAAGAAAAAAAGTAATAGTTTGCAGCCTCAAATAGTTGATAGTACTTGGTCCAGAAATCCAGACAAGGCAACTCAAGCAAGAGAGGACTGACACGAAGCAAGACAAGAGCTGGTTATTTGTAAGCATGAAAATAAGCTGTACAAACAAGAAAGATAGTGGAAAGACAAAAAGAAGTATTCACAACAGGTCAATGCTATAAAAAGCTGATACAACAACCTCATCAAAATCAGCAAATATGTATGAATGCTTCTTCATGAACCAGATCTGCGGAAACATTATGATAGTCAGTGAGCTTAAACCTCAGGAAAAAAAACTGCTAGAAAGCATCAGGAAAGTAAAGGGGGGAAAGAAGTGAACTATGTATTACCATTGCTGACAGGCACTGCAAGCTTGCTGCCCTCAGAAGCCTGTGCTCCTCTCCCTGTTGACGTGAAAGCGCACATACTTTGTGCACCAAGCTTTCAATATTGCGTGCATATGAGTTGTCTACCTGGTAATATGCAGGGGAAAATTGAATCATGATGCATACCTCAAACAAAAAATCATGATGACCAATTATGTGAAAACTTAAAGCACAGAACATGTCTGATTGCCATGCCCCACCTGACTGTTAATAAAGTTTGCTAAAGTTTGACACCCAAGGATGTGAATATTCTCCTGCTTGCTTTCCAGAAGCTCGGTAAGGACATTCACTAGGCTGATCGCAAAATATGCCCTGCAACAAAACATGTGCACAGTAGGACAACATAAGAACTCTGCCACAAAACCTTATCAGCAACAGTTAACATTGCAAGCCAATAAGTATTGCACAAGTGGTAACTAAGAAATTGGCAAACTCACATCTGCTCCTTACAAATGAAGAGTAGCTTGCTGTAAGCTTCAGTGATGATTCTGACAAAGTTCACATGAGCAGAGCGCAGCTCCTTGTGACTCCTCTGCTCTAGAAACTTGGCAATCTGGCAGGCAGGCAAGCAGTGAAGAAGAAACAAGCAATGATTAACCACATCGTCCTGTAGCAGTGCAATACGTCACAAAATGGCAACATCACATGCCTTTGGTATGCGCAGTGGGTTCTTCGCAGCATACTCGCACAACTTCACTATTTTCCTCTCATTTGGAGCACCATCCTGCAAAAGTAAACCATGTAAACATAGTAAACAGCGATACACTTGACCACTAATGCCGCAAACAATCAACATTAAAATCCACAAAATTAAGTTAGAGGAAACAGAATACGACACACTTGACAGAGCAAATATTCCGCTAGGCATTTTATAAGGAAGCTTGTTACCAACTACTTGCAGATCCAAAATAGTAGCACAGTGCATCATGCGGCCGCAACAGCCAGCCAATGCCGGTACCGAACTTCCTAAACTAGACGCGCGCCGACCGAAGCGAAGCGAGAGGAGAACCGAATACTCACGGGCGTCTTGGGGAATATCTCGGCGAGCAGCTTCTTGTAGCGCTTGACGGGGCGGCGCGAGCTCGGGCGCAGCGCGGGGCAGCACACGCACATGCTCTCGCACGACGGCAGCAGCTTCGCCGAGAGGAAACCCATGTCTTCCGCCAGCCCCGCGAGAACGCCGCAGCGGCCCTCGTAGATCTCACCCGCGCGTCTCCGGCCGCAGAGAGCGCGCCCAAACTCCCGCTTGCAGGATATCTCAGGCCTCGCCCTCCCAGCTCCGCCTCCTCCGCCGCCGCCGCCGACCGACCCCAAACCCAACTCGTGGAGACGACCCCAAAACCCAGAATGGAGAGGGCTACGGAACCGACGGGTGAGAGGGGGAATTTGGGGTGGGACAGTGGGAGGGGAGGAGGGGGAGGGCTGGACCGCTGGAGTGCGAAGACAGGCGAGGGCCGAGGAGATACCACGTGAGAGGGAGAAACCGAGAAAGAGAGAGGCCTCGGTGGCAGCGCCAATTGCAGCAGCCTTTTCCCCGCGCCGAGTGACCTGCGCTTTTCACACGCGCCACTGTGATATGTGAAGTGAGAACAGGGGCGTGCTGTGCCAGTGTGCCCACGCCAGTACGCCAAACACTTGTGATGGACGCCTCCTGCGTTTTGAACGTTGAGTGCGCACCCCCAGTCCCCACTCCCCAGGGCGGCAGGGCCCAGGGTTTGTTGACGGGCAGACTTGAAATTTACTCTAATTGTTATAAAGGGCACGTAGATATACACGCTGTGCGCTTAAGCTGATAAGTCGTAGCTAAAAACACTGTTGACTGATTTATTATGAAAGAAAAATATTATTCGTTGGTTGAAAAAGTACGGCTTATAAGTCAAGCGAACATGACGATAATACTTCCTCAAACGCGAATAAAATGGAGCCCTCTACGTGCTTCAAGCCCTCTTTACGTACCTAATCGACGCGTAATGAATGCGGCTTGCGGCCTTGCCTCCGCTGGCCCGGCGGTTCCCGCGTCGGCGGCGCACGCCACGCCTGCCCTATTTTGTCCACTTCCTCCAGGCTTATCAAACAAGCCGCGTGTTTCCGCTTCCAGCACGGTCGTCCGAGGGTCTCCCTTAAATTTTCCGCCTCAAGGTAATAAAAAATAAAAGGGAGAATTATCTATTTGGCACGGAAATAAATCAGTGTTTTATATTTGGCACTCGAAAATTTAAACTTTCCTATTTGGCATGAAGTTAAAAATTTCTTTCTTAAATGGCACTACCGTCTATTTTCATTAGTCATCTGTTAGTTGACTGGTTTGATCGTGTCAGTTTTTTCTCCCTATGTCCAATATACCCATTCGTTAGATTCACTGCACAGAGTAAGGAGGGAGAGAGAGAAAGCGTTAGAGAGAGACAGAGATAGCAAACCAACGGATCGAAGCGGGCAACGCACGGGACGTCTGCAGGAGGAGGCATGTGAGAGAGAGAGAGAGAATACTGGCGGCGCCATCTTGCCACGAGCATTGCCCGCCGGTGACACGAGGCACGCCTTCAAGACGCCGCTGCCGATGCACCACCGCACACCGAAGTGACAAGCGTGCATCTGGCGGCGGCTGCCATGGGGCCTCGACTGGCCCGCTCCAGTGAGCTAAGGAGGAGCCATGAGAGAGAGGAGGAGGAGAGGACGACGTATCGCCTCACCGCGCCGCCAAGCTGAACCGCCACCGTCGCCTCCGGCGAGGAAGAGGCCACACGCACGGGCGCGGTCGTCGAGCATAGGCAGCTAGGGTTTCGTCGAGGACAGGAACACACATGGAGCGGCAGGAGAAAGCCACGTCTAAGGGCATCCGCGTCGGCGGCCACTAGCGAGGCCTGCCGGTTGAACTGCAATCTATTTTATTTGGCATACTCTTTGAAAATATTTCTACTTGGGCTCAATATTTCATGCACACCCTGTCTTTGTTTTCATAGAAAATGTAGTTCTTTTTTGTGTATTTATGTTTTCAACGTTACGACTACTAATTAGTAAAATATAGGCAAGCGATTAAATAGTCTAGGATTAGTTGCTCTGCCTTAGAATCCAGTTTCTAACCAACAGTCCATAACCGTTTGTTCACGCATAACAAAAGCTGGCACAGCGTAGCGCGACCACCGTGCTAGTCGATTATTAAGAGTTGGAGTTGAAATTTCTGGGGGGTTCGAAGATCTTCTCGTGACAGGCATTGGAAAATGGCATACTTTATTCGGCCATCCATTAGATTAAGACGTCGTTGATGCAACATAGGACTTGGGTGGCTGTTAATTAGTAGTTGCCGGTCGCTCCAGGTTTGGTGTGCCCTAGGTGATGCCATGCCTGTTTAATCATCGTCATGTTCGTTGAATTCTTTTTAATTTTAACTTTTTTTCGAATTTAATTTTAAATCTAACACTGTCGGATTTTTTTTAAACTAATACTTTTGGCCTCGCCTATTGCCCTGGCATGGCCAAATGCCTGTGCCGCGTCATGCATGGCGGCGCGGCAGAGGTATGACGTGGCGGAGACCAGAAGCGACGACCGATGACGTGGCAGGGCTCTGCCGCGCCCTGATCCGTGGCGCGGCAGAGGGGGGGTATAACCCACGCCGCGGGCCGCTTGCCCGAGCAAGAAAGCCGCCTAAGCGTCGCTCCCGCGCCCGGCCATCGCCAACCACGCCGGCCGCTGCGCCACGTACGGCGGCAGCCCGGCCCTCCATTGCCGCCTCCGTCCTTTTCCTTCCATTCCTCGGCCGTCTCCCTCCCTTCTCGTCCTCCTCGTCTTAGTTCAAGGTAATGACGCACATTTTATTTTCGTTTGAATGGTGAATAGGATATTATGAATGGGAGTTAAGATCAATAGGAAAATTATGTTTGGGAACTATGGTGAATATATTAGTTTGATTTTATCAATGTTTGTCATGTATATTTTTGTTGCTATAATTGTTCTTTATAATATTTTAGTTGCATTGCAGATGATTACATTTTTCAATAATTTGTGTTGTTTTGATTTATGTTAAATTTGAACCGTTTTATTAGATGGAAGATATGTTTCGGGAACAGTTATGGTGAAACGGGGTCGTTCTAGAAAAATGTATCCCGACGAGTCTAACAAAGATGCCCCCGTCCCTCCTGAACTCCCTTCCCTAATTGTGACTGTGGTCGTCCGGCCGACGTGTTTCAATCGAGACATCCCGACACAGCAGCTCGTTGCTTCTACACGTGCAGTTGTTTTAATGTAAGTAATTATTTTTACTATCTTTTTCTTTTTCATTTGTATTACTAGATAACTAATATTTTGTTGAATTTTTGTTGTGTAGGACCATGAGAGGTGCTTTTTCTTTCAGTGGATCGACGGTGCAGACAAGTTTGATTCTAGGTACCTCCTTTTCGACGATTGGTTTAGAGGAAGAAAGCCCCGTGAGCGCTTCAAGCGGTGGGTTCCACCCCCCCCCTAACCCTCCACCAATTACGGCTAAGGAGCAGCACCTGGCCGCAGTTAGACGACTCGAGGAACGTCCTCGATGCGATTGCGAAGATCGAGCTGTGATAAACCCTGACAATACGTTGGAGTTTGTGTGTCCAAACAAGCATGAAGTAAGTGCAAAGTGTATGTGTTGAAATCTTTAGCTATATGTGTTCATGTACTAATGTCACGTTATTTAGGTGCATTCAATGCCGAAGTGTCATTTCAAAGAGTGGTTGTATGGTCCTAAGAACAAATGGCCCGAAGAACCTCCAAAAGCAAAACAAAAGAAGAAAGAAAGGTTAATTTACAAAGCACCACCAGTCAAGTGCGAATGTTGTGTTAATTCTAACTATGGCCTAGTCCATTCGGAGCTTGGAATAGACCATTATTGCGGCCATATGGTTGAGTACGAAGAGGTTCGTTATTTTTGTGGTAAACATGAAATCACATTTTGTTTCTTTTGCTAAGACATATATGATATAATATTTCTTTTGAACAGAGGTGGGAACCCATCTATATGCTCAGCTGCAGCATTAAGAAGCCATGCGTGACGGTCAGAGATCAAACATATAGTGCGAGTTGAGCCAAGCACTTGCACACGTAAAAGCCGCATGAACCATGACCACGATTCATTGTTCTCTCCCTCTGCCAAAGCAAAAGCCACGGATACTATCTGGTCCTCAGGATCAACAACAGCAGCCATCGTCAAGGTGCCCCTGTATTTTCTTGTCAGGAAAGTGCCATCAACAAGTACGACTGGCCGACAAAACTGGAATGCATGTTCTGTTTGCGCGAACGACCAGAACACACGATAGAGGACATGCCTCAATGGGTCCCGAAAAAACATCTCTTTGGTGTCCACAAACCATTTCAAATCAGGGTTGTAATAATGTATTGCACATAAGATGCGGGGCACCATGTTATACGCTTCCTCCCAAGTACCCCATCGAATCGCCGGAGCAATTTGCTTAGCACGCCAAGCCTTTCCGTATGACACATCGTACCTAACGAATCCAGATATGGACTCTTGTAAAGAAGACACCGAGATGTCGTTATTGTCATCAACGAGCCCCAATATACGACAGGCAAGGTAACGTGCAGTGAGCTGCTGATAATTTTCCTTCCCCCTATTGTCTAGGCAAGTGTGGGGTTCAACAACTTTTGTTATCCTCCACTTGCCATCACTCTGTCTCCTTCGTGCATTTAACATCCACAGACAACCGTTTTTGCATATCAAGTGGTACCTCAACTCCTGATCCGAATGAGTGACGGTGTACGGTCTATGGTGGTACACAGTATAGTCCTGAAGGAAGAGTTTCATCTCTGACATTGCATTGAATATCATCCCCTTCCTAAGGGGTTCTTTCTCATGGTTATACAATGAATTCCTACATAGCTGGAGACCGGTATCACAAATTGCCATATCCGTCATGCTGACATCCCTATAGTTTGGAACGCCCCTGAAAGGTACGTTCTTAGACCTTAGTTGCTCAAGCTCAGTCGCTGTGTAAGGTGGTGGTGGAACATACTGCTGCGCTTCGCTAATTCTGGCCCATGAATCATAGGGGTTATCATCTGCAGCCAAATCCGTGACTAGTCTACCCTGAACATGGACACCATGTAAAACCTCAGTTGGTACTGGTAATGGCATAGTTTGAACCGGTACGGGCATGGCATCAGCTGGTGTTGCCACAACATCTGTACCTCCTTGGTCATCATCAAAATCGTCTGAATCACTGCTAACTACATCACCGATCCTGTCCTCCTCCTCCTGGTCCTCCTCTTTCCGTTCGAACTCATTCACATCAAAGTCATTGCTTATACAGTCTACTGCAGTTGAATGAAACTGCTCCTGCGTCAACTGACTGTCCAAATCCTTGTTTTCCTGAGTTGCTTCCCCTTTGACCCCTAATTCTTGTTCATTGCCTCCAAAACCATCAATGGACGGGCCGTCCTGAACACCATGCATCATGTACTCATTCTCCACCATCACCTCAGCCATGGGTATATTGGAACCTTGGATAACCCTAGTGTAGTGAGACCAGTGAGCAGGGTCGTGCAAGGGCATGAGGACATAGTGTGCCCTAGTCTTCCCAGTATCAAACCTCCTCTTCAGTGTAAAATCACCGCCAAACTTGCATTCAAACGGACACAAAGGTCGTTGAAGCTAGGAGGTTCATCAAACCATTTCAATTCTTCTTCCATATCCTCAAACATACCATCTTCTCTCCTAACACTTCCTCCGTACAAAACTCTAACACAACAATCCATCTGCAAAACCATTTCAAGACACTTCATTAAGTCGTCGAAATCATCGTACCTAATGTCCATACTAACATTAATACATTTTCTAACTATAACTATACTAACTAATCAAATATTTACATCTATACAAGGCTAACTTATTATATTACGTATACTAACTAAACTAAATAACTATACTAACTATACTTTAATAATTTTACTAACTTTATTAACTGCGTTAACAATATTAGTGGACTACCTCGCTGCAGCGCGCAAGACCAGGCCGGGAGGCGCGGGCGCAGACCTAGGCGGGCAGCCGCTGTGCGTGACCGGAGGTTCTGGCCGGAGGGGGAGGCGCGCCAGCGTGCCGACGCGGTGGACGCACCGGGCGGCCGGGCTGCCTGGCGCGGCTGCCTTGCTACTGTTGCGGGCGCGGCTCGCTAGCTACCACGGGCGGGCTGGCTGGCGTGGGCGGACGCGGCCGTGGCGAAGGCGGTGGCGGCGCCCAGGCTGCGTGGCTATGCTGCTCGCGGAACGACTTTGCTGCTCGAGCAAGAGGCCCGCGGCGAGTTATACCCCCCTCTGCCGCGCCACGGATCAGGGCGCGACACTGCTGCGCCAAGATCGGTGGCGCGGCAGAGCCCTGCCACGTCATCGGTCGTCGCTTCTGGTCTCCGCCACGTCAGACCTCTGCCGCGCCGCCATGCATGACGCGGCACAGGCATTTGGCCGCGCCAGGGCAATAGGCGCGGCCAAAAGTGTTAGTTAAAAAAAACCCGACATAATTATATTTAAAATTAAATTCGAAAAAGGTTAAAATTAAAAAAATATGTTCGTTTAGGCTGGTTTGGCTGATAAGTCATGGCTGTAAGTACTTTTGGCTAATTTGGTGTGAGAAAAAAATATTGTTCATTTGCTAAAAAGTACGACTTATAAGCCAAATAAGCTCAAATGAATAGGACGCAGGTTGGTCAGTGTTTTGTCTGGACATTGGATTCTTCAGTAATACACCGGATTTCTTTACTGAGACCGAGGGTAAGCTCTCGTTGATCACTTGTTTATGCTTTTCAGGCTTCAGCAATGTTATATATAATAAAGGCTCCGTTTGTTTTGTTGAAATTTGGCTTATACTGATTTATTGTCAGAGAAAAACACTGTTTGTTTGTTGAAAAGTACTGCTGAAGTAGTGCTGAAGAACAGAACGATATGCACGAGCATAAAATTTTGGGTTTTATCCACTAATGTTTGGCTAGATAAGATGGCTCACATAATATGTAGAGGCTATGCAACCATTCGCGCCTCATTTGTAAACAGAAGTCTCATTCCACACAAACTGGTACGAAAGTTTTAAACTTTTTTTTTTGCAAAGAAATGTTCAAGACATATACTACCTGAGGGAAACAAACAGTACTTCGTTCTCGTCACGGTCTTGTTTCTTGATTTCGTCTATTTGCATTTTTCAAAAGGAAATTAAAGAAAAAAGAAAAAGGTTCACTAAATGGGTGTATTGACGGGATGTGAAAGGACGTCCAAGAATTTCCCTCGCTCAGGCTAAGGTTATTGTCCCTCAGTATAAACGTCAACTTAATAGGTCACCTAATCAAAACAGTTATATGGTACTCCCGTTTATCAACCCTTTTGAAACGTTTACATCTAACTACTTTAAAACCATCTAGTAGCTTGGAATGAAAAAGAATGTATGTGTTTCTTTTTGAAAGGGGGTGTATGTTTGCCTCTACAAATGTGTTCTAATAAAAACAGCTCTGGAAGATGTAGGTTGAATATTGTGGCCGCAGCTTTTTTAACCTCTGACAAATTAGGATGTGTTTAGTTTGAGGTCGAAGTTGAATGGGATATGACTATCCAGGAATTTTGGAATTTGGATATCCATGCTGCATGTTTAGTTGGATGGATGAGACGAGCTATTTTTCCGTTTCGTTGGGTGGACGAAAGATGAGAGTAAGGGCAATAGATTGATAAGGATGGGAGTAAGGGACAAGGCGAAGGGTGAGAGTGAGGGACGAGACAGCAACAACAAAGGAGTATGAGTGGTGCGACATTTTGCAGCTCTAAACTTAAAGGAAAAGGGTGAGGGACGAGATGATAGAGAGAGATGATGGATAGGGCTGGGAGTGAGGAAAGAATAAAAGTAAGAACGATACACTGAGAGGGACAAGAGTGAGGGAAGGATGAGAGTCATGGTGACAAACTAAGAAGGACGAGAGTGAGAGCCGAGATGATGGAGCAGGAACTAGTGAGGGAAGGATGAGGGTAAGAGTGACGAACTGAGAAGATTGAGTGAGGGAAGGATGGGAGTAAAGGCAACAGAAAGAGTGAGAGTGAGAATCAGTGAAGGAAGGATGAGAGTAAGGGTGATGGATCAAGAAGGATGAGAGTGAGGATCGATGCAACGGAGGAGTGAGAGATGAGGAATAGAGTCGAGAGTGAAGGGAGGATGATAGTAAGGCGACAGACTAAGGAATGGAAGAGGAGTGAGTATGGGCGAATGATCAGTGTTCGCCTAAACGGATTAAACGGCTAGAAAACGGTAAACGGTGCTAAATTATTTTGTTTAGGAGGTAAACGGAAATTAAATGGTTGACCGTTTAAACGGTCAAAAAACCGGGAAAAAACGGCCTAAACGGAATGGAGATAAACAACATTAAACGGGCTAAATAGTTGTTTAAACGGCCGTTTAGGCGAACACGAGGTAAATCTAGTTCAGTTTTATATGGATAAATTTTGTATACTTAAGTTTATTATATTTATAAATGTGTACACTTGATATGTTACATGCATAAATACTATATTTGGTTATTTTCACACGCATAAATATATATACATACCAAAATAATTTATTTTTACTCGGATAAATATGTATAAATGCTAGAATACTCGATTTTTTTACATGCACATATATAATTATATGTATTTTTTTAAAAGTACAAAACCATTTAGACCGTTTAACTTCGTTTAAACACCGTGTAAACAACCTAAACGCTAAACGAAGGACGACCGTGTAAAGACCGTCTACCGTTTAGGAAAACATTGCGAATGACGCTGAAGAGAATGAGAGAATAAAATTCGTTGCTCTTTGATACGATGAAATTATAGATTATTGATTTATTGTAAAGGTTACAAAACTAGATTTTTTACTACCCAATCGGTTCCAAATTGTAAATTGTTTTGACTTTAACTTTTATTATACACGTAGATATACATACACTATGTCTAGATAAATAAATAGTATAAACTGCTCCCTCCATCCCATATTAGATGATATTTTAGAATCTCTCGTGGAAACCAACGCCGAAGCCAAAAGAGTAAAATGTCCCTTAAGAGTAGAGATAGAGACGTATTGGAAAAAGAGAAATGTATATTAGCAAAAGAGAATGTGTGTTGGGAAGAGAGAATATCAAGTATTTTGAAACAAAATTTAAAGGCTATAATATTATATTATATATTTTGAGACCGAGCTAAAATAACTTACAACGTGGGACAAAAGGATATTCTTTTTGATATAATTGTTGGAGATGCTCTAGACGGTCCACATCGACAGTCCTAAAAAAGACGGGCGACACCGCGACGACCCACGACCCACGGGCGCGTCTGGTCCATCAAGGCCTACATTCATCCAGCCGCCTACACGGCCCAGGCCATCCAGAGCGACGGTCCGCGAGACCGCCACCCAGCCAGCCGAGCGGCGCCAATTCTACGCTGCCATCGTCTTCCTCCGTCACACCCGGCCTCGCAAACCCTAGCTCGCCTCGGCCCCACCTCCGGCCCCGCTCGTCGACGCCATGTCGAAGCGCCCGAAGCTCGAGGGTTTCAGCATCCCGCGGCCCACCTCCTACAACTTCGAGCGCTCGCAGCCCCTGCAGCGGCTCTACCGTCCGACCGATGACCCGGACCTCGACGACATCGCCTTCTCCGACGACACCCCCTCAGATGGCCCCGCCAGCACCGCGGTGGAAGGAAAGGCGGAGGATGAGGAGGAGGTCGACCCGCTCGACGCCTTCATGGCCGAGATCCAGGAGGAGATCCGCGCGCCTCCCCCGCCGCCCAAGCCCGAGGCGCTTCGCCGCGTGGACTCCGACGATGACGAGGATGACCCCGTCGAGAGCTTCCTGCGGGCCAAGAAGGACGCCGGGCTCACGCTGGCCGCCGACGCCATGCGCGCTGGTTACGACTCCGACGAGGAGGTCTATGCCGCTGCCAAGGCCGTAGACGCCGGCATGATGGAATACGACTCCGATGACAACCCCATAGTCATCGACAAGAAGAAAATAGAGCCCATACCAGCACTTGATCACTCGACCATTGAGTATGACGCCTTCACCAAAGATTTCTACGAGGAGAAGCCGTCGATTTCAGGTGAAGCACTTGGTACCTAGCATTCTTTTCTAAACTTATGATTCTACTATCTAATTCTGTACATGTAATGTTGGTTTGTAACTAGGTGTTCCTTGTAGCTTACACGGTTGAGCTGCTTTAGTTCTACCTTGTGAGGATATGCAGCCAGTTCTTTTACTTTGTACTTAGCTTAGTAAATTATGTTATGAACGTAGCATAAGTTGGATTGGATGCTCTGTTCCATGGCGCAATCTGAACTTTGTTGTGTTGGCATGGAAGTCAAGCCATGCTGTTCCAAGTCCACTCTCGTTTTAATTGCATTCTTCTAGTTCGGTGCTAGAAATTAAATATATATAGTTCTTTTATAGGGAAAAATTCCATTACTTCCTTTTGCTTCTCATCCTTATGCAATTGATAATGTTTCATATGCCCTTCTGTATGACTCTTACGGCCAAAAGCTCAAATGTTTCAAATCACTTGGGTGGTGGTTCACTTAAGAATCAAAGGCCCATTACACCTGATTGTAACTGTGTTGTATGTTCCATTCCAAATTATAAGATGTTTTGTTTTTTTAGATACATAGATTTGGTATGCACCTAGATATACATTTTGTCTAGATACATAGTTAAAGCAATGTATCTATAAAATCCAAAACGTCTTATAATTTGGAAAGGAGGGAGTAGATGCTATGTTGGTGGTTGTACTGCCTTGGACAGTAAACCTCCACTCTGGTTAGCAAAGCAAAGGGCCAAGGCACTTACTAGTGTTCCAAGTATAATGGTAGATGTTCTTATCGACCATAAAATTATGATATTTATCTCAAAACTAGATTAAAGTCGATGGGTTACTGGTCCATTTTCCCAGCATCGGGTCATGTAGAAAATCTGCAGAACATTGCACTATGTGTTTAGGCCGAAGTTTCTTTCCATTACTCATCATCAAACTTTGATCTCCATATATTCTACTCCAAAGGAAGAAGCAAATTTGAACTGCATTCCTGTTCTTTCTTCCTTCCTAAGGGCCTGTTTGGGATACAGGTATAGTATCCAATACCTCTGTAAAATTCAACCTAATGATTTTACCACCTGGCCTGGAAAAGATTTCTTTTGGATTTAGAAGGTGTCAGACGATTCATGCCAGAATGAGCGATGATGGAGACCCGAGAATAACCAGTGAATATGATTACCCAGACATCATTTTACAGGGGGTCAGGGGTTTTGTTGTGCACAAGAAATCACCACTGGAATATCTATACAGATGCTACTTTCAAAGAAATATCTATACAGATGCAAAAAAATACAATGTTGCCAAACATGCCCTATGTTATGGTCCTTAGATCATTGGGGGGATAACCATTGCCAGGAAGATGGCCGGGCAAAGGGCGTGGATGGAGACTAGAGTATTTGGGGGAATTGGATTGTTTATTCTTTCTTCATTGCTTCCTTCTCCTTGGTACATCACCTCCCTTTAAATAGAGAGGACTCCTGGCCACCTAAGGAAGGCCCAATCAAATCATAACAAATCATATCCAATCCTATTTCTAATTGACCCAAATCTGATCCTATCTCTAACTGATCAAATCCCTCTAATTGATCTAATCTAATATCTTTCCTAATCCTTATTCCTTCCTTAGCAAGGGCGCTACAGGGCACGCTACAGTACACGGTACTGTTCACTTAAGCCCAGGCTAGGCCATCCTGGGCCCAGCACCCATGACACTCTAAATTAGCATTTAGTTAAGTCTTAAGAAGTAAGGTAATGCTACTGGAGCCTTGCAAGTATTTTTCTTTATGATTGATGTTGTGACAACCAGCGTGCTATACGATTTGTTTACAGCACTCACAGATTGCTGCTTCTCGATCTTTATGATGAGTTATGATTTATTGATTTTTTTTTCTTATAGGTATGAGTGACCAAGAGGTAGCAGATTATATGAAAAGTTTGGCAATTCGGGTTTCTGGTTTTGATGTGCCAAGGCCAATAAAAAACTTTCAGGATTGTGGGTTTCCTGTACCGGTAATGAATGCTATTGCCAAGCAAGCTTATGAAAAACCAACTACAATTCAGTGCCAGGCTTTACCTATTGTACTTTCAGGCAGAGATATCATTGGTATTGCAAAAACTGGTTCTGGCAAAACTGCAGCTTTTGTGCTCCCTATGATTGTTCATATTATGGATCAGCCTGAGCTTGAGAAAGAAGAAGGTCCAATAGGAGTCATTTGTGCTCCAACAAGAGAATTGGCACATCAGATATATCTCGAAGCTAAGAAGTTTGCAAAGCCTTACAACCTTCGAGTTGCTGCTGTATATGGTGGTGTTTCCAAATTTGACCAGTTTAAAGAACTGAAAGCAGGTTGTGAAGTAGTCATTGCAACTCCAGGGAGATTAATAGACTTGCTGAAGTTGAAGGCATTGAAGATGTTCAGGGCAACTTATCTGGTTCTTGATGAAGCTGATCGCATGTTCGATCTTGGATTTGAGCCACAAATACGATCCATTGTTGGTCAAATTAGACCAGATCGACAAACCTTACTTTTTTCTGCAACAATGCCATACAAAGTAGAGCGTTTGGCAAGAGAAATATTGACTGATCCTATTAGAGTTACAGTTGGTCAAGTTGGCGGTGCTAATGAAGACATTAAACAAGTTGTTAATGTACTCCCTTCTGATGTTGAGAAAATGCCTTGGCTTTTGGAGAAATTGCCTGGAATGATTGATGATGGAGATGTTCTTGTATTCGCATCTAAGAAGGTTAGAGTGGATGAGATAGAGAAAGAGTTGAATCAGAGAGGATTCAGAATTGCAGCACTTCATGGTGACAAGGATCAAGCTTCTCGTATGGAGACCCTGCAGAAGTTCAAATCTGGGACGTATCATGTTCTGGTTGCAACTGATGTTGCTGCACGAGGTCTTGACATCAAATCGATTAAAACAGTTGTCAACTTTGATATCGCAAAAGAGATGGATATGCATATTCACCGAATTGGAAGAACTGGTCGTGCTGGTGATAAAGATGGCACTGCATACACTCTGATTACACAGAAGGAAGCACGCTTTGCTGGTGAACTGGTTCACAGTTTGATTGCTGCTGGCCAGGATGTACCCAGTGAACTCATGGATCTGGCTATGAAGGTTAGTTAGCTTATTGATGAATTTTTTTTCAGTGTCGCGTTACATAGTAAGCTGTAGACTTGCATGGAATTCTAGCTAAATACAATGTTATGCAAATTGGATGTTTGCAGCAATGTAGATACTATCTCATAATTTCAGTTCTTTTGCAATTTAAAATAATCCCGTTCTTTTTCTGAAACTGTTGTGATTGCAGGATGGAAGATTCAGAGCAAAACGGGACTCCAGGAAAGGTAGGCCCTGCTTACTTATTTACAGAGCAGGAATCTGGTTATCTGGATGAGTCGTTTATGGAAACATGTACTAACAAATCATTACATTTGGAGAAGAATAAAAGAGTAAATTGAAGGGAGTTTATTGCCTGAACCGTGACTTGGGGCTCTTGGTGGGTTTCAACTCTAGCCTACCCAACTTGCTTGGGACTGAAAGGCTATGTTGTTGTTGTTGATCAGGTGGGAAGAAAGGTGGCAAAGGAAAAGGTGGCGGTGGAGGTGCTGGTCGCGGTCGTGGTGTGCGTGGAGTTGATTTTGGCCTCGGCATAGGTTACAATGCTGAATCTGGTTCGCAAGTGCCTGCTCCAAGATCTGCTGCTGTAAATTCGCTGAAGACAGGGATGATGCAGCAATTTAAGAGCAGCTTTGTCTCTGGATCTTCAAATACTCCAAGCAGCAGTGCACCTTCCTTTGTAAGACCAGCACTCCGTGGCTTTGTGTCTGGCGGCACCATTGGAGGAGATGCACGGCCTGCACAGTCGGCCCCCACTTTCGTCCCCGCATCCCGGCCAGCGCAGCCTGCCCCCTCTGTCCCTGCATCCCGGCCTGCAGGAAACAACAATGAAAATGGGAACTCAAATCCAGAAAGGTAGGTAATTCGGGTCATGTTGCCTGCCCTGTGGGTCATACATTTATTATCTTGTGTCAAGTCATTGTTCTGTATCCTGTTTTCTAAGTCAAAGTTTTGCATGAATTGCAGTTCACGGGATCGGTCCAGGGAGAGAAAACGACCATCAGGTTGGGATCGCTAGTCCCTGCTAACCGGTGTGCCGAATTGTGATTCCTTTACCCCTTTGTTATATTGATGTAGTCTCTTGGGAGACATCCTATAAAAAAGGCATATTGATGTACACTGTAGATTACATGATGTCAGGTTGTGAATGATAAGTGTTGTTTTTAGTTTAGTTTGGCCTCTATCCGTCATCCTCCAGCTACTGTTGTATCTGGCCGTTGGGTCACGTTTTTCACCAGCGTAAAGTTCACCAGTTGTCCTTGAACTTGGCACAAAGGACTTTTTTGGTTTATAGGAAAAACACAGGATTGAGAATTCTATAGGAATGCACTGTTTCGTGCCTTTGATTCATAGAAATGGAGCATAGGAATAGTGTGGAAAGTTTTCCTTTGGCTGCTGTTTTGGATGAATAGGAATGGAGCATAGGAATAGAGTAGAAGTTTTCCTTTGGCTGCTGTTTTCGAGGAAAACTACAGGAAATTGCATCCACTCAAACCTCTTGGTAAAAATCCTATGTTTTTTTCTATGGCCCATCTGTCCAAATGATTATTTCTTTAAAATTCCTGTGTTTTTTTCAATCCTCTCTTTTGCAACTACATTCATGTGTAATTTGCATGTTTTCCTATTCATGTGTTTTGCTTTCGTTAGTTCTAAAAGAGGCCCAAGTGTCATTCCTGTCATCCAACTTATGAAATACCAATTTTGGATATCAAAAGTTGGCCGTGTCATTTAGGTCCTTAATTTAGAAAATACTATTTTTGTTACCTAAACTTGGCTTGGTGTCATCCAAATTCAAACGAGCTACGAATTGATCCATGCGTTAATGTGGCATAGGCATTGCTAACCGTTCTAACATGGACTCATCATGTGTCAACCCAAGGAGCGAGTTAACATACAGTCAACACATGCTTATTGCAATGTCAACCCAAGGAGCGAGTCAGGATCTGTTTAGACTTGATCGACACCCAGAGCCAAGTTTAGGATTTGAAATGGAATTTACTTAGTCCGGGCAACTAGTCATGAGCCTGACTTTAGGGATTCAAAAAATGGTATTTTCTAAGATGGAGGACCAGGGTAACATCCTATGCCAAATTCGAGGATCTGTTACACTTTCCATGCCCGTGATCATCGAACCACATTGTGCCAGCTTGTCATACTTGAGATATGGTATTATGGCCTTACGTGACAATGTGACATCTCTCCATGTCATGAAACTTCATGGTGATTGATCAATTTTCTCAGAAATATCTGTTGTGTTCAGGTGGAGTGGCATTTGAGTATTCGACCGAACATGCGCCCGTGCTAATTCATTATGGTCCTAAAACTACAATAATAAATCATTGGACTAGGCGGGGCAGTAGAAAGACTGTCATGCCGAACTGTGGCTAGGGAGTCAAGAGCATCTAGGAGAGTATCAGGCTTGGTTGGTTGAGTACATGAAGAATTGCAAAGGTTAGCATCTAACTGGAATGTATGCAGGTGGCAAAGTTAATGGGATTTTTTAAGGTGCTCATAGAAATGATTCAGTTTCTGGCCTGGAAATGTTTTTAGGGTGCAAAAGAACAATCAAAAGCAAACCATCTCAAGAATAATAGCTAGTAGGTAGAACACCACTATCCATTCTTGTCGCGAACTTGTGCCTTGGCCCTCACCCCTTGGATTGTGTGCAGCGCACACATTCTTTGCAATCATTTTTTCCTTGCTTATCTTATAATCTTTTTGCTTGATCATCTCCGCCTTTGCTGGAAAGCTTCATCGCAGAGCTGAATAACCAACATGAAAAGAATGTTAAAACTGTTGGATCATAGATCTAGCCTTTGACTGTCCTATTTGGTATAATATGTAAAACGGTAGATCCTAATACATCTAGAATAGTCTAGAGAGAGACAGGGAGAGAAGGGAAAAGGGTACCAAACCTGAGACCGCAGGGGTGGAAGATCTAGTGGCCTCCATCAGGTTCGCTGGTGTAGGCTGCGCACGGGCAGCGACGGTCGGGGAAGAGTCGGTGAAGTCCGGCGACGGGGTGATGTGCAGTGAAGCCGACGGTGGCGTTTTCCTGTCGCTGGCTGCGCACCCTTGCTAGATCGGACTTAGGGTTTGTTGGTGGGGCGGATTGGCTCACGGTGAACCTCGTACCTCGAGCCGCCGGCCCCCACCACTTTTATAGCGCAGTGCGACGGGGGCCCACCAACCATGTAGGGTTGGGCGCCCCCGATCAGGGCGCGTGACTAAGGCCCAATAGGCCGTTGGGCTTATTGGCTGGGAGATCAATCTAACATTCTCCCCCTTGATCTCACACTATTACTTTTATCTTTAAACTTTAAACTTCAATCCTTTTATCCTTACTCATTTCTTCACAGATGATGCATAGAGCATGTTTCATCGTCACGGTCAATCGTCGATAGATTTAACAGCTACAATGCACGTCTCTGATCTGAAATAGTTACTTTAACTTTTGGGCCCTTTATAGTCCAGGAGTCATAGGCTTTCCCTTAAACCCATGCCGGCTACATGTTCTCTGAACACGTTGGGTGGTAAGCCTTTTGTAAGCGGATCCACGAGCATCTTTTCGGTACTTATATGCTCAAGACTTATCATTTGATCCCGGACTTTATCCTTCACAACATAATACTTTATGTCAATGTGTTTGGCAGCACCACTTGACCTATTGTTGTGAGCATACTGTACTGCTGGATTATTATCGCAGTATAACTTCAGTGGTCTATTGATGTCGTCAACCACCTTCAAACCGGGTATGAACTTCTTTAGCCAGTTCACCTGCCCCGTTGCCTCATAACACGCTACAAACTCGGCATACATTGTGGACGATGTAGTGACGGTTTGCTTTGAGCTTTTCCATGAAATAGCTCCCCCTGCGAGAGTGAACACATATCCAGACGTGGATTTTCTATTATCTCCCGCATAATCAGAATATGAATATCCCACTATATGGAGTGAATCAGATCTTCTATACGTCATCATGAGGCCTTTCGTTCCTTGCAAATAACACAAGACTTTCTTTACCAATTTCCAGTGTTCTATTCCAGGATTGCTCTAGAATCTGCCAAGTAACCCGGTAACAAATACCAAGTCAGGGCGCGTGCATACTTGAGCATATTGCAAGCTTCCGACAGCTAAAGCATATGGAACCACTTTCATTTGATCGATCTCATATTGGTTCCTGGGGCATTGAAAATCCCCATATCTGTCGCCCTTGACTATAGGAGCAGGTGAGAGACTACATTTATGCATACAGAATTTCTTTAAGACTTTTTCTATGTATGCTTTTTGTGACATTCCTAATACCCCTTTACTTCTATCTCGGTGAATCTCGATCCCTAGAACGAACGAAGCTTCACCAAGATCTTTCATATCAAATTTTGAGGACAAAAACTTCTTTGTTTCCAGTAGTAGACTGACATCACTACTAGCAAGTAAGATATCATCCACATACAGGACAAGGAAGATAAACTTCTCATTCTTAAACTTTGCGTAGACACAATTGTCCTCAACATTATCTTTAAACCCAAAATTCTTTATTGTCTGATCAAACTTCAAGTACCACTGTCTTGAAGCTTGTTTTAATCTATAAATGAATTTCTTTAGGCGGCATCCCAAACATTCTTTTCCTTCCATGACAAAACCTTTCGGTTGTGCCATGTAAATATTTTCTTCTAAGTCTCCGTTGAGAAATGCCGTCTTTACATCCATCTGATGTAATTCTAAATCGTAATGTGCCACTAATGCCATTATGATTCTGAAGGAATCCTTACATGAGACTGGAGAAAAGGTCTCATTGTAATCAATCCCTTCTCTTTGTGTAAAGCCTTTTGCCACAAGTCGGGCTTTATTTCTCTCTATATTCCCTTGAGAGTCAAGTTTTGTTTTGTAGACCCATTTACAGCCTACTGTTTTGGCTCCTTTAGAAATTATCTCCAAATCTCAAACTTTATTTGCATTCATTAATCTCATTTCATCTTCCATGGTCTCAAGCCACTTTGATGAATGATCATTTTTCATGGCTTCTTCAAATGAGGTGGGATCATCCTCCATTTGAAATTTCTCAGTGTTGTACACTTCATAATCAGCAGGAATAGCTGATTTCTAACTCTTTGAGACCTTCTAGGGGCCTCCTCATTTGGCATATTTTCTGTTTGAGGCTGTTGTTGCTCCCCCTCATGTGTGGCAATAGGTTCTATAGGATCCTGAGGAACAAGTTCCTCATCATCATTCATTGTTGCCACAGGTGGGATAACAACAAGTGCTGGCACCACAGTGTCTTGTACTGTCGGTGCAGCAACAGCAGGTAGTGAGAAAAATGGCTCATGAATTATTGGAGTGGGTGCATACACCCGCTTCTCTTCAAGATTAATTTCTCGAGCTACCATGCTCTCCCTAATCATTTCATCCTCTAGGAAGACAGCGTGTCTCGTTTCCACAAACTTTGTAAGTCTGTTAGGACAGTAGAAACGAAAACCTTTTGACTTTTCTGGGTAGCCAATGAAATGGCAACTCACTGTTTTGGGATCTAGCTTCCCAATATTTGGGTTAAAAACTTTAGCCTCAGCAGGGCTCCCCCCCACACGCAAGTGGTTAAGTGAGGGTACTCTTCCTATCCACAACTCATACGGTGTTTTGGGCATCGACTTACTTGATACTCTATTGAGAATATGAATGGCGGTTTTTAACGCCTCCATCCACAGACTCATCGGTAAAGTGGAGTAACTTATCATACTAAGCACCATATCCATCAGGGTACGGTTACGCCTTTCAGCTACTCCATTCTGCTGAGGTTCACCCGGTGTTGAATACTGGGCAACTATACCATTCTTCTATAAGAACCTTGCAAAAGGTCCAGAAACTTGTCCATATGGGGTATGCCGACCGTAGTACTCTCCCCCACGGTCGGACGACTATCTTAATCTTTAAATCATCTTTGATTTTCAATTTACGCTTTAAATATTTTGAATTTATCCAACGCTTCTATTTCTTTCTTTAATTGGATAAATGTAGCCAAACCGAGAGTAATCGTCATGAATGTTATGAATGAATCATAACCATCCACACTTTTCATGGGGAAAAGTACCATGAGATATCTGTGTGAATAATCAGTAAAATTTCAGCGCCCGTTTGACATCTTTCTTAATTTTCTTTACATACTTTCCTTTTATGCAATCTCTACATTGTTCTAAATCTAAGAGCTCTAATGGAGGAAGAATATCATTCTTAACTAGTCTTTCTATTCTCCCCCTCGAAATATGGCCTAAACGACAGTGCCATAATTTCGACAACGCATCGTGAGCTCTCTTTCGTTTTCTGTTTGCATTGTTCGATGAGGATACATTCTCATTCACATCACATACGGAATTCACATTTTCACGAAGTGATAACAAATAAAGCTCATCTTGTCGGAAGGCAAGACCAATACATCTATTATTAAACAATATCTGACATTTGCCATTTCTAAAATGGCAATCATAACCATCATGGTCCAACTTTGATACACTAATCAAGTTTCTTTGCAAAGAAGGTACATAAAGAACATCTCTAAGAAAAAGTATGAAGCCATCAGCAAGCACTAGCGGAAGATCGCCAACGGCCTCAACATCTGCTTGTACTCCATTTGCGACTTTAATGAAACTTTCGCTTCTTTGCAAAGTTCTCATCGAACGGAATCCCTGTAATGAATTAGCAACATGAATAGTTGCACCTAAATCAATCCACCAAGTAGATTTTGAAAACTTGACATACAAGGATTCATTTACGAACGTAATAATGTTCTCACCTTTATTTTTCATAATCATCTTTAGGAATTCGGGACAATTCTTCTTATAATGTCCCGTCTTCTTACAGTAGAGACACTGGTCTCTATCCACTAGGAATTGCTTGTTCTGAGATTGTTGCATGGGACCCTTTCCAGATGACTTGAAGGAAGAGCTGTTATTATAGTTCTTTTTCTTATCTTTTAGGTAGTTGACAGTACCACTCTGTGAAACTTTTATTCTTTCCTCCTCCTGCACACACATGGCTATGAGCTTTTCTAAATCCCATTTTTCAGGCTATATGTTGTAATTAACAACAAAGGTGTCAAATTCTTTGGGCAAAGAAGCAAAAATCAAATGAATAAGAAACTCATCCTTGAGTGCCAAATCCATTGGTTTGAGCTTAGATGCCAGATTGCTCATTCTCAGTATGTGCTCTCTAATGCCACTACCGCCACCAGAGTACCTTTCTGTAACCAGCTGCTTGATCAGCTGGGTTGCATATGTCTTTGAAGAGCCAGTGAACTGACTCTATATTCTTTCTAGGTACTCTGTGATCGTGTCATAGTCTGGAATTGAGCCCACTATTGCAGGCTCAATTGTATTCTTTATCACAGCCATATATTTCTTATTGGCTGTGACCCACTTTCTATTTTCAAGGTCAAAAGATATCTTTATGGGAGCAAAGTCTCGCTCTCTGTTCTGCCATGCAGCATCAGTCTCATCTGTCTCTCTCACCGGTGCCACAGGTTCTCTGGGACACGGTGTGGTGACAACCCAGTCCACCTCAGCGAGGATGAAAGCCAGGTCTATCTTTTTCTTCCACTCAATATAGTTATCACCTTTTATAGTGGGGATCTCTTTGATACAACTCATCAAGTTGTATCCTCCTGAAAACACAATTCAAATAGTGTGAGAACACAAATAATAACAACAACAATTGCATGCCTTAGTTTAACGTTGGTCAAAATTAAAACATACAATTATTTTATACATTAAATCTATATCACCGTTGGCCAGAAATAGAAATAATGCATAACAAAAACCATAATAACATCAATATTATAATATTGCTATTAATCAACGTTGGTCAGAATAATAACAACATTATAATAACTGTAAAATTATCTATCTTTCAAAAATTAAATTCTCCAATTGGTTCGAATTTAATAATGAAAGCAACAATTTTTTTTAAGTACGCAGCGGAAACTTTAATAAATCTTTTAATTCTATTTTCCAGAAACTGTTACAACACTTTACTATTCTCTGAACAAAATTGATGTTAGATCAAAATTGTACAGATTTCAACATCAAAATTCAATTCGAATTTATCAAATATGAATCAAATCGGTTTACGGAAAAATAAGATGAATTCAATTTTTTGTGTTCGCAATTTCGACCCATAGCAGTATATAACCCGCCCAAAACCGCAAAACGGCTCGGCCCACTTCCTTCATGGACCTGACGCGCGCGCACCAAAGCCATAACTTGGGCTGGGCAGCAAAAGTTAGTCGACCGCGCGCGCTTTGAGGCACGCATCGCCGGCCCGAGCATTTGGCGCTGTTGGAGCCGATCGGACGGCTACGTGGCGTCTTCGGGTGAACAAAACCCGCTCCCCGCCACGGCCAGCCAACCCTAGCGTCCATTTGCATTCGCACTCTCTCTCTTCGCCTCATTGCTCTCCCTTCTCTCCTCGATCGATCCACCGAAAGCGGCGACAACATGGAGCAAGAACAAGCGTAGCCCGGCGCCGTCGTATCGCCCCCTCCCGGCGCTGCGCTCCCCGGCGGGTGAGGCGCGGCGCCCCAAAGTGGCTGGCATGGTGCCCCCAATGGCCGGATCCGTGAGCCGTGCCCCCGGCCGGCCTTTCTTTTTTCATGGCAGCGGCGTGTGCTGCAGATGCTTAGCAGCAGCGAGGTAGGCCACCCCTTTCCTTTCTTCCCTTTCTTTTGATTCGTTTGTTGTTGGTTCATCCGATTTGCCGATTAGGGTTAGGGTTAGGGTTTGGGATGGCCACTGTTTTCTTTTTCCCCGATTTGAAATCGGTTCTCTTTCTTTCCTTTTTCCCGAACTCTCTAGAGTTAGGGTTAGGTTTTCTTCATCCGAACCTTCATCTTTTCTCAGATCCGAAGGGATCGAGGTTAGGGTTCAACCGAACCCTATGTCGGCCGAAGCCCCTAATGACCGTCCCCTTTCTACTTTCTAAAACCGCACTGGATTTCTTTTCCTTAAGCCAGAACTATACCTAAACCGTGGCTCTGATACCAATGTTAAAACTGTTGGATCATAGATCTAGCCTTTGTTGTCCTATTCGGTATAACATGTAAAGCGGTAGATCCTAATACATCTAGAACGATCTAGAGAGAGACATAGAGAGAAGGGAAAGGGTACCAAACACGAGACCGCAGGGTGGAAGATCCAATGGCCTCCATCAGGTTATTTGGTGTAGGTGCATGCGCCGGCAGCTGACAGTCGGGGAAGAGTCGGTGAAGTCCGTGAGGGGGTGATGTCTTGATGAAGCCCGGCGGTGATGACATGATGGCGCGTCTTGCCGTCAGTCACAGTACGCACCTGCTAGATCGGACTTAGGGTTTGTTGGTGGGGGATATTGGCTCACGGTGAACCTCGTACCTCGAGCCGCCGGCCCCCACCACTTTATATAGCGCAGTGCGACGGGGACCCACCAACCATATAGGGTTGGGCGCCCCCGATCAGGGCGCGTGACCAAGGCCCAATAGGCCGTTGGGCTTATTGGCTGGGAGATCAATCTAACAAAGAAATGTTGAATGTTGCACAATGAGCCCTTCAATTATCAAAATAGGATTGCACATAAACCCTTAAGTTATCACCATGTGGAATATGTCATTTCATATCAACAAATGGATCTGGCCATGACCATCACTGAAGACAACGCAACCAATAATTTCAATCAATTCAAACACTCACAATATTTGGGTTGACTAGAGCTACAACAATATGTTCAAGGCACCAAAAAGAATTTTGATGTATGATGTAACAAAAAAAAAATCATATTGGCTGCCTCCTGCCCCCATTCATTAGTGCAAAGCCACCAAGTATTCTCCCAAGTCCCAACATAAGAAAAACATGCCCAAGTCCTAACATGGGAAAAAATGATCTCATTTACCGCCAAAACATGAGGCATCGCATGACCAGTACATACATGATCACCAAGTTTACATGTGTATGATTGAGTTCCTCGCCATCTTGGATGCAAAAAGTGAATCCAAATATCAAATAGAGTATTAGAGTTCTGTGCTTTGTGTGTTGTCCATAATGACCAGAACTAGAGTCTGTTCTTCCAGCAAGTGCATCAACTGGACCAGAGGATCTATCCGGAACATCTTGTCTTGTTGTTAGAGAAAATGAGGAAATTTGAGCCTCCATGTTTCTACCTTGTTGATTTCCTAATTGTAAAGTTTCAACGTGGAAGCAACGGATTTCTGAAAAAGGACCAGCAAACATACTCACAATCTCTTGTTCGCATGGTGCTTGACCGGGGCTAGCACGACGGCGATGGCGGCAGTGCCGGAAACTTCGCCATTGGTAAGAGCAGAGCGGTGGTGTCTGGTACGCGTCCACCTCTGGCGTCACCAGTACCACGGCCGCGCCGCGAAGTGTGGCAAGTCCCGTCCGCCGGGGCAGAGTTGTTTTGTGTCTGATATCTCTCTCATCTTTTACATGACATGAGCACTGCATTTTTTTTTTGAAAGTGCTACCTTTGTCAAAAAGAATACAACTATGATTTACGTGTTAGTTAAGGTACTTCACGTTTGACTAAGTTTATAGTAACCAATATTTATATTTATAGCTTCAAATCAATTTATTATAAAAATATATTTCATAATTATTTTAATAATATATTTATTTAATATTATAAATATATATATATATATATATTTTGTTTATAACTGATTAAAATTGATATACTAAACATGATATTATTTTAGAATGGCATTCTTTCAGCGATGATGGAGGGAGTATTTGGATCTTCTGGCACACACACACCGGAATTGGTGGCCACCTCCGATTCGCATTTGCTGCCGTGCCCGTGCCCTCGCTCGCCAGTGCTCTGGTTTTCTGAGTTCCCGCCGTGCCCACGCGAATTCACCTGAGTACGGAGTACCTGACGCCCACGAGGGCTGCTGCCGCTCTCGTTACTTTCGGTTTCGGAGCACCCCACACCGATCACAATTCAGAACCCATCCACTCGCGGTTGCGGTCTCGCGGAGGCACACCGCACCAGTTCATCACGCAAGTTAGGAGGGAGGAGGGCGCACGCGCTGGTGATCAGCGATGCCGATGCTCCCGGCTGCCGAGCGGCCGCGGCTGACGCTCGAGGACTACATCGTCTTCTTCACCACCCGCAGCGGCGGGGGCCTCAACCTCCACCACCTCAACGACATCATCTACATGCACGGGTTCGCTAAGCTCCACCGCGCGCCCAAGGTACACCTCTCCCTTCCACAGTTCCACCCCGTCGCCTTCCTCATCAATTGATTGGGTGGGTTTCTGATCGCTGGCGCCTGTTGCGTCCCCCCGACGGCAGCCGGCGATGGTGGACGCGCTCAGGTCGGTGGAGCTCATGCGCCCGCGCCGCTCCACCGTCCCCCTCAACGCCACCGCGCCGCCGCCGGGCGCCGCCACGGCCGCGGCCGCCGTGCTCTCGGCTGAGGAGGTCACGCGCGGCATCGAGGACCTCGGCTGGCGCGAGTGCCCCGTCGGCTCCATCCTCTCCGTCCGCGCCGGGATGCGGTCGCCCGCCGCCGCCGCGGCCGAAGCCCCCATCCCCATGCCCATCTGCGCCATCGCCCCCGGCTCCGCGGAGCGCATCTCCCCGCCGATCCTGGTCAGCGCCTCCTCGCCCCTTCCGCCCGCTCTGCCCGCCGCGGCCAGGAGGAAGCTTTCCCGGACGGGCAAAGCGGAGGCCGCGAGGCGGAGGCGCGTGTTGGAGTTGCTCACGCTCCCGTCCCTCGAGACGGCTACCCCGGCCTTGCGACGGCGCCCCCACAAGCTCTCTCTGCTCACGGGTGGTCTACAGGCACGACAGCGGCGAGGTTGAGGTGGCACTGCTACATACAACGAGCAATACTGCTCTAAGTGTTAGGTTGGGTTAGGATGTCCTCAGATTAGCTGCAGTTTCTTATGAGATATTGTTCGTTGTTTTGATACAAAAGAGTTGTGATCAGTAAATTATGATGTTCTTGGGGAATCGGGGTGAAGGATCGAAGATAATTAAGCTTGTTCTGCTGATGATGTTTCAAGAAGCTTTTTGTGGAATTGCGGTGAGTTTTTTGTGCCAATCTCCAGTAATCTGGTTGTTAATTTGGACTTTGGAGTGGTTGCTTTCAATCCTGCCGTTCCGCTGTACGCACAACGCACTACAGAGAAAAGCAGCAGCTTTCGTCCATGAATCATGAATGCATGAGCTCTAATCGTTCCTCGCAGAATATTGTTGCATATGAAATCAACCGCGGAGAAAGGCAAAAAACCCTTAGCAACGCCACGCGCCCACAAAGGCACGCCGAAAAGAGCCAAAGAGACAGGTAAATTTCTTTGTTCATAGAGGCTGCTGCGACGCACGACGCACTAGTGAATCATGAATGCATGAGCTCAACTTTATTAGTTTCTTCCAAAATAACTGCATATTTCGCTTTTTGATAAGTTATTTTAAAAAATTAATCAAATATATAAAAATATACTAATATTTGTAATGCTTAATAATTATTATTAGACTACTAGCAAAAAAAATTTATAGTAAGAATACTAGAAAGGAATAACTTCTCGAAAAAAATACATAGTGCTCCATATAAGGTCATGTCTAATGGTTATTCATGAGCTCGTTCTAAGAGCGTGTCTAGTAAGGTCTTTACTTCCCTTAAAACCAAATATAAGGTCCGTAGCCAAAAATTAACTCTAACAGGACCCTATTAGGGACCTTAAATTTGAGAAGGTCATCAAATCCCCATCTCACTCATCGTCCTAGGGTCTGCTGGAGGCCCTCAAATTTTTATTATCGTCGTTCCTCTCCCGCGCACATGTGGATCCTCTGGCACATCCCTCCTCCTCGTAGCTCTTTTGGCACGCCCCTCCTCCTAGCAGCTCCTTCCCTGGTGGCGCGCCCCTCGCCATATTGGCTGCCCACTACGGTGGCCTTCTTCCCTTCCCACGGTAGCGGCTCCCTCACCTTGGTGATGGCTCCCTCCCTGTCAGCCGGCTCTGGCCGCACTCCTCGGCGGCTCACTTGCCTCAGTAGGGTGCCCTTGCCCGGAACCTGGTGAGACGCGCACAGAGAGACATGACTCAGTCAATGAGGGAAAAATAAGAAAGAGAATGACAAACAGTTCTTGTGAGTCATTCCCTATTAAAATGAATTTGAGGACCCCTATTTTGAGAGCCACTATTGAAGTGCATCCACAAAACCGGAGCTCTCAAAAGTAGAAGAGCCCTCAAATCAAAAGTAGAGGTCCTAATTTGAGGGTTCTTGCTGAAGATGCTCTAAGTATATTATTTTATATTTTAATAAAAGAGAGAAAATATTATATTTTATTAAAAGTTAGTCTTATATACACACTTTATGGTCATATGAGATTGTCATGTGAAACTATTAATATGATAAGATATATGCTAAAAAGTTATTGGAGAAGTTGTCTTATAATTAGTAACTAGCTCATATTATTATTGAGGATGTCCTATGCATATTTCCAAAAAAGCTATATGCCACTCCAGTGATTCTGGCTGCTGTCACTCAAATTTTTGATGTTCACACAATACACATTTAATGTTTATATAGTATATAAGTGATGTTCTATGATATCTGATAGATTTATATATAGTATACATGTGATGTTCTATGATATTTTTATGATGTTCACATGCTCTACAAGTGATGGTCTGTAAAAATCGCGTTTCAGAGACGTGTAAAGCAACCAAATATGCCAAGTACAAAAAAAAATAGTACACATAATGTTCATATAATATACATGTGATGTTCTCTAATGTTTTTTATGATGTTCACGTGATATACAGAGAAAGACGTGTAAAACACTCGAGTGTGATATAGACAGGATTTTCATCTTCTTTTTAATATAAGAGGCTCCACTCGTTTTTTTTAAAGAATTTCTAGAATTTTTTAGAAGAAAAGGCGAAGAGGACGCACACTGTTACAGCTAGCGCAACAAAGCCTGCTCTGCCTCCGGTGCCGGCTGCTCGGCCAGGCTTCACGCACAATGCACGAGAGTTGGTTAAAGCGTGACTGTAGTGGTTGTAAAAACAAATTAGCTATGTACCATTGAAAAATCACGATTTTCATAAAATATCACTGAAAGTTCAGAAAGATCAGATCGTGAACTGAAGGTAACGTTCCGTCGACCTTTGGATATAAAGACGTTAACCTAGCCTAAAGCCAAACATAAAATTACCTATTTGCCCTCACCTTATATGACTCATCTGGGACAGGAAGCACGCACGCGGGGCGCTCGGTTGTGCCGCTTGCTCGCCCTGCCTCCGCCTCCGCTGGCCACCGCGCGGGCCTGCGCACCGAGCGTCTGCGCGGTGCCTCCGCGCGGCCAACGTTGTGATTTCATCATCAGTACAAAAGCAAGCACACAAGCGCGATCGAGAGGATACGAGGCTTGCAAGAATCGCGATGGCCATGGAGGACGGCATGGGTGCGTCGTCGTCGGTGCAGCAGATGCAGCCGGCGGCGGCCATGGCGACATGGCGTACGGGCGTGCGGAGCCGCTGCCGTTCTGGTTGACATACGTTTTCAGCGGCTTCGCGGTGGTGATGGCGCTCATCGCTGTATCACTGGCCGTGCTCCTCTGCTCCCGCCGCAAGAGGAGAAGCAGGCCGCCCCTGGACAGGGCGTCATGTCCATCCTGAGCTGGCGTAGCTGGACAGGGAGAGGACGCCATGCCGAAGGTGCTCGTCGTGATGGCCAGGCACAGCGCGCCGTCTTTCCTCGCGCGCCAGCGCCGCGCCGTTTGCTAGCTTCGCTGATGCCGACAGGGCGGCCAAGCCCCAGCACGACACTAGCGGCAAGGACGCTCGGCGCCGGCGTCGCCCGTGTAGGCTTCCCTGTCGCAAAAAGACTAGGGCATGTTCGCTTGTCTAAATTCTTGAGCAATCTGGATGATTTGGAGGAATGCTAAAGGAATTTATGAGAGAAAAATACTGTTCCGAATAAAAAAATAAGCGGATCAAGCCGGGTTTAAGGGTACGCGAACGGGGCCTAAGCTGGATGACCATCGGAGAAGCGATTTTGTTCTGACTTCTTTGTTGCTTTCTTATTTGATTTGTGACGTGAAATGCTATGCATCGCTTGAGGTCAGAAGATTTGCAAGCTAATTAATCTGGGGTATTTTTGTCCCAAATAACAGCTCCGTCACTTCATTTTAATAGAATAGTACTTTCAGTTCATGGTCTAACCTTTCGGTGGTATTTTATGAGGCCATAAACTTTTGATGGTATTTTATTAACGTCACGGTCTTTCAATGCCACCCAACAATTTTCAAAAAAAAAGAAAAAGCTAACTGGAGTCTGCCAGTCTGGAGCAGACCGAATACTCACGACTCATCTTGAACACACCGCGAGCGACGGCCGGATACCCTCTAGCATTTCTTGGCCAGGGCTTGGCCGCTTGGGGCTGAGCTAGCCCACAGGCCCACGCTTGCCTTCAGGCTGCGTCCTCCGCTTCTTTGCGGTTCCTTTTCTTGCACGAAGGAATCTGCAGCTATTCAGTAACTGCGCGGGCACGAGACAGCCAAGCAAGGGGAGGAGAACCGAGCGGAAGGAGAGGCCACAGGGGACTATGGGAGGAGCAAGAGAGCAGGACGGGGAGGAAGGCAGCGACCGGCGAAGGAGATGCTGCTGGCGAGGCCCCTGACGCTGGAGACGTACCACCGTTTCTTCCTCGACCCATGGAACACCCGCATCACCGTCGACCAACTCAACCAGGTACTGTATGCACTAGTAGAGTAGCAACCATCAGATCTCTCTTTTCTTTCGCACCGCACAGCGCACACACACATCCAGTTCTTCCTCCATTTCTCTTCAATCTTCACTGTTTCTGCAATGCATGTTGATTTTCAACGTCGTGCCATTCCCTCTTCCCTAAAACTTTGATCAATCCTCCATCTCCTATGTCCCTATATAATGCAGATCCTCTTCATGCATGGCTTCACCAAGCTCCACCACGGCAAAAAGGTAAATATGGCATCGTGAACTAACCAAACCTCCATTAAACGGGATATTTAACTTTTTACCATTATTACGAATTACGATTTCCAGAGATAGCAGCTTTAGGATTGGCGCTACGTTTTTAGCATCTGTGACAGAACCGTCTAATCTAATGCCCTCCCAAGAGTATTTATCTTGTATTAGACACTAAGTACCCAAGAAAGTGCACTAAATCGAGCTGTTTCGTCGAGCACACCTCAAAGGAGAACTCGAAAATCCATATTTTTCCATCAGAATCATAAATGAGAGAATAAAACTTACAACATTCTTAAGTCATTTCTTACATCACTTTATTACAGTAGCAGAATATTACTTCAATTTATTATAACGGCATAATATAATAATGTTATCAGAGTTATAGAAGAAATAAAGATTAATTTAATGGCATGGTGGAGTATTAACATAGTAGACATTTATATACAAGAGATGCTAGTAGATTTTACATTTTTTCTTATAAAAATCTTTAGTGGGGGCTGTAAATAAACACTACGGTCGTAGCGTGAAGAAATCCCCTATGAGCCCATCAGGAGGTTTCCACACACAAGAGTCAGCTCTAAGTATCCTCCGATCACCTACAACAGGGGGAATAAACTCTTAATACTCGATTGTACTCAGCAAGACTTACCCGATAGGAGGAAAATAAAAGACTCCAAGGATATGCAAGTCTTATTTGGCTTGTGGGTTATTACATCTGTGGAAGCATTACTAAACGTGTGTCCTTATATTAAATTTTATTAGCAATCATCATTAGTTCATTAACTATCTATTTTATGGCCCTGTTCACTTCTCTTATAATCCGTACTTTTCAGCTTTTTTTTCAGCCGGAACAGTATTTTTCTCTCACAATAAATCAACCGAAACAGTGTTTTGGCTTGTTTTTTCAGCGAAACGAACGGGGCCTATATAAGCTCCTATGCTACTTTCAAACATGTGGTGAGCAATCAGAACCATTTTATCACATTTCAAGTTCTAGTTCTTACTACGGTGTTAGACCATAGCTAAGTCGTACCGTCTCACAAAAACGACGATTCACGAATCAATGTATCCCAGCTGGGTACTCCGAAACACACGTCCCGTTTGTACCCCAGACACAAACAAGACCAACCCATTCCACTCCTGTCAAGGGGTCTAGGTCCACATCAAAACTTGGACTCTAAGCCTCCACACTTGAAACCCGGTCTCAATATGGTGCTTAGACATCCACCTTTCTCCGTCTACAATCAGTCGGTCCAAAAAGAGCCGGAACCCACGACAAGAGCGTAACGAGGGTTTTCGCTCCCATAAGCAAGTATGTGCTCAGGATAATAAGTCTGTGACCTGACTACCATCCACAGCAACGGACGGTCCTCAATCGACATAGGCGGAACAAATGCAATCCGAGCCTCGCTCGAATGCCTAACCAAGTTTAGATCCAAAGTACATTTCCGCCCGGTCTCCAATTATCATTCATATATATTCCATGTGATAGTAATATAATAACAACAATAATATATTTCCTATCTCTCGCGAGTGACAGGTAGTCACTCGATCTCTACCGGGTCATATAGCAGAGCAATCTACACGATCCCGACATACTAGTAGGACTCATAGGATAAGGATATATATATATATGCAAGTGGTTTCATTCAACTTCTTAAAACTTAATGCACAAGAATAAAATAAAGTGTAGAATAATAGAGGTTATGTATCGGGGTTTGTTTGGGTAAGATATAACCAAAAGTTAGCATTCCATCATGGCAACATGATCATCAAGGCACCATCTTTTTCGCTACTCCGGTCAACTCACATGATCCATCATTGTTCCTATTATGATGTACGTGGATGCAACGCAGAGACATAATTAATCAACAGTAGCCACAACTCTTAAAAATATGATTACGCCTCTCAAGCTAAAGACTAACGTACTAGGCTACGTATCCACGTCATCAAGTAAGGCTTTGTCTCCGGCAAAATGTTCTAGTTTTAAAATTCCAAGGTGTTTCGGCATTTTATTGATTAAATATATATTTTCGAACTAGGGCTCATTTAGCAACCTTAGCAAACTAATTATTATGAAGCTACAAAAATTACAGTGAGCACCTAATAATGTTAGGAATTTACTGTAAAAGTTTCAGAGCCAACACTATTACCAATTTATCACAAAAATTCCTACAAGTTTCTATCTTATAATATTAAGCATCTTAATTTAATTAGATAACTCCTGAAAATATTATAAAACTATGTGAACAAAATATACTAGCAGATAGATCATGATTTTAGGAACTGAACAAAATTGGTTTCATATTTTTTGATTAACTACACAATTTTATATTGAATTTACAAGTTTACCTTAAAACCAAAATTATGAAACGCTTTAGAAAAGGAAAAGGGCCGGTGGCCATCGATTCGACCCAGTAGCCTAGCGCGGCCATGGCCACGCGCGCGTCATAACGGCCCAACGTGGCCCAAGGCCGAGGAGCCCACGCGCGACGATGGTTTTGTAGAGGAGCCCCCGAGCTTCGAGGTAATAGTACAACTACCATGTGTACTGTTCCTATCGACAGTGGCTTTGCAATCAAGCCCTCGATTGTTTTCGTCCTCACCACGGCCATGTCCCTATTATCCCCGTGCTCACCAACGCGGTGGCCGATGGCATAGGGCAGCTACGCCGAGCAACCTAGGCTCGCTAAGAAGGGAGTAAGGGGTCGACCACCATCTATGGCTAAACGCACACGGCGGGTGGCGGTTCGGGGCTTGGGGATGTACTAACGCGAGCTGCAGCAGTGAGCGGTTATCCACGGTGGCAGTGCGGCCATTTCGATGACCTAGAGCGCTAACGGAGGGGTAGAGACGATGGGGAAGCATCAGGATCTCACTGAGGACCGTGTTGCGGTGACGGTTGAAACCGGGGAGTGCCAAGGTGATCTAGCCACTCGCGCCCAAACTGCGCGGCGATGCTCCGAGCGCGGCACCGACGCGTCATCACACCATCGTCGAGCATCCTAGCAAAGATAGCGCGAACACCGGATGGATGGAGTCAAGGTGAGCTCAGGGTTACGAGCAATTGAACTGCTACCACTCCTACATGCCTTATATGGCAGAACCGCCCGAAATAACGCACTTACGGAGGCGTTTGTCTACCACTAGACACTAAGCACCTCGAGAGCTGGACGACGACAATGATGACGGGGCCAGAGGTCGCCGACCACCTGGGGATAATAACAACGCCTTCTAGGATCATGACAAAGTGGTCGTCACTATCTTCGGGGCGCTACCGCCGAGAGCAGACGAGATCGGAAGCTCACCGCCCGCCGGGTGCTCGCCATCAATGCCCACTAAACGGTAAATGGTGGTAAACACCCATTAGATCTTGGGAACAGCTGAAGAAGGTTTTCACCAACAACTATATAGCTACGTAAATGGCCACTAAATGGTAAACGGTGGTAAACTATTTTATTTAGGGGGTAAACAAAAAAAAAACAGTCAAAAAACGGGAAAAAGCGGTCTAAACGATATAAACGGAACGGAGATAAACTGTATTAAACGGGCTAAACAGCTGTTTAAACGACGGTTTAGGTGAACACGAGGTAAATCTAGTTTAGTTTTGTATGGATAAATTTATATACTTAAGTTTATTATATTTGTAAATGTGTATACTTGATATATTACATGCATAAATATCTATATTTGGTTCTTTTCACATGCATAAATATATATACATACCAAAATAATTTATTTTTACTCGGATAAATATGTATAAATGCTAGAATACTTGATTTTTTACATGCACATATATAATTATATGTATTTTTTTAAAGTACAAAACCGTTTAGACCGTTTAACTTTGTTTAAACACTGTGTAAACAGCCTAAACGCTAAATGAAGGGCGATCCGTGTAAAGACCATTTACCGTTTAGGAAAACATTGGCGAGAGGATAGAGTGTTTCCCACTTGGTCAGCGAATTTGCCCTTTAGGGCATCTTTATAGGAGGCAGCGACGCTGGTGAGCCCAAAGGGTAGGGCCATAACCCCTAGAGTTTCCTGATCGACCTCCGATAGATCAAAATCGGAGGGTGGTCGACGCTGAACCAGAGTGGTCAGAGCCGATTCCATGATTGAGAGACAGTCGGTGAGCTTTTGGTCGACCTGATTGATGGATACGATCAGATCATCATTGTTGATCTGCTTCCTCGGGAAGCAGGGGAGCGGGCGGCGAATTGTTGATGAAGACAACCTCGGAGGTGGTTTCGAGATTGGATCTGCTAGTCGTAGGTGTTGGGGTGGTCGGCGCAGAATCGATCTGCACTGTCTTGATGAGCTCTCCATCTCCGTCAGCTTTGATGACCCAGGAGATCGATCCGACCATGAAGATCTAGCCGGGCTGTGGGAGGGACGAAGAGCCTACAAAATGTACCATCTTGTTCGACATGGAAACAACACGCACACCCCTACCTAGCACGCCAACTATTGACAGAATATCGTCGGCAGTCCTCCGAGGGGTATCCCACGAAGGTAGATTGTTCGGCAGAGATGCGTGTAATCGAGAATAAGAAGGCAACAGAGACATAAGACTTAGACAGGTTCGGGCCATCAGCGTGACGTAATACCCTACTCCTGTGGTCTGTTAGATTGTATTGGCTACAATATGATGTTGCGTGTGTTTTGAGGGGTCCCTGCCTGCCTTATATAGTCTGGGGGTAGGGTTACAAGTCGATTAGATCTAGGAGATAACCGGAAAGTAATAACAGATTACATGAATCATAGGATCAAACGTATCCTAACAGATATCGTAGTATCTTCAGGATATCGCCCTCGATGTCTTGCGGTGCACGCCGAGCAGTGTCGTGCACCGTAGGTCTTCGTCTTGTGGGCTGGACCGCCCCTGGGAGCGCAACCCATATAGTTTGCCGTGGGTATCCGATGTCGTACCCCCCACAAGCATCCTAGCCAAGATAGCACAAGCACCAGATAGAGGGAGTCAAGGCGAGCTCAGGGTTATGAGCAATTGAACTGCTACCACTCCTACATGCCTTACCTCCCAACCTACCGGTTCGGCGACGCACATGACCGGCGGCGGGGAGAAACAAAATTCGACCACGACAGACAATGACTGGACTTGGTGTGAACGGGGCACCTATCTAATTTCCTCTGCTACTCGCTGACGTGAGGAATTGGACTAGGAAGCCTTGGGTTAGTGATTAAGAAAGGGGAAGGGAGACTGGTGCACTGCCACCGCCATGTCATGGGAAGCGGCCCTGGCAGAGGTGGCCCGGTGTAGGGTCGAGATGGCGACTAGAGGGGGGGGTGAATAGTTGTTTCTAAAACTTAATCACGTAGGCTAACCGAAACAAGTGCGGAATTAAAACTATCGGTCTAGCCAAGACTACAACCCTCTATCTATATTCTCTAGCACCTTGCAAAGATCCTAATTAAGCAACAAAGGTGCCGGGCTTGCTAGAGCTCACCTAACCAATTCTAGGAGCAAGGTCACACAAACCTATGCCATTAGTATTTCAAGCAACGAGGGAGCTCCTACACATGCTAATAAGCACAAGCACAAAGCTAACTAAGCTCACTAGCAATGCTCAATAACAAGGCAACCGATGCCAAATTAGAGAGCGCAAATGCTTAGAAATGTTACCTAGGGGACATGATGTGCCATGTGTCCCCTTTCCTGGCATGAGTAGAACTTTCTCTTTGCTTTAGCCTTTTCTTCCTTGCTTATGTTGTGCTTCTCATTGCCTTGCTTCTCCTTGTTTGCTTGAGCCTTCTTCTCAAGCTTGTTTGGACAACCCGAAGCTAGGTGGCCCAATGTGTCACAACTATAGCACCTCATGTGAGCAATCTTCTTTATTTTCTCTTCTTTGTTCTTGCTCACTTGCTTTGCATCTTGATTCATCATTGGACGCATTGCTCTTTCTCTTGCTTTTGCACCCCTTCTTGTTTTCTTCTTCTTTATCATCAAATCACTATCATCTTTATGGTTGATCTTGACTTGCTCTTGGGGTGTCTTCTCTTGCTCAACTTGTGGCTTTGGTTGAGGCTCTTCTAGTTGCTTCACCAATTGCTTGGTTGGGCACATTGAGGTAAGATGACCCCAAGTGTGGCACTTGAAGCACTTCACATGCTTGACCTTTCTTCTTTTATCTTCTCAAGCTTCTCAATGTTAGGGCAACCATTTGCAAGGTGTCCCGCTTCATGACACCGGTAGCACATGGTGTGAGAGAGCTTTCTTTGTTGTAGCTTCTTCATCTTTCTTTCTCTCTTTCTTTCACACTTTGTCATCTTCTTCTTGAAGCCAAGGCCACATTTATTACCATAGTTTCTTTGAGTCTTCATCATGTGCTCAAATGTGACTTTTGAGTTGTAGCACCTCTCTAACTTATTGCTCAAATTCTTCACTTTATTTTTGAGCTCATTGTTCTCCTTCAAAAGGTTGGTCTCATAAGACATAGAAGTAGAACAAGCATCTATATGCGAAGTACATGGCATAGCTAATAAATCATCACAAGAGGTGGATACATGCTTCTTGCCTACATCACAAGGGTTAGCAACGATATGTGATTGATCAATTGACCCATGTGATGAGCTCTCACTAGTTTTAGATTTTTCATTAGAAATCTCCATAGTGAGAAAAGCATGGTCTTGTACCAAGTTATCATGTGCAACACTAAGTTCCTCATGAGCCAATTTTAGCTCCTCATGTGAACAAGTAGTAACATAAAGTAGATGCTTTTGTTGTTCACATGTGTTCTTTAGAAAAGAGTTTTTATTTTTCAATTTCTCAGTTTTAGCCATCTCTTTTTCTAAAGCTTTGATCATGCAACCATATCTATCTAGAATCTCCTCATATGAATCAAGATCAATCACATTTGCATTAGATACCTTAGTGTCACCTTGTGACATGAAGCAATGTGATATAGTTGGAGAGCTTGAAGAAACATCACTCTCATACCCTGAGCATGATCCATCATTATCACCATCAAGTGTGCATGGAGTAGCATTATCATTGGCATCACTTGTGGCATCATCATCAATCTTGTCAAGTGATCTTGTGATATGATCGTTATCATCATCACTTGACCATGAGGTGGTGCAATCTTTCTCAATCACCACATTGTGATCATGCTCGACACACTCATGCGCCTCCTTCTTAGGATCATCATCATCAGAGACCGTCACATACTTCTCATTGAGATAACTCCAAATCTCATGAGCGGTCTTCATGTCAATGATCTCTCCAAAGATGTTATCATGCAAGGATCTATACATGATGTTAGTAGCTTGGATATCGAGATCTAGGCATTTCTCTTGTGCTTGAGTTAGATTATCTTCATCCAACACATGAGAAAAGCCTACATCCACCATCCACCATATTTGAGGGCAAATAAACTTAAAATTGCATATCATCAAAATTTTCTATTGTGTAAAGTGTGTGCCATAAAAAATGTATGGACAATCAACATCTAGCCCATAAGCCACCATCCTCTCGGGCCAGTGAAGACCACAAATGAGAGACCTAACTCCGATACCACTTGTAGGGTCGAGATGGCGACTAGAGGGGGGTGAATAGTCGTTTCTAAAACTTAATCACGGTGGCTAACCGAAATAAGTGCGGAATTAAAACTATCGGTCTAGTCAAGACTACACCCCTCTATCTATATTCTCTAACACCTTTCAAAGATCCTAATTAACCAACAAAGGTGCCGGGCTAGCTAGAACTCACCTAACCAATTTTAGGAGTAAGGTCACACAAACCTATGCCATTAGTATAATAAGCCAAAGAAAGCAAACAATGTACAAGTCATGCCTCAAGGTGATCCACCATCAATTTAAACCTATATGTCTTTAAATTTGGGAATTAATTAATTATTAATAAAAAATAATACCTCTCTAGATTATGCGTGTACGCAACAAGATGTTGAGGTAATTGAATATATGAAAGGAAAAAGTAAAAAGCGTCTGCTTGTCAGAATCGATGTTTGTTGGGGAGCAAGAGATGACATGGATTGTCTTTTTCTTGGGAATGAGCAAGTCAATGACGTGGTAAGCATGTTTAACACTTGCTTCAGCATTAACTAATGTCCATGGGAAATATATGCCAATCTTGAAATGACAAAATAAAAACTTGTAGGTCATGAGTCTTTATATCCAATTGATGCGGCACGAAGAACACCTACTACATAGAGAATGTGGAGATGTTTACTTGGAGAATACGTGGTTCTCTCAATTACTACAACAAGAGGGAGAGGAAGATGAGATGAAAAAGAGCTGGATAAAAGAGGACATGGTTGAAACAAGGGTACAAAATTATTTAAATGCTGATATGGTAAGATTTCACATATGCTAATTTTATACCCTTTCAAATGTAAGGAAATAGTTTAGATAAATGTCTATTACTGCAGGTCTTCCTTCCTATCAACATTATAAATTTTCACCGATACCTGGCGGTCGTGAATGCAAATGAAGGTGAAATACATGTTTTGGATTCCTTCGCACAAAATATGACAGATTGGAAAGATCTCAGATATACGGTATGGCTTAACAATTGATATACAAACTTCTTTAAAATTCTTCATTATCTCTTTCTTAGTTAACCTCGGTGTTTTGGTTATTCCAGTTAATAGGATTGGAAAGACTAATAAAACATGCACTGAAATCTAAACTACTAAACCAAACTAAATGGCTACACGGTATCGAAGTGTCATCTTGGGAGATTAAACATAAGATTACCGAACAAATGCAAAAAGATGGGTAAACTATCTTTCCATTTCGTGTATATACAATTGCACAACCAACAACAGTACCTCTAAAACTCATATTTTATTGATTTTTTGGAATATATGCTCAGTTGTAGTTGTGGATTATGGCTGATTAATTATATGGAATATTGGACTGGAACTGTTTTATCTGACCATGTCACCCAGGTAATTCTATAAGAGTTTATTTCTAAACATAATCATTTCTTTTGGATTGGTTAATATATATCAGAACTTGCTCAAATTTTTAGAAAGATATAAGTAACTTCAGGTTCAAACTACCTGCGATCTTGTATAACTCCCCGTTAAATGAAGCAAGAGGGTTACCGGATCATGGGCAACAGTTAGAGACCCACAATGAGTTAGATGGTGATGTCACAGAGCTCGATGAGCTGGATATAATAATGTCGGGTGAAATTAAGTTGACATGTGCAATAAAGTGGAAAAGTAGGGAACAAATATTGGCCGCAATATGCACAAACATCCAATTCATCGCCAGCGACAAAACTTTACTTCAGTAAGTCATTCTATAGTAAACTGTTTTGTTCTAATTTAGATATTTCAGTTATCCGTTCTAGAATTCATACAAAAAGTAATTTGTGGATTAACCTTGTTTTATAGCAAAGAGTGGGTACGAAGTACAAGACCGTACCTAATTTCTTTGAATCTTGTCAAGATTAAAAATATTTTAGATGAGGATCTAGAGATGGATCATGAATGCTTAAATATGGCTATTCGGATGGCTGCGTGCAACCAACATATGGTTGGTAAGAAACAAAAATACCACTTCATGGACCTCAAGTTTGCTGTAAGTTGATATATAAATTTATTGTTTATCAAAGACTTACAATAATTGTATAATTAATTAAAATATATTTTTGCACAATCCTTAGGAAATAACTGGGTTTGGACGAGATCCATGATGTTGTGGCAGAATTGACAACGAATACCGCGGGAAATTGAGAAAAGTACTTTAGTGTTGGCCGAACATGGATTACAAAATTAAAGATTGTAACAACGTAAGTTATGTTATGTGTACTACTGTACAAAATTAATTTATTTTGTTTAGCACTTATATTCTCTATGTTTGTTTTTAGATTCTACTACCATATTATCAAAGCGGACTGTACATTTGATTCATAATGGACATGGAAAACAAAACCGTACACATTATGGACCCCCTTCAAGATGGTCCATGTTTTAAGGGTTATGATCAAACAATGGCTTATATACCTACGTTCCACACAATGGCTAGAATGTTCAGTCTCGCCATGGGGCTATCAAATTCTAAGTGGAACGGCAATATTTATGACTGGAAGAAAGAATACCCTACATATGTAACAAATGTTACACATAATAAATACTGGTAACCAGTTGTAATATATTTCACCTGTTATATCACAAAAAATTTATTTCATTTATTTACATCAAATAAACAACTGATCTTGTCCAGGAAACCGGGAGGCTTTCTTGTATACAATTTCATGAAGTTCTGGGACGGCGAAAGATTGCCACCGATCAACAATGTAAGCATATATAGTCTCTAGCTATATATTGTACACTACATAGAAAAACAGTAACTTATTGTTAATCTATATACCATGCACATCTCTCAACTTCAATGAGAAAGGAATTCTTGGCAGACGTTTTGGCGAGTCATGCAAACGAATGTTCCGACAGCATCCCTGAATATCTTCAAGAGATGATTAAGGAGTTAGGCAAAATATAACTTAGATGGTCATAATATTAGAAAATTATACGTAGACTCAAGTACAGTTGTTTTTACATTAGACTATGCAAAAATAATTTTATTGTTTTAAGAGATATTCTCAAGAAAAATCCATAGCGTTAGCACGGGCATTATACTAGTGTGATGTAGTTGGAGAGCTTGAAGAAACATTGCTCTCATACCCCAAGCATGATCCATCATTATCACCATCAAGTGTGCATGGAGTAGCATTATCATTGGCATCACTTGTGGCATCATCATCAATCTTGTCAAGTGATCTTGTGATATGATCATTATCATCATCACTTGACCATGAGGTGGAGCAATCTTTCTCAATCACCACATTGTGATCATGCTCGACACACTCATGCGCCTCCTTCTTGGGATCATCATCATCATCGGAGACCGTCCCATACTTCTCATTGAGATAACTCCAAATCTCATGGGCGGTCTTCATGTCAATGATCTCTCCAAAGATGTTATCATGCAAGGATCTATACATGATGTTAGTAGCTTGGATGTCGAGATCTAGGCATTTCTCTTGTGCTTGAGTTAGATTATCTTCATCCAACACATGAGAAAAGCCTACATCCACCATCCACCATATTTGAGGGCAAATAAACTTAAAATTCCATATCATCCATTTTTTCTATCGTGTAAAGTGTGTGCCATAAAAAATGTGTGGACAATCAACATCTAGCCCATAAGCCGCCATCCTCTCGGGTCGGTGAAGACCACAAATGAGAGACCTAACTCCGATACCACTTGTAGGGTCGAGATGGCGACTAGAGGGGGGGTGAATAGTCGTTTCTAAAACTTAATCATGGTGGCTAACCAAAATAAGTGCGGAATTAAAACTATCGGTCTAGCCAAGACTACACCCCTCTATCTATATTCTCTAGCACCTTGCAAAGATCCTAATTAACCAACAAAGGTGCCGGGCTAGCTAGAACTCACCTAACCAATTTTAGGAGCAAGGTCACACAAACCTATGCCATTAGTATTTCAAGCAATGAGGGAGCTCCTACACATACTAATAAGCACAAGCACAAAGTCAACTAAGCTCACTAGCAATGCTCAATAACAAGGCAACCAATGCCAAATTAGAGAGCGCAAATACTTGGAGGTTCGGTGGCTAATTGGCATCACCCGCCAAGCCTGCACGTCCGGCACCGCAAGAACCTACCCTGAAAGTGAGGGTAGCTCAATGACACACTCAACTAGAGTTGCTCTTTGAGGCTCCCGCGGGGCGAGCATAATGCCCCTCACAAAGCTCTTCTTCGGAGCACCGCACAAGCTTCTTACGGGCTTCGACGGAGACCACCACCAAGCCGTCTAGGAGGTGGCAACCTCCAAGAGTAACAAGCACCACCGGCTTGCAACTCGATCACTTAGTGTCACTCAACGCAATCTCACAATGCAATGCACTAGAATCACACTCACTCGGAATCGATTCGCACTCTTGCAAGCACAGGTGAGTTAGAAGGCATCCAAGCACTCCTACACAAGCCACATAGGCGTGAGGGTGCTCAGCAACCAACCCAAGGCCAGCCACACACTCCTTTTATAGCCCCAAGGGCTAAAATAGCCGTTACCCCTTCACTGGGCAAAACGCGCACTGACCGGACGTGCAGGTCGTAATGACCGGACGCTGGAACACTTACAGAGAGGTTCCAGTGACGTTTTTCAGCGACCGGACGCGTCCGGTCATCACTGACCAGACTCTCCCAGTGTCCGGTCGCTTCTGGACACGCTAAAAACACTGACCGAATGATGTGACCGGACTCGCAGGTGCTGACCGGACGCAGACCCTAAGCGTCCGGTCATTTTTCACGCCAGCGTCCGATCACAGACCTTTCAGCGCTAAAACGGCTATAACTCTTAGCTCCGAACTCCGATTTCGATGATCTTGGGCATTTTGGAAAGCTTACTCAGAGGTTTACACATCCCACATGCATACTTGATCCAAATCAAAATGGATCAAAGCAGTATTCCAATCCAAGGACCATCCTATAGTTTGCAGTAGACTGAAAAACTTGTTTCTCTTCTCTAAGTTGATTCACAACAACTCTAACTTCTTCTCCTTTGCAAATGTGCCAACACCACCAAGTGTGCACCACCATGTGTATGTGTGTTAGCTTTTCACAAACATTTTTCAAAGGATTAGTCACTCGACTTGCCACGCCACTCGATCCTAGCGATGATGCAAAGTTAGATCACTCGAGTGGCACTAGATGACCGATATGCAAACAAGTTTGCCCCTCTTGATAGTACGACCATCTATCCTAAACCTGGTCATCAACTTCTCTACACACCTATGACCGGTGAAATAAAATGCCCTAGGTTATACCTTTGCCTTGCGCATTCCATTCCATCTCCTCCAATATTGATGCAACACATGCAACAACACGATCAACAATGATATGATCCACTTCATATCATCACATGATCATATTGGTTCATCGATCTTGACTTCACTTGCTTTTCACCGCTGCCTTTGTCCATCGGCGCCAAGTCTTGCTTAAGCTTCACCGCCACGTGGTCCATCGCTCCAAAGCCTCCAACTTGACCTTCACGCTTGCAACCAGTCCATCGAGCCAAGTCATGTCTTGATCTTCTCCATCTTGATCACATGACTCAATGTCATGTCTCATTTGCAATGAGCTCTTTCATCATCACATGTGTGAGCTTTACAACATCTCTAAGCCATTTTCACCTTCATGGCATATGTTGCTCACACACATGTACCTATGGACTAATCACCTGTGTATCTCACATAAAAACAAGTAGTCCACCTAGGTTGTCACTCAATTACCAAAACCACACAAAGACATTTCAATCTCCCCCTTTTTGGTAATTGATGACAACTCTACAAAGATATAGAAATTAAGCTCTTTTGGCTTCATGTTGCTTGCCCAAGCAATTTTACCATGTGAAAATGATTTTGGACAAGTACCACAAACCCGAAATGGTAGTATTAGCTCCCCCTATATACGTGCTAGAGTGTTTGGTTTGAAGCTCGCACATATGCATAGATTGAAATTGTGGGAGAGTAATTACTACCAAATGATGCTAAGGTGTATAGAATAAACCTTTGAAGCGTGATACCAATCGGAGTTGCACCTTTAAGTTCATCCTTAGCACCATGGTTAGCTAGATATCACTTGGAAATAAAAGCACTAGATACCCCGTGAGATCAACATTAAAAGCAAGATACTAGCATTACTTAAAAAGCATACCAAGTGTCTAGCTATCATCCTATGCATGCTAGTTTTTATTTCATCAATTAAATTCTATAACTAGCAAACATCACACAAGCATGCATATTGAATTTAAGAACTTATGCAATAAAAGCAAGCACATGAATATGCACATGTCAAATGCAATCAATCAAAGTTCATGAGCTTGCTCCCCCTACTTGTGTGCTTCTCTTGTCCAAGAATTTTGATCCATCTCTTTTCTTCAATGTTGCTCCCTCTTTGCCAATGTCCATGTCCAACCTCTACTTCTTGTCTCAATCTTTCCCAAAGCTTTTATATCTTATCTCTCCCCTTGTACAATCTCAATCTCAAAGCTTTCATATCTTTGTACAATCTCTCCCCCTTGTACAATCTCAATCTCAAAGCTTTCATATCTTTGTACAATCTCTTCTCCTTTGTCATCAATTTCCATAAAAGGTGTGCCTCTCATTGATGCAAATGTATGCATTTGGGGTAGATGGTTGAGACTTGAATCTTGCATTTTTTATGGACATCCCTTGATTGTTGGAATGACACCACTTGTAACTTGTACCGCTTGTATCTTGTGTAGGGCTTCTTGAGATACCACACCTAGAATCTTTGATCTTGATATCAATTTATGTGACACCTCCCCCTATGTGATAGCATGGGTCATCCATTTGATACACTTGAGCTCTTGTAGGTGATGGATGCATTCTTCATTTGATGATCACTTAAAGTTGAGGATCACTTGTGGAACCATCATCTTGCATGATTGATACCATGTGTAGATGTGATACCATTTGAAAGAATCTTCTAGTATGGAACCACTTGTTGAATTTATCAATAAAAACCATTTCTTGAACATTTGCTATCTTCATGAGTACCACTTATAGGATATCACTTGTGAGTTGATCTAGACATCACTTGTAGTTTCTTGATGAAATACTTGAGTCCTGATACCACTTGAAACAAACAAACTAGATATCCATTTGCATTGTTGTCTTGTGCTTGTACTTTTATCACTATCATGAACTTCTATGGTTGACTTGAACTAAATTGATTTGCCTAAGCTTTCAAGTCTGGTTTGAACCAATGACAAGCTTCTTCACACCTCTTGCAAGGGTTATCTTGCCAATGTTGTGCTTGTCGCTTATTGGCAATCTAAATTAAATCAAGTACTTGGGTTTACTTAGCTCATGAACAAATTTATATACTAACCACTAGATCAATTAATCATTCAAGCAATAGTGGTAGGCTATGAATGTAAACATTTCATTTGTTATGCATGATCCTATGAAGTATATACTATATGCACTAACCACATACTAGTAAGGGATGAAATGATCATGCACATTACAATGATACCTTTGCTATGTTGGAGTAGAGAATAGTTATATAGATTCCAATTCATTACTCCAATAGCAATATGAAGTCCAATTATAAGCTTGGTGAAGACCAATAGATACCATTTTGAATTCCATTCTTCACCCATATGAAATGAATACCACCTATGATCAAGTGCACTTTCTTGTTGTGGTTGTCTTGCTTCATCTTTTGATCAATGCTTGCATGAGAGCATCAACGTGAGAATATCACTTGAAATATAATGATTAGCTCTCTTTTGGGTGTTGCTTGCTTTTCTTGGTCAACCCTTTTGATTGCTTCAACTAAGTATCTCAAATATTTCTCGGATCATCACTTCCATGTTATCCTTCCAAATACCACACTTGGTTTACCTACTCATAGGTGGCAAGCCCCTACAATAGGGATAAGTGACCTCTCTCCAAGAACCATTCTTGATACTCACTTGAAATAACTTGATTGATTGATCCAAGTGATGGATTTAACTTGATGAGTAACCTTAATTTCTTCTTTAAGTCCTTTTCTTTCTACTTGCTTAAGTCCTTTTCTTTCTACCAAATGATCTCCAATCATATCTAGAACTTAAACTTTATCTTCAACTTGAGTTTGATCTTGATCTTCATTTGAGTACCAAAAGTGTGCAAAGTACACTCCACAATCAAATGGCCTTGTACTCTTTGCTTGTCATGCTTCTAAATCATCTCAAAACCAAACTTAGGTGCCTCAATTACTTATAAACATGTTTCTAACTTGAGAAACTTTTAATCAAAGTGACTCTAGATCAATCCAACATTTGTCACTTTTTGGCAGATTTTGTACTCTTCAAAGAAAAATGCATATCTCCCAAAGTACACATCTAAATACCACAAAATTTGGTGGATGTGTGCATCACTAAGTTATATAGAAGCTGTAAAAATTTGAGATTCATTTAACTTATAGATTGCTACCAGATTTTAATTCTTTCACCACTGCTACATGCTGAAAACTGATGCACTATAGCTGACAAGATCCACTCTAAAACTGAAGCATCTCTTATCCAATTCTCATAAAATTTGTACACTATCTTATACCAAAAGTATAGAGCATGTACACCAATTTTCATGCCAATCCAATAAGTTTGGTCACTCAAACATGGCTAATATCATAGCTAGCTCAGATTTTCAATATAGGACATATTTCAATCACTTGAGCTATACTTCATCAAGTATGAATCAAACTTGAAACCAACTTGTTTGAATACTTTCACAAGACATAAATCCATTCAATGCACTTACTAAATATCATCTCATGAATTTATCCAACGCAAATCAATCCAAACTTGATTACTAAGCAATTATCCATTCAATCAACTTATAGCAAGCAACATTGCATATTTATCCAATTCAATCAACTCATATGCACCCAAATGAAATGATCAACAAGAGATATACCTTGGTTAGCTCATGATCATCCAACTAGCAAGCTTCAACTCAACTATTTACAAGTCATCAAATAATCCAATAAATTACCACAACATTTGAATATGACACTTGTATGTTGTAGCACTTCTAAACTTCACTCAATTTGTCATGGCATTGGGATAATGATCATCACTTAGAAATACTTGGCTCAACTACATGATCAACAAAATGAATATCATTTGAACCAAGCCTCCAATGCTGATGGTACCTACAAACAATCATCCACTTTTTGATGGTACCCAAACAATTTTGGGTCCTCTCAAGTTAGGAGCAACATACTTAGTCAATAGCGGATGTTTTGCAATAGCAACCATAAAGGTACCATTACCATCTTTCCTAAGTATAGAATCATCATCAATTGAAATAGGCTTAGAAGTGTTACCTAGGGGACATGAATGTGCCATGTGTCCCCTTTCCCGGCATGAGTAGCACTTTTTCTTTGCTTGAGCCTTTTCTTTCTTGTTTATGTTGTGCTTCTCATTGTCTTGCTTCTCCTTGTTTGCTTGAGCCTTCTTCTCAAGCTTGTTTGGACAACCCGAAGCTAGGTGGCCCAATGTGTCACAACTATAGCACCTCATGTGAGCAATCTTCTTTATTTTCTCTTCTTTGTTCTTGCTCACTTGCTTTGCATCTTGATTCATCATTGGACGCATTGCTCTTTCTCTTGCTTTTCTACCCCTTCTTGTTTTCTTCTTCTTTATCATCAAATCACTATCATCTTCATGGTTGATCTTGACTTGCTCTTGGGGTGTCTTCTCTTGCTCAACTTGTGGCTTTGGTTGAGGCTCTTCTAGTTGCTTCACCAATTGCTTGGTTGGGCACATTGAGGTAAGATGACCCCAAGTGCGGCACTTGAATTACTTCACATGCTTGACCTTTTTCTTTTATCTTCCTGAGCTTCTCAATGTTAGGGCAACCATTTGCAAGGTGTCCCACTTCATGACACCGATAGCACATGGTGTGAGAGAGCTTTCTTTGTTGTAGCTTCTTCATCTTTCTTTTTCTCTTTCTTTCACCCTTTGTCATCTTCTTCTTGAAGCCAAGGCCACATTTATCACCATAGTTTCTTTGAGTCTTCATCATGTGCTCAAAGGTGACTTTTGAGTTGTAGCACCTCTCTAACTTATTGCTCAAATTCTTCACTTTATTTTTGAGCTCATTGTTCTCCTTCAAAAGGTTAGTCTCATAAGACATAGAAGTAGAACAAGCATCTATATGCGAAGTACATGGTATAGCTAATAAATCATTACAAGAGGTGGATACATGCTTCTTGCCTACATCACAAGGGTTAGCAACGATATTTGATTGATCAATTGACCCATGTGATGAGCTCTCACTAGTTTTAGATTTTTCATTAGAAATCTCCATAGTGAGAAAAGCACGGTCTTGTACCAAGTTATCATGAGCAACACTAAGTTCCTCATGAGCCAATTTTAGCTCCTCATGTGAACAAGTAGTAACATAAAGTAGATGCTTTTGTTGTTCACATGTGTTCTTTAGAAAAGAGTTTTTATTTTTCAATTTCTCGGTTTTAGCCATCTCTTTTTCTAAAGCTTTGATCATGCAACCATATCTATCTAGAATCTCCTCATATGAATCAAGATCAATCACATTTGCATTAGATACCTTAGTGTCACCTTGTGACATGAAGCAATCTCTATTATAATTGAAAACTTGAGACTCATCACGGAGGCTTCAACGCTCCCGTCCGTATAAAAGGAAACAAACACCGTCCGTATCGACGAAAAAAAGGAAACAAAAATTCCCTTCCGCGCGAGCACGCCCGACGCCCGCCCGTCCGTCATCGACGAAAAAAAGGAAGCCCGACGCCCGCCCGTCCGTCACGGCAACCAGCAACGGCGATTCCGCAACGTGCCCGTGCTAGCAGTCCACGACGGAGGAAGCCGCGAACAGCACGACGACGACCTTGACTTCTCGGCTGGCGGCGACCATCAACTCTGCAAAAAAGTCATTGACGACCACAGCCGCGCCCTACTCGCCGTGGTCCACACATCGTCAGACCCGTCTCTATCCAGACGGACGTGCCAATAAGCAAGGTATGGTCCCCACTCTCTCGCCTTCCTGCTGTGCAAAACGGAGGTCCTGAACCTTGATTAATGGTATTGTATGCTGATTGTCATATTCTTTTGGAGTCATAGGAGCGAGAAAATGGAGCATGATCGTGACTTAGTTGACAAACTAGTGGAGGAGCCTGAGGTAGTTGTTAGTCCAAACTTGTTCACACGTGAGGTAGCACCCAAAGAACCAACATCCATGCCCGTCGACTCAGGTGAATTCCATATGTAATCTTTGAACCTGTAGGTTCAATCAATGCTATGATTATTACTTTAAATTTGCATCATAAAATAAACTATGTTTGATTACTATTTTTTAGTCAGCGTGTACTATATTTCATTGTATTTAAACTATGTGTAATTACTACTTTTAGTCTCCTTAGACTATAATATTTCATTTTTACTCATCTTCCAGAATCATAAATTTGGTTTCAAATATTAAATTAATTTATGCTTTGCTCATCTGGATACAGAAGATACTATAAAAGATATAGAGACTGAGGCAACAACCGAACCTGTTGGGAATTATCAGATATCTGCAGAGGAGGAATTGCAATCAGCCTCTAACCAAAAAGTGGATACACGGTGAAATAGATGGATACACAGAATATTTCATCAGCGTAGACTATATTAGTTAGCTTAGACTATCTTTCATTATTAATCATATTCCAAAATCATAAATTTGGTTTCCAAAATTAAAATAATTTATGATTTGCTCTGCTGGATACATAAAAAACTAAAAAAGATATAGAGACTGAGACAAGAACCGAACCTGTTGGCAATTATCAGATAGTTAAAGAGGAGGAATTGCGATTAGCCTCTAAGCAAGAAATGGATACACCAGGTGAAATAGATGGATACAGACTATTTCAACGCTCTTTAGACCACAGTTATCCACAGTTACAATAATCATTGTTTAATTATTCTTTGCTCATCTAGATACAGAAGACATTAAAAAGTTTATAGAGAGTGATGCAAGAATCGAGGCCTCTATCCAACAAATGCAAAACAAAGACGATGCTGATATAATTACTCTCGCTCGTAATTGTGAAGATGATGCTTTGGAGACTAAAACCATAGTGGACACTGATGAGTCCATAGAGCCCACGGATTGGCTACACAGAAATGATAATTATTTTCCAGAAGTAGAGGGCCATGTATACGATCCCACATCGATCCATTGCCTACTTCCGATGAGTAAGATTAGCACAACAACCTCATGCAATTTTTTTTAATAATATATATATAAGGCATTTATTTATAGCTATGTTACTGTACTTATTTTTAAAAATATTTGCAGAAGTACACCTACCAGAGCGGGGCTATCTTGATGAAGATGTCCAAACCAAAAGGCGGATACAAGAAGCGGAAGCGTGCACACGAGGATTACGACGTAACAATCTCTCAAGCAACTCAAATATCCTCTCATATTTTCTCGCCCTGTATGACCCATTGCATACTAAATGTAAAAAGAATGATGTATAAAACTGATATTATATATTGCATATGTAGATCATTATAAAGGATGGAAATGAAGTACAGTACAAAGATAATGATGTACAAACACCACGACTAGAAGCCAATAAAAATCCAATACATGTTCTCAGTGAGATGATGGTGTTGCCTCAGTATAATAAGCCAAAGAAAGCAAACAATGTACAAGTCATGCCTCAAGGTGATCCACCATCAATTTAAACCTATATGTCTTTAAATTTGGGAATTAATTAATTATTAATAAAAAAATAATACCTCTCTAGATTATGCATGTAGGCAACAAGATGTTGAGGTAATTGAATATATGAAAGGAAAAAGTAAAAAGCGTCTGCTTGTCAGAATCGATGATTGTTGGGGAGCAAGAGATGACATGGATTGTCTTTTTCTTGGGAATGAGCAAGTCAATGGCGCGGTAAGCATGTTTAACACTTGCTTCAGCATTAACTAATGTCCATGGGAAATATATGCCAATCTTGAAATGACAAAATAAAAACTTGTAGGTCATGAGTCTTTATATCCAATTGATGCAGCACGAAGAACACCTACTACATAGAGAATGTGGAGATGTTTACTTGGAGAATACGTGGTTCTCTCAATTACTACAACAAGAGGGAGAGGAAGATGAGATGAAAAAGAGCTGGATAAAAGAGGACATGGTTGAAACAAGGGTACAAAATTATTTAAATGCTGATATGGTAAGATTTCACATATGCTAATTTTATACCCTTTCAAATGTAAGGAAATAGTTTAGATAAATGTCTATTATTGCAGGTCTTCCTTCCTATCAACATTACAAATTTTCACCGATACCTGGCGGTCGTGAATGCAAATGAAGGTGAAATACATGTTTTGGATTCCTTCGCACAAAATATGACAGATTGGAAAGATCTCAGATATACGGTATGGCTTAACAATTGATATACAAACTTCTTTAAAATTCTTCATTATCTCTTTCTTAGTTAACCTCGGTGTTTTGGTCATTCCAGTTAATAGGATTGGAAAGACTAATAAAACATGCACTGAAATCTAAACTACTAAACCAAACTAAATGGCTACACGGTATCGAAGTGTCATTTTGGGAGATTAAACATAAGATTACCGAACAAATACAAAAAGATGGGTAAACTATCTTTCCATTTCGTGTATATACAATTGCACAACCAACAACAGTACCTCTAAAACTCATATTTTATTCATTTTTTGGAATATATGCTTAGTTGTAGTTGTGGATTATGGCTGATTAATTATATGGAATATTGGATTTGAACTGCTTTTATCTCGACCATGTCACCTGGTAATTCTATAAGAGTTTATTTCTAAACATAATCATTTCTTTTGGATTGGTTAATATATATCAGAACTTGCTCAAATTTTTAGAAAGATATAAGTAACTTCAGGTTCAAACTACTCTGCGATCTTGTATAACTCCCGTTAAATGAAGCAAGAGGGTTACCGGATCATGGGCAAATGATTAGAGACCCACAATGAGTTAGATGGTGATGTCACAGAGCTCGATGAGCTGGATATAATAATGTCGGGTGAAATTAAGTTGACACGTGCAATAAAGTGGAAAAGTAGGGAACAAATATTGGCATAATATGCACAAACATCCAATTCATCGCCAATGACAAAACTTTACTTCAGTAAGTCATTCTATAGTAAACTATTTTGTTCTAATTTAGATATTTCAGTTATCCGTTCTAGAATTCATACAAAAAGTAATTTGTGGATTAACCTTGTTTTATAGCAAAGAGTGGGTACGAAGTACAAGACCGTACCTAATTTCTTTGAATCTTGTCAAGATTAAAAATATTTTAGATGAGGATCTAGAGATAGATCATGAATGCTTAAATATGGCTATTCGGATGGCTGCGTGCAACCAACATATGGTTGGTAAGAAACAAAATACCACTTCATGGACCTCAAGTTTGCTGTAAGTTGATATATAAATTTATTGTTTATCAAAGACTTACAATAATTGTATAATTAATTAAAATATATTTTTGCACAATCCTTAGGAAATAACTGGGTTTGGACGAGATCCATGATGTTGTGGCAGAATTGACAACGAATACCATGGGAAATTGAGAAAAGTACTTTAGTGTTGGCCGAACATGGATTACAAAATTAAAGATTGTAACAACGTAAGTTATGTTATGTGTACTACTGTACAAAATTAATTTATTTTGTTTAGCACTTATATTCTCTATGTTTGTTTTTAGATTCTACTACCATATTATCAAAGCGGACTATACATTTGATTCATAATGGACATGGAAAACAAAACCGTACACATTATGGACCCCCTTCAAGATGGTCCATGTTTCAAGGGTTATGATCAAACAATGGCTTATATACCTACGTTCCACACAATGGCTAGAATGTTCAGTCTCGCCATGGGGCTATCAAATTCTAAGTGGAACGACAATATTTATGACTGGAAGAAAGAAAACCCTACATATGTAACAAAGGTTACACATAATAATTACTGGTAACCAGTTGTAATATATTTCACCTGTTATATCACAAAAAAATTTATTTCATTTATTTACATCAAATAAACAACTGATCTTGTCCAGGAAACTAGGAGGCTTTCTTGTATACAATTTCATGAAGTTCTGGGACGACAAAAGATTGCCACCGATCAACAATGTAAGCATATATAGTCTCTAGCTATATATTGTACACTACATAGAAAAACAGTAACTTATTGTTAATCTATATACCATGCACATCTCTCAACTTCAATGAGAAAGGAATTCTTGGCAGACGTTTTGGCGAGTCGTGCAAACGAATGTTCCGACAGCATCCCTGAATATCTTCAAGAGATGATTAAGGAGTTAGGCAAAATATAACTTAGATGGTCATAATATTAGAAAATTATACGTAGACTCAAGTACAATTGTTTTTACATTAGACTATGCAAAAATAATTTTATTGTTTTAAGAGACATTCTCAAGAAAAATCCATAGCGTTAGCACGGGCATTATACTAGTGTGATGTAGTTGGAGAGCTTGAAGAAACATTGCTCTCATACCCCAAGCATGATCCATCATTATCACCATCAAGTGTGCATGGAGTAGCATTATCATTGGCATCACTTGTGGCATTATCATCAATCTTGTCAAATGATCTTGTGATATGATCATTATCATCATCACTTGACCATGAGGTGGAGCAATCTTTCTCAATCACCACATTGTGATCATGCTCGACACACTCATGCGCCTCCTTCTTGGGATCATCATCATCATCAGAGACCGTCCCATACTTTTCATTGAGATAACTCCAAATCTTATGGGCGGTCTTCATGTCAATGATCTCTCCAAAGATGTTACCATGCAAGGATCTATACATGATGTTAGTAGCTTGGATGTCGAGATCTAGGCATTTCTCTTATGCTTGAGTTAGATTATCTTCATCCAACACATGAGAAAAGTCTACATCTACCATCCACCATATTTGAGGGCAAATAAACTTAAAATTGTATATCATCCAATTTTTCCATCGTGTAAAGTGTGTGCCATAAAAAATGTGTGGACAATCAACATCTAGCCCATAAGCTGCCATCCTCTCAGGTCGGTGAAGACCACAAATGAGAGACCTAGCTCCGATACCACTTGTAGGGTCGAGATGGCGACTAGAGGGGGGTGAATAGTCATTTCTAAAACTTAATCACGTCGGCTAACCGAAATAAGTGCAGAATTAAAACTATTGGTCTAGCCAAGACTACACCCCTCTATCTATGTTCTCTAGCACCTTGCAAAGATCCTAATTAAGCAACAAAGGTGCCGGGCTAGCTAGAGTTCACCTAACCAATTCTAGGAGCAAGGTCACACAAACCTATGCCATTAGTATTTCAAGCAATGAGGGAGCTCCTACACATGCTAATAAGCACAAGCACAAAGCCAACTAAGCTCACTAGCAATGCTCAATAACAAGGCAACCAATGTCAAATTAGAGAGCGCAAATACTTAGCTACACAAACTAAGAAAAGTGACTAACAAGGTTACACAGACCAAATTGGCCACGTAAGGGAGCTACTTCTATGCTACACAAGCAAGAAGGTAACTAGTGAGCTACACAAGCACAATGTACATAAAAGTAATCACAAATTTATGTAAGGGGATTGCAAACCAATGGGACGAACAAGGTTGACACGGTGATTTTCTCCCGAGGTTCACGTGCTTGCCAACACGCTACGTCCCCATTGTGTCGACCGCTCACTTAGAGGTTCGGCGGCTAATTGGCATCACCCGCCAAGCCCGCACGTCGGGCATCACAAGAACCTACCTCAAAAGTGAGGGTAGCTCAATGACACGCTCAACTAGAGTTGCTCTTCGCGGCTCCCGTGGGGCGAGCACAATGCCCCTCACAAAGCTCTTCTCCGGAGCACCGCACAAGCTTCTTGCGGGCTTTGACGGAGACCACCACCAAGCCGTCTAGGAGGTGGCAACCTCCAAGAGTAACAAGCATCATCGGCTTGCAACTCGATCACCTAGTGTCACTCGATGCAATCTCACAATGCAACGCACTAGAATCACACTCACTCGCAAATGATTCGCACTCTTGCAAGCACAAGTGAGTTAGAGGGCATCCAAGCACTCCTACACAAGCCACATAGACGTGAGGGTGCTCAGCAACCAGTCCAAGGCCAGCCACACTCGTTTTATAGCCCCAAGGGCTAAAATAGCCATTACCCCTTCACTGGGCAAAACGCGCACTGACCGGACGTGCAGGTCATAACGACCGGACGCTGGAACACTTACAGAGAGGTTCCAGCGACGTTTTTCAGCGACCAGACGCGTCCGATCATCACTGACCGGACTCTCCCAGCGTCCGGTCGCTTCTAGACACGCTAAAAACACTGACCGAACGCTGTGACCGGACTCGCAGGTGCTGACCGGACGTAGACCCTAAGCGTCCGGTCATTTTTCACGCCAGCGTCCGGTCACAGACCTTTCAGCGCTAAAATGGCTATAAATCTTAGCTCCGAACTCCGATTTTGATGATCTTAGACATTTTGGAAAGCTTACTCAGAGGTCTACACATCCCACATGCATACTTTATCCAAATCACAATGGATCAAAGCAGTATTCCAATCCAAGGACCATCCTATAGTTTGGAGTACACCGAAAAACTTTTTTCTCTTCTCTAAGTTGATTCACAACAACTCTAACTTCTTCTCCTTTGCAATTGTGCCAACACCACCAAGTATGCACCACCATGTGTATGTGTGTTAGCTTTTCATAAACATTTTCCAAAGGATTAGTCACTCAACTTGCCACGCCACTCGATCCTAGCGATGATGCAAAGTTAGATCACTCGAGTGGCACTAGATGACCGATATGCAAACAAGTTTGTCCCTCTTGATAGTACGACCATCTATCCTAAACCCAGTCATCAACTTCTCTACACACCTTTGACCGGTGAAATGAAATGCCCTAGGTTATACCTTTGCCTTGCGCATTTCATTCCATCTCCTCCAATGTCGATGCAACACATGCACCAACACGATCAACAATGATATGATCCACTTCATATCATCGTGTGATCATTTTGGTTTATCGATCTTGACTTCACTTGCTTTTCACCGCTGCCTTCGTCCATCGACACCAAGTCTTGCTTAAGCTTCACCGTCATGCGGTCCATCGCTCCAAAGCCTCCAACTTGACCTTCATGCTTGCAACCGGTCCATCGAGCCAAGTCATGTCTTGATCTTCTCCATCTTGATCACATGACTCAATGTCATGTCTCATTTGCAATGAGCTCTTTCATCATCACATGTGTGAGCTTTGCAACATCTCCAAGCCATTTTCACCTTCATGGCATATGTTGCTTATACACATGTACCTATGGACTAATCACCTGTGTATCTCACATAAAAACAATTAGTCCACCTAGGTTGTCACTCAATTACCAAAACCACACAAAGACCTTTTAATCTCCCCCTTTTTGGTAATTGATGACAACTCTACAAAGATATGTAAATTAAGCTCTTTTGGATTTATGTTGCTTGCCCAAGTAATTTTACCATGTGAAAATGATTTTGGACAAGTACCACAAACCTGAAATGGTAGTATTAGCTCCCCCTACATACGTGCTAGAGTGATTGGTTTGAAGCTCGCACATATGCATAGATTGAAATTATGGGAGAGTAATTACTACCAAATGATGCTAAGGTGTATAGAATAAATCTTTGAAGCGTGATACCAATCGGAGTTGCACCTTTAAGTTCATCCTTAGAACCATGGTTAGCTAGATATCACTTGGAAATAAAAGCACTAGATACCTCGTGAGATCAACATTAAAAGAAAGGTACTAGCATTACTTAAAAAGCATACCAAGTGTCTAGCTATCATCCTATGCATGCTAGTTTTTATTTCATCAATCAAATTCTACAACTAGCAAACATCACACAAGCATTCATATTGAATTTAAGAACTTATGCAATAAAAGCAAGCACATGAATATGCACATGTCAAATGCAATTAATCAAAGTTCATGAGCTTGCTCCCCCTACTTGTGTGCTTCTCTTGTCCAAGAATTTTGATCCATCTCTTTTCTTCAATGTTGCTCCCTCTTTGTCCATGTCCATGTCCAACCTCTACTTCTTGTCTCAATCTTTCTCAAAGCTTTTATATCTTATCTCTCCCCCTTGTACAATCTCAATCTCAAAGCTTTCATATCTTTGTACAATCTCTCCCCCTTGTACAATCTCAATCTCAAAACTTTCATATCTTTGTACAATCTCCCCCCCTTTGTCATCAATTTCCATAAAAGGTGTGCCTCTCATTGATGCAAAGGTATGCATTTGGGGTAGATGGTTGAGACTTGAATCTTGCATTTTTATGGACATCCCTTGATTGTTGGAATGACACCACTTGTAACTTGTACCGCTTGTATCTTGTGTAGGGCTTCTTGAGATACCACACCTAGAATCTTTGATCTTGATATCAATTTATGTGACACCTCCCCCTATGTGATAGCATGGGTCATCCATTTGATACACTTGAGCTCTTGTAGGTGAGGGATGCATTCTTCATTTGATGATCACTTAAAGTTGAGGATCACTTGTGGAACCATCGTCTTGCATGATTGATACCATGTGTAGATGTGATACCATTTGAAAGAATCTTCTAGTATGGAACCACTTGTTGGATTTATCAATAAAAATTATTTCTTGAACATTTGCTATCTTCATAAGTACCACTTATAGGATATCACTTATAGGGTCTATTTGGCAGAGCTCCAATTCTTGTTTTTTAGCTCCATCTCCTTGATTCTGTGATGGAGTGGTCTGGTGGGGAAGTAGAATGAGTAGGAAACGGTGAGAAGCCGGTTTTTTAGCTCCTAGTGTAAATGTACAAATGATTCTTGTCTAATCGCCACTAGAATGTGATTTTGTTGTTGTTGTTTGGTTAAGCAAGAGTGATTCTCCGTGCTCAAGGAGCACTGCCAAACTGCCCAAAGAAATTATTCTAGTAGGGATTTGAATAGGGTGCAACAAAGAGCAGGTTATTTAGCTCACGATTCCTAGTGTAAATAGAGAAGCGATTCTCGTCTGCTTCTCGCTAGAATTTATGCGATCTTTTACTATTTAACTGAGCATGAGTTATTCTCATGGAGAACCTGCTCCAAGGAGCCCTACCAAATGGAATACAACTCTGAGGGCAGCTTTGACATTAATCAAAGGGTATTTCTGCTACATATGAGTAGATATGAAGACTCTCTCTATGAAAGCCATAATTGGTTACTCTTAATCGTTAAACCAGGTATAATCCCTAGTGGGATTGTTTATTTTCATAATGGTCGTCCCAATGCTAGAAACCATAGTAGTTTCTATGCTTGCCAAATCATATAGACACCACATATAAACCATATTTTCAATAGATAGTTTTTTCAAAATACATTTTTGTCCAATCACATATCTTTTCTCTCCATTATCTACTTATCACATCTCTTCATATCTTGTTTTTCGTATAGACATAGTTTCTTATCTAAGAAACAATTTCCTCTCTCTTCTTTAATTCTAACGCCACATCACCATTTTGGTTAGTGGGCACTTTAATTAATGAACATAGAAAACATTCTAGTTTTGGGGTTGAGTGTCCTTAGCCCCAACTATCAATCCGATCATTAAAAGCAGTCAAGCAGCAATCCAGTGTAAATTAATGGCTCCATTTTCCTTGTCCTTATGGTACTTTACTAAGTTGATGTCTCCCCCAACTAAGATGAGTCCAGACCAAGATTGTAAAATAGTGTGGAGCTCATCAAAGGACTCTTGCTTGCCTTCCTCTTAAGGACTACCATAAACAGAAATAGATATCCAAATAAAAAGGGTTATTTATCTCTCTTTTCCCTCTTGAGATTTTTAGCTTGTGCTATGCTGGCATTTCTAGCATTAGTATAAGGTGTTGAAGTTGACATTGGCATTTGTCAGAATATTTCTCGATAACTTAGTCGGGGAAATTATGTAGATAAAAAGTCTAATTTATGTACAGAGCTAGACATACTACAAATGGTGGCAGAATTACATACACGTGGCTGGAATGACAATTAACAGGTGATTGCTACGGCAGCGGCAGGGGTCGTCCTCTCCTCACAGATATCCACGATTGCAATTCACGATACCTGCTACTGTCAGTGGATTTTACCGGTGGAAATGAGACAGACCGATCTGGAAAGTTTACGGGACAGGGAGAAGAGGGAGTGGCTTCCTGGGCAGCCGCTGTTTCCTCCTCTGAGAAACAACACCCCTCGGGTCAGAGCCCTCGAGCACGGCATCCAGCTCCGCCGGGTTGAGGGTCAACCTCTTTTTGATGAAACCATCCAAATCGAAATCACTTGTTGGAGTCCCCGTTGCTTCGCTCCCGTTGTTACCAGCATCATTGCTCGTAAGGTCAGAGGAATCTGAACCTACAGCCGCAGAAGTTTCTGAAGACTCCCCAGCTGCAGAACTCCTGGCAGTGCTTTTAACATCATCTTGCCTCGTCGGCCTAGAAGGCTGATCTAGGTTTAGCAGCTTCTTCACGCTGTCTAGGGCAGGGTCGATGATGTCGAGGAAGCCCATGACCCATGAGGCATCATCCACAACTTCAGTACGCTGCCAGCATGGAAAACAGTCAGTGGCATTGTCAAGGATATCGCACAAAGATAAGCTGGACACTAACAATTATAGTTCATGGTCCGAACTACAGACACACACCGCATGAACAGATAAAGATGTAGCTCTGCAGGCAACCTGAACTAACCTGCTGAAAGTAAAGGTTCCGAATTTCTTCAGCTCGAACTGGATCCCCCTGTTCCTCCTCAAGTGTTGCCCATGTCATCAATGTCACCTCACTTTGAGAGTTTATACTCAGCGAAGACCTCAACAATCTTCTGGCAGCCGTGTAGTTACCAGCACGCTGTTCTAGGACTCCCCAAGCCTACAAAAGCATGGCAGCCCAACAACTATTTATGGAATAGAAAATGGAACACTAGCCTATATACAGTACTGAAATCAGCACCGAAGCTTCAGTCTGGTAATTTTAGACCCATACACTAGATCACAGTCACAGTAAAATAAATTTAATTCCGGTTACTTGTATACATTTCTGGCAAACTAGATTCTTCAGTAATGCAAGCATTCATATTTGAAAACCATGATACACTAATTCATCAAGCACTCAAATGGTCTTTTGAACATACAATGACATTAAAGATAAGTCATTTCTGACAGTATGACAACTACCAGGCTAACTGAATGATATGCTTTACCTGAAGACAACGAGCAGTGTCAGCAAACCTCACCCTGGGGACCGTCGGCAGCACCAAGGCCCAAGAGGAAGAGAGTCAGCAACATCAAATTGTCTAGGCCAGAATGGGCATGCGTGTCTTGTAACGAGAAGCCCGAGTCGGCATGAGGTCCACCTCGTCGGCCCACTGAGGTTCGATGCTGAGAAGAGAGAGTCGAAGCGAGTATATCAGTTCGGCAGTGAGAGGAAGAGGGGGATCATGAAATCAGCTGCTGTATTATTTTCCTAGTAGTGAACAAGCACTTCTATCAATATACATCGTTGATTATGTAAATTCTTCCCTGAGTCCGGCCGTTCGCTGCCGACGAGTCTAACATTGGTACCAGAGCCGTCGACCCCCGGCCACCGCCCGTGCTGGAGATCCTCCCACCCGCCCATCCCCACTTCACCCGCCTTCAACGCTCCCACGGCGCCATGGATCCCGTGGTCCGCCAGATGTTTGACGATTTGATTCACCGCTTTGACGCCTTCCGCTCCGAGTTCGACGGTCTCGGTGCCCATCTGGATCGGCTCTTCACCGAAACGGAGGCCGTCCGCTCCGAGCACGACTCCGCCATCGACCGCCGCCTCGACTCCTTGGAGCAGTTCGCCTCCGCTGATGAGTATAGGCCCGATCTTCCGAGAGGTAGCCGGTAAGTTCGATTTGTGGAGATCTCGACGTTGACGATCCGGCTTCAAATCGACGCGATTCGAACCCTCGCCGTTGCTACCTTTGCTTTCCGTTGGTTATCAACCAAGCACAACTTGATTGACCTCGCCAAGAAGGCTTTTCCGCAAGCGAATCGAAGAGCACAAGCAAGAAGGTAAAACACGCAATCGATATTGCAAATATGAATGACGCGAATATCAATAGAGGCTTCTAGAACTCGGTTCCAAATGACTAATCGACACGATGGAGGAGATCAAGAACGGGGCCCCGGATCATTTGTAAAAGGATTTGTCACCAGTTACAATGAACGATTCGGTTTCTCGATGGAAAACTAAACTCTAAACAAAACCCAATTTGCGAAGGCGGCGGCAGCATTTGTGTTTATAGTCTAAGACTCGACCTAGGGTTGGGGCGGCCGGGGTTGGGCGCCCACAACTTGGGCTTAAGGCCCAACACGATACATGGCCAAGTTGGCCCAAATAGGTGACGTAACACCTTGCCGTGGTCACAGAATGATCCACGGACCTTCCGGAGCTGGGACCAGATCCAAAACACGCGGCGTCGTCGTCCCCTTTCCAACGCATCCAAGAACGGCCCGTTTCGATGTCGTATGAGAAAGTTATGACCGAAAAGCTTGATGACGACGTGTCCTTTGAATCCGAGGCGACATGGCATTTGAGTTGGGAACAATTGCAACTTGGGGAAGACCATGGCGTCGGTGTGTCCAAAGATGGCGATGTCCTCATCATCCTCCCCTTCTCGAATTAGAGTCGCCCTCGACTCCATCTTGACGATGTCCTCATCATCCCTCCTTCTAGAATTGGAGTCGTCCTCGACTCCATCCCATCATCGGCCGAACTCTTGCAAAAGGTTAGTGACGGCGAGCAATGCACCGGACATAAAAGGTTGACAAAACATAGTATAACATGGTGCATCGAGATTATCACATAACTCAAAGATGAGTAGCGAAGTTGTAGCAAGAAAAGCACCTCCTTTTAACTTAATCCCATTATTTTTAGCAATGTCTCATTTGGAGGTTTATTTTTAATCTCATTAGCATGTTTAACAATATCCGTAGGAGACAAAGGCGACAATGTAATTTTCTTGTCCATATGTATGATAGTGTATGTATTAGTTCTACCATGGTGTAAAGCATCATTATCAAATTCCCATGGTCGACCTAACAAAATGGAACAAGCTTGCATAGGGACAACATCAAAATCAGCAGATATCATGATAAGAGCACGTGAAAAAGCTAATGCGTCTTTGATTTAGTTACCTTAGTCTTACCACTATTATTGAACCATTGAAGTTTATATGGATACGAATGTTATCGTGTGGTCAAGCCAAGCTTGTCAACCAAATCTGAACTCACCAAGTTGTTGCAACTCCGTCATCAATGATAGTGAGAACACGACAACCCCGCACAATGAGATACATGTGGAACAAATTGTGGCGTTGGATCTTCATCTCTTCTTCATGTCCCACGTGTACTCAACACACGCCGCACAAGAAGGCTAGGGTAGTCATGGCAGCGGCTCATTGAGTCAATGGTGATGGCCTCCTTGTCTTGATCGCCTCGGTGGGATCTGCATCAATGTTAGCGACAAGGGCTAAATCATCTTCAACATCACTAGCACTTACATATCCATCCTCAGTAGCAATGAAAGCGCCGACGACTGGGGCAATCCTTCATGACATGTCCCATGCCTTTGCATCGGTGGCAAATGATTTTAGAGTTGGACGAGGAGGAGCTAGTAGAAGCACCAGTGGCACCTTTTTCATTGTGGAAGCTGCACATTAGACAATTTACTTACCGGGAAGAAAATGGAGGTGTAGATGGTCGTGGTGCAACAGAAGCTTGGTCGTCTCCGGCTCGAACAGCACTTGAAAATTCCTCCCATTGTTAGACTCGAAAGGTTGGTGTTGTTTGCGTCCTGCACTTCTCGTTCGCCTTAATAGCAAGATGATACAATTGGGAAAAATTGCGCCATTCTTTGTAATCAAGTATGTTCTCAGATATCATGGTTTAAACCACCAAAAAATCTAGCACTAGCATCATTATCATCTTCGTTTATACCACAACGTGCTAAACCAATAAGCAATTCTTGATAGTATGCTTCTACTCCTTTATCACCTTGTTTTAAAGTTTGTAGTTTCAAACGTAAATCACGTTGGTAATAAGGAGGAACAAAACGAGATTTCATACGTTGCTTGAAAACATTCCAAGTTTGAGGCACATCGCTGACATTATTGGCATTGCAAAGATCACTCCACCGTAACAAAGCAAAATTAGTAAACTCACAAGTAGCAAGTCTAACTCTATGCTCAAGCAGGAACATTATGAGAATCAAATTTTTGTTGAGCAATGAAGCTCCCAATCTAAATATGCCTCGGATCAACATTACCAAAGAAAAGGAGGTAGACTAAATTTAACTTTAGCAAAAGGATCATTATTACCATGATTATTACCTTCCATACCGCTGACGATTGAAGTTGAGGCGGCGACGGCACCACCACAAGATCGACATCGCATCTTCATCACCAAAAGCATCCGCATCTTCATCATCATCGAAAGACGATAAGGTGGAGGGCGTTGCTCAAAAGTTGTTCAATGCGGGTGACCAGATTGTTCACGCGTGCGCGCGTCGGCTCGGTCATAAGATTGCGTTGTTCGGTCATGAACATTGTAAGCTTCGCCCTTGGACACGCACTCATTGAAGTCCGCCGGAGTTCCCGCCATGGTTAGAAGATAGAAAAAGACAACACCAAAGTATTATCCCTATCAACTAAAAGGAAACAAGTGGTGGTGGTGAAAGTGGAATGCAAAATCACAAGCGGCTTACCACGTCTTGGCTGTATTCTTACCAATGCCAAACAGAGCAAAACCAAAATGGCGAAGCAATCATTTGTGAAGCGTGGGTAATATTTTGCAAGATGAACTGTCGATGAGAAGAATATGTGGAGCTATGGGTAGGCACACAATATGACAAGCAAGGATTAGCAATTAACGAATGCAGATTAATGATTGTTCAATCCGGATCCAAAGTACAAATCACACAGTCTTTGGCTAGGACGTGTCGAGGCGTAAGCGCAACAAGGTGAAAACAAAGGACGATCGAAAGAACTCACAGAACAAGCAAATAGCGGATTTCTCCTTTTTTCCTGAATTTTTTTCCCAAATTTTACCAAAAGGCACTAGTAGGAAACAAACTTTTTTATTTTTTACAATTTTTATATACTTTTCTCTGAACAAGGATCACAAAAGATGCAACCACAAAAATTGGCACCTACAACCGAGGTGGGATGTGGTCTCTGAAATTCAAAGACGTTCTCTGAAAAGCGTGCAAACTTTGACAATTTTTTCTATATTTTCCGATTTTTTGGCAATTTTGATGAAACCAAACAGTATGAAGCCGAGTTAGGGTCGGCCCCAAATGGTGTCAAGAAGTCTTGCTGAAAAAATTTCAGATTTTTCGGATAAACGAGCGAAAAGTTATGCCTGCTTTTATGAGAAGGTATCTCAAGGTATGTTTTCCGGAGGCACAACACTACGGCGGCGATTAGGGCAAAGCGTCCCGAAACTCTAACACCGATCACAGGATCATCACTTTGTGACTAACAATGAGAGGTATTCACCGATGATGTAAGGAGGGTGCGATGCGCAGCAAAATAAGAGCGGCCGGCAACCTGTCTAGGGTTTCTTGCATGAGAAGTGACACAAAAGGCGGCTAAGCGGGGCAAGTCGAGTAATGTGGTGGCTTCGACTTGTTTTGGAAGCAGTGGATGGGATAGCGGCGGAAAACAAAAATCACACAAAGCAGGCGATTGAACTACGACCACGAACACAATCCTAAACCAAACAACAAGACTCGACCACGAACACAAACTCAACAACACGAATCAAACGAAATTGCAAAGGCATAAAGGGCGATAGGACAAATGGAAATTGAAATATCTTTGGGCTTTTGTAGACTCTAGGTAATGAACAAATACAAATCTAAGGCAAACGAGATTATACCTCGCAGTAAACCCGAAATCTCGATACCAATTGATCAAGACAGCCCGATCTTCCGAGAGAGGTTGCCGATAAGTTCGATTTGTGGAGATCTCGACTTTGGCGATCCGCCTTCAAATCGACGCGATTCGAACCCCGCAAATGTTACACCCTTTGCTCCGTTGGTTATCAACCAAGCACAACTTGATTGACCTCGCCAAGAAGGCTTTTTCCGCAAGCGAATCAAAGAGCACAAGCAAGAAGGTAAATCACATTAATCGATATTGCAAATATGAATGACGCGAATATCAATAGAGGCTTCTAGAACTCGGTTCCAAAGGACTAATCGACACGGTGGAGGAGATCAAGAACGGGGCCCGGATCATTTGTAAAAGGATTTGTCACCACGGTTACAATGAGCGATTCATTTCTCGATGGAAAACTAAACTCTAAACAAAACCCAATTGTGAAGCGGTGGCGACGGCTATGTTTATAGTCTAAGACTCGACCTAGGGTTGGGGACGGCCGGGGTTGGGCGCCCACAACTTGGGCTTAAGGCCGACACGATACATGGCCAAGTTGGCCCAAATAGGTGTTGACACCTTGCCGTGGTCACACAGAATGATCCACGGACCTTCTAGAGCTGGGACCAGATCCAAAACGACGGCGTCGTCGTCCCCTTTCCAACGCATCCAAGAATGGCCCGTTTCGATGTCGTATGAGAAAGTTATGACCCAAATAAATGACGACGTGTCTGCTGAATCCGAGGGCGACGTGGCGGTGAGTTGGGGACGCAATTACAACTTGGGGAAGACCATGGCGTCGGTGTGTCCAAAGATGACGATGTCCTCATCATCCGCTTAAAGATAACCGCCGCCATTGTCGCCGATAACCTGGGCGACCACTTCTCCAACGCGCGGCCGAAATGGAGGGCGCGCGTCCATGATCCGGAGATGGTGCGCTACGTCGAGATCTAGGACGAGCGCGACGAAGCGGGTCACCGCCCTTGAGTCCGCCTCGGAGGCATTCGTAGCCTGGCGTCCCCGGATCGAGAGCTCCCTCTTCACCATTCGCTCGGAGGTGGATCGGTTGTCCAAGCTCTGGGATCGATCAAGCGTTGCTCCTAATGATGGATATCCCGAGCCAAAGGGTATTCTGGAGTTGGTCGTCGGGCGAGCACCAACCGGAGCAACGACCGACTGGCCCAGCGGGCACGATGTCGCCTCACCAACACGGGATGCGGGGTATGGTTCGGTCACGACTATAGCCCCGTTCCCAGCCAATGTTACGTTACCCGCCCCCAATCCTCCTCCGCCTCCGTTACAGTTCCATTCTCCTCCACCACCGTCGAACCCATACCCTCCACCATACTACAAGCCGTCTCCGTTTCCACCACCGCAATATTCTCCCCATTCCAATCCACAGCACCTAGCCCCACATCCCAATTCCATACCCAATTCCCATCAGCCTAATTACTTTCCCCACCAAGCCAATCCCAATTTAGGCCAACTCCCTAAGATGTTGTTTCCTCAATTCGATGGGGATAATCCTAAGTGTGGGTGTCCCATGCTCGTTCCCATTTGAAATGTACTCGGTTCATCCAATGATCCGGGTTCGTGGCCACTCACCATTTCACCCATGCCGCATGTCTCGGCTTCCGGGCCATCGAGTCAGTGCAAGTTGAGAACATATCCGAGGAGTCATTCTCTAACCTCATCCATGAGAGATTTAGCCGTGATCGGCATGAGCCGCTCTTACATGACTTTTCCACATTAAACACACTTCAACCGTTTACGATTATATCGAAAAGTTCACCGATCTTTTTGAACAGCTCAAAGCCTATAATCCTAACCACGATAAACTCTACTTTACTACTCGCCCGTTGATGGTTTACGCGAAGACATTCGCTCTGTTGTTATGGTTGCTCGACCCCAAAACCTCCTCACATGCTTGTACTCTCGCCTTGTTACGGGAAGAGGTATTTGGATCAAGGTATCCGCAGGAATTCAAGTGCTCGGAAGCGCCCCCGTTCGCTTCGCATGGCAACAATCAAGGGTGCTCTTCCTTGCCTCTTCCACCCCGGCGCCCCCAAGTCATGCTCGATCCAGTTCTCGAGAAGCGAGTTCCAACCAAGTCTACTTCCATCGACGACAAGTCGTCCACATCATGAAATTACCGGCGAGCACATGGACTCTGTGTTCGCTGCGGCGACAAGTGGGCTCTAGGCCATCGGTGTGCGCCCGATTCCACAAGTTCATGCTCTTCAAGAAGTCTAGGACACGTGCTTCGAGGCATTCCAGAAGTCAGCCGATAGTCCTATCCAAGATGTTGATCACCCACCGATGTTCAAAGCTTTCATGATGTTATCCTCTGCTGCGGCCTCGGTTCTGCTTTGCTCCTAGAACAATGCAATTCAAAGGATCATTCTTGGGCGCGTGACATCGTCATTTTGGTGGATTAGGAAGCAACCATTCCTTCTTGAGTTCGCTTTGCAACACCAGTCTACCAAATCGAGGCCTCTTCCTAAACCAATGATGTAAGAGTGGTCGATGGGGCTCTATTCTACCTTTCATTGAAAGTCATTGCTATTTGAATGGTCAGTTCAAGGCTACACTTTCCACTCTACTCTGTGCATCCTGCAGTTGGGCTCTTATGACATGATTGTCGGTATGGATTGGTTAGAGGCCTTCTCGCCTATGAGGGTTGATTGGCAACACAAGTGGATGAGCATTCCTTATGGCCGGCACCATGTTGTCCTTCAGGCTTTGCTTCGGATTCAGATCAACATTCTATCATGCAACTTTGTCACATTCTTCGCTTCGCACCTTCTCCTCGCCCTCCTGAGCTTCCTCCAGCCATCCAACATCTCATTAAAGAATTTTCTGAGCTGTTCCAAGAACCATCTGAACTGCCACCTCGCCATCAATGCGACCATCATATTCCCTTGGTTCCCGGTAATCCCCCAGTGGCTCTCCGTCAAGATCAATTATAAGCCGGGCGCTCAAGGATGAGATTGAAAACAAGTTTCCGAGATGTCGCGAGCCGGGCATGGATGCCAAGCTCGGGTGCTTTCTCTTCCCCGGTGCTCTTGGTCCGCAAGAAAGATGGTACGTGGCGGTTCTGTGTTGACTCATGGATGCTCAACGCCTTGACTGTGAAGAGTAAATTTCCTATTCTAGTGGTGGATGAGCTGTTGGATGAGTTGGCCCACACCCGCTGGTTTTCTTGCTTGGATCTCTGGGCTGGCTTTAATTAGATTCATCTGGCACCCGGTGAAGAACATAAAACAACATTCCAAACACATTGGGGTCAATTTGAGTTTACTGTCATGGCCTTCGGATTGACCGACGCACAAAATACCTTCCAAGGCGCCATGAACACCACTCTCTACCCTTTGTTGCGTAAGTGTGCTCTGGTTTTCTTCGATGACATTCTTGTGTACAGCCGTACTCTCGAAGACCACATTCAGCACCTTCGCCAGGTTTTTACCCTGTTAGCAAGAGACCAGTGGAAAGTTAAGATCTCCAAATGTCGTTTTGCCCAGCAGTCCATTTCATACCTTGGACACATTGTCAGCCATAATGGTGTGTCTACAGACCCCAACAAGATCGAGTCTATCCAGCAATGGCCTCCACCACAGAATATCAAAGAGCTCCGCAGCTTCTTGGGGTTAGCCGGCTACTACCGTAAGTTTGTGAAGCACTTTGCTACATTGGCCAGACCTCTGACTGATCTTCTTAAGAAGGGATCTATATTCATTTGGACTCCATCTCACCAAGCTGCTATGGATGCTTTGAAGTCTGCCCTTGTTTCAGCCCCGGTGCTCGCCCTGCCGGACTTTAGTAAGCCATTTCAGCTGCAGATTGATGCCAGCGACTTAGGAGTTGGAGCAGTCCTGTTACAAAATGGCCACCCACTTGCATTTGTTAGCAAAGCACTTGGCCCCCGAACTAGAGCTCTGTCTACTTATGAAAAGGAGTTCCTGGCAATCCTAGTGGCAGTCGAGCAGTGGTGTTCATATCTCCAGCATAGCGAATTTATGATCTTTACCAACCAACGCAGCCTCATGCACATCACTGATCAGCGCCTGTAGACTCACTGGCAGCTCAAGATGCACACCAAACTGGTCGGTCTTCAGTACAGGGTAGTTTACAAGCCCGGCACATCCAATTCTGCAGCCGATGCCCTGTCTCGTCATCCCAACCCGCCATCCCAACTCCAAGCTATATCCATTTCCACTCCGGCTTGGCTTGCAGATGTTACCACATGTTATGCATCTGACCCTGAATCTTCCAAGTTGCTCCAGGAGCTGTCGGTCAACTCTCACAGCCATCCACCATTCACCTTGCATCATGGAGTCATTCGCTACTCAGGCCGCATCTGGGTTGGCAACAACCATCAACTGCAGCAAAACATTATCTCAACCCTTCATGACAGCGCACTGGGAGGTCATTCCGGGTTTCCAGTCACTTACAGCTGCATTAAGAAGCTATTTTGCTGGCGCGGTATGAAGCAGACCATCAAAGCTTTTGTTGCTGCTTGCTCAGTTTGCCACCAGGCCAAACCAGATAGAGTCCGCTACTCGGGTCTCCTCTCGCCTCTTCCAATTCCTGCAGAAGCCTAGCAAATGGTTTCCATGGACTTCATCGATGGCTTACCACCTTCTGGACACGCCAACTGCATCATGGTGGTCGTGGATAAGCTAAGTAAATTCACACATTTCATTCCATTGCATCATCCTTATACAGCCCAAAGAGTAGCACAAGCCTTCCTCGACAACATCTTCAAAATTCATGGCTTGCCTACTCATATCATCTCAGATCGTGATCCCATCTTTACCAGCCAGTTTTGGCGCGAGCTCTTTTGTCTTGCCCAAGTGACTTTGGCTATGAGCTCAGCCTACCATCCTCAGTCTGACGGTCAGACCGAACGTATCAATCAATGTCTCGAAACATACATGAGGTGTTTTGTTCATTCATGTCCAAGACAGTGGTTGAAGTGGCTGCCACTTGCCGAATACTGGTACAATACCAGTTCACACTCAGCTTTGGGGAAGTCGCCATTTGAGGTACTGTTCGGTCGATCTCCTCGTCATTTTGGTATTACTGAACTTGCTGCTTCCCCTGTGCCGGACGTCGCCTCCATGTTTGGCGGAGCACACCACCATCTTGGCCCTCAGACGTCAAGATCTCCTTCGAGCCTAAGCGGCGCATGAAGCACCAGCGGACAAGAAGCGCTCGGGCGTTCGTTTCAGTGGCGACTTCGCGTCTACCTCCGTCTGCGCAGCCTTTTACGCTTGGGGATCCGTCGTTAGCGCTGCGCTCCCACCACAAGTGTGCTTCAAATACTTCGGTCCCTTCAAAGTCTTGTCCAAGATCGGAGCGATGGGCGCATAAGCTGGAGCTTCCACCGACGTCTTCAATCCACCCGGTGTTCCACGTCTCGATGTTGAAGCGGCGTCGTCCATTGTTCCAAGCGATCTCCGCCAGCTCCCGACCTCGACAACAACATGCAAGTCCCCCGAGCGCGTCTTTGCAGTCCAGACTTCATCAACGTGGTACCCACTCCGTCAAGCAATTGTTGATCAAGTGGTCCGGCCTCGACGACGACCTTGCTACCTGGGAGGACGCCGACGCCATCATGCAGCACTTCCCTGGTGCTCCGGCATGGGGACATGCCGGCACTCAAGGGGGGAGGGATGTCAGCAAACCTCGCCCTGGGGACCCGTCGGCAGCACCAAGGCCCAAGATGAAGAGAGTCAGCAACATCAAATTGTCTGGGCCGGAATGGGCCTGCGTGTCTTGTAACGAGAAGCCCGAGTCGGCGTGAGGTCCACCTCGTCGGCCCACTGAGGTTCGATGCTGAGAAGAGAGAGTCGAAGCGAGTATATCAGTTCGGCAGTGAGAGGAAGAGGGGGATCATGAAATCAGCTGCTGTATTATTTTCCTAGTAGTGAACAAGCACTTCTATCAAAATTCTTCCCTGAGTCCAGCCGTTCGCTGCCGACGAGTCTAACAAGCAGCACATCCATTTGTTGAATTAACTGACAAAGCTCTTTGATAGAGGGCCCTTGCTGTTCTTGCATTTCCTTCTTTCCATTCCATCCACCCCCAAGCCTACAATATAATCTATGGGTCATTGCTGAGTTTCAGAGAGACATAAATCAGCAGTAGTGCATATACAATTAGACACAAATATGACAATGCATATGTACTTGAAACAATAGAAAACTGTTTCTAACAGTTTTAGAAAACACAAAGCTTTTACTTGTGTATATCAGGTGCAGTTAGCTGACGATCTAAGGCTTTCTACTGAAAGAAATTTACTCACAGTTTATTGCTGGGGATCTTACGTGAATATAAATCCAAAGTTTCAGCAACAAAAAAAAAATATTGTGAATTCACCATTCACTGGACCTAATCACTCCCCGAATCATTGGATTGCATATATGCAGTCATTTGCACTGGGAAGGTAGACAACCACAACACTTATAAGTTCTAATGCTAAGAAGTTTCTCCCAAAAAGAAACCTCTATCCTCTAGTGGTAAGAAGTGCAAGAAACAACATCATACTGAAAGTAATTGTATATCCATGCAGAACATCCTGTAGGGAATAAAGAAAAAAGAATCTCAAACAGTTTTTTGTAAAGGAAACTACATGGAATTTGTAGTCAGATAAGGGAGGCAAGTGCAGAAAGTTCTTACTATCCAAACTGGCTGATGCCTTGGATCAATCTGAGATGCTTTTCTGAATAACACACGAGCAACATTCGCAGATGAAAAGTTGTATTCCAGCAGTGCAAGTGACTGGAGAATTACAGGGTCCCTAGGATTTACAGCATGTCCAATCTTAAGCAACTTCCTTGCCCTGTCAATACTACCTTCATTTGCCTCAAATAGCGCCCAAACATGCCATGAGAAATGGTTTTTAGGACTAGCCTGGACAGCCTTCTGCACTAGAAAATTTGAAGTTATACACCACCACCACCACCACAACAACAACAAAGCTTTTAAGTCCCAAACAAGTTGGAGTAGGCTAGAGTTGAAACCCATCAGAAGCAATCAAGGTTCCGGCACGTGAATAGCTGTCTTCCAAGCACTAATATCTAAGGCTAAGTCTTTGGGTATATTCCATCCTTTCAAGTCTCCTTTTATTGCCTCTACCCAAGCCAACTTCGGTCTTCATCTGTCTCTCTTCACGTTACTCTCCTGGCTAAGGATTCCACTACGCACCGGTGCCTCTGGCGGTCTCCGTTGCACATGTCCAAACCATCTCAACCGGTGTTGGACAAGCTTTTCTTTAATTGGCGCTACCCCTAATCTATCACGTATATCATCGTTTTGAACTCGATCCCTTCTTGTATGACCGCAAATCCAACGCAACATACGCATTTCCGCGACACTTAGCTGTTGAACATGTCATCTTTTCATAGGCCAACATTCTGCACCATACAACATAGCAGGTCTAATCGTCGTCCTATAAAACTTGCCTTTTAGCTACTGTGGTACCCTTTTGTCATATAGGATACCAGACGCTTGCCGCCACTTCATCTACCCTGCTTTGATTCTATGGCTAACATCTTCATCAATATCCCCGTCCCTCTGTAGTATTGATCCTAAATATCGAAAGGTATCCTTCCTAGGCAGTGACCTTCCAAACTAACATCTTCCTCCTCCCGAGTAGTAGTGCCGAAGTCACATCTCATATACTCAGTTTTAGTTCTACTTAGTCTAAAATCTTTGGACTCCAAAGTCTCCCGCCATAACTCCAGTTTCTGATTCACTCCTCTCCGGCTTTCATCAATTAGCACTACATCGTCCGCGAAAAGCATACACCAAGGGATGTCTCCTTGTATGTCCCTTGTGACCTCATCCATCACTAAAGCAAACAAATAAGGGCTCAAAGCTGACCCTTGATGTAGTCATATACTAATCGGGAAGTCCTCCGTGTCTCCATCACTTGTTCGAACTCTAGTCACAACATTGTTGTACATGTCCTTAATGAGCCCGACGTACTTCGTTGGGACTTTATGTTTGTCCAAAGCCCACCACATAACATTCCTTGATATTTTATCATAAGCCTTCTTCAAGTCAATAAAAACCATGTGTAGGTCCTTCTTCTTCTCCCTGTACCGCTCCATAACTTGTCTTATTAAGAAAATAGCTTCCATGGTTGACCTTCCGGGAATGAAACCAAATTGGTTCATAGAGACCCGCGTTATTGCTCTCAAGCGATGCTCGATAACTCTCTCCCATAGCTTCATAGTATGGCTCATCAACTTAATTTCCCGGTAATTAGTACAACTTTGAATATCCCCTTTATTCTTGTAGATCGGTACCAATATACTTCTCCTCACTCATCAGACATCTTGTTCAATCGAAAAATATGGTTGAACAGCTTAGTTAGCCATACTATAGCTATGTCCCCGAGGCATCTCCACACCTCGATTGGGATACCATCCGGTCCCATCGTCTTACCTCCTTTCATCCTTTTCAACGCCCCTCTGACCTCAGATTCTTGGATTCTCCGCACAAAGCACCTATTGGTGTCATCAAAAGAGTCATCCAACTAAAAGGTTGTGTCCATATTCTAACCATTGAACAATTTGTCAAAATATTCTTGCCATCGATGTCGGATCTCATCCTCCTTCACCAAGAGATTCTCCCTTTCATCCTTAATGCACTTAACTTGGTTGAAGTCCCATGTTTTTCTCTCACGAACCCTAGCCATCCTATAAATGTCCTTCTCTCCTTCCTTCATACTCAAATGTTGGTAAAGATTCTCGTACGCTCTACCCTTTGCCACACTTACAGCTCGCTTCGCAGTCTTCTTTGCCACCTTATACTTCTCTATGTTGTCCACACTCCTGTCATGGTACAAGCGTCTATAGCATTCTTTCTTCTCCTTAATAGCCCTTTGGACTTCCTCGTTCCACCACCAAGTATCTTTAGCCTCGCCTCCACTTTTCTTTGGTTACTCCACACACCTCTGAGGCCACCTTGCGAATGTTGGTTGCCATCTTCTCCCACATGTTGTTTATGTCGTCTTCTTCCTTTCAAGAGCCCTCTTTGATAACCCTTTCCCTGAATATCTCTGACGTCTCCCCTTTCAGTTTCCACCACTTTGTTCTTTCAATCTTAGCTTGTTTATCCCTACGGGCACGCACCTGAAAACGAAAATCTGCCACCAAAAGCTTATGTTGAGAAACAACACACTCCCCTGGTATCACCTTGCAATCCAAGCATGCTCGTTTGTCCTTTCTTCTTGCGAGGACAAAGTCAATCTCGCTACAGTGTTGTCCGCTACTGAAGGTCACTAGATGAGATTCTCTCTTTCTAAAAAAAGTGTTGGCTATCATCAGGTCAAAAGCTACCGCGAAGTTCAGAACTCCCTCCCCCTCCTAATTCCTACTACCATACCCAAAACCTCCATGAACTGCCTCGAAACCCGCGCTTGTAGTACCTACATGCCCATTAAGATCTCCTCCTATAAAAAGCTTCTCACTACTATGTATAGCTCTAACCAGGCCATCTAAGTCTTCTCAGAACTGTCTCTTAGCACTCTCGTCGAGGCCTACTTGGGGGCATACGCACTAATTACGTTCAAGACCATATCACCAACGACAAGCTTGACTAAGATAATCCTATCTTCTTGCCTTCTCACTCCCACCACACCATTCTTGATGCTCTTATCAATCAAAACTCCTACTCCATTTCTATTCGCGACTGTCCCTGTGTACCAAAGCTTGAAACCTGTATTGTCCACCTCCTTCGCCTTCTGACCCTTCCATTTAGTCTCTTGAACGCATAATATATTTACACGCCTCCTAGTCGCGGTATCAACTAATTCTCTTAACTTATCTGTAAGTGACCCTACATTCCAACTATCTAAACGGATTCTAGTTGGTTCGACTAGCTTCCTTATCCTTCGCACCCGTCGACTCAGATGCGAAGTTATACACCACACATTGGAAAATTTTAGAGGGATGTCATATATGTGACAAACCATCATATTCACATGTTAATATAGAATGTCAAAACAACGTGCAATATAACTTGAACAAACGAAGACAGATCTTCTATGAAAAATTTAGACAAAGAAAGACTGAGCCCATAGTAATGCCATTTCTACACTTCAACTGACTCATGAACATGAGGAGACGCTCAGATATATTTTGGAATTTACAAAATCATTAATGACGGCAATAGTTAACCTAGAAAGGGAATACGATTTATTATCTCAAAGAGCTTTCTGGCCATGGCTTTGTTTCCTGCACGCATTTCTACCTGAGCCCAAGCCTACTAGAAAGTTGTCATACATAAATGCACAGTTTAATAGAAAAGGCAACTATGCAGTTTCCTTTCGTGCAGAGAAAATGAATAATTATGAAGCAAATACTTACTAGCCAGCTTGCACAACTTTTCGGATTGGATTGAGTGGCTTGCTCGAACAAAGTCCGTGCTTGTTCAAAGCGCTCTGCTTTAGCTTCAAGCAAAGCAAGAGTTTGGTAAATATACTCATTTCCTCCACAATATTTCAGGGCTTTCCCAAGTAGGTTCCGCGCCTTTTTTATATTTCCTTGCTTTATTTCTAAAATTGCCCACCCGTGCCAAGCAGCAATGTGCTTTGCATCAGCCACAGTAGAAGCATCAAATAGCTCGCATGCCCTTCGAATATTTCCACTCTTGCTTTCTAGGACTGCCCAGCACTGCTTAGCAAAGAAAACAACAAATTCATATACGGTCACATGCTTTGTTGGATTTATCCTTAAATGAGTGAATTATAGATGCATCATGCATGGAACAGAAATAGTTATGGTTGTAAAGGCACAAATTGCCCTGACCTCACCAGTCTGGATAGTGATTTCAGCATCTTGTATATAATTCAGTCATAAGGATCAAATGATTTCTTTAGATGGTCCAAGTGATTAGTTTTCGGATGTGTCAGTAAAAGTTAACAAAATGATCCTGATATGAGGTTTCAGTCCCTTCTAATCTTGAAAACTTTACAGGATAGCTACAACTGGGAGACCCACCGTTGTTTCTACAAACAAAATAGTGTGTGATGTATCATGTAACAGGCTATGCTCTCCATCTATTTGCAAGAAAAGCAGACAAGCAACTGGCATGCAAGGAATACAATTACTGAACTGAAGCCCAAATGCCCAAACTGCCAGTTGTTGAATCAAATGCAAAACAACATGATCATACAATTAGGATAATGCTAACTCACGTGCCTTCAAATTTAACAAAATTATAGTTGCAGAGTTTCCCAAACCAGACATAAGGTGTTAACATCCTCATGTTCTACATCCTTTGAGGAATGTGGACTCAAAATCGATGACAGGGTCGATGGCCAGGTTTGTAAAGGTTTAAATTCACTCATTATTTTGGGGGTGTGGGGGACTCATTGCAACCATTGTGTCTTCGATGGTGCTTCTCCCTACCTAGATGGTGTTGTATAGCTTCCTATGGAGGAGATGAGGCTTTGGAGCCTAGCTAGGGTGCAAGGTGTTTCTTATCTCCTCTCCCTTCCGCCCCAATAAGTTTAGTTAGTTGTTCGGATCTTGTTTCTTTTGTAATACCAGATGCATGTGTTTATCCTTCTTGTTTCTTGTTTTTGGGTGTGTGTTTTGTGTGGGGGTGCTAGACTCCTTTTCTTCTTCTTAATATAATGATATGCCATGCTCCTGTAGGAAAAAGTTTAAGGGTTTTAGGAGGTTATTCATAAAAACACCAAGAGACATGAAACCCCTAATTATTACACTATTCCACGAGGGTATACATGTAAAACGACCAAGACCGTAATCACCCTATTCTGCAGCACTACTTCAGCAGTACTTTTCAGCGAACGAACAGTGTTTTCCTCTCACAATATTTCAGCATAAGCACTGCAGCACTACTTCAGCAATACTTTTCAGCAAACGAACAGTGTTTTCCTCTCACAATATTTCAGCATAAGCATCAGCATAAGCCAAATTTCAGCGAAACGAACAGGGCATGGCCGACGCTTGCTAATGGTCAGAGGCACTTGGTCCTTCGTGGACTCATAAGTACTCGTTGTGTGGCAACGGTCATGTGTGGATGCAGTGACATGGCACGACTCGGCTTGAAGGCAGTAGGTGACGATGGTAAAGCACGTCGTGATTAGCCCAAGGCAACGGCAGCGACAGCACGCCCTTGGATAACCTCAAGGCGCACAAAGACCGGAGGTTGAAGGAGACGCTGACAAGTGGGCCCATGCAACAATGGTCGCTGTCATGTGGGCTCTAGTCGTGCCAGCGAGGCAAAACGACCACTCGAAACATGACCGCGGGCTCGAGTCGTGCCGGCGAGGCAAAATGAGCACTTGAAACCACCTATGGGTTAGATTAAACGATTTTGGATAGGTAAAAGAGGTAGAATACCTGGTTTTGTAGGTTAGGGGTAAAATAGACTAACATCAATAGTTTTGGGTTTATATAGGCCCTGTTTGAAGCTACTTATCTTTGATGGGCTTATTTGATAAGGAAGCTTTTATGATAAGCTAGCTTTTGTCAAATGAGAAGCTGTGAAAAGTCTACCGTTTGGCACACGGTGGGTTTTCTCCATCCCATCTTCTTCTGAGTGCCCCAACTCCGATTGACAGCCATAGATCCAACTTCGAGCTCTCCTGCTGCACATCCATGAACTTGCAGTTGATGCTTCGATGATTTCACAGCTCAATTGGATTAATCATTTTTATTCGGCCGGCTGGCAGAGTTCCAACGACTACTCGTACGCATGCTCTTGATGCGGAGCCACGAATCCGGACAATGGAGGTAAAGTAGACTAACATCAATAGACTTTTCCCTCTCCTACTTGTTTGAGGAAAAAAACATCTTGCATATAGGAACTTTATAAAATGGAGCATATGAACTGATCATGTGCAAACCTGCCAAATGTATGGGTTTTCGCCTTGCGTTGCTTGGCATCCCCTTTCGTACACCGCTCTAGCTTTGTCATACCTTGACTGCTTGCTGTACAGCTTCCCCAATGCCACATACGGACGTCCGTCTTCCGGCCAGAATGAGATACATTGTTCATATTTCAGAAACAGAGCATCAAATCCATCAGCTCGCAACCCAACAACTTGCCCAAAAGTACTCAGTACGAGCACACAACACGCGTTTAATAGTTTCATGCTGCCTTGATGCGCTAGATAGAGAAACCTTCTGCTCGTGTATGAACTCCTAACGCGTAATGCTATGCTATAATTCTCTACGTGCTCACCTTGTCGAGAAGCTTCTCTGCTTCAGGGAACTCGAACTTCCTGGTGTGCACTTTGACGCGGTAGAGCCAGAGCTCGAGATTGATAGGCAGCAGCCGCTCGCCGGCCGCGGCGGCGAGCTCCCCGTCCGCTGCGGGCTCGAAGGGCGGTACCTTCCTCGCGATCTCCGCGAGGCCCCTGTAGACTGCCCCGCTCATCGCTTCCCCCTCGAAGCGTCCGCCGTCCCGGTCGGACCCGCCCGCCGCGGCCGCGCCAGCCGCTGCAGACGCCGCGCGCGCGCGGCGCAAGCGGACGGAGGAGTTGGAGGAAGATGATGCGGAGACGGAGGCGGGTGCCTTCGGGCCGGGGATCGGGAAGAGTGGGGGCGGCGTGGAGGGGGACACGAGCCGCATCGCCATGGATGCGGGCCGAGCTCGAGTGGAGCTTGTCTGTTGCAAATCGCCAGTGGGGAGGGTGGAGCGAGGCGCGCCGTTGAGAGGGAAGGAGAAGGACGAGGGGCCTGGACTGACGGGACTGCCCTCGCGGATGCGGTGCCGTTATTGCCGTAGCCGGGGTTGGAGGGGCAGAAGCGGGAGGCCGGGATGGGGGCGCGGTTGGAGGTCGTCAGCGCGCCACGTCGGTTCGGCGTTCGAATTCACCACCGAGGCACCGAGTCCACTGTCAGTCGACGGTGTCGGAGTCGGGAGCGTGTACGTGGAACGTCGTGTCGGAGTCGGGAGCGTGTACGTGGAACGTCGGTCGATATATGGCCTTGTTTAGTTGTCCAGAATCGGCGGTGGCAAAATCACTAGGTGGCACTATAGTGTCATCTAGTATTTCGTTTGTATTTGATAATAATTGTTCAATTGTTGATTAATTAGGTTCAAAACATTCGTCTCGCAAAGTACAACTAAACTGTGTAATTAGTTTTTAATTTCATCAACACCCTAAGTTTAATATGATGAGAATCTTCCTTTTTACATAGTGTCAAAGTTTAGATTTTGGATAACTAAACACACCCTATATTTCTGTTATTCTGTCTGCACGAGTGGCGTTCTGTTCCCGAAGGCGGTTTTCCATCCTCACACAAGTCCCAACTTCCAGACTTGACACGCGGCAACTCCTCTCGTGGGCAGTGGGCACGATCGTGTCGTCTCAGCTTTTCTTCGAATTCTCTTTTTTTTTAATTTAAAAAGAAGAAGAAAAAAGAACATGGCATTTTCTTCCCGTTCTCTTTGGCAATGGAGCTGCTCGCGTGTTCGCCTTCCGGCGAGGACAAATGCCCTCAGACAGTGGATAGGGCATCGAGAAATGCAGACCGCAACTTGTATATGGGACTGAGGTGGTGTTTAAGTTTAGAAATGTCATATCAGGTGTCACATCGAGGATATCATACGGAAATATTTGAATAGTAATAATAAAATAAATTACAGAAGTCATCAGTAATCGCGAGACGAATTTATTAAGCCTAATTAATCTATCATTAGCACGTGTTTACTGTACGCACAACGTTGTCAAATCATGGATTGATTATGCTTAAAAAATTCATCTCGCAATTTAGTCGCAACCTATGCAATTAGTTATTTTTAGTCTATATTTAATACCCCGTCTAAATATTCGATGCGATAGAGAGTAAACTTTAGGTAACAACAAGGGCTGAACGAAGATATGGTAGAAATAAAACCATACTGCGAACCAGCAACTAAAAAAACAAGCGGGATAACCACGAGTCTTTCCATAGCGTAGAGTATTCATTCGTCCAAAACAAAAGAATTCATTCGTCCGAAACAAAAGAATTCATTCGTTCATAACAAAATAATGCAATTCTACTTTTTTTTTGATCGGGTACATAATGCAATTCTACTTTTGTCCACAGTAAAACTTTTTAAGTTTAACTTACTTTATAAAAAAAAGAGTATAAACATTTATACAACTCTAAATAGGTATGTTTTGAAAATATATTTAATGCTAAATCTAAATAATACTTATTTAGTATCAAATAATATCTATAGTTCTTTGTATAGATTTGGTCCCTATTTAGAACGCATGATTCTGAAGACAGGAGGATAGAAAAAACATAATAGGATTAAAATGCCCTGCAATTAAAATCTCATAGGAATCAAGAATACGTTAAAGTCACTAATGAAGCGTTTGTACTCTACATAGGAAGACCACAAATCATCCAGTTCAAAGGGGAACCTAAATCTAGCCAACAGTCTTCAAGGTTTTTTTTTATCGGATACAACTTGAACGCACGTAACCCACACACTCCACACTCACACCACACGCAAAGAAGAGACTGGGAGGCATCGCCGCCTCTAATGCGCGGAAAACACGCAGTACCACCGAACGCGCACGCATGCGTGTGCTCTAAAATTTCTGAAAAAAATCTAGAAAAAGGGGTTTGAACCCTGGTAGGTAATGCCCCACTGGACAGACCTACCACTGGACCACATGCCCATTCGCAACTGTCTTCAAGGTTGACATACATGCGAGCTGAACAGATCAAAAAGACATGGAACAATGGAAGCAGTGCAGAGGCAGAAGCATATAGACACAATCAGACAGACAAAAATGCAAAAAGGCAGCCCCAGCAGCATACGATCTACATTCTGGCACCATTCGTTTCGCTGAAAAAACAACCCAAAACACTATTCCGGCTGATTTGTTGTGAGAGAAAAACACTGTTCGGTTGAAAAATAAGCTGATAAGTACGGATTATAAAAGAAGCGAACATGGCCTGTAGTTGATGGCATTCAGAGTATGAAGAGATAAGAGGCAATTGCTGCAGAATAATAAAAAAACCTGTAGTTGATGGCATTCAGAGTATGAAGAGATAAGTTCTTGAATCCAAAAACACACAAACATTTGCCAGCCTGCAGAAAGGAAACCATTTAAATCTTATCTTAGGGGATAGTAAATCATTCCCCAGTGGTTTGAAAGCATTACATTTGAGGTTGAACCTTTTTGCTCTTATAAACTATGCAAGATACTATACTATAAAAGTACCTCAAGTGAATGCTTTCTATATTTTGTTTCCCTAACCCAGCCATCAGAAATAAACACAACAGTATAAGATTTTGAGCACCATAAGCGTAACACCTTGTTGAAGAAATCATCACGGACATACTCTCAAGGCATTTCCAGCATCCAACTATTACCACCCCACTGCCGTTTCCAAGCAGGCCGCTGATTCTGGATATAATCTGTACTGCATGCTAAAGCCGATAGGTCTTCCTTGTCACCATCCTCTCTTTTTTGGTGCAATAGCCTCTTTAAACCTTTCCCTCCTTTTTTTGCATCTTTTCCATTACCTCAAGAATGTGTTTCTCATCACATTCTCTTGTAGCTCTGTTGTTGCAGGCAGCATCTTTCGACCTAGTATTATTCACCTGTAACTGCTCTGCTGTATGTAAATCATTTACTAAAACATGTTATGAGCATCATGTTTATGTGTTAATGCATGTAATAAAGTGTGTAGATCAAATTCCGTAACTCGAAACGGTCAACAGAAATACGAAACAAAAGTTTATTTGATAGTTATGTTGTATCACTTAGGTTTTAAAACCAATTTTATTAAGCAAAACTGCTATAAAACATATATGTGACACCTTAATAAAGTTTAAAGCACACATTTTGTAGATGATAGTGCAACTTTTGCTTTAACAATATAGTAACGATAGATAACAATTCAAATAGCTAGAAAATCAAATTTGAAACAAATTCAACTCAAGAGTTAGTCGATTTCTTAAATCTGAAAATAGATTGACAAAACTATGTTTGATAATTTTTATAGAGAAATTGGGTTAAGAAGTGAGGTTGTATTATGGCTTGTTTTAGTAGCCTAATATACCCTCTTAAGCATAGCAAAGGTGGTTTGGGGATTGGATCAACGGTTTAGATTTTTCGAACACTTTAGAAACTGTGCACAACACGATCTCGGCATGTTTCCTCGCGTGGGCGCGGTCACCGCGTCTCTGGGACGCGACGACGTCGCCTCGGGTGCCCAGCAAGGCGCTTCTGTCGCCTTCGGTCGGAACGGCGCGTGGGCAGGTCGGCTGGCGCGACGATGTCTGCTGCCGCTGGCCGGTGCCGCCGCCGCCGTGCCGCCATGGCCATGGCGTGGCGCGTCCATCCCATCGTCGCGTTCTTTGCTCGCTGCATTGTCTCGCGTCGCAACGTGGCTGCTACTGTTGTCGTGCGTCTTCTCGCACATCGCGCTACGTCTCTAACCGTGTTGATGCCGCCGCACTTGGCCGTGCACGCCGTCGCCACGCCATTGATGGCACTGCGGCGCGCGGGCCACACCGGTCGCATGTGTGCATGTCTGTCGACTTGTGCCTGGCCGCAGGCTGTGCCGGTCGCGCCAACCGTGTCAAGCCAAGCACGCTCAGGCTAGGTTTGGACCGAGCCCCACCGTGTCCCGTTCGCTCGCGTTCCCCTACCACCGCCGCTGCGCCGCGACAATGCCTGGACATGAGAGGCGACTCTCATTAATTCCGCACGCCTACACCTGCACTCTCTTGTCCTCTCAACGCCTGAGCCACCCACAATCTTGATGATGGCCGGCCAGGCGCCAATTTGGCGTTTTTGCCCCGGCGAGCCGTTACGGCCACGCTTGGCCATGGGCGTGGACAACTCGCTCGCCATTTGCCCACTGTCCAATTTGTTGTACCACTACTTTCGCCTAGCTCTTTCCTTCGCTCCGAGCACCTCAGCCCAGTCGCTACCGGCTCGCCTTCGTCGCTGACGCGACTGTGTCACCGCAGTGCGCCGCCACCAAGCTCGGCCGCACGTGGCCGGCTTCCTTCAGCTACCCTCTACCCCAACCATCACTTCGGGTAGACTCACGGTGCGTCATTAGTGCTTAGCCACCACCTCTATCGGCCTGTTAGTGTTGTAGCTCACCGGGGTGGCTGTATGCAGCCGTCTGGGCGATCGTGCGAGGTGGCAGCTCGCTCTGGTTCACCCTGTGGCTCCGTATCGCCACGTTGGGTTAGCGTTAGGGTCGTAGGTGGTTTTGGCTCGTTGGGGGGGGGTCAGCGCGGGTCTCGGGTGGCCGGTGCACCACCTTGTGTCATCGCTCGCCAGGCCAACGCGTGCAGGGACGGCCGAGGACCTGGCCGTTGTAAGGATGAGTTGTTGCGAGGGCTATTTTACTTAAGTGCTGACTGTAGGAATATGCCGCATAGTAGTCGCGTGAATAGCAGATGGAGTGGGGGCTTTTTTGCAAAAGTACCAGCGCGCGCAGGCTCCTTCGCCGCGGGCCGCTTTCGCGCACGGGCCGAGCCTGTGTTGGGCCGCGCTGGGATCTTTTGCCCTTTTCTTTTTCTGAAAAGAATTAGTTAGTGTTTTTCTAATTTAGATTCTGAGCTGAACTTGGATAAATTATAGTAAATTCTGTAGATGTCCAAAAATAGTAAAATAAAATTTATTAGGTTCATAAAAATGTGATCTATCTATTGATGTAGTTAGTTTACATTTATGTGTGAGAATGTTAGGTCTATTAATTTATTTAGGAAAGCTTAGCATTATTTAGATTAATATTTGTAGGATTTTTTTGGTAAATTGGTAATAGCTTTGACCATGAAATTTTTACAGTAGGTTCATAAGAAATCATAAATAAAGTAAGAAATGCATTTTTGGTTTCTAAGATAATATGTGAATGTTTTGTACCTGTTTAGTGGAAAGAATAGGTAGCTTGGCATCTTAGCCATTAGAGTTAGCTTAACAGTTTGATAGATGTAGTGTATTTTAAGAGTTGTTGTTGCCGTAATACAAATCATTGCATCATCATTTCATGCATGTAGGGAACGAGCTAGTGGAGTTCGTGACCGTGGGCGAGCAGGAGTATGAGGAGGTAATTGAAGAGTACGAGGAGGAGATTCTTGTATAGGAGGGAGCCCTAGAGTCACCAGCGACTGACTTTGCTGACACCCCGCCTACCCAAGGCAAGCCCTGATGCATAACCCTTATTTTGAATAAGCACTGAATATATATATATCTATTATGTGCATTTACGTTACAGGCATTTTATAGAAATCAACTGCATAAATATATTTGTCCTATGAGTCCTAGTAATATAGGTGCGAGTAGCTGCTATGCTTAGGATTTTCGGTAGCGTGAGTAACCTGTCGTTACTCATAATATGTGATTATTATTATCACTCTTATGATAAAATGGTGAAAGGGCAGAGATATGGTATGGGTATTGGTGGGTGTAAGAGGTTGTGTCCCACGGCCAACGGGGCATAGCTTAGTTATATTATTTTTCTTGTCCGTGTCGATTAAGGACCGGTCATTGCATTGGGTTCTAGTCAAGTCACAGACTTATTATCCTAAGCACATACTTGTTTATGGGAGCAGGGAAGGCTCATTGCTCTCTTGTCATGGGTTCTGGCTCTTTCCAAACCGACTGATTGGAGGCGGAGATGGTGGAGGTCTAAGCACCACACTAAGTTCGGGACTCATGTGTGGGGGCTTGGAGTCCAAGTTTGGATGGGGACCTAGACCCCTTGACAGGAGAGTGGTGGGTTGGTTCTGCTTGTGCCTGGGGTACAAGCGGGGCATGTGTTTCGAGATACCTAGCTAGGCACATTGATTCGCTAATCGTCGGGTAATCCGGTACGACTTGTCTACAATCTAGCACCGTAGTAAGAACTGGAAGATGAAAGATGGTAAAATGGATCTGTTTACTCAACTCTTGCTTGAAAGTAGAACATATGCTTACATAGAATGGTTAGATAATGAACTAATCATGACTGCTAATTAGAAACATACATAAGGATTCACTACTAGTATTGCTTTTCGCAAAAAAAAAACCCAGCAAACCATAAAGCTTATCATATCCTTTGGAGTTGGGAAATTATTTCCACTAGTCGGGTAAGTCTTGCGAGTATATTATGTACTCAGAGTTTATTTACCCCTGTTGCAGGTCCGGTTTGAAGAGTAGCTGTTGTATAGATGATTCTTCTGGTGGGCACAGACGGATCCTTGTATTCTACCGTTAGATGTTTATTGTAATTCCGCTGTTTAAATTCTGCACTCTGAACTTAGTATTGTAATAATGTATTTCTAAGAACTCTTGTTGTATGAAATGAACTAAGTATTGTAAACTCGTTCTCATGATTAGATCCTAGAGGAAAAACGTGGATTATTCGAGTTCTCCCTTGTGGTGTGCTCGACGGAAACCGTCCGATGTAGTCAGCTCTCGGTGCGCTTAGTGTCTGGTGGAAGACGAGCGTCTCCGGAAACGTGCTATTTCGGGCGGTTCTACCACAGGTGGTATTAAAGCCAATAATGACTTTTCAAGTTTCATAACTCTTTTCAAAACCTAAAATTTGACCAACAAAAATTTTGCGAAAAATAGGATGCGATAAATTATGTAAATAAGTATGAGCCATAGTAATATGGTCTATCTAGGATAGCGGCACTGGTTTTATCTAATCAAGTTTCTGCAGGTACACTAACTTACGTTGCGTAAGAGTCGCTTAGCGTATGGGAAGTGAGTGTGCGATGTGCTAAAAATTTTGTGAATGCCGCTATATTTCGGCTTGAGTGAACTGATAGGCCGACGCATGCATCATGAAAACAGAATCTCGCTTAAACTAAACTTTCTCCCCTACACGTATAAATTGGGTTAGTGAATTGATAGGATAACCTAAAAGAATGCTTTACTAAACATCTTGTCATTTCTCTAGTCTCTTGCTACTAATCTAGAGGGTTGTCCTAAATGGTTAGTTCCTATCTGTTTATAGATGAACCTGAGATTCGGTCGTGGGAGCACCAGTGCCAGAGCGGGCCATGGTCTTGGCGAAGGCCATGGTGAAAGCGGCTGGGGCAATGAGAACGACAATGGGGAGAGCCATGAGGCCCTACTTCTGGCTTCTCCTCCTCCACCACTGCCGCCTCCGATGACCCATGCGGAGATGATGGCGGAGATGCTGGCTGCTCGGCACGAGTCAGCCCATGCCTTGGAGATGCTAGCCCAGGTGATTGGTGGCTTTGCCCATGGGGGCCATGGAGGTAATGGTGGGAACGGGGGTGGTGCCCGCAGACCTGAGGGGCCCTGCTCGTACCAGGACTTCTTGAAGATGCACCTGCCCACATTCACACCGACTGTTGAGCCTCTAGATGCGGAGCATTAGCTTCGTATTCTAGAGCAGAAGTTTTAGCTGCTCACTATAACTGAAGAACTAAAGGTGCGCTTTGCAGCGTAGCAGCTGTTGGGTTCTGCCAGTGCATGGTGGGACATGTTCAATGCCATGCAGCGGGTGGATCACTGTGTGACTTGGTAGGAGTTTACTGCCGCTTTCAGAGAGTACTACATTCCTGCTCATGTGCTGAACAGGAAGTTGACGGAGTTCCTAGACCTAAGGCAAGGGAGCATGTATGTGATGGACTATGTAAACAAGTTCAACCATCTATCATAGTATGCTGGGACTCACGTTGACACTGATGAGAAGAAGCGATATTGTTTCTATCGTGGTCTCTCTTACAGTCTGTACATAGGGAACTACCAGACTTTTGGTGTTATGATGAATGCTGCTATTGCCATGGAGGGACTGCAGCGTGACTCTCTGGCTAAGTGGAAGCGCAAGCGGGTGACTACTGGGTCTTCTAGTCACTCCCAGGCTCAGAAGGTACAGGTTGTCAGGCGGGTGCCCTATTAGTCTTCGGGTGGGCATTCGTTCCATCAGCCTCAGCAGACCTACCAGGCACCTTCCACCCAGTACCATGCACCTACTCAGCAAGCGCAACAACAACAGCCCTAGGGACAGTAGGTTCCGCCTTGTCTGGGGCAGAGGAACAAGCCTGGTGCTTGTTTCAAGTGTGGCAAGGAAGGCCACTATGCTCGAGAGTGTCCGTAGAACTAGCCTGCATAGTCTGCTCAGGCCTTAGCTAACTCCTGTCTGATCAAGCGGACGATCATCAAAAAGAAGGTGCCCGTGAGCCACTTTGGGCAAGTTAACTTCACTGAGGCGAAGGAAATCTTCCAGAATGAACTGGTGATGGCTGGTATGTTTACCATTGATTCCCACCTAGCCTATGTGTTGTTTAATTCTGGTGCATCACATTCATTCATGAGCATGGGGTTTGCACAAAGACATAGTATATCTCTTATGGCTATACCTATTGCCTATAGAATCAGTACTCCGGGTGCGTAGTTATGCGTTAATACTCGGACGGACATAGTTGGGTTAGTGCTAGCCACTCACACTTACCACTTTTAGTTCATGGTGCTGCCTGGGCAAGGCATAGATGCAATTCTAGGCATGAACTGGTTGTGAGTGTATAGGGTAGTCTTGGATCTTAAGCAGAGAGTTGTTGAGTTATGGCTTCCTTCTTCCGAGAATAGAATGTCTCTTCTTATGCCCTCAGATCCAGCCTTACCTGTTGTTGCTCATGTTTAAGCTTCTCCTAATCTCACCTCTATTCATGTAGTCTGTGAGTTCCTGGATGTCTTTCCTGAAGATCTACCTAGGTTGCCACCAGATAGGGATGTGGAGTTTTCCATTGAGTTAGAATCTAGCACTGCTTCTATTTCCCAGCGCCCATACCGCATGGCCCAAAGGAATTGGCTGAAATGAAGTAGTTAGAGGAGTTATTGGAAAAGGGATTTATCCGTCCTAGTTCTTCACCATAAGGTTATCTAGCTATTTTTGTGAAGAAGAAGGATGGTACCTTAGGGATGTGTGTGGATTACCGTCCTCTCAATGCGGTAACCATTAAGAACAAGTATCATTTACCTCATATTGATATTTTGTTCGATTAGCTAGCGGGTGCCAAGCTGTTTTCTAAGATTAACCTTCATTCAGGCTATCATCAAATCAAGATCAGCCCCACAAGATATACCAAAGACAGCTTTCTCTACTAGGTATGGGTTGTATGAATACATAGTCATGTCTTTTGGTCTCACTAATGCTCCTGCATTCTTCATGTATCTCATGAATTCAGTCTTCATGCCAGAGTTGGATAAGTTTATAGTGGTGTTTATTGATGATATTTTGATATACTCCAAGAACCAAGAAGAGCATGCACTGCATCTTCGGATAGTACTGACTCGATTAAGGGAACACAAGCTGTATGCCAAATTTAGCAAGTGTGAGTTTTGGTTAGATCGAGTGCAGTTTTTAGGACATGTTCTAACACCTGAAGGTATCTCTATAGACCCAAGCAAATGATGTGTTAAATTAGAAATCTCCCAAGTCAGTGCATCAGATTCGTTAGTTCCTTGGTCTTACTAGATATTATGGGCGTGTCATTCCTGACTTCTCCAAAATAGCTCAGTCGATGACCAAGCTGCTCCAAAAAGATGTCAAGTTTGTATGGAGTCCGGCTTGTGAAGAAGCTTTCCAAGCCCTGAAGAAATTTCCTACCTCTGCTCCTGTTCTTGCTCAACCAGATATTGATAGTCCATTTGATGTGTATTGTGATGCCTTAAGGATTAGATTGAGATGCGTGCTTATGCAGGATGGACGTGTGATAGCTTATGCTTCACATCAGCTAAAAAAACACGAGGTGAATTATCCCACCCATGACTTAGAGCTGGCTGATGTGGTGCACGCTCTAAAAATTTGGAGGCATTATTTGTTGGGAAATAAAGTACACATTTTTACGGATCACAAGAGCCTCAAATATATTTTCACTCAGTCCGAGTTGAACATGAGGCAACAGAGATGGTTGGAGTTAATCAAGGATTATAATTTGAAGGTTCATTACCATCCCGAAAAAGCTAATGTGGTAGCTGTTGCTTTGAGCCAGAAGTCGTATCAGGTTGAAGAAACACCTTTGTCTCTCAACCATGCTGAGGTGCTAGCTCGCATTGCCTTAGCCTCGAATTTACTTGAACAAATTATTACAGAGCAAAGGCAAGACACTTTAGAAATTCCTCACATCAAGAAATTAATTGCCGAAGGGCGTGGTCCTCAGTTTAGTATTGATGATCATGGTGTAGTGAGGTTCAAGAATAGATTGGTGGTTCTATCAAATGAGGAGCTTAGAAGAAAGATTTTGGATGAGGCCCATGCTTCCAAGTTGTCCATCCATCCTGATAGTAACAAGATGTATCATGATTTGCGCCACTTGTATTGGTGGTCCAATATGAAGCAGGATATCACCAAGTACGTCGCGGAGTGCAACACTTGTGGAAGAGTTAAGGCAGGCCATATGTGTACCCCGAGATTTTTGTAGCCCTTGTCTATCCCTGTTTGGAAATGGGAAGATATTTCTATGGGTTTTGTTGTGGGTTTGCCCCGCATATCCAAGGGCTATGACTCTATTTGGACCATTGTGGACCGTCTCACTAAGTCTGCTCATTTTCTCCCAGTGGATGCCAGATATTCAGCCAAGAAGTATGCCAAGTTGTATTTTGACCGGATTGTGACCATCATGGAGTTCCTCTTACTATCACTCTGATAGAGAGTCAGTCTTTGTCTCTCATTTCTGGGAGCAACTTCAGCAATGTCTTGGTACTAGTCTCCTCAGAAGTTCAGCTTATCATCTACAAACTGATGGCCAATCAGAAAGGATAAATTAGGTACTTGAGGATATGTTGAGAGCTTGTGCTATTTCTTTTCCTGAGAAGTGGGATGAATGCTTGAACTTAGCTGAGTTTTCTAACAAAAATAGCTATCAAGGAAGCATTCATATGACACCCTTTGAAGCTCTGTATGGAAAAAATATAGGACACCACTTAACTGGGTTGAAGTGGGAGACCGTGGATATTTTGGACCTGATTTTATCAAGGAAGCTCGAGAGCAAGTCGGTATTATTCAGAGTCATTTGAAGGTGGCTCAGAGCCGACAGAAAACTTATGCTGACAAGAGAAGAAGGCCCTTGCAGTTTGAAGTGGATGACTATGTGCATCTCAAAGTGTCTCCCATGAGAGGTGTACATCGATTTGGTGTCCATGGGAAGCTAGACCCTTGCTATGTTGGGCCTTATAAGGTTTTGGAGCGATGTCGTCCTGTTGCTTATCGTCTCCAACTCCCAAATATTTTATCAGCAGTGCATAATGTCTTCCATGTTTCCCAGTTAAAGAAATGTTTGTGGGTCCCCAATGAAGCGATGGAAGTGGAAAGACTTCCCCTCCAAATTTTAACTTGTCTTATATTGAGCAATTTGTCAAGATTTTGGATGAAAAAGAAAGAGTGACTAAAAATAGTGTGGTGAAGTTCTATAAAGTCTAGTGGCAAAATCACTCGGAGGACGAAGCAATGTGGGAGCAAGAAAGCTATATCTTGAAGCATTATCCCCACCTTCTTGCTAGTTCACTGAGGTAATTGTTTAAAGCGGAATTTATTTCTTATCTCTTTTTCCACACTAAGTACATGAAATCTCAAGGCGAGATTTTGTTTTAGAGGAGTAGATTTGTAACACCCTCGGTGTTACACTATAAATCATTTACTAAAACATGTCATGAGCATCATGTTTATGTGTTAATGCATGTAATAAAGTGTGTAGATCAAATTTCATAACTCAAAATGGTTGACAGAAATGCAAAACGAAAGTTTATTTGATTGTTATGTTGTATCACTTAGGTTTTAAAACCAATTTTTATTAAGCAAAAGTGCTATAAAACATATATGTGACACCTTAATAAAGTTTGAAGCACACATTTTGTAGATGATAGTGCAACTTTTGTTTTAACAATATAGTAACGATAGATAACAATTCAAATAGCTTGAAAATCGAATTTGAAACAAATTCAACTCAAGACTTAGTCGATTTCTTAAGTCTGAAAACAGATTGATAAAGCTATGTTTGGTAATTTTTGTAGAGAAATTGGGGTAAGGAGTGGGGTTGTATTATGGCAGGTTTGAGTAGCCTAATATACCCTCTTAGGCATAGCAAAGGTGGTTTGGGGATTGGATCAACGGTTTAGATTTTTCGAATGCTTTAGAAACCGTGCACAACACGATCTCGGCATGTTTCCTCGCGTGGGAACGGTCACCGCATCTCTGGGACATGACGTCGTCGCCCGCCACCCCCCGCGCACTCTGCCGCGCTCGGTCGGCCACCGTGGGTGGGTTGGCCTGGCCGCACGATGCTGCTGCCACGTGGTCCGGTGCCCTGGCCGCCGTGTCGCCCTGGCGCGTGGGCGTCCCATCCCGCTGTCGCACTGCTGCTGCTACTATCGTTGTCTCGCATCACAACGCGGCTACTGCTGCTGCTGTCGCATCTTCTCGCACATCGCGCTGTGTCTCTGGCCGTGTTGATGCCGCCGCACATCGCCGTGCACGCCATCGCCACGCCATTGATGGCACTGTGGCACGCGGGCCACGCCGGTCGCATGTGTGCATGTCTGTCGACTTGTGCCTGGCCGCGGGCTACGATGGTCATGCCAACCACATCAAGCCAAGCACGCTCGGGCTGGATCTGGACCGAGCCCCCCGCTCGCCTCCCGTCCGCCCATGTTCCCCTGCCTTTTCCCTTGTTGCCGCCGCTGCGCCGCTATAATGCCTGGACGCGAGAGGCGACTCTCATTAATTCCGCACGCATGCCTACACCTACGCTCTCTTGTCCTCTCACCGCCTGAGCCACCCACAGCCTTGATGATGGCCGGCCGAGCGCTAATTTAGCGTTTATGCCCCGACGAGCCGTTAAGGCCACGCTTGGCCGTGGGCGTGGACAGCTTCGCTCGCCATTTGCCCACTGTCCAATTCGTTGTACCACTACTTTCTCCTAGCTCTTTCCTTCACCCCGCGCACCTCAGCCAGTTGCTATCGGCTCGCCTTCGTCGCTGACGCTACCGTGTCACCGCAATGCGCCGCCACCAAGCTCGGACGCATGTGGCCGGCTTCCCTCAGCTGCCCTCTACCCCAACCATCACTTCGGGTAGACTCGCGGTGCATCATTAGTGCTTAGCCACCACCTCTACCGGCCTGTTAGTGCTATAGCTCGCCGGGGTGGCTACGCCGTCATCGTGGGTGGTCGTGCGTGGTGGTAGCTCGCTCCGGTTCACCCCGTGGCTCCGTATCGCCATGTTGGGTTAGTGTTAGGGTCGTAGGTGGTTTCGGCTCATTGGGGCGGGGGGGTCGGCGCAGGTCCCGGGTGGCCGGCGCACCGCCTTGTGTCACCGCCCATTGTATTGATGTGCGTAGGGACGACCGAGGACCTAGCCATTATAAGGATGAGTTGTTATGAGGGCTATTTTGCTTAAGTGCTGACTGTAGGAATAGGCCGCATAGTAGTCGCGTGAATAGCAGATGGAGTGGGGGCTTTTCGCAAAAGTACTAGCGCACGCGGGCTCCTTCATCGTGGACCCCTTTCGCGAGCGGACCGAGCCCGTGTTGGGCCGTGCTGGGCTCTTTTGCCCTTTCCTTTTTCTAAAAAGAATTAGTTAGTGTTTTTCTAATTTAGATTCTGAGCTGAACTTTGATAAATTATAGTAAATTTTATAGATGTCCAAAAATAGTAAAACAAAATTTGTTTGGTTCATAAAAATGTGATCTATCTGTTGATGTAGTTAGTTTATATTTATCTATGAGAATATTAGGTCCATTAATTTATTTAGGAAAGCTTAGCATTATTTAGATTAATATTTGTAGGAATTTTTGTGGCAAATTGGTAATAAGCTTTGACCATGAAATTTTTACAGTAGGTTCATTGTATTATTATATACTCACTGTAATTTTTGTAGCCTTAGAATATGTTGATAAATAGGGTAGCTAAGTACTCCTTGTTTTAGTATATATGAAATCGTAAATAAAGTAAGAAATGCATTTTTGTTGCTAAGATAATACTTGAATGTTTCGTACCTGTTTAGTGGAAAGAATGGATAGCTTGGCATCTTAGCCATTAGAGTTAGCTTAACAGTTTGATAGATGTAGTGTATTTTAAGAGTTGTTGTTGCCGTAATACAAAGCATTGCATCATCATTTCATGCATGTAGGGAACAAGCTATAGGAGTTCGTGACCCGCAGCGAGCAGGAGTATGAGGAGGTAATTGAAGAGTACAAGGAGGAGATTCTTATACAGGAGGGAGCCCCGAAGCCACCAGTGACTGACTTTGCTGACACCCCGCCTGCCCAAGTCAAGCCCCGGTGCATAACCCTTATTTTGAATAAGCATTGAATATATATATCTATTATGTGCATTTACGTTATAGGCATTTTATGGAAACCACCTGCATAAATATATCTGTCCTATGAGTCCTACTAGTATAGGTGCGAGTAGCTGCTATGCTTAGGATTTTATAGCGTGAGCCCATTCTGTTACTCATAATAGATGATTATTATTATCACTCTTATGATAAAATGGTGAAAGGAAAATAGAGACCAGGCAGGGATATGGTATGGGTATTGGTGGGTGCAGTTTGAAGAGTTGTTGTTGTGTGGAGGATTCTTCTGGTGGGCACAGACGGATCCTTGTATTCTACCGTTAGATGTTTATTGTAATTTCGCTGTTTAAATTCCGCACTCTGAACTTAGTATTGTAATAATATATTTCTATGAACTCTTGTTGTATGAAATGGACTAAGTATTGTAAACTCGTTATCATTATTATAACCTGGAGGAAAGACGTGGATTATTCGAGTTCTCCCTTGTGGTGTGCTCGACGAAAACCGTCCGACGTAGCCAGCTCTCGGGGCGCTTAGTGTCTGGTGGAAGACGAGCATCTCTGGAAGCGTGCTATTTCGAGCGGTTCTGCCACATCTGCTGAACTTGTTTCAATAACTTATTTCAGTATAGCATTTCTTGGCTTAAGCTTGCTTTTAGAAATGATATCATGATGGTCCTCTTCAATCAATTCTCCCTCCTCGACCTCCACATCTTCATTTATGATATCATGACTTGTCATAATTTTAGCATAGGAGTAGCAACAAGTTTATCATAAGCCCATATAAACACATGGAATAATGAATAGTATAAACAGTAATTATTAATGAGCATCTTCATCATCGGTATCATCCGTGTTCATCATCATTAACCATTAGTGATCATCTATTCTGTAAATATTCCAAGGCCGCTCGTGACCGTGAGCACGGCTGATATACCAGTTTTACACTCTGCAGGGGTTGTACACTTTAACTGTGAGTCGTGATTTATCCTTTCGCCTAAGGTAGCTAATCTCTTGACCTACTTCCAAGGAAGGTCGGCAGGGTTCACTATGAAGCATTTCAAAGGTTCGTCTAACAAGTTAGAGCCATTAGATTCACTCGGCAAACAGATATAGGAACCCCCCTGTCGAATAGCACAATTCCATCACGACTATACACATAAGAGTAGAGGTTGTCCTATACCCGATTTGTCAAGCCATTCTTACACCAATAAAGATAACCTCTAACAAGCTAGAAAATGTCCTCATACTAAGCTAAAACCAGAGCCATGTAGCCCTCACAGTTATACTGTAAGTCCCGGATAATCACTTACAGATAAGTCCTTAGGGAGAGGAATCTAGAGCACCATAAAAACCGCCCAATGATCTAGCCCCCTTGTTCCATGTTGCTAAAAAACATCTTTTAAATGTTTATTGCATATATCATTAGTCAAGTTACAAGATTATGGCTTTAGTTGAGCACTAGCAAAGCTACCCAATGCAATAACCTAAAGGTATCAAGGTACAAGTACAAAAGACTAGGATATCCTTAGTGGTAGTCAAGGTAGACACATGCAGCGTGAATTAAATGATTAAAGGTGTATAGGACAACAATAAAGATCCCATGCTATACTTGCCTTAAAACATCGATCCTTCAGTAAGCTTTAATCTTCAACGTCCTTCTTCTTCTTCTTAATCACCACGTATATCTCACCGACTAGACGTAATCGTAGAACACCACACAAACATCCATACACATACATGCATAGCATACAATTACATCTATATTAGAATAGTACACTAATCATAGAAAAATAAATAAAAGAGTTTGAAACATAATTCTACGCATCGCTACGAACACACAGTCGCGAGAGGCATGCTAATCAGAGTTACGGAGATCAAGCTATAGCTATTAGGAGTAAATGGACGCAAATTTTTCTTTTGAAAACAGAGACATAAAGGTTACTGCTACGTAGGATACCAAAATACAAATCTAACCCAATTCGAATGGGTCAAATCGGAGTTAAAACGTAGAAAATATGAGCAAAACAAAATCAGTGGTAATTTTATAATTATTTTGAACTCATTTTACTTTTAAAATAAAAGAAAATGAATTAAAACTTCTCTGTGGACTTGGCGTCATTTTAAGGAAAACACAGGGGTCAAACATAAAAACTAGGGGCATTGATTGAATTATTTTGAACTATGCGTTGGACGGCGGGTTTATTTTGGAAAAAAATCCGGGGTCTCTTTAGCAAGATGTCAGCGCGGTCGCTGGCGTGGCGCACATGTGGTGACAGGTGGCGGTCTCTGAGTGGCTAGTCTACGGTGAACCGCTGACGTGGCCTGCTGACGCGGATGGTGCGCTTGGTCCTTACTGTGCTGTGCACTGGAGACGAACCGGTACGGAGCGATCTAATCCGAGCCGTCGGTGGCGAGATGGACGGCTGTGGGCATATGGGGAGAGATGGTCGCCGGGGCGGTGCTCTGGCATGGCGGCACGCCATGGTCAACGGCAAGAGAGTCCCTGGCGACACTCGGGTTTCCAAACTAGACATCCAAAAACCACGGAAAAACACAGGACGACGGCGGAGGATACTGCGAACTCATCTGTGAGGTCGACGAAGGAGTTAAGGCACTGGAGACGGTGGTGACGACGACGGGCGGCTTGGAAACTACAGTGGTACTCCGGCGAGCTATAAAACGTGAAAGAGAGAGAGAGAGAGGAAGGGCACGGACTGCACGGGCGTCATGCTTACCGTCGTGCACAGCTTTGGGAAGAGCTCTGGTCAACGATTATACGACAGTGAAGCCGGTCAGCGGCGGCGGACGGCGGCTAGGATTGCGGCACGCGGCGACTCAGATCGAGGCGATGCGGCTGTGGATCTAGAGCTCGAAATAGGGAGGCGCGGCTCGGTCGGCTGCCATTTATGGCCTGGGGAGCCTTGGGCTACACGGCAAGGAGAAGGCGGGGCAGACGCTGACTCTGTACCGACGATGGAGTCCGATGCGGACGGGAGGAAGGAGACGGCGTGTGGTGGGAGACGTCCGACAGGTGGGTCCCACCGGTCAGCGAGAGAAGGCGCGGGCCTCGTCAGAGAGAGAGGGAGAAAAGGGGGAAGAGCGGAGGCGCGGGACTGCTGGGCCGGGCAGTGTGCGGAGTTGGGCCGGCCTACGGAAGAAGGGGAAAGGAGCGGATGGGCCACCGGGAGCGGAAGCGGCCGACGCGGCGCTGCTGGGCTTCGCGAGAGAAGAGGAGGAGATGGGCCGCGCGGGGAAACAAGGCCGAACGGGCCAAATGCCAGGTAAGGAGAGGGAGGGAAAAAGAAATTCCTTTTTATTTTCTTAAACCAAATTTTCAAATCCAAATTTAATCCCAACTTAAATCCTTTTGAAGTTCTGATCAAACCCAATCATGACAAAATAAATATGCAGCTGCATGTATGCACAAACATGTTGCTATCTTATGATAAATTTTAAATTAATGAAAATTTTTATTTTCCTAGGTTTTTATGAGCACAAAAATACAAAATTACCTCAATTTACATCTATTTCAAAAGAAGCAAATTTTAGGGTGTTACATTATATCTGGAAGCATGCAAATCCTTATCCACAGGATGAGGTCCCTTTTGGTTATTTTCAATTACACATCTTAACTCATTGCCTTGCCTCTCAAACTGCAAAAAGATGACAGTATAACATTGAGGAATTTAAATCCAGTTGATTTGATGGTGAGAACATGTGCAAGGATATGGTACAAACTACCATTTTGCACCTAACAGAAAATACAAACAAAAATAATGCAATAAATGCAGATATTGATGTTTCACCATAGAATAAGCAATTGTGCTATGAACTTTTAAAAACTACTTATCAACATAAAAGACTGTAGCAGAAGAAAAGGATAGAAGCACAAGTAAGATCTGCAAAGCATTGCCTTGCTCCGTGTGGGAATTCTCCAGTACTCGAATTTGGGTGGCTATTTCGCCTTCTTAATAAACGACATAGTTCCTCATATAGGTTGGATCTCGATGTGAAGATATATTAAAAAGCAAACATGCGTAACAATTTGCCAATTTCCAGTTCTTATCCTGCCTAAAAAATTTGACAAGGTTGAAACAAAAAGTAACTGAGCTACAGATAAAAAATTTGGCACTCCTAAAGGCACGTTTAGTAATGGTTAACCATATTGGTAATTGATTATGGTTAACCAAGGATATTGGTAATTGATTAAGTTTCAGATATTAATAACATGTGCTCAGGTCCTAAGCCTAGCTTGATATGACATTTATCTAACAAATCCTTTTGTTTATTGGAGTGGAATATGTTGATTTGCGCTAATGCTAAGAACTATGAATAACTATAGAAAACTACTTTTGTGTAGGTGGATACTGGAGAAAGGGGAGTGTATGGCATCTCCCATTGCTTTTCCAAAATCAAGAAGTCGTAACGTTCCTCACTGTTGGGAATAAAAAATCCGAGTTGCATACGATCATCTGGTATTGGAACTTGACACAGTAATAATCATTCTACATTTGGAACTTGACACAGCAAAAATGATATCTGCTTTTGAAACTAGGAGCAGCTTTTGAAATATAAAACACAAGTGAAACAAAAAAACATTCTAGCAAAACCATTAGAATATAAAACAGAAATGTTATATAGCACACATGTGTTTTAGCACAAAAAAAACACATGGATTTTTTTATCTATAACGTCTATGGCCCACATGTCATAACCGGCGTGCATGGAGGCACCACGCCCATGCCTCCCCGGCCTGCTACTCGTGCTGCTATCCTGCTGCTGCCTGCTGCCCCATGCGGCCCCACAGTCCTTCCTAGCCGGCGGCGGACGAGGCGCAGCTGCTGCTCTAGATCAAGCGCGCGTGGGGCGACCCGCCCGTGCTCGCCGGATGGAACGCCTCGGCCGCGGGCGCGCTGCGCGTGGCCATATATGACGTCTAGGGCCCGCGCCGGCCATGGCAGTGGCGGTGGCGGTGGCGGCGGCGCCCGCGGTGGATCCGGCTCTAGGTAGGCCTCTCCTCCTCCTCTGCGATCTATGATTTGTCTTTCCATAGAAAAAATTATTTCTTGTGATCTGTGGATCTGTGATCTTGTGATTTATGATTGTCTGGAGGTCGAAGAAGGCTGGAGGTGGAGGTAGAAGAATGATGAAAGCTGTTGGATCTTAATCCTATGGTGTAAAAAAAAGTTATGTATTAAAACTGTATAAAACACATGGTTGTATAGTAGACATACTATAAAAAGGGTGTCATAGAATATTCTTAGCTTTAAAATTGGGTCCACTCGGCTGCAGTTCTTTACAGCTGCGGCTGCAGGAAACGTAAGCTGCTGGTAGTGATTTGGCCTCCGCAGCAGCAGCAGCAGCAGCCGTAAAAAAGTGCAGCCGAGCACTACCATGAAATCACAAAAAAAATGCAGCATGAATTGAACTTAATCTGGTATCCAAAATCTGAAATATGCAGAAAACAGAGAGCAGATAATACTTCGCAATCCTAAGACCTAGATAACTTCTATAGGAAAAGACTAGGAACCTAAGTGGCATAAGATGGCCAGTAAAAAAACCTTTTTCCAATGAGTATTCAGTTGTTAACAGCTCAATCAGGCTACACATTTTAATGTTCATCAGAGATTTCAGCTGACACATTCTTAGAATAACATACATGATTAGTTTGACTGAAGTCTTGATATGATTAAAGTGCCTAAGCTTGAATGAATTGCTGGTAAGTAAATAAAAGCTACAAGTGAGAAATCAAAGAAGCAAAAGCAGTATACACTGGTGCAATATCATCCATAATGGGTTACAACAGATTATAGATGTTTTACAATGAAAGGTAAAGTTTAGTTAAGTAGTATAAAAACAATCAAGAGATGATATCACATAGCATTAATCAAAGCTACCATTGAGGTATCTCTTACAAGTGCACTAGTTAAGGGCATGCTTGGATCCATTAGCACTAAAAGTTAGCTAGCTAATAGCTGCTATTTTTTAGCTAGCTACTTTTTAGTATGGAGGCCGTTTGGATCCACCTGCTAATAGGTGGTTGGATATTGAGTTGAAGGTGCATATGAACTATTAACACCTATTAGCAACTCCAAACCAGCTAATGGAACTAATAGTTAGGTCACATAGCTAATAATTAACAGGTCTGTTTGTATCCACTAGTAGTAACTTTAGCTACTAATTATTAGTGCTAATGGATCCAAACAGGCCATAAAATGGATTAACAATCAATAAAACAGTATGGCAATAACGCTAGCAAGCATCAGGAGACGTTATTATCAAATAAAATTGATGATTAGCCAGATTACAAGGGGAGATGCTGAATGTAGAAGAACAATCAAAACAAGGATAGGCCAAAGGGAAAGTGAAGTGAGCATAAGTTAAAAAGTTCTAGTCAAAGTCAACTTACTGAATGTTCAATGAACATAGGACATTATAGCCCTTCAACTCTTCTAAAGTTCCATAAACACCCTTAAATAACACCCATAAACTACCACAGGAACAACCCACCCCCGTGGCACCCAAATGACCAGAAATATGTAGCCAAGAGAGGAGAAATAGGAGTTTCAGGATAATATTTTCTTTTTTCTTAATACTCCCTTCATTTCAAATTATAAAGCATTCTGGTTTGTCTATGTATATATATAGTAAAAACTATGTACCTAGAAAAATCTAGAATACTTTATAATTTGGAACAGACGAATTATGAACTTATTTTTTTCTTAAGCTTAGTATTACAGGTGTGTTCGGCTGCCCCGAGGTGCTGCAGCACTGCAGGCTGCAGCTGCGGAGAGAACTAGTACCGTCAAAAGCAAAACAGCAGCAACCAGGGCCCAGGGGAAGTAGCACTTCCTAACACGCCTTACTTTAACCACCCCCACCCCCTTCAGTGTATTTTCTTAGGAAAGTTTGGAAGTGGGACACAAGTGGAGGCCATTGTGTTGCAAGATACTATTATAAAACATGAATATTTAAAAAAATCTGTGTTGGATAGCATCAAAGCAATTCCTCATTAAACATTCAGTGGTAAAAACTGCGGTACCACTAGAGCTATCTATTTGTTTGCCAGGATTTCAAAAGGTGCACATGCAACTCAGATGGTAGGAGGAAGAGCTCAACTTCAGACATCACTAACACATTAACAAAATAGTTTGTCTTTAGGGCACACTGGACAGCAAACACTTGAACAAAAAATAACCATAATGCCATATCACATCACATGTTGATTCGGTCATAGAAACATAAACAAAAAAGCTTGCAAATAAATCCACGTTGGTGTACTCAAAATCAAAAATAAATTTAACCTCTTAACACCATGAAGAAGGGCAGGCCTGGTGCAAGCGGCAGAGTCTTACCGCCTGTGACCGGAAGGTCCCGGTTCGAGTCGCGGTCTCCTCGCATTGCACAGACGAGTGTAAGGCATGCCACTGACACCCTTCCCCAGACCCCGCACAGAGCGGGAGCTCTCTGCACTAGGTATGCCATTTTTTCTTAACACCATGAAGTACTGTTAGTATGGTCTACTATGCACCAGCATACGCATAAATAGTGCCCCTGGACACAACCTTTTGTATAAACAGCGGTAACCACCTGGATAGACACATATGCAGTCATCTAAATTCTAAACAGCTAAAATAAGAGAGGACTTGTTCTGGCCTCTGAGCCTGGTTTAGGCACTGAAAAAAAAATACAACGTTCCTAGTGCAGAGTGCTTGCTAGCTGCAAGTTCCAATGTGCCATTTCAGTTTATATCCCTTTGTTTGCAATTGACAAAAAAGGTTAACACATATTACATCTGCCTAATGAGATAAGATTTTACTACAAAATAAACAAATGCTGCTAAAAAAAGGAACCACAAATGGAGCCATGGATGGGTGCATTAGTTTGTATCTCGTGTGAGACTTGTTTTAGCTTAAGAAAGGTGCAATTCCAGAAAGAATAAATATTTCATGGTCATTGCTGACCCCTCTAGGTAAATATTCAGTATTTAAGTTTAGTAGTATCTGAATTACTCTTAATCTAAATAAGGAAGTCATCTATAAGGGCACTTAAGCACCAGCATACTGCTTAAGCACTAAGCAATGAGTTAGCAGACTGCTTACCATATTTTAGAAGATTGCTACTAACTAATTGACAACCTAGCAATTACTCCATCTTCCAAATTATAAGACGTTTTGGCTTTTTCTAGGTAAATAGCTTTTGCTATGAACCTAGATATACACTATGTCTATATACATAATAAAAGCAATGTATCTCAAAATTTGGAACGGAGAGAGTAGTATGTAACTCATATAAGACAACCTACATAGTAAAGATAGACAAAAACGTTGAACTTCATGTAGGTCAAAGAAGATTATTCACACCAACAGAGCCTTTAGTCCAAATTCCCAAGATCAGGATAGACTAGCGACAAAATCCAACAAGAACCGCACAAACCAAGCAAGATAGCTTTAATCGAAAAATAGCAATACAATACAGGAAAATATTTGGTGGGAACTATATTCTTGGTGGAATCTGAAACCCCCCCTAAAAAGCATACTTAAAAGTTGAAGAAAACGAAACTTGGCACATCCATTCATATGGATTTTTCAGAAACGATTTTGCATCTCAACTTTTGAAGCATGTCCCATCCTTGGATGCACTATGGATGTACAAAGTTCCAATTAAAAAAAAAACTTTTAAGTATGCTTTTTTATGTTTTTTTCATAAGTCCCCCAAATATTTTCCAATATAGTACTGGCAATAATGATAGCAGTAAAAGAACTTGGTTTGTAGGTCTGTAGCTCTGGTGCATAAACAATTCTTCGATATGCTTCATATCAGGAATCATGCAGCTCCTATCTGAAGGTTATTTCATATCTATAACGTCAGAAATATCATAAAACAGTTCGTTTTTTTACTAAGGCAAACAATATAAGTCTAGATACCCGTGGAGGATTACTCAGGTCTTTGACAGAAAAGATTAGCTATTATTTGCCAGCATTTGGAGATGGATGTGAAATGCAACTAAACCATGTTGCATCCCAACAAATTGAACAGCTTAAAGTTTAAACTATAAGTGGCAAATGTTTTAGGAGGAAACGCTTTAGTGATAAAATGTTTATATTTAAGCAAACCGGTGTCATGGTTAGCAATTCCCAGTTAGTCACTACACTAATGCTCACAAAGTTTTCTGATCTGTGCAGTTTAGTTGAATTTAGAATGCCTAAAAGAGTGGCTTGATATTTTTTTCATGTGCATGTGTGTGCCAGCAGAACACATCATGTCAGATATAAGAATGCAAAAGATGTAAAACCACAGATTGATAAAAGGTCGATATGTACAATTTTGTTGAATTTTTTCTCCTCAAAGTTTACCTTTATTTTTCTATCATTCAAGTGGATGTTATCAGCATTATCCAGCTCATGTTTTCTCCCAACAAAAATGTTTGAAACTACAAATGACTTCTGTATTAATTTTCTCTGTCGACTTATGCAGCTTCAAAGCATAAATCCTCCTATCACTGACAATGGATTGGCCATGCATCAATCTTCTTCCTTTCAGAAGTGGCAAATCAGCAAGAGTTTTTTGGTCCACGGGACCCAGATCAGAATGAAGCTTCCTCTTAATTGGCAGAACAAAATGGCCTGTTTCAGCATAAGTATCAGTTTGCAAAGCAGATCGAGGAATGTTGCCAATACAAAATGATGAATCATGCTGCTTGTTCTTTTGATGATACCCATGACAATTATTTTGTGCCGTCTTAGCATTGCGGACTTTTTTGTTATTGATGCATCTGTTTCTTGAGCTCATAGAAGGGAAGCCAGTAGCAGGCCTGTCCCCCTCATAATTGTTGAGGCCAGGATACAACTCAAGATGGTTAGCATGTCTGAAATGCCCATCATTGCTTTTGGCAAATCTTCCTTTGTCTCTGTATCTGCCTCTTACCTCAGGACTCTGCCTTTCGCAAAATCTGTAGTCAGTGTAACGGGAAAATTCAACATCCACGCTACGGTCATCGATGGCTCTTCTCTTTCCTGACTATACCTTTCTCTGTACATTCGTCCATCATCAGCATCAGGCATATCAGTATTTACCATTGAATGGTATATATGATCATGATCTCGCTGCCACTCATTGGCTGAAGAGAAGCACTCATCTTCTCCTTCACTGATGTCACATGACAAAGATTGCCTATGGTTGTAATTAGACTCATCGCTAAAGTAATGCTCGTCGTTTTTCAGCGCTATTCTTTCAAGAGGTGAATAACGTTGCTCATAAGATTGATTGCAAACTGAATTGTGATAGTTGGTCCTCAGGGAAGATGAGCTAGATCTTCTCTTCTCATACTCCCTACCGTACCTACTAGGATAGTTATCTGTTGGTTTTTCTTTTTCAACAAATATAGCATTCCTTCCGTCATCTAAACTCTATCTCCTCTGTCCTTTTCTTGTTTTATGTTGAGATTTAAGGTCTCGATCACTGTTGCAACCAACAAAAAGATCACGGGACTTGCCTCGTCCAGCGAAAGGAGCTTCACCCCTCCACAAAAGTTTAGATGCCACCTTTCTATCATCGACAGAAGGGGTATAACCACGACTGCAACTTTCACTATTTTCTCTGTCTGACTTACTTGAATAGCAATTAAAATCAGATTTGACATGCTCATCCTGAAGTTTGGTGTCTTCAAAGAAGTCCCTGAATTCTGAATGTCTATTGGATCTCTTAAAATAGAGATTTTCTTTTGATTCTCCAGAAAGCGTATCAGAATAATCAGGACTACGAGATTGATCCCTTGCAAAATAAGAATCTCTTCTATCAAGTTTGCTCCCAACACCCTCTGAGGAACCTCCATCATGAACATCCTCTATGGACATCAGCATGCAGTGCAATTAACAAGACAATCAGCTCAGTAATCAACTTGAGAAACACACAGGTAACCATCCTAAAAAGTGGCCCCAATATGGGTGTGTTTGGTTCGTTTCCTAGACAAGCATGGCTAGCAAAACTAAGACAGGCTAGCTCTAGCCAGCTTTAGCCAATGCAAGCAGCACATGTTCGGTTGCCTGTAGTGGCTAAGCCGGGCTAGGAATTGGTGTGTTTGGTTGTATGACTTGGCTTGCATAGAATCACCTCATCTTTGACATGGTAAGTTTACCCCTCTCACACATTCTATCGAACACTTGCTGGGCATCATCTGTGGTTGCGTCCAGGTTGCTCCCATGGCCGTGGCCGGTTGCTCACGCGGTGGAGGTCCCAAGGCCGCCCACCAGCGTGTTGCCCACCAGCGCCTGCGGCACGAGCAGCAGCTGCAGCGGCATGTCCCGGCTGAACACCATCATGTTCTCGTTCGTCGGCATGAAGCCGCAGTTGGAGAACGTGGACACCGTCGTGAACACCGAGAAGGTCCACACGTTCAGGGCCTTGCGCCGCAGCGTCTGCCTCGCACCGGGCGCGGCATAGACGTACGCCGCGACGGCGACGGCGCCCACCACGTGCACCACCAAGAGGATGTCCAGGACGATGAAGAACAGCATGGCTCGGTGGATCGACCACCGGGCGCGGCTTAGACGTACGCCGCATTGACTCGGTGGATCGACCAACGCTCGCCACGGCGGCTCGGCGGGGCCCCTCCTGCTCCTCCTCCTCCGCCTCCGCCATGGCCGGGAAGCCATCGAGGAGCCGCCCTGCACGCCTGCCACCTCGCCTCCTCCGACGAGGACCTCCGCGGATCTCCGTGAGCACGGACCTCCGACGACGAGGACCTCCACGGATGCCACTGCCACCTCTGGCGACCACCTCCGGCGAACTTCCGGGCGGAGCCAGGCTGGGGGCGTGCCTTCACCGATGCTTTCCCAGCTCGCGTCGAAGGGACAGAGGTGAGAGGTGAGCAGAGGCGAGAGATGAGAGGTGAGCGCACGCGCTGGCCAAGCCAGGCTACGCGAGAACGAGCGATGTGAGCGTTTCGAGCGAGCCAACTTATCCGTACGAAATGGGCTTGTGCAAACCTGGGTAGCAGGCCAAACGTAACCAAACAGGCCCACGTTACATTATGCAAGCCTGGTTAGAGGCTAAGCCAGAGAACCAAACATATCCTATGTAGCTTCAACTATGCATACCTTTCAGTAGCCACAGCATTGTAATTTAACTTTGAGCTGTCATCTGAAGTGGATTGATTTGATGGCGAAAGCGTCATGTTTACCTGCTCAACCATGGCCATGTTTAGTTCACCCAAATTCCTAATTTTAACACTATGTAAAAAGAAAATTCCCGTCACATCAAACTTACGGTATATGCATGGAGTACTAAATGTTGACGAAATCAAAAACTAATTGCACAGTTTGGTTGTACTCTAAGAGACGAACGTTTTGAGCCTAATTAGTCAACGATTGAACAATTATTACCAAATACAAATAAAATGCTACAGTGCAGCTGCAGTGTGCTATAGTGTTTTTGGCGGCGCCACATTTAGGCAACTAAACATGGCCCATATTAACTTGTTAGAATACAGCCAGAAGATATTGCTCAACCATACAAAAAAGACATTGATGAAACATTCTTGAATCACAACATCTGAATCCCTTTGTATTGGACGCCACAAGTCTGCTGAAGGAACACGTTCGCACGCACTGCCTTCAGCATGGATTGCTCTACCTTTTGGCTAGATTTACAAAACCAAGTTAGCTCTGATAGATTACACGTACGTGAACATATGCTAATTCAAGACTTCATATTACCTTGCCAAGGCCATTTCTTCCTTCAGATCCAGAATCATTTGCTACCTTGGACATTGCTTTGACAGATTTCAGTTTGTATGATTCCTGAACGCAGAGATCATAAGATTTTGCTTAACAAGAAATATGGAAAGCATCCAAGGTTTATGCCTTACCTGCTCCAATCCTGATGTTTCATTTACAAGTGATCTAGCCCCTAACCTTAATTGTTTCTGCACAAAAAGAAGTGTTGTACTTAGCTCAATTATCATTTGACAGCTTAGGCCTTGTTTAGTTGGCGAATTTTTTTGAAAAATTATACTGTAGCACTTTCGTTGTTATTTGGCAATTATTGTCCAATCATAGTCTAATTAGGCTTAAAAGATTCGTCTCGTGAATTTCGTCTAAACTGTGTAATTAGTTTTATTTTTTATTTATATTTAATGCTTCATGCATGCGTCCAAAGATTCGATGTGACGGAGAATCTCGAAAAATTTTATAAAATTTTGGAAACTAAACATGCACTTAGAAACTGCTACACAAATGCTGATACGAAATAGCATGACCAAAGTACCATGCTACACCAACAAATGCTGATACGAAATAGCATGACCAAAGTACCATGCTACACCAATATTTTCTCCAGCCTTCTTCATCCAGACTAAAATTGAAGTAGTCAGTAAGATCCACCCCTTGCTGTCTCCAAGGCTTCTGTTGAAATGCATCAATGTCTATGTCGAAAATTGTGCTAAAGTAATATAACACACTGTTAGGGTCAGCACTAAAGCTACTGCATCATACTTATGAGTTATGACTTGAAGGCATATACAAGCAAGCTAATTTATGCAGCTAGTAGTCAAGGACAATATTTTTTCTCTTTTGACACCTATAATAACAGAGAAGACCACTATAAAAACTACATGAATTACATGTTTTTGCATTCATACCAGAAGGAAGCTCACCCGTTTCTTGGCAAGGTAAAGTTATAATCACGCTGAAACACATGCTGGTGACCTCGATCAATTTGCCCCATGCTAGGTAATGGTGTTTTCTCAATAAGTCCCTTGCAATGGAGCCCACCAACCTGGAACAGCGCAGTCCAACAAAAAAAAAAAAGATATGAGCTCGAATTGCCTAAACAAAAATATATGTGAGGCAATAGTGCTGCGGCTTGCATAGTTAGATGGAAACTACATTGCAATGCATTCATCCAAATTGTTTTGCTCAGGAATGCATACATCATTAAGTAAACAACTGCAACACAGCAGCTTCGAGCTACATGTATCAGCACAGAGGAAATTGGAATAGAGAGCCAATCGACTTGAAGCTCACGAGAAGTTTGCGAATGATTGGTAGTAACCCACATAATTAAAGATATGAAGGCACGCCGAATTGGCGGCCTCCCAGGGTGTCCACATACGTTCTTTTTAGTTGGTGCGTTAGATCGAAATTCCATGGCTCAGATGAGGCGCGTCACAACCGGCCTTCCTCCGTGCATTCGGCAGTGGATAGATGAAGCAAGTGGACGCATTCAATGAAGTATGGCTTCCCTGGTGATCGTACGCGGCACGCAAATGTACGGTGATGCGTAGCAGGGAATGGTGGATTCTCGGCATGCATGGGCGGTGTCTAATTAGCATGGTGGTCGGCACGCATGCAAGTACGCGTGCGTGCATACTACTGGGGCCTTGCTTGCTTTGCATGCATGGCTGGTGCCCTAGCTGTACCCGTTCTTATCTCCTTGTGAGAAGGTAAGATTTTTTGGCCTGTCCTTTCTCTACGAGAATACGTCACAAGTGGGCCAACAGCAGCAGCAGTGCATGCATGCACGCCTTTAAACCAGCAGTGGCTTCAGGCCAACTAGCACCCATCCTTATCTGCACCCATCCTTATCTCCTTGAGGAGAGAACAGAGGCCTTTTTTTCAGACGAGAGAGCTGCCCACCAGCTCATGGGATTTGACAGGCGTCTTTATCCTCTGCTACCTCTCCTCCCTGCTCTTTTCTTCAGAAACGTAGAAGGAAAAAAAGTAGGAAGAGGCAGGCAGCCAGCTAGGTGGGCTCGCGCGCTTGGCGCCTCGCTGTGGCGGCGACCGCCGCCGGCGGGTCGGGCGCTGCGTGGCGGCTCGCGCTCGCATGCACTCGTGCCTGGCGGTGGCCTACGAGGGCCTCTCCTATGGCTGCGGCGGCGCCTGGCCGGCTGCGGAGCGTCATCTACGGCCGGTGGGCTGGCTCGCGCACCGCGGGCTGTGGCGGCGGCCGGCGGCGGCGGGCCAGAGGCCAGCGCGCGCCTTCGCGCCCATGGGGCAGCACTTGTGCCCCTCTCGCGTCGCTCACGCCCCGCGGCTGCGGTGGTGAGCTGGGAAGGTTCGGACACGCGGAGAAGCGGCAGCTCCGTCAAGGTGTTGGCGGTCGTGGGCGAGCGGGTCTTCTCCGCGCACCAGGGGCAGCCCGTCCGCGTCTAGCGCGCGTCTCCCGCCGCGCTCCGCTCGAGAACACCTTCAAGCTCGTCGCCGCGCGCCCACCGCCGGGACTAACTAGGGCGGGTGTTCCGCCGAAGCCAGCTACGTGCAGAGCGATGACGGCGCAGCCACCGTTGCCCTCTGGATCAAGCACACCGACAAGCATCTCCGCCCCGTCCGCGCCACGGTGCACAACGCCGCGCTACTCTACTCGGGCTCCCTAGGACGCGCGACGCTCAAGGTGCGGCGCGATCGCCGACCTCAAGTGCCTCGAGTACATCCGCGCCACGACGACGCCGTCAACGCCGTCGCCGCCGGCGTCGGCGTCGTCTACTCGCTCGCTCCGCCGACGGCGCGTCAAGGCGTGGGAGAAGGGCAAGGCGTCGCATTTCCTCTAGGGCGCCCTCGTCGCCCGCGATGGCGTGTCTCGAACGCTTCGCCGTCGCCGCATCCGACCACCGGGTCTCACGCCGTGGCTCCGACGACCACGTCGCCGGTTTGGGACCGCCGCTGGCTGGACCCTCTCGTGCGATGTGAAGGCGCACGACATGGCGATCTTTGTGCCTCTACGTCGTCGGGGACCGCTGCGCTGCGGCTCGCCGACAAGACCATCGGCATATATTGGAATCTGTGAAATGACTCTTGGGTATTCTAAGCTGTATTATGCAATGTATATAGTATATTGAGAAGTTGCTTTGCAAGTTGATATATACTCCATATATATTGGAAAGTAAGCGCGTCGCGTTATTAATTTAATCTATAATAAGTATAAGTCGTCACTCATCGCCGATAAATGGACAATGAGGACGGTGATATCGTCGGTGGAGCCTCTGGACGCCGCCAACTCGACCAAATTACCGCGAGCCACGGAGGGGGCGCTGCTGGCGCCGATGTAACACTGACGAGACGCGCGACGTCCACCGCTTCTTGCGCGTCCACCTTGTCCCATAGGCCGTCGGAGGCGAGGACAAGGAACTCGCAGCTCGCGTCCACGGGCAGCGTGGTGGTGTCTGGCTCCGCCAGCACCCATGGCTTGAGGTGCCCGTCGCCGATGCCCCTAGACATCGCCAGCGAGCCCTGCACCCGCCATGTGCCGTGGCAGTCGACGACGAAGCCGCCCTGACTCTCGATCCGGCAGCGCTCATCCTTGCGGGACGCGCGATGGTCGGAGGTGAGCTAGTTAACCTTGCCCGCATGGTAGAGCACGGCGTTGGACACCATGAGGCGGCCCTCGTGGAGTAGCGCCGTGACGCAGTAGGCGCCGCCCGCGCTGGAAGTGGAGGAGAAGTCGGCGTCGGTCCTCAGGTAGGCACGCCTCATGGCCTCCTCCTCAACGGCTTTGATTGTGGTCATGGGCGTTTGCTGCTGCTGCTGCTGCAGCAGCTCCTGCGCCATGATCCTGGGCATGTTGTTGGTGGCGAACTCAGCGGCGGCCTTGCCACCGTGGCCGTCGAACCCACCGAAGAAGGCCGTGTGGGGGTCTCCCCCGAGGCCGACGACGGCGATGTGGCGGTCCTCCATGTGGACCTATCTCCATCCCTTGCCCTTCCGGCAGTAGGCCGCGAAGCCATGGCCCTATGGTCTCCTGGGTCTCAGGCCCCGCCTCCTGTTCCTGTTCCTTTAGGGTGGTGACCGTGGGGACAAGGAGAGGTAGTGGGCGTCGGCGGTTGACGAGCCGCGACGATGACGGAGTTATGGCGGTCGTCGTTATAGCTGCAAACTGCTAGTGGCTGGATGGGGTTGCTTGGCGATGGGGAGCAGGCGGCCTCCCTACGGTGCTGGTGCTGGTACTGGGCCCGAGCCCGGGCCCGGAGGAGGGAGGGTGGTCTGAGCGATGAGCCCGGGAGGGTATGGATATGGTGGTGCAGCTCCGGCGTGTCCTTGTTGAAGGAGGAGGGAGGGCGGGAGGCGGTGGGACGAGGAGAAGACCGGCGAGCCCGGGTTGGGGTTGGTCACCGCCGACGTGGAGAATGGCATGTTCGCCGGACGGATTGGATTATTGGTTGCTTTGCTTGCTACTGTAGTGTAGTAGTCTATTAGTTGTGTACTGTGTGTGATTAATTTAATTGATTCGCCATTGGAATCAATGGATGGATGAACACAGTTGCTACTCCTCCTATATTGCCTTAATTTTGCAATTTGCATCTGCCGTTCCAAACTTCCATAGCATCATTGCATATTACGTTCCAAACTGTGAAATGACTCTTGCAATATTGCATATTACAGCCACCACAGTATCCCTCGTAAATGTTAAAGTGCAGCCTATACGAACTTTATTTAGTTATTACTAACAAGGAACTCACATGGATACCCAGCACTGATACTATGCTAGGTACGTAAAAACTTAACCACAATGACAATTGCAAACGACCTAGCATCACAATATAGCTGGTATAGGAATTGCGCCGCTATTTATTTGGTGAATGTAAGAAATAACTTAATCATGCGTAGTCAGGTTGTGGACAGGCCCTATGCCCTTGAAATTTGAATAAATCCGCGAAGCTTGAATATTTATTCAGCTCTTCTTATTTCAACAACTATCTCAGGGCGTCTCGTAGGGTAGCGGGCGCATTACAAGGATATACAATATGATTGATGCCACCATAGTAGGAGTTAGGATAGCAAAGATGGTCATGGTGAGCTCATCGTCATCTAAGCACATCTTGAGAGTGTCAGCTTCTTGCTTCTAACAATGTACTCCAGCTCCTATTTGATGTTTTCTTCGATAGTCTCTAGCTTGCAGCACTTATCTCAGGCTTCTTCTTAAAATGTTGAAATAGGTTGGCATTTAAATAGGGGCTTATGCGGGTGATTAGTGTCGAGTGTGGAGTGTCTTGTTGTGAAGGGGGAGCTAGGGGGGCATTTTATAGGCGATTGACGGCGGGTTTAGAGGGTGGGTGCGTGCCATTATCGGCGGCACTGAGCAGCATCGGGGGTTGAGGGAATTAGGTTTGTGGGGGACAGCAGCGGCAGCATCGGCCCAATGGAGGTGACATCACGAGCAGTGTCGTGGGGCGGTGGTGCGACGTGCGGTGGGTGGCGGTGCAGAAGAGACAGCGGCGTGACGCTGAGAGGACGGCACCAGTGTGCGAGAAAAGGAGCACGGGTGAGTGGCCACTGGCGGTGCACGTGGCTTTAATTTGCATGCGGTCTTAGGTCAAACATACAACTTGAAAATGAAAGCCTACACTATGTGTCCGGCCTGTGGTTCCGTGTGTGTGCGCCTTGAGTGCCGCACGGCCCAGGTCCGCCAGACGCCTTCTCACTGGCCAAGGATACCGCTATGTCAGGATGTGGACGGGGGTTCGGGGGTTTTCTCGATCTGTGTGAGAAGATCTTCTTCTTAGTAAGAAAACCCGGGGGCCATCATAACCCCCCGTAGGTCGAGTTTTTTTTAAAGCCTACACTATGTTAGTGGGAGGTCTTTAATTTGTGAAAAGGCGGCTTTAATTTGTTACCTCCTTTGCGATTCATTTCCAATCATAGCTGGTCTGCTTGCATCTGAATGGTTGCTTTTCTTGTAACCCATTTGTTTTTTGCCTCGAGAACCCTAAGTAAGTCTAACGAGGTCTAAGGGTAAATCAACATAACAAACACAACGGATAAAGCAAAATGCATGCCCAAAACACCCTTATACGAGTACAACATACAGGCACTCCCTCTCCCATTCTCGACACATCGTTTGGCTCCTATGACCCGATGATTCTTAACATCTACGGATGAAATACAATGGAAAGATTACAACACTAGAGGATGGCGATGAAAAGCACTACTAACTATGGGTACATGTCCCCTAGGACAACTCATCTACTTCGTCGGACCAAACAGCTTCATTCCCGGTCTCGGTTGGTTCTTCTTCTGCACTGGCTAAGGATCCGTCTCCTCTCATGGTGGTGGCTGAGTGAGGGGAAGCAAGGACTCTACTTCTGATACCTTCGAGGGTAGAGGTGGTGGTGGTACTACAACACTAGTTCTCCTTCTTTTCGACGGGTGGACAGGGATTCCCTCTAAGACCAAGGGTTCCTGTGTTTCTGTGTCAAGCGTCCTACGCTTGGCCCTTGTGACCAGATAAGCATCCTCTAGCTGCTGGGTGTGCCAATCTTCAGCCTCCTTCAGGGCTTTCACCATGGCAGTCTCATGACTTTCTGTGGCTGCCACATTGGCGTGCGCCTCAGCGAGTTGCACTTCGAGCATCCTAGAGAAGATCTCGGCTTCCTTGGCTCAGCGGAGGCACTTCCTTAGCTCCGAGGCCTACCGGTCATACTACTCATCCAGAGTAATCAAATACGTGGCTAGATGTACCACAGTTGGGCTGTCTTCTTGCGCGTCCCGCCCTTGCAAAGCCTCCATGCGAGCCCTCCATACCCGTCAATTCTTTTCCAAAGGTGGAAAGAACTTCATGGGGGTACAAGCAATTGGCTCTTCATAGATTTGGCAAAGATGCTGCAAGGCTTTGTGGGCCACAACTTGGTAGGTGTCGATGAAGCGAAACCCGGTTTCGGTCACATTCTAGGCTTTAGTGATATCGAGGAACTCCTCACTCTTCCCAATGTAGACGGTGACCTCACATCGCTCAGTACCATGTTTATCATACTCACGACCCTCATACTCGGGGCGATCCTTGACTCTGAGTTTTTGCAAGGTGGCATACAGGATTTTGGGAAAACACTTAGTGTTCAGGCAATAGCTACTAACCCAGGCTCCTGCCATCCTTGGTGGATGAATGTTACTAGGAAGGATCGAGCGAGAAGCTTGCTCGGGAGAAAGGCTAGGTGAGCTGAGACTCACCGAGTGGTGGTACCAAGTGGCTAGGCTAGGCCTTTTATAATGGAGGAGCGGTCATTGGGCCTGGCGCAGTCCACCATTTAGTCTGGCGCAGAGAACAATAAAAGGAAAACGGTAGGATTTTTACGCGCGCGAGACGAGCAGTGTCCGAGGCCATTCCCTAAGCTATCCAGAAATTCACTCAGTAAATTTAAAAGCGCTTGACATCTTCACCTACACAGGGTGGGTCAAAAGCAGGTGGACACATTTAATGCCTCTCCTCCATGCTACCATCAGATAAAAACAAGTTGGGTAGGTGGATACATTTAATGCCTCTCCTCCTTACCATCAGATAAAAGCGATTCATCGACCATGCAGGAACATTTGTACTTACACATGCATCTAAGATACGGCTTGGTTTGTGTGCACGTTGCTCCCGAGGTGGTCGGTGGTTGGGGTTGGTAGCCAACAGGGAGAGAACGATGTGCCAAAAAGCTAAGAACGGTTTTCCTATATGTTGGCAACAGTGAAAGGATGTATAGGACGTGCATTCATGCATATCCTATTTGTGCATTATAGTGCCGCATTGCTGGTAGATACGCCATCCATAGGTGTCACGCGTGTCGTATTGTGCATGACCTACTCATTCTTGTTCCAGAGTTAGGTCTGCACCGTGGCTTCGTCCTCCGTGTTCGCCTGTGGTTCACGCCTGTAGTGACCCATATCTCCTTGTACCCCTTTTCTGCGCTCTTGTCGGACCCTTGCCCTATAGTCGTACTACTCAGTAATGGCACCGCACGTCGCTCGCCTCGAACGCATGGAATTTGGTCGATTTATTCGTAGTGATCCCGTGCAGGAACCCTAGTGAACCGTGTCAAGACCATAGACCGCTCTGCCTTTATAAGCAGAGCCTGGCTTAGCCATTGGTATTGTAAGGAAAATGGACCCTTGGCCCATTTACTTTGGATTTTGGTGTTTGATGACCAACACAACCAAATTAGACTAATGAACTTGCAAGTGATTATTTTATAGTTCAATAGGATGCAAGACGTGACTTGGACAAAGGAGATGTGATGATCCAATGATCAACACCATAAGCAAGACCCTAGGAGCACAAGAGAAGACCCAAGATATCAAGCAAAGTCCAAGCATGAAGATAGGAACCAAGCCATATGCAAGATCGCGAAGAAACGAGCTCACAGAAGTGATCGGACGCTGATGGCAGATTGACCAGACGTAGGATAGCAGAGTCCGGTCGAGTACAGAGAGGTTCTAGAGCGGCGAAACTGCGATCGGACGCGTCCGGTGGAAGGTGACCGGACGCTGGCAGCGTCTGATCAAGTGTTCGTGGCTCCAACGGTCAGGACGACCGGACGCGTCCAGTCAGGACGACTTAAGCGTCCGGTCAGTAGCAAAAAAGCGGGAATTCATCCCCAACGGCTACTTTCTCAGTGGGGCTTATAAATACAACCCCCAACTAGCCAAATGAAATAGGTGGAGCTAAGGGAACATACCAAGGGTGTTGATACACCATTTTAGTGATCTTCACTTGCATAGTGCTTAGTGATTCATTAGGTGATTAGCGTAGGTGCTTTGTGAAGTGCTTAGGTTAATTAGACCACCGCTTATGCGCTTGCTTTAGGTTTAGGCGTAGTGTTTAGTGAGGTTTGCATACCTCTTACCATCCGGTACTTGTGAGGACCATTGTTGTACATCGGAGGGGCTTCAAGTCTTGCGAGATCACATCAACTAAGTTTGTGGTGTGGCCGCCACCATGTACCGGAGGGAACAAGGCCCACGGCATTTTGGCGGAAGCTTGATAGTGAAGACGGCGGGGAGCATCCGGGAGAGGCTTGCCGGAAGGCACGTCGGAGACCCACTTGCATGTGGGGAAGGCCTGAGGCTATCCACGGAGTTACCCGACCAGAAGTTTGGCCCTTGAGAGGGGCTCCAATGAGGACTAGGGGGAAGCTTGCGCGCTTCTCGATACCTCGGTAAAAATATCGAAGTCATCGACGGGAGTTTGCATATCTCTACCTTGCTCTTTAGCTTCCGCTTTTACATTAATTGTATTACTCCTTTTGCGGTAGAGATAGCAACACACTAGCTAAACCATAGTTGCATATTTAGATAGTTTATCTATTGCATAGGTTTTGCTAGGATTAGAAAAAGAGGCCATAGTTAAGAGTTAGATTTTTAAGTTGCCTAATTCACCCCCCCCCTCTTAGGCGTCACGGTCCCTTCAATTGGCATCAGAGCCGGTTGGCTCAATTTGGACCTTTGGCTTAACCGCCATTGAGCCGACGCCATTTAGAGTGGTTGGGATGGATACCTCTAGGTCTCCGCACTTTGACGGCACTAACTTCCCTTATTATAAGGCTAGAATGGCTTGCCACCTTGAGGCGGTTGATTTGGGTGTATGGAGAGTCACTCGTGACGGGATGAAACACATCAAGAATCCCAAAAAACCCACAAAGAGTGATGAAAAAGAAATGCATTTCAATGCTAGAGCTAAGAATTGCTTGTTTGAATCATTTAGCATGGATGTATTTAACCAAGTATTCACTTTAAATACGACACATGAAATTTGGTTAAAACTCCAAGAGCTCCATGACAGCACAAGTAATGTCCATGAGCAAAAACATTGTCTAGCTAAACAAAATTATGATTCCTTTAAAATGAATGATGATGAGCATGTTCGTGATATGTATTCACGTTTGAATCTAATTATCAATGAGCTCCATTCAATAGGATTAATAAAGCTAGATGATGCGGACATCATGAAGAAGATCATCTCCGTGCTACCACAAAAGAAATATGCAACCATCATCACCATCCTTTATAATATGGAGGACTTGAGCACCATGACCTCGGGCATAGTCATCGGCAAGTTAGTGGCATTTGAAATGTCACGTAAGATGGGTCAAGAAGAAGCTTCTGCATCAAGCAAAGACAAAGCTCTCGCATGTAAGCGAGAAAAAGAAGATGAAGGGCAAGCAAGTTGAGACAAGTTCAAGCTCAAGCTCCTCAAATGAAGATAAAGAAGAAGATGAGGACGGTGATGATGATGATGATGATGAAGATTCAAGTGATGATCAATCTTCCTCCTCCACCTCCGACCTTGATGAAGAATCAATCAAATTAATCAACAAGGTGGAGAAGATGATCCAAAGGCTCAATGTCAAGGGTGTGCCCATCCAAATTAAAGATCTCATTTTCACAAATCAATGAAATGAGCAAAGAAAGAGAGGATGCTATGGATGCGGCGAGTTGGGGCACTTTGTGGAAGTTTGTCCAAATAAGCCCACACCCAAGACAAAGAAGAAGTCATGCAAGAACCAAGCCCTCACCTCAATAAGATTATGGGATGATTCTTCAAGTGAAGAAGAACACCATCACAAGAGGCAAAGCCGCAAGCACTCATCATCAAGCTCTTCTCGTGTGTGCCTTATGGCACGAGGTAACAAAAGTTCATCCTCTAGTGAGAGTGATAGTGATGATGATATGCCTTCTTATGATGAAATTGTGCAACAAAATCTTAAATATGCTAAAGTTTACACTAGTCAACAAAAGAAGCTCAAAAATTTAAAAGAAAAGCTAGATAGTTCACAAGAAGCATACAAAACTTTGCTTGAACAATATGAGAACTTTGCTAATCTCAATGTTGAACTATCTACTAAAATTGAGCAACTTAAGGCTAGTGCAACAACAAATGAATGCACAATAAATGATGAGCAACTTGTAAAGAAAAATGAAAAATTAAAAGAAAAGTTAGCTAGCTCACAAGATGTTTATAAAAGTTTGCTTGCAAAAATGGAAATCATGTGCAAACATTGTGATGAGCTAACTAACAAAGTTGCTAATCTTGAAGCCGTTAGTATAACCTCCACCAAGGCATCTAAAAAGAAAATCTCTATCTTTAACATATCTAAAAAGGATGTCTCTACTTCTTATAATGATTTATATTTAGACTCACCCTTGTGCAACCAAGTTTGTGTTGAGAAAATTGTTGTAGACACATGCACACAAGAGGTTGCAAAGGAGAATGAGCAACTCAAGCAAGAAGTAGCTCGCCTCATCAAGGACTTGACTCAAGTAAAAGGCAAGAGGAAGCAAACCCAACTTCATCAAGATAACACCGTCAAGAGAGTGGAGAAGCTTGATGAAGAACAAACCGTGGTTTGTTACGTGTGCCACAAGGAAGGTCACAAGTCCTATGAGTGCAAGGTGAAGAATGGGGGAGGAGCAAAGAAGAAGAAGAAGAAGCAAACAAGCAAATTCTTCGACACCTACACCAACAAGGTGGACAAGAAGGCCTCCACACCTTATCTCTTGAAGAAGAAGAATAATGACAAGGTGGTGGCCATCAAGGTGAACAAGTAAGTCAACAATGGGGTCAAACTCTTTTGGGTGCCAAAGGAGATCATTTCCAACATGAAGAGCACCAAGAAGGTTTGGATCCCGAAAGGAAAGTGAGAAGTCCAATGAACTACGGGGAATTTGGAGACTTAGCAAAGTATGGGTGCATTTCATGGGGTGCATCATGATGGACAAAATCATTGCCAAGTGGGTTAGTGAATACTATGGACCCAAATTCCCCTTCCCATGTTAGGTAACTAGATTCAATTTACTTTAATCGGTATTAGATTTAAATTTCTCTATAATTGGTATCTTTTAGCATCTAGTTACCCTTCATGCCTAGGTTTGCATTTGCATGGTTATATCTTTTGTCATGCATACACTTGGTATATCTTATGGTAGGCTTGCTCGTTTTCATTCTTAATCCTTAGAGCAAACCTACATGGTTTAAATTTGTTTAGGAGCACGGCACATAGCTTGTCTTTTGATTATTCATCTAATATGTGCCAAAGTCCAAATTGTAGATAATTTCTCCTGAATATTATCTTCGAAAATGATTCACACATTCTTGAGATGTCATCTTTCAAGTGGTATTCTTGATTCTAAAATCAATGTATGATTCCTACAAGTATTCCATACTTGTGTGTGCACAAATTTAGGAGGAGGATAATCTACAAGTTGGATGCTTTGAGACTAATACCCTTTTCAAGTTTATCATGTGTGTAGTAGTCTCATTGCAAGGAAAATGGAGTCACCGGAGTTAAGCATCACACTTCAAATATTCACCACTCAATGCAAGTGGTAGAAATCAATTTGGTGTCCACATGTGGTATTTCTAAACCAATATCATCATGTTGATTTCATTTTGATATTTATATGCTTTCTCCATGCATTATATAGATTAAATTCCCTTGAGCTATATCTTACAAATTATGCATATGCTTTAGTCTTCAATTGGTATCAATATGCATAAATTTAGGGAGAGCTTAGTCCATATAATGTGAGAGTCAAATTTTGTGACCTATTCCATTCCACATAAAAAGGATCACAAAGTTTGACCCTCCCTTGTGCTACTAATGTCTTCCTTTTCGGTGTTTGATTCCAAAGGAGGAGAATTTAGAGGACCAAAAGCAAGCATCAATAATTTACAAGTGGTAATGGTCCGAGAAAGGGAGGATAGTGGATTTATGGATTGCCTATGTAATAGGGAGAATATGTAGGAAGCTAGGTGTAAATCCATAATGCCACATGGGGACATTTGCAAGGGCAAGATAAGTTTTATGTAGTGCCCTTTAGTTTTACAAAGTAGTATCTTTTAGCATCACATAAACTTGCCCCTTGCATTGCATCCTAGCAAGTAGGTAGTTTTCTAATTTCAAATTTTTTTATTATTTACTTGCTTTGGTCGTGTTGTCATCAATCACTAAAAAGGGAGAGATTGTAAGGAAAATGGACCCTTGGCCCATTTACTTCGAATTTTGGTGTTTGATGACCAACACAACCAAATTGGACTAATGAACTTGCAAGTGATTGTTTCCTAGTTCAACAGGATGCAAGACGTGACTTGGACAAAGGCGACGTGATGATCCGATGATCAACACCATAAGCAAGACCCTAGGAGCACAAGAGAAGACCCAAGATATCAAGCAAAGTCCAAGCATGAAGATAGGAACCAAGCCGTACGCAAGATCACGGAGAAACAAGCTCACAGAAGTGACCGGACGCTGGACCGGATGCTGGCGGCAGATTGACCAGACGTAGGACAGCAGAGTCCGATCGAGTACAGAGAGGTTCCAGAGCGGCGAAACTACGACCGGACGTGTCCGGTGGCAGGTGACCGGACGCTGGCAGCGTTCGATCAAGTGTTCGTGGCTCCAACGGTCGGGATGACCGGACGCGTCCGGTCAGGACGACTTCAGCGTCCGGTCAGTAGCAGAAAAGCGGGAATTCGTCCCCCAACGGCTACTTTCTCAGTGGGGCTTATAAATACAACCCCCAACCGGCCAAATGAAATAGGTGGAGCTAAGGGAACATACCAAGGGTGTTGATACACCATTTTAGTGATCTCCACTTGCATAGTGCTTAGTGATTCATTAGGTGATTAGCATAGGTGCTTTGTGAAGTGCTTAGGTTGATTAGACCACCGCTTATGCGCTTGCTCTAGGTTTAGGCGTAGTGTTTAGTGAGGTTTGCATACCTCTTACCACCCGGTGCTTGCGAGGACCATTGTTGTACATCGGAGGGGCTTCAAGTCTTGCGAGATCACACCAACCGAGTTTGTGGTGTGGCCACCACCGTGTACCGGAGGGAACAAGGCCCGTGGCGTTTCGGCCAGAAGCTTGATAGTGAAGACGGCGGGGAGCATCCGGGAGAGGCTTGTCGGAAGGCACGTCGGAGACCCACTTGCGTGTGGGAAAGGCCCGAGGCTATCCACGGAGTTATCCCACCGGGAGCTTAGCCCTTGCGAGGGCTCCAACGAGGACTAGGGGATGCTTACGCGCTTCTCGATACCTTGGTAAAAATACCGGAGTCGTCGACGGGAGTTTGTATATCTCTACCTTTCTCTTTAGCTTTTGCATTTACATTAATTGTATTACTCCTTTTGCGGTAGAGATAGCAACACACTAGCTAAACCATAGTTGCACATTTAGATAGTTTATCTATTGCATAGGTTTTGCTAGGATTAGAAAAAAGAGGCCATAGTTAAGAGTTAGATTTTTAAGTTGCCTAATTCACCCCCCCCCTCTTAGGCGTCATGGTCCCTTCAGGTATCACCACTCGGCGCACTTTAGCTCGCTTAGCTTTTCCTTTGAGCCAGCTTTTCGCTCAGCCTTCCTCACAACCACCGCCAGAAATGGCAGGAGCCTGGTTTAGTAGTTACTGCCTGAACGTTGAGGGTTTTCCCAGAATCCTACATGCTACCCTACAAAAGCTCAGAGTCAAAGATCGTCCCGAGTATGAGGGTCGTGAGTATGAGGAGCAAGGCACCGAGCGGTGTGAGGTTACCGTCTACATCGGGAAGAGTGAGGAGTTCCCTGACCTCACTGGAGCCTAGAGTGTGACCGCAACCGGGTTTAGCTTTATCGACACCTACCAGGTTGTGGCCCGCAAAGCCTTGCGGTACCTCTGCCAGATCTATGAGGAGCCCATTGCTGGTACCCCCATGTGGTTCTTTCCACCTTTGGACAGGAATCGGAGGGCATGGAGGGCTCACATGGAGGCTTTGCAAGGGCGGGATGCACAAGAGGATAGTCCTACCGTGGTGCATTTGACCGCGTACCTTCTTGCCCTAGATGAGTAGTATGACCGGCAAGCCTTAGAACTGAGGATATGCCTCCGACGGGCGGAGGAAGCTGAGATCTTCACCCGAATCCTCCAGGTGCAGCTCGCTGAGGCACATGCTAGTGCTGCAGCTGCTGAGAGCCGAGAGACTGCCATGTCCAAAGCTCTGAAGGAGGCTGAAGATCGGCATGTCCATCAGCCGTGGGAGGCCTATCTTATCACCAGGGCCAAGCAGAGGACGCTGGCTGCTGAAAGACAGGATGCCCCGATCTTGGAAGGGATTGTTAGTATTGATCTCCCACCAGTTAGGCCCAAGCGGGCTTTGTCTCTCGGCCGATCGGGGCGCCCAACCCTACATGGTTGGTCCCGACGCATATATAAAGGAAGGTGGGGGCGGGGCTCATGATATGAGGTTCACCGCGGGCCACCACCCCAACCGACATCCTAAACCCTAGACCCGATCGAAAGTAGGGCGCTTGAGCCGCACTCCAGTGCCGCAACACTGGCTGGGCAAGGCAATCTGATGGATCTTTGGGCCGAAATGGCTTCGGTAAGCGTTTGGGGCAAGCTTATTGAAAATGAAAAGAAGAACAAGAAAATTTTCCTTATTATTTTCCGAACAATTTTAAATGCATATTTTGATGAATTTGAATGATTTTGACATAATTTTTCGTGCAAATTTTATCCAACGATATTTTGCTTGTAAACTCAAGTGAATTTTAGTGTAGAGAAAATAATAATATGAAAACATTATTAATGTTTCATTGTGCATGATAATTATTGTTCTCTTTGATTAAATTTGAACCAACGGGATAATTTAATTTTAAGAGAAATGAAGATAATTTTAATGCGATTATGATATTGTTATTTTTTGACCAACGTTGTTAATAACAATATTATAATTTTGATCCATAAGAAATTGTGCATTAATTTTACTTACGCCCAACGGTGATGTAAAATGTTTGCATGGATGAATAATAAGTTTTAATTTGACCAACGTTGAGTTAAAGCATGGAATTTTATGTATAAATGTTTCTTACTTACTTTGGTGTGATTTCAGGAGGCAAATGCATTGTGAATATTGCCAACATCCCGACACTCAACGGAACCAATCACCGTGTGTGGCGGAGAAGTATGAATTGGAACTTCATGTTGGGAGAGGTCGATTTGCCATCACCTCACCTCAAGTGTCCTCTTGAGCAGGACCCGGTGAGAGGTGACAATGAAATCGACTGATTTATTTGCTCAAAAGCGTGATCATCTTTGAAATAAGAATGAAATATGACCTTGAACATAGGCAATGGACTCTCTCCAACCTGAAGTGCCTCTGGTAGCCAAAGCCACCATAGAAAGAGCAGATAAGGGGCTCAATCCTGAATGTGCTCTCGCCAAAGAATATCTTGAGAAAATCAAGAGTCGGGTTCATTGGGTCTACCAAGGCCCACAACAAGTTCATCGATTAAGAAGCTTGTGAATGAGAAATTCTTTGGTGGTAGCATAAGAGAGCACATTTTGAAGATGAACACTACGGCATCCAAGCTAAAAGAAATGAATTTGAAGGAGGAGGATTTCTGATTCATTTGATTTTGCTTCTTTGCCAAAAGAATATGACACCTTCATTGTGAACTATAATATGCAGCCTGAAAGATGGGGCATAGAAAGACTCATCTCAATGTGTGCTCAAGAAGAGGAGAGGATAAAGTCCTCACAAGGTGAATATGCTCATTTTGTGAAGGACAACAAAAGAAAGAACTTTAATGGCAAGAATTCTAAACCACAAGGGAAACCGTTCACGAGGAAAGAAACCCTGAGATTCCGAGAATCAAGAAGATGGTGGAGCAGAAAAAGATCAGTGCAAGCACTGCTTCAAGAAGGGACACTACAAGAGGGATTGTCCAGACTTCCTGAAATCTCTGCTAAAGAAAGGTGATGAATTTATTACATTTGTAGATGAATCTCTGTATTTATGTTATGATAAATCCACTTGGTGGGTTGATTCAGGAGCAACTACTCATGTTGCAAATTCTTTACAGGGGTTAAGTGGGACGAGAACCTTGCAAAGAGGAGAAAGAACGATTAAAGTTGCAAATGGACTGCAAGCCAATGTTGAAGCCATTGGAGATTTTTCTTTAGAATTGAATAATGGTTTTGTACTTAGACTTAAAGAAGTACTTTATGTTCCCTCTTTGCGTAGAAATTTGATAAGTGTTTCGAAACTTGATGATGATGGAATTGATTGCCATTTTGGTGATGGCAAGTGTAAGATACTAGTTAATAATAATGTGTTGGTCTTGAGACAAGACAAGCTTTATTTATTATCTCTGCTGAGAATGCGAACAATGTATGTGATGAGAATGTGAATGATTCCCCATCTGCGGATGTAACTAAGAAGCTTAAAGAGAATTGATATCGTCTCTTGAAATTATGGCATTGTCGCTGGGCCATATTTCGAGGGGAGAATGGAACGATTGGTTAAGGAATCAATTCTGGAATCAATTCTCCCGCACTTAGAATTTTCAGATTTAGAGCAATGTATTGATTGCATCAAAGGAAAGTATGTCAAGAAAATTAAGAAAGATGCCAAACGAAGCACGGGTATTTTAGAAATAATCCACACAGATATATGTGGTCCTTTTCCTGTGAAAAGTGTGGATGGTTATGACTCGTTTATAACATTCATGCGACTTACTACTCGTTATGGCAATATTTATCCAATTAAAGAAAGATCGGAAGCATTGGATAAATTCAAAATATTTAAAGCTGAAGTTGAAAATCAGCACAATAAGAAAATCAAGATAGTACGATCAGACCGAGGTGGAGAGTACTATGGGCGACATACCCCATATGGCCAAATTCCAGGACCATTCGCAAGGTTCCTACAGGAAAATGGCATAGTTGCTCAGTACTCCACACCGGGGGAGCCTCAGCAGAATGGAGTGGCTGAAAGACGAACTGCACCTTAATGGATATGGTAAGAAGCATGATGAGTTACTCCACATTACCGATTAGTTTATGGATGGAGGCACCGAAAACCGCCATTCACATACTTAATCGAGTACCAAGTAAATCGGTGCCTAAAAACCGTGATGAATTATGGATGTGAAGAGAACCCTCACTCAACCATTTTGCGTGTGTGGGGCTGTCCCAATTGAGGCAAAAGTGTTTAACCCAAACATAGGAAAGTTAGACTCTAAGATGTCATTTGCCATTTTATTGGCTATCCAGAAAGATCGAAGGATATCGCTTCTATTGTCACGATGGACATACGAAGATTGTAGAAACAAGACACATTTGTGTTCTTGGAGGATAACATGATCGGGGAGCATGGTAGCACGAGAAATCAGCCCTACTGAGAGAAGCG